>JAHIAL010000068.1:292580-1492580 GCA_021605145.1 Aegilops bicornis
CTGTGGCATTTCTTTTAAAGCCCTTTCTGTGATGTCGCCCAGACGTCCGACTGTGGCATTTCTTTTAAAGCCCTTTACGTGATATCGCCAGACGTCCGATCGTGGCATTTCTTTTTACAACCCTTTATGTGATGTCGCCAGACGTCCGATTGTGGCATTTCTTTTAAAGCCCTTTATGTGATGTCGCCAGACGTCCGATTGTGGCATTTCTTTTAAAGCCCTTTACGTGATGTCGCCCAGACGTCCGATCGTGGCATTTCTTTTAAAGCCCTTTATGTGATGTCGCCTAGACGTCCGATCGTGGCATTTCTTTTAAAGCCCTTTATGTGGTGTCGCTTAGACGCCTCGATCATGACATGCATTTTATTTATTTACCTTTCGAGGCGCTCCGGACACCGGTCGGTCTCGATATTTATTTTTATTTATCAGGTCCTGAAATATTATCATAGTTATCGAGCATCATCCTCTCGCTCATGACGCATTCATGCATTCATTGATTATATCTTTTATGCGAACTGTCTTGCAAGTACTTTCAAGTACTCACGGCTTGTTGATTTGGCCGGATGTCGATGAAAGGCGATCTTATGGATGAAGAATTTGATAGCGAGTCCGGCGCCTAGAGGAGTCGGTCGGTCCGTGCGATCCTGTCTTGATAATTGTATTATCCGCTTACGCAACCCGAATAAATGCATCGAGCCTCAACTCGACGCTCGATGTGCTGCCAGTAGAAGTCAAGTTATCCACCACCTTTTTTTATTTTCTCGAGCTAGTAGCATGCCACCACACCCCTGTGACATATCCGCCCATATGTAAGATATTGGCGAGTTTGTAATAAAGCTGTTGAGCAGCCTCAGCTCAACCCTGTAATATATTTGATGCTACTGGTTCTCTGTTTATCAAGCTTTTGTCTACCAGAAAGGATGATTTTTCCTATACTGGGTTTAGAAGATCGGTTTTATCAATAAACATTTTTATTGAAAAGCCGGTCGTGACATTAATGTGATCGGACCCTTCCGCCTCTATGCTATACTCAACCCAATCTATTCACAAATTCTTCATGTGCGTTCTATTTGAAACTCGTTCAAAATCTTCACTGTGTCCTTGTCAGCTGAAGAAATTGCGAACGGAACTTTAAAACTGATCTTATCCAAACTTTCGGTTTTGTCGCTCAAACCGTTCCGCATCCCACGATGCATTATTCTATTCACCCACAATCATACACGATCTCAACTACACAAAGATGCGTGGGTGACACATGTCATGAGAAGGAGTATAAGAGGCGAGAACGCGTTAGTCCCAAATCTTGAGTGAACAGTTTTTCACCGTGTCTATAAATACCCTCTTCCCTTCATTACTTCTTTTACTCCGCCGAACGTTCTCTCTCCCACTCGAGCTCCTCAAACCTAAGCGCCGCCACGCTTCTCCATCGTCAGCCCGGTGAGGAAGAGCTTCGCCTCGACCTGCGTCGTCAGTACTCAGCCCGATTCTTGAATTCCTCACTCCGCCGCCGCCGTAGCTGTCTTCCTCCGCCAAGTTAGGACAAGGAAGATCTAACCTGATGAACTTCCCATCTGTTCTTCTCAGTTCGTCGTGTTCTTCACTTCGGGTAATTAAAAGTTACTTTTATTACTCTCTTTGATTCTCAAGCTTTCCTGAAAATCTTCAAAGGTGTTTTATTCTTCAAATCCTCACACACAAAACACCTCACTAGTTATATGCTCTTGATTCGTTTCTCTAATCAATGATTTTTTCTTCAAGATTCCTCAATTGTGTGGATCCTCGATCTATACAACTCTGGAACCTAAGACAAAGAACGCTTAGTGAAATTCTTCAAGGCACATCTGGTCAAAATCCTCAAAACTTGTTCTTTTGAAAAATCTTCTAAGAACGCATATGACCTCTCCAAATTCCTCGCAACTATACTGCATTCACAGTACAAATGTCCGCTTTGAATCACTAGGTTCTCATCAACTTAACTCATTTGCAGCGTTCCTCAAAGAAAAGTTGCACACTTCTTGGAGAATTCGATTGTTCAAATATCTCATCCGAAGACTATGGTACGGTAAGAAGCCCGTAAAGGTGGAAAGAAGCCTGAGGTTATGACTGCGTTTGAGATCCCTGAGGAAATATATGTTGATTACTGCACACCTGATGAAGCCAAATTTGGCAAAGAAAACAAAAATCAGCGCAAGGTGCGCATTCAGAGGATTGAACGGAGATGGGCAAGGGAATGGAGGGAATACATATATGTTACTCCAAAGTACATGAGGAAATTCGCCCTCAATCCTCCATGCCCAAGAGCTCCATTTGCACCTGGCCAAGTAGTCAACCCACCAAAGATCAAGCGTGGTGAGGACTTTCTGAAGAATGGGCCAAGCGCCAAGCTAAATTGGCAAGACAAGCCAAGGAGGCGTTGAAGAAATTCATTGAGGATTACGCCATCGCTCATCGCTCTGAGGCCTCTGTCAAAACGAGGAAATCTATGCCAAAGAAGCACGCTTGTAAGCCAAGTGCTTCACCAACAGTAGCCCTCACGGCCAAGTTCCTCACAAATGCCCTCACGGCAAATTCCTCACACTGCTCCTACTCCACCAGAAGTCCTCAGCAGTTCCTTCAAAGTCCTCGGCTCTGTGCATCCGCTACATGTCAAAGGACTGCTGGTTTCTCGATTGCCTCCGGTGCCTCGACAAGTTCTTGGCTGCACCAATTTCCTCATCAGGTCCCACATCGTTGAAGACCAAAGCAAGCTGCTGGGCGAGGTCCTCGGCCAAGTCCAAAGAATAAACAGGTCGCATTCCATGTGCCATCGATGATGAAGCTTCGATGATGAACTTGCGTAAATCATCGAGACCCATGTTAAGCGAGCCGCTAGAGCCAAAGGCACATCTGCGTACCCTTGCTGGATCCAAGAAAATCCTCGATTACATTGACCTCGGCACAAGGACCCTAACACCCCTATGCCTGATTTTCATCGACTCTGGTCAAAGTCACATCTTGACCCATTTAATCGCCGAAGAGAAATGGAAATTTGAGATGGCCAGCAGATCAAGAAAGCTCAATACGTAAAGGAGAAGCTCTGAAGAAAAGCGTTGTCGAGAATGACACCGAGGAACTTCTCAAGGCTCAAACTGAAATTCAAACTCTCAAAGAAAGACTTTGATGCCTATTATGCCGATTGGCAAGGAGCCAAGGTCGATTAAATCAACCCGACGAAGAATTTCACAAATGTTGCAACCCCAACGCGCAGAAATTCCTCAGTACTCTGCTCAAATTTCTTGAAGAACATGCCAGACGGTGACGATTTTCAGCATTGATGACAATGCTAGTTCGAGGGCTGATGACTCAATTCCGGCCGAAGAAATTGCCGTGGCATCCACTAGTGGTGCGCTGAGAAGCCCGAAGAGATCAGTGGCAATCGCATCGATTCTGCGCTGAGAAATTCAACCTGATTCCTCGGCTCCTCCTGCGCCAACACTAACTCCGATTCTTCCATCTGCCTCGATGTGAAGAAGACCAAAGGCTGCAGAGCGAACTGCGATGAAGAAAAGGAAGGCATCATTTCGTCAAATTCTTGACTCAAGAAAATGAGGCCAATGACCAGCTCCTTTGAAAATCCAATTGATGTTGTTCCGATTTCCTCCATGCCATCAAAGGACCTTGTTCCTTTTGGTGAAGACTATGTGATCCCAAGCGGATCTGATGAAGAAAATCATTCTGCTGCTTCGTCAGAGCAGATTGATGAAGAAATTGAAGTGGAAGCAATCCCTTCAACCCCGATCATTTCCTCACCTATGCCTCAGTTCATTTGAAGAGGCTGGTGTTGAGGAAATTGAAGATGAACATGTGGATATTGGAAGCACAACACCAGTGATGAATGATGACTTTTGGGAAAGTCAGCATCCAAATTCTCCACTCTTCACCCCAATCCAACAGATACCTCAGTCCCCTGCTCCAACAGTCCCACTGGGCTCTGAAGAAACTCATCCCACTCCCTCTGTGCATGAAGAAATTCCAGCCGCTAGTGCTGAAGAACCTGCTGCTACTGCTGATCCTCAGACTGCACCTAAAGAGGAACCCGAAATTCCTCACCAAGAACACGAGATTGTGATTCCAGAGGTCGTGATGCAACTCATCGACACTCCACCGCCAAAGCCAAAGAATCCTTTTCTCAACAAAGCAAAAGTTCAAGGTCGATGACTTCTTCAATGAAAGCACGTATTCTTCACTGATTACAATCCATATGATTCTGCTCACATAAGGAAGAGGCGTTTCTGGACTGCCAGTCAAGCCAATTTCTATTTCTCAGTGCTTTTCAATAAAGACAAAGTCTTCGATCATGCACATATTCCTCATGTGGACATGGAATCTCTGCCAGGCTTCGAGCCAGTCCTCAGTGTTCTTCACGATGCAGGACTACTGAATTTCTGCACTGACATCTGTGATTGGAATGAAGAACTTATTCTTCGCTTCTACGCGACACTCGCATATCACTGGAGACGCTGAAGACGTAAACTCATGGGTGTTGGACTGGATGTCTGAAAGCACTCACTACAAGGCACCAGCAACTGAATTGCTTCGTGTCCTTCCTCTCATTCCTCCCCTTGACGGTGCATGTTGCATTTACAGTGAACTGAACTGACAAATCACTATATGCAAGTGCTGATGAAGCCTTTGAAGCCAGGGCAAGCCCAAGAACCAAATTCCTCGTCAAGGAATTACTGTATGTGCCTCGGACTGTCTATCGGATTCTGACAAAGACAATGAGTCCTATCAAAGGCCACGACTCAAATGATGAAGAAGTCGTTGGCATCATGAAGAATATGCTTTTCAACATCATTCATGGCGTTCCTATCAACTTCTATGATTTCTTCATGAGGACTCTGGCGAACATTGCTATGTCACCATTTGAGCCGAAGCCTTATGCGCCTTTGGATTATGAGATTCAACAGACAAGGTCTTCACTCAATTACAAAGCTGATACTACGAACCACCGCAGCTACTTGCCTCCAATTGAAGTCCTCAAGCGGACGGTTTCCTCGGTGATGACAAAGGCAAGGCGCTGCTATGATCGATGAAGGCATTCGTCCATTGGGTGGTCAATTCCGTAAAGCACATCTTACTCCACCAATGATGACTCGCCACACATGACTCTGCCAAGAAATACCTCGGTCAAGCAAAGTCCTCAAGCTATCAGACCTGTGGTGATGATCGATCGTGAATTACTCCTCGGTCTTCATCAAGGTTGATCGCAATCATAAATGGGTCAAGCGTCGGTTTGGTTCAATTCTTCACAACATGACCTCTACACACAATGCGTTGAAGAAAAACCACTACTACCTCCATGAAACCTTCAAACGCACTGGCCGTTTCTTTCAAATATCTACAGTGCGGAAGAACTAACGACAATGGGACTCAAGGAAGAATTTGACTGGTCTGCACCTCCTCCGAAGAAATACAAGAAGGTCAAAGTTCCTTCCTTGGTGGCCAGCTCCTATTCTTCATCGCGACACCGATGAAAATGAAGATTTGGACGACATCGCGGCAGCCCTACTACGACAACCGACCCCAACAACGCTGGTGCTCCTTCTTCAACTTGAAATTCTTCAGGGGCGTTAGTCCTCAGTTTTGATCCTTTTGGTCATTCGATGACAAAGGGGGAGAAATTTGAGTTAGTCTTCAAGTGGGTCTATTATATGGGCAATTCATTTTTGTTAAGTTACAACTCTCGTTCTTCTGAAACTTTTATTGGATCGAGTTGTAATCTTAAACCCAATGGTGCTTTGATACTTTTGATGCACTATGCTCTTGCACTATACTCTGATTCTCTTGAGTTTCTTGAGCTCTGATACCTTTGATGCGTTATTTTGCATGCTTATTCCTCATTAATGTTATCATACGCATGCTTTGAATTACATCAAGCACCATATTTCATCATGCATTTCAAATTCTTCATATTATATGTCAAATGCGTGTATGAATTACAAGATATAGGGGAGATCTCCATGATTCAACTCTTCAAATGTGCATTGCCTCAAAAGCAAATTCCTCACTATGCACATCTTCGTGGGGTTCTTCTATATCTTGCAATCAAATTCCTCAATATCGGTATTTACACTTCATATGTTTATCCCGTTCGTAACTTAAACTATATTGTCATCAATCACCAAAAAGGGGAGATTGTAAGTGCATCTAGTGCCCCTTAGTGATTTTGGTGTATTGAAGACTTATAGGTTAAGGGACTAATGTGTTTATAAGTGTACACAGTCTATAAGTCTATGAGGAGTTTGATATTTCTGGAGAAAGTCGACCCCTAAAAATGAAGTTCTTCATTCAAGACTTTGATATTACGAAGACTTTACGAAGACTTTGAAAGTGAAGAAATTGGTGTGACCTTGAAGACTTGGTATTCATTTGAGGAACATGAAGCGCCAAGACTTTTTTTTTCATAGTTTCGCTTTTCTCTTTCTTGAGTCATAGGAAACACCGTCTTTGTTAAAGGGGGTCGAGGAAATACTAAGGAAAATTTCCATATGATGCTCAACTCAAAATCCTACACCTACCAATCCCTTTGAGTGAAGCCTTTGGAAATCTCATACGATTCAGTCAATTTCTTGATGTGTGAGACGAAGTTCTTACAGTCATTGAGAATTTGTTCTGACCGAGGAGTTAGGAATTCGCCAATCACGAATCGCCTACACAAAGGAGGAACATGATAGCCTGAGGAATTTGAGAGTCAAATTTCCGACCGTTCTTTATCTTCTTGGCCACTGTCCCAAAATATCTTATCCACCTAACGGTCATATCATTGAAGGGCATTTATGTCTTATCATGTCGGGCTGCTCCTAGGCTATAAATAGCCGCCCCTACAACCACTAGCTGGTTGGCTGTTCGAGAGAACTTGACACTTGTCATTTGAGAGCAACCCATCCTCCGAGGACTTTGAGCGAAAATCATCAAGTGAGGAAAACCCAAAACCAAACCCCTACAAACCCAAAGTGATTGAGCATCATCAAGAAATTGGTCTGCGTGGATCCGACGCTTGTTACCTTTGAAGACCGTGCTTCTTCCAGACGGTTAGGCGTCATGGTCTAGAGCATCCAAGAGGAATTGTGGATCGCCGAAAGTGACCAAGTCTGTGAAGGTTTGGAAGTCGCTGAAGACTTACCATGAGTGATTGGGACGAGGTCATGTGGCCTTAGTTCAAGGAGAATCTGGTGAGGATCGGGTGTCCTGAGCTGCGTGCTCGGCGATCGGGTGTCCGGGCTGTGTTTCCTCGAGTTTAAATACTCGGCCGCTCGAACCAGACGCATAAGCCAGACAGCTTGAACCGGCTGGTCTACCAAATCATTGTCTTCACCAACCTAACTGGTTCCATTTCCTCAACCCATTCATTTCCTCATTCTTTGTGTTAATTCATTCATATCTGTGTTTGAAGACCTTGGTAGCAATTTCTCAATTTCCTCGGTTCAATTTCTTCATCTGTTAGTCTTCATCTTGTGTTATCCTCGTGTTTACGCTTTACGTACTCTTTGTTTGTCTTCATTTCATCATGATGACCATGCCCGCATTCTCTTATGCTTACTTACGAGTACTTATTCCATCGCAAGTAGTTATTCGCTAAGGATTTTCCTCACCGGCAAATTCCTCAGAGAAGAATTCATAAAAATCGCCTATTCACCCCCCTCTAGTCGATATAACGCACTTTCATCTTCTCCACCGACTGCCGAACCACACCGCACTAGAACGAGTTAACCCTCGTACACCTCTCCGTCTGCGACTCTACTCCCGCGTCTTCCCATCTCCGGCTCGTTCTTTGTCAAGGGCCTCGCCGTCGTCCACCACCTTGGATGCGCTCGGCCGCGGCGTGGTCAACGTGGTCAACGAACGACACCATCGGAAGTAGATTGTGCGTGGAGAGGCCGACAATTTGGGTCCACGGCCGCACACAAGGAAATGCCTCCTTATTACGCGTAAAATAATGATTCCTCGACCGACATCTGGGACCCACCGGAAGGGCCTACGTATTTCGCGAAAAAACATGCCCCGCCGACTTGTCGAACCCACCAGCCTATCTTCGCACGCAAAGAAGTGCCTCCTTATTACGCACAAAAATGAATACTCCCCCACCGAACCCAGCATAGTGGGAGGCTGACTTGTGGGCCTACCAAGTTGATGGGGACGGAGGGATTTTTCAACTTAGTCAATATGAACGATTCTAGCTCCTGTTACCGTACGATGTTCATCCAACGGCCGTTGTGCTTCTTCAACCTCTGGTCTTCTTGCTCCGGCCCGCCCAAACCAAAAGGCCGGTCGTGCTAATGCGGTTCCTGCATCCGTGGCGGGTCAGGATGCCGGAGGCCTCACCACCCCCTACTACTCCCACCGTTGGCCAGGCCATCCCTCTACTCACCCACACCCCCTGTTATTCTGCGGCGATAGCAGCCTCACACCGTAGCCGAACCAGTGAACCCTCGCACTCCTCTTCGTGTGGGCATCCACTGCTGCGTCTTCCCCGGCTCTGAGTCGCCCCCTTCCTAGGCCTCGCCACCGTCCACCGCCGTGGTGCTCTCGGCGTGGCGTGGTCAACGTGGTCAAGGAACGACTTCCATCGGACGTGGACTGTATGTGGAGAGGCTGACAGCTGGGTCCACGGCCGCAGCAAGGAAGTGCCTCCTTATTACGTGCAAAATAATGATTCCTCCACGACAGCCGAGGAACCACCGGATGGGCCATCGTATTTGAAAAAACGTTTCCCCCATTGGGACTCACCGGCTACATCTTCGCCGCATGAAAGGAAGTGCGTCCCGGCAAAAACCGATTCGCCCCACATTTTGGGACCCACCAGCTACTTCTTCGCACGCAAGTAAGTGTGTCCGGGCAAAAAAAACGATTCGCCCCCCTGACTGCTGGGACCTACTAGCTACATCTTCGCACGCAAAGGAAGTGCGTCTGGGCAGAAAAAATGATTCGCCCCTCTGACTGCTGGGACCCACCAGCTACATATTCGCACGCAAGGAAGTGCCTGACAGTCGGGACCCACCTGGTCGAAGCGTACGTAGCGTTGTCGTCATTACGTGACGGTAATGCGTACATACCGGTCGTTGTAGAGGTGTGCACGTATGCCGTGAAGTAGGCGCCGCACGTAGCATGTACACGTCGTCTGACGGCGAGTGCATGAAAAAAATACGGCCATGTATTACATACGGACAGGGTCTCGAACGCCTACTCGCGCATACGTACGGCGAGGGCTCATGTACATGGCTGGGTCTGAACGGAGAAACAACGTCGTCATCGTGTTCATGGGGAGGCAACGGAATGCGTCGTGTTCATCGGGAGGCAACAGAACGCGTGGGAGCCAACCGGCATGGACGGAACAGGCGATGGAAACGAGGCTTGGCGTACCGTAGAACGGAGGAAACGGCCTTGTGTTCGACCGGCCATGTTCAAAACAGGGTCATGTTGATCGGGAGGGGTCTGGCGTACCGCAAAACGGAGGAAACGGACCTCCTCACGGTCAGCACGGGGTCATGTTGATCGGGAGGTGTGGTGTACCGCAAAAGCAGGCGAAAGCGGACCTCCTACGGTCGAAACGGGGTCCTGTTGATCGGGAGGGTGTGGCGTGCCGCAAAAGCAGACGAAAACGGACCTCCTACGGTCAAAGCGGGGTCCTATTCGCCAGGCGGTGTGGCGTACCGCAAAGCGGGACTCCACGGGATCTTGTTCATCTCCACCGTTGACCTCCTCCGGCCTCCATGGGCTACCGTCGACCTCCTCCGATCTCCACGGGCTCCTGTTCATCCAGCCTCCACCGCCGCTACTCCACCGGCTCTTGTTCAACCACCCCTCCACGGGCACCCCTCCACCGTCTCTGTTCATCCAGCCCTCCACACCACGGGGTCTGTTCAACCACCCTCCACGGGCACCCCTCCACCGTCTCATCGCTCATCCACCCTCCACACCACGGGGTCTGTTCATCCAGAGGCAAACGCCACCGCTCCTTTGTTCATCCAACCCCCCGCAACACTCACTGTTCATCCCAGGCGGCATCGATCGGCTTTAGTTAGCGCATGGCGAAGGAATCGCCGATCGGGTTCGATTAACAACCGTCGGTCGGTCGCTTCGGGTTCGATGTAACGCGTAGCATGCAATCTGTCCTTTCGGGTTCGATTAGAGCCCAACAGAACGCAGCATCGCTGCCCCGACCTCCCACCGTGAACTGCAACTCCCGAAATTTTCCTCCCCTCGCTTCTACCATGGTTTTTCCGTCATGGGCGGCCCAAAGAATGTCATGCAGCTGCGTCTCCGGCCCGCCAGGACGAAAAGCCCATTTTACATCATGATTTTTTGTCATAGAAGTAGGAGCCCGCCACATCTATGATGATACCGGTTCTCGCTGTCACAATTATCGTCATAGAAGTGTCATATGTATGACGTAAAAAATTTCGTTCGCCCAAAATGTCACGGATGTGTCTTTTTATGTAGTGACATATCTTGCAAGCCGTGGGGGTGGGAACAAACGGTATCACAACACATCTCTACGACTGAAGCGTATATATAATCGAAAGCTCATAAAGGAGCAAGATAGCAAATTGTTACATGAATGATCGCATTATCCATCATTACATCATCCAACGATAAGCAAATAGTTTGGCGACAGTAGCAAATGTGCTTAAGGGGCTGTAAGACAAATGACGCCCCGCCCATACGCTCAGGCTGCCACCTAGGACATTCTATCTACTCATTTTTGGTAAGCACAACGAAGTAGCTACCCTCCTAGCTAGTGAAGTCATTTGCAACAGCCAACAAGCTCATTTGAAATAGCAACGTGAGTACATACTCGCATACTTACATCAGATCTATACTACATGTGCAACTTTCTCAAAAGAAAGGTACATGTTTGGAGAGGCAACAAGTGGTAGGATCCTAGCAACACTACAACTTGTGCCTAATAGAGATGAGGTAAGAGAACACATAATCAAGCCATTTACTCTATCCACCTAACCTATTGATACGTCTCCAATGTATCTATAATTTATGAAGTATTCATGCCATGTTTACAATAGTTTTGTATGGTTCTGGTGCACTTTTTATATAACTTTTATATGATTTTCATGGACTAACGTATTGATCTAGTGCAAGTGATGGTTGTTTTCTGCTTGTTTTTTGTTTTCCAGAAAATCCATATCAAATAATGTCAAAATGCAGCGGAACTTTTTGACAACTTTTTTGAACAAAAGAGACCCCCGAAGCTTCGTGGGAGGACCAGAAGAGCCACGAGGCCCCACAAGCCACCAGGGCGCACCCAGGGGGTGGTCATGGCCTGGTGGCTTGTGGGCCCATCTTAGCTCCTTTTCGCATGATTCCAACTCTAAAAATTCTTATAAATAGGAAAACCCCCAAAAATTACCCTATAAATTTGGCTCCGCCGCCACAAGCCTCTGTACTAAAGGGGTCCCATCTGGAGCCCTGTTCCAGCACCCTGCCGGAGGGGGAAATCATCACCGGAGGCCATCTTCATCATCCCAGCGGTCTCCCTGATGAGGAGGTAGTAGTTTACCCTCAGGGCTGAGGGTATGTACCAGTAGCTATGTGTTTGATCCCTCTCTCTCGTGTTCTTGATTTGGCATGATCTTGATGTACCGCGAGCGTTGTTAACATAGTTTGATCATATGGTGTTTCTCCCTCTCTATTGTTTTGTGATGAATTGAGTTTTTACCTTTGAGGTTTCACTATTATCGGATTTAATATTTTGTATTTGAGAACACTTGATGTATGTCTTGCATGTGGATACCCGTGGTGACAATGGGGTGTTCTATTGATTCACTTGATGTATGTTTTGGCACTCAAATCACGTATCACACATGCAACTCTTATTTCAATTGTGCCTGATGGATCAACTACCGCACACAGTTCATTTTAGTAGAGGCGATTTTATTACCATGTCGTTTGCAATTCATGCATCGCATACAGTTTGGTCGAATAGTCTCCTATACATGATGCGTCTTAGGACATTCCTGCAATACTGGTGTATTATTAGTTTGTTTCAACCATGTTTTTCACCTCTATTCGTATGATGTTTGTCGTCTCTATGTGTGAGTAGTTCCCTTAGTTATCGGGGATATGGAAGAAACTTGGTATGTATAGGAGCTGAAATGTTAATAAGGATATGCGACCATTTGTTGAATATTTGGTTAGTAGCCTTTCTGTGTGTTGTGAATGGGCCCACTTATCATTTTTGCCGCAAGGCCACGCAGCATATTACTGTCGGTTTAAAGGTTAGGGTGTGGAGGTAATTTGAGGTGACATTAAAAGCCTCTCTACCATGCCTTTGCAATTGATAGGGGAACAACTGACAACCCTTGGTGTGGCCGCGTCCACATGGAAACCCCTACTTACCATAGTGAGAACCGGGGCTAGGAAACTAGTTAGTGGCATGCATGGTACGAAGTCTACCTCGAGTAGAACATATTTTGTACTCGGATCAACCCAATCACAAATATCAAGAGTGACTCAAGTATCCATCTTAGAACTATATAGTAGCATATGTTACATTAGACACATACCTATGGTACTTGTGGACTCCCTGAGAACATTTTAATCCTCTCAATGCTATATTCACCTCTTTGCGCTCTTTTAATTCTTTTACGCTAATTACTCATTTTGCACTCAACTAAAAAATTATTACAATCTTTCGCCTTCATTTTGCTTCGCATCTACAACTAACTTGCAGACACATCTACATAAGTCTCTATAAGTGACAAAGTCCAATTCCCATGCTTTTTGTGGGATCGACAATCTTACTTTGAAAAGGCTAGAACTAAACTATGTGCACTTGTAGGCCTCTCACCTGAGTTCACGGCTAGATTGGTGTCCATATACGTCCTCTCCATCCTCCTTTCATGTATTGTCCTTTCATCAGCACATGTTAATACCTTTCCAATTCAATTTTGCACATGCGATGCATGTTGTTTCATATATTCTAGTTAATTTGATGATTGTTGAGCATTCCAAACCACTAGTAACCATGTACATGCAAATACATAGAAATTTTGTGTACACATTAAATAAAACATTCCTTATTCAATTCATTAGCTTTACATCAACATATAGAGATAGTCTGAAATACCTTACCAAACACACCCTCCATTCCAAAATATAATGTGAATCGATTTTGTGATACTCAAACGTTTGTTGTTTGACCAATATTATAGAATTAGATATCAACATCTGGAGAAGTTCAAGGTCTTAACTTTCAGGGTGAAAATCCAAGATCTGACCATAATTGGTTGTGCCTGGCAATGGCCTTTTTGAAGGCATTGTTTTGAGAGAGTGGATTTTCTTCAGGGTGAAAAACCTATGATCTATGATCGGGCAACAATGGCACTTGTGCATTGTTTCCTTCTTGAGGGCATCATTTTTAGAGAAGTTGAACTTGAAGTGTTGTCTTGGTGGTGTTTGTACTGCTGGTTCAAGGACTAGATCACTATAGCGGGACTTTTCTTTTCTGGCTTCTTATTTTTTTGCTTGTGTGCATCTGTAGTGCCATTAGGGTATCGCGTAGTTCCAGATGCTTGGTGTAATTGATATCTCCACGATATTAATATATTCCTTTTGTCGAAAAAATCAACATATTGCAATACCTAATAGATAAACAATGAAAATAATTTTAGAAAACTTGGTCAACACGCACATGTTTGACTTTTGAGAAAACTAACCCACCTTGTGTTTTATGAAATGGAGGGAGTAAAAGATATCTGTTATTTGAAATTTGTCTTTGCACTAGGAAGTCCAAAGGAAAAAAAATTGGTTCTCATTCACAGTCTAGATGAATTCACATCACAATTAATAAAAACAATGAAAATAATCAAGCACGCACATTTTATAGACCACTTATTCAAATTTTAGAGTCCACTTCTTAATTCAAGATAATTCGAAAAGCAAGACTATTTATCGCTCTTCATATGGCATATACGTGTGAAAAACCTTGCTGCTACACCATTTGTGATTTTTTCTCTTATTCGCTCAACACACTATCCAATCTTAGCTAGTTAGTACCCATTTTTTCATAACTGTGGACGGCTGGAGGATGGTCTACGCAAAATGTGCACTTGCACCCCTCAGCAGCACACTCGCCAGATTTGTATTGCCCTGTACGTTTGGAGCATGCGTCTTCGCAAGTTTTGTTATCACATGGTGGATTTGACAATTGTTTTGACACACATGTGACAAATTTAATGCTATCTCTTGATGCCTCCACTACCACATCTGCAAAATCTCGCGATGAAGAAAAGGGACAATCACAACATGACCAGTATTTGTTGGGAGAGATTATGCACAAATGTGTTACATGAACAAATGAGTACCTGATGCTAGCACAAGAAAGACTAGGGCAACAAGCCACACATGGGTAGTCCTCATTTCAACTAGTCGTTTGTGCTGAAGGAATGTGTTGTTGATTTTTGTATGATATGTAAGTTCTGACGATAACAAAAGAAATGGGCAAGCCATTTATAGTGGTTTATCACATTAAACTAGTGATTTGGTGAGATTTCCGTAATTAGTAGCTACCAAGTGAATTTATATATATATAATATTTATATATTATACCTATTTTATTTTTTTAGATCCACCAAATTAAAAGTCATCAACTGAAGATATGTGCACATATATTCTATTTATTTCGATTACGGATGAGCATTTCAAGCCACAAGTGATAATGTACATAGAAATGCACATAATTTATTGTACATATGAAATAAAATTTTCTTTATTCAATTCTTTAACCTTATATAACTAAACACCCTACTAAATAACAAAGATATCTTATTTGAAATTGTTGCTTCACACAAGGAACTACAAAGGAAAAAAAATCATTCTTATTCACTGTCTACACCGAAGCCACACCACATTATTACTCCTATAAAGGATGGTGGAGTACCCGCCCTCATGGGATGCTCGCGAGCAAAGCGAGCCTCCTGGTCATCTGTCATGTCATGGCTTCCGATGGCAGCTTCTCGGGGCCGATGCAAGCCGTCTAAGCTGCCTGGAAATCTCACACACGTGTGACCCAACTGGTAGGTCGATGATGGGTGGACCGAGGGCGCATGATCGCTACAGTTGGTGCGCGTCCATGAGGGGTGGGCCGAGCATTACCAAATTGCTTGCGGCAGGAGCGGCGATGCGAGCCATCCGATCTGCCCGGATGGCTCGCACCAGGGTGACCATGCTGGAAGTTCGATGATGGGTAGACCACGGGGGCATGCCTAGGGCCACCATCATTGGGCTGTGTCACCCGCGAGAAAGACCCCGCGCGCTGGCTCACACGCGAGGGGCTGGCCAGACCCGCCTGCCAGCATCCTCGCCCCGTGTCGGGCTGGGTCAGTCACTACAGTAGGGGCATGCATTGCGGTCAAAGTGTCGGCTCACGCATGGGGCCCTTTCGAGCTGTTTCGTTGACCCCACATGGGTACATGCGTGTGGCTTGTGTGCTACGACAACCGCGTGCCCTGACGCTACGTCTAGCCAGCTGTGGAGAGGGCCCTCTGGTCGGCTGTGCGGAGGACCATCCAGCCGGTCTGGACAGTTGGCCTCATGGTGGCCTGTTTCGCTCGTGCCAGTCGAGTTTGTTGCTACATCTGTAGTGCCGACTGCTTATGGGGCCAGCCGGTCAGGCAGTTCTGTCAGAGCCAGGTTGCCCGAGTCCGAGCTGTTCGGGCAGGTCGGATGGCTCAGAGCACCGGGTTGGGGTGTTTCAGCATTTTTACTAAGTTGGATCAGTTTTTCGTGCCCTCCTCGGCGTTTTCCTTAGACCAGTTGCATTTCCCCATAAGTATGTTCTTTTGTGTGGCAAAAACGACAAAATCGACCCGTGGATGAAACTAATTCACAAATTGAACTGCTTGTGAAAAAATTTCGCTCACCGACCGTTTTGTGTGCGCCACACGGCTGCGCCACAGCCTACAAGAACGCCTAGCACTCAAGCGCTACACTTATGGCCAGCATGGCACCCCCAGGCCCCACACCCAGTAGTGCAGCGCCTTAGAACTAGGCGCCACACGTGTAAAGTGCCACGCCTGTGAGCTAGGCACCACACTTGTTATGTGCAGAACCTAGCTCTTAGGCGCTGCACACCTTGTTACTAGTTCCCTGGCCCTTCCCCACACACCCCCAACCCCAACCCCACCCCCTGTGATTTGCCCTCTCCCCCCCCCCCCCCTCAGAAATCCTTCTCCAAATCTTCCAAATTTGAAGATTTTCTCCATGGATTTGGAGCCCAATCCCTCCCTCAAGGTAATCTCCTCCGATCCCCTTGTTTGATCCAAAAAATACTAACGGATCACACGAAGGGTTTGTTAAGTTTTGTGTGATTGAAGTTTTCAAGTTTTGGGTGAGATCATGATGGATGAAGGAATAATGAGTGTTAAAGGCCTAAGCTTGGGGATGCCCCATGGCACCCCAAGTTAATATCCAAAGAGAGCCAATCAACTAAGCTTGGGGATGCCCCGGAAGGCATCCCCTCTTTCTTCTAACGACCATCGTAATTTTACTTGGAGCTTATTTTTATTCGTCACATATAATGAGTTTTGCTTGAAGCGCCTTGTATTATTTGATCTTTGCTTGTTTTACTTTTTACTTTGTCACAAGTATCCTTGCTGAACACACGTATTTGAGAGAGCCAAAATTATGCTATGATTTGTTAGAATTGCTCTATATGCTTCACTTAAATTTTTTGAGCTATCACTACTAGGGAAAAGCCTATACACAGAATCTTAGCAGCAGCGCGGCTCAAAAAGGAGCGCTGCTGCTAATTAGTAGTAGCGGCGTGCGGAAACTCGCTTCTTGACAAGTTTTTAGCGATAGCATGCTCGGTGTAAATAGCGCTGCTACAAATATCGACCGGTGTCCACCAAACTCCATTTAGCGGCAGCGGTAGTCATGAGCAGCGCTCTTGCTATGGATGTAGTAGTAGCCGCTTTTTAAAGGTCGCTGCTAAATTTCAAATATCCACACTTTTTGGTCCCCGTTAGCGATGGCGCCGTTGCCCCAAAGCGGCTGCTTTTCTTCATAGCAGCAGCTGCTTAGCTCCCAGCATCGCTAATCCGCACCAACCCACCACCTTTTCCCCACCCGTCCCTCCTCCCCTCCTCTCTTCCCTTTCCCCTACCTCCCACACATGCTCCCTCTCACTCTTCTTCTTCCTCAATACTTCTCCCCATTACTCTCCCTCTTCTATCTACCTTTCTCTCTCTTCATTACTCCTACCTAACTACACCACCTCCATAAATGCATCTCCTTTCTATTTTCCTTCCCCTCCACTAGTTGAAGTTGTCTCCTCCCAAATTAGGTAGCTAGGTAGATGTAGGATTTAGTTAAGTGACCTATTTGCCCCTAACTAGATCTATCTTTGTCAAGAAGAGCTTTGTGCACTTTTGATCTCCCTAAAACATCATCTCCACCGTATTGCTCGATCTCGAGATAGAGGTGATTAAAATTTCATGCTTTTGAGTGTGGCATGTTTATGGAAATTGTGTGTGTGGCATGAGTTGACGCCAAATTGTGCTTTTGAGTTGCCTATGTTTTGCCGAAATGTCGATTTATTTCTATTTCGGTGAATTCCGGGTAAACTCTAGATCCATATACGTCCTATTTTTAGGGAAGGTCATGCCGAATTTTTGTATGACTTTGATGCATGCATGCATTTTTATAATCAATTTGTTTTATTATTACGTGCGCACGTTCATGATGGTCGATTGGAACGATGGCGGACAGGTGGTTGCGGTCGGCGGTGCAGGACATGAAAGAAAATAACTCGACAAAGGTTTTACGTCCGTGTCGAAAATGCAAAGGAATAGTTTGGCTCGACCCTATGACGATGGTGGGTGTCGAAGCACACCCGCTCATGACTGGTTTCATGGATGGCTATACTCGGTGGATAACGAAGATGAGGATGACGATGTTGAGGATGCCGGCCAGGCGAGCAATGATGACACGGGGCAAGATGAAGAGATGATCGATAATGGCGGCGGGGAAGAGGTCGGACATGGCGGCGGAGAAGGGGCCGGACATGGCGGAGGAGAAGGGGCCGGACATGGCAGCGGAGAGAACGACATGGACTCCACGCAGCAGAGTTCGTTAGTACTAAGTTCAATCGTGCGGGACCCTCATGTTCAAGCATTGCTTCGCAAGGAGACGAGTACAGAGAGAGCTGCTTCTAGAGAGGAGGCTAAGCTGGAGCAACTGGTGGTAGACTCGAACACTCAATTGTATGATGGTTGCAATCCTGAGGTGACCCGCTTGAGTTTCACGCTCCAACTCCTGAAGACGAAGGCTAAAAACAAATGGACCGACACTAGCCTCGGTGAGCATCTCAAGTACCTAAAGGATGTTCTTCCCATGGGTAATCTATGTCCTACTAGTGTTGATGAGGCCAAGAAGATCGTGTGCCCTCTTGATCTGCCACACGTTAGATACCATGCATGCATCAACGATTGCATAATTTATCGGAAGGAGCACGCGGAGAAAACAAGCTGTCCGATTGTGCAATGCTTCTCGATACAAGAAGGCCGGGAAGAAATGTCCCCGAGAAAGTTGTATGGTACTTACCGATCACTCCCGTCTCCGTGAGGTATTTTGTAGATCCCAAGGAAGCAAAGCTAATCTTGGCACGCGGAGAGGAAGAAGCCCGACGATGGAGATGATCCGAAGCTGAGACACGTGAAGGATGGAAGCCAGTGGAGAGCGTTGAACAGCTTCTATCGGTACTTTGAATGTGATGCAAGGAACATCGTGCTCGACGCGTGTACCGATAGCATGAATCCGTTTGGCAACTAGAACACCAACCATAGCACATGGCCCGTGTTTGTATGGACGTACAACCTTCCCCCCTGGTTGTGCATAAAATCGAAGTACATTCACATGAGCATGCTTATTCAAGGGCCGAAACAACCAGGAAATAATATTAATTTGTATCTGGGGCTACTTCAAGAGGAGTTAGACACGTTATGGAAAACACCGGCCAAGACATGGGACGCCTTGACAAAGCGAGTATTTCAACATGAGAGCGGCTGATCACGGCGAAGGTAACGACTATCTCGATTCTGGATATGTGGCGTGCCAGTGTGCCATGGATATTGCGGATGCACGTGGTGCATGGATGAGACGACGTCTCAGCAGCTAACGTCAAAGAAAGATGGCGGGTCTGGGAAAATCGTGTACATGGGGCATCGAAGATGGATCGAACCGGGCGACCCGTGGAGAAACTGTGAAGATCTATTAAATGGTCATGCTGAGCATCGAGGACCTCCACGTAAGCGGAGCGACGCCGAAATCGATGAGCTGTTGAAAAGCGGAAGGAGTTCCCAGCGGGAAAGACGATGAGAAAAGCGGCCGGAGCATTCTTTGAAGGTATGGAAGACGAGGTCTGCGTGTTCGGGACTTGAGTAATCGGCACAAACTCGATACACCTCATTGCCTTGATCAAATGCATATCTGTAAGAATGTCCTTGAGAGCTTGCTTGCAACACTGATGAACATGCCGGATAAGACCAAGGATGGGCCGAAGGCAAGAAAAGACTTGCAAGATTTGAAAATCAGGGAAGATCTGCACATGCCGCCCCATAAAATGTCAGACTCCTTCTTGCTTCACCTTAAGTCAGGCTGAGATCAATCAATTCTTTAAGTGCCTTACCGGAGTCAAAGTTAGTTCCGGTTACTGTGGCAAGATAAGAAGATATCTAGACACGGACAAGAAAAGGTTCAGCGGGATGAAGTCTCATAGTGTCATGTGATGATGACGCAGATACTACTGTTGCCCTTAGAGGGATAATGGACAAGCACGTCCGTGACACGCTTATTGGTCTCTCGCAACTTTTTCGACGTCATCTCTCGAAAGTCGATCGGTGTGAAGCAGCTCAAGGCTGCTGAGGAAGAGATCGTTGTGATCTTGAATGAGCTTGAGATGTACTTCCGCCAGCGTTCTTTGGCGTGATGGTGCATCTGTGTGTCCATATTGTGGATGACATAATAGACACTGGGCTCGTCATTCGCACAACATGATGCCATTTGAGAGGATGAATGGGATCATCAAAGGATTCGTTCGTAACATGTCCCGTCCGGATGGAAGCATCGTCCAGGGCTATTTGACACAAGAGTGCATCTCTTTCTGTGAGAATTTTCTATATGGCACAGACCAGCCGCCTGGTGTTAGTGTTGGTTTGCCCGTTAACAAGCACGATGGGAGGCTCGAAGGAGATGGTCATCCCAGCGGTCGAGGGAACTGCACGTGGCATACTCGGATCGACGCAAAGGACTTTGATAGAGCAAAGTTGGTAGTGCTACAACACCTAGACGAGGTAGATCCTTTCGTGGCAATCGCACAAAGAAATTATCGCAAAGAAGTATCGTGACTGGGGGTATGCGGAATGACGCGAAGTTACTAGAGAGCACAACTCCACTTTCCTGCATTGGTTCAAAGAGCATATTATTGCTAATCCCCCGGAGGAGGGCTCTAAGGATGGATTGCTCATATACGCCTTAGCACATGGCCCCTCGCCCAACCTCGTAACCTATCAGGCATATGATATCAACGGATACACGTTCTACGGAGGCCAAAGATATGGACAGTGATGATCGTAACTTCGGGGTGACGATGGAATGCATGACCGGCGGCGACAACGGTAGAATCAACAATTTTATGGAAGGGTCGAGGAGATCTGGGAGCTTGACTACTCTGGACTGCAAAACACGATGATGTTCCGTGTCAGATGGGCTAAGAATGTCGAAGAGAAAACCGGATTTTCACTACCATGACTATACCCGACGCCAAGAGCGCTACCGTGAACGCTATCACAAAAGACGAGCCATGGGTACACGCTAAGCACGTGACACAATGCTTCTTCATAACCGACCCATGCAATCCCGGTCGTGTTGTCGTGAGGAGAGGCAAAAGGAACATCATTGGAATGGATGGAGTCACCAACGAGGAAGACTATGATCAAGACAGCAACCCAATGAGGGAAGATGACGATGATGATGAAGTATCGTCAAAAGAAGAATCAATACTACATTACCTAAGAAAAATCGTACTCCATGGAAAAGGCAAAGTCACAATGAGGGCTCAATTATTCTTCGACGAACAAGAAGGGAAAGAAGCTGACTCAAAAAGCGAAAACGTCGGTGATGAGGAACCGTATGTTATCGGTCAAATGATGTAATATATATATATATATATATATATATATATATATATATATATATATATATGTATGTATGTATGTATGTATGTATGTATGTTCCTATTTTGTATACACATGACTTAGCCATGCATTATTATGCATGGGTCCAATGATGTAATATATATATTCCTATTTTGCATACATATTTAACCGTCAAATGATGCAATATATATATCGCCCTCCCTTAGATTCCTTTGCTCTCGGGAAATAAAAGTGGGAGAAAATAAAGGAAGAGAAAATGAAACACTGGCGTAGCGAAGGTAGTAGCAGCGTTTGTCTAAACCGCTTCTGACTCTTGAAAGGTAGTAGTAGCGCATTTAGTATAAACCGCTTCTGACTCTTTGAAAGTAGTAGCGGCGCGTTTGTGAAAAGCAGCGCTCTTGCTATCGTCCATAACCCAAAATTCTCACTATCCTGCTTCATCCCGCTTTTCCCCCAAATCCCCCTCTCTCTTCCCGTCGCTTGCCAGGCCAAGGCCGCTTCGCCCCGACAGCTTCGCCCACGACCCGGCCCTCGCCCCAAACCCGACCTCAGCGCTTCGCCCCGACCTACTCCCCCAACCCGGCCAAGGCGCTTCGCCCCGACCGGCCTCGCCCCGGCCGGCCGTCGCCTCCCTCCTCTGCTTCCTCCCCTCCCAACCTGGGCCGTCGTCGGGCCTGCCTCCTCGCCCTGCACCCTCTGTAAACCCCCCTCTCTCTCTACTAGGGTTCTTCGGTTAATTTACACAGGTTTTAGTTAGGGCAGTATGTTAATTAGGTTATCTATTTAGTTATGAATTTAGCTAGGTTTCAAAATTAGCTGAATTTATTTGCAAATTTGAACTGGACATGTGATATGTGGATATGTCATGTTTTGGACATGTCATGTTTGGAAAATGATCCGAGTGGCCTATGTTACTGTGAATGTTGATTCATTTCCGTTCCGGTGAATTTCAGCGCTCGATATGTCCATTTTTAGCAAAGGTCATGCCGAATTTCCCGTGAATAAAGGCATGATTTGTGCTACATAGTTGGCATATCGAGTCTTTGGCACATAGATTTCTTTTTATGTCATTTCTCATTTATTCATACTTTTAGAAATAAATGAGGACACTTAATCATAGGAAACATGTCGAACAACGAAAACTGGGCCTTGACCAAGATGCAGACGAGATGGATTATGAGGGTGAACAAGAGTACCTCGACTATTTGATCATAAGCAAGGTTTGCGAATTCACTCGATGATGGTCTTGGCCTTGACATCGACACCAACGCGCCGCAAACGCGATGGCAGCACCGAGACCGGTGGGGAAGGTACCGGCGGGGAAGATACCGGCGGGGAAGGTACCAGCTCCGATGCCGCTACCGAAAAGAGGAAGCATAAGAAGCAGAGGATACGAAATTCAAGGCAGCCAAGGCTAAGGCTGCGAAATTCAAGAGCCTTCAGCAAAGGAACACGGGGAAGCATCGCCTCGGAAGCCATGGCTACCTCGGTAAAAGGCCCATATGGGATAAGGAGGGCCTTGAACGTGAAGCTGCGGGTCTCCTGCACCCTTCGCTGAAATTCACCAACCCCTTGGGCGTGACTTCATCGGGGCCCGCTACAAGTGGGACAAGGAGAAAAAGGTTTTTTACACGGACAAGATCACGAGGAAATTGATTAGACTCATCGAGAAGCAACACCAGCTTGCGGCCCGAAAGCCCTACTTCTCCGATGAGGCCCAAGTGGGTCACCCCTCCGAACCAGGCCTTGAGCGAACTTAAGGGACTCCGTTTGGGCCAGCGGCCATAATATGGTCGTGTGCACGGTCTTTGGAGACGGCGCCACGTGGAAGGTGTTTTACAACGAGGGCAGGAGGCCAAGAAGCGTAAAAGAAGTTTAGTCAGGCCCGGACATCGACGCCAAGGTGAAGCTTGCGGTCGAGAAAAAAGCAGTGAGGACGCCAAAAAGCAGCCGAGGACAAATATGAGTTGCTACAAAGAAAATCAATGCAGTCAGAATCGCCCTTTCTAAATGATTTCGCTACTAACTTGGTTCCATTATCATCAATCGGACGAAGGAAAATCCGAACAAGACGGTACATGATTTCCCGTTGCCCAATTTCGCTTGGAGCAACTCCATGAACAACAACACCATCGCACCATCACTTGCTCACACAACCGGCTCTCTCTCGCAGCCGCTCCCGCTCATAGCAGCCCGTCCTCGGTCTACTCTGGCGCTAGGTGGGCCTTTCGTCTTTTTGCTGAGCTTCGGCCGTCCACGGTAATTACATGTCGCACCAACATATATATATATATATATATATATATATATATATATATATATATATATATATATAATATTCCATTTTGTTGCCTTTCGGTTGTTTTACGCCACAGACATATGTGTTTGCGGTGAAAGAAACCCGATGCACCATACTCTACTTGATCAAAGGCGGAAAGGTGGACATGGAAAGGGGATGATAATGGACCCCTCACAAACCACGTTCCACAACCAGCCGATCCTCATTGGGCACTTCAGTGGTTAGCTTGACCAGTGTGAAATCGGGGCACGATGATTTGCCTCCTCCAAGACAAAGATGTGGGACCCGACGACGAGACCCCGCCATGGATTGAAGGCGCAAGGGTTGGGTGCTGCTATGGCCAAAGAATATTATTCGTCTGCAGCCGGGCCGAGAGCACACCAATAACCACACAACAAGCATGTGCGGAGACCACCACCCGCCACGCAATTACCAGCTCAGAGTGCCGGTGAGCGGCGAGCGACATGATGAAGGGGGTGCAATAGTTCTGGCTGATGTATTTTCTCCTGTAGAACAGTGATTGGATGATGAGACGTAGGTCGAACCTATGGATTTCCTCAATACAAAGGCTTATGACTGTGACATAGATATGATGAGTCAACCATATGACAAATCGGGCTATCGACTTGCTAATGAGGATATGGATGATATGCCCGGCAGGGTCGTGGCGAGGATTGCAAAAGTCTCTTCATGAAATCCTCACAGGACACGCCTGAAGATGCCACCTCAACACAGGCTCAACTAGCCGGGCGTGAGGGTCGTACAGTACTTAGCCCGGGAACACTGCGGCAGGGGTTAAGGAAGGGTCTAGAAGGTGTGCCCAAGAAAAAGGAGAGGACGAGATCGGGGAAGATAACTGCCTCCAAACAAGCCAGAGCACATAGCAGCCAGACGATGCATTCTGAAGAGTGTGTACCCGTGAAAGGTGCGGTCATGTTCCCTCTCACGGGCGCGCCGGTGCTACCGCTGAAACCGCTGGAGGCACTATCGAGGATCTCGAGACTGCACGACCATGTGCTGTCGGTGAGAAAAAGCCTTCTAGCCTCAAAGGATCCATGATATCCGGCATACGTGGCTCGTGTGCCTAAGGGAAGTGCTACGTCGAGACACGGCCCATGGAGGTGTTCTTCTGCGGTTTGACCATATCTTTGAGATGTTTCTAACAAAGGCGGCTCGATTTTACAATCGTCCGCCTTTTTGCGCTTACATATGAGCTCCGTCATGAAGAGTGAAGAAGTCTCGCAAATCGTGTGGCGGATCCGTACTACATGCACAAGTCTTTCTTGAGTCTCGGCGACTTTTGAGCGTGAAACTGCTAGGGAGTACCTCCAAAACTTCATGGTACAGAATAAGGACCGGAAATTGTCCTCGTGCCTTATCATCCAAAGTAAGTCGATTCCCGACAACCCTTTCGTACATTTCAATCATTCCTTCTCTCTCATATGGGGAGTAATTTGAGGTGTATTTTCCCCGCAGCAACGGGCGCGCCATCCTTATCGTTCTTTACCCGCAAGTCTCCCACGCCGAGTATTTTGACCCTTCCAGAGACTACGAGAAAAAAGGCTACACCCACATAATGAATATTCTAGATGATGCTCTCCAAGGCTTCAGCATTAGAGGTGGCCACGTGCGGATCAGAAACAAAGGAACAAGAAGATGGGTCGCGCATAAAACTAACTTCTCCTGCATCCATGTCCCAAAACCAAGCAAGAAGGATGGATTCTACATCGTCCATCTCATGATTCAGTTCAACACGGATCACCAAAAGCTTCGCATGAGAAGCAGAAATGATGATCATATCCACAAGTGGCTAGAATCTCATGGACAAGCGGATTATAAACTTAGAGATGACTTCTTTCGCATCCAAAGCGACATTGCGACGATCATCATGAAAGAAGTCGTCGATGAGAAGGGGATGTTCCACCACGGCCCTATATCGTGAGCTGACGTCCGAACTCGCATAGGCATGCAACGTCTAGACCTCACGCCGTTCAATAAGCTAGGGTTCATCCTCGATGATATGGAAGGATGGAACTTCTAGTGATTTATGATGCCGATGATGATGATATGTGTCGGTTGAACTTGTATACTTTTTGTAGCAATGAAACTTTGTGATGTCCACGGTCCCTGCCGAACTTGCATAACGCTACTTTGTTAGTTTGCATACGATGACCTGCGTACCTCTAGTTAATTAATTTGTGTATTGTATGTTGCATCTAGTTGCTAACCCTTTCTTTTTCGGTGTTGCTCTAGTATATTTTGTTGCATATATATGATTGTACATCCTCTTCATGAACATGCATCTCTAACTGTGTACCTAGTTTCTTGATGGCGAGATGGAATTGCTATGTCGTGTACAAAGGGAAGGTTCCGGGTGTACAACAAGTGGCATGAGTGTCGAGCGCAAGTAAATGGGTTCACGGGCGCCAGGCATAAAGGCTTCAAGCGGAACAAGAAGGAGAAGCTAGTTACTTGAGGTTCACGCTAGCGAGAGAGGACTCGTAACCGCCACCTCATGTCTTTGCATAGTTCCGCTCTCACTCATAGTGATAGCTCTTCTTGCGTATACCTTTGTTTAGATGGATGACGTTGTTGTAGTTGCAAGTATTCGAGACTTGCATGTATCGCTATTTTCGAGATGATGACAAGATACCACTTTGTGTTGGATGATGATTATGATGAGACTATTTGTATGTATATGCTATGATTACATTTGTGGTCTCATAGCATTTGTATGTTTATCATGATGACATTTCTATGTGCTAAAGATTCTTCTATAAAGCCTGTTCAAATACAAAACAAATATGCCGAAAAAAACAAAAAAACTACTTAAATTAGCAGTAGCGAGTGTATAAAAGTTAGCAGCAGCGCCGCGATAGCAGTAGCGCGTCCGAACAAAGCGCTAGAGCTACTAGCGATGTGAGCTTCCACTAAGCCTGCTTTGCTACACTAATAATAGCGATAGCGGCTGAGTGAGAACGCACTCTTTGCTATGTGTTAGTAGAAGGCCTTATTAGTAGCGCCACTCCCCGCGCTACTGATACACCTAAAACCTGCGCTGCTGCTAGCCTTTTCCCTAGTAGTGTATGGGAATTGCTCTAGTTCTTTATTAATACCTTTTTGAGCACGGTGTGCTTTAGTATTTTTGAATAAACACTGTCATGCTTCACTTAGATTTGTTTGAGAGTTAGTATTTCTTTTGAAGAAATTCTCTCATTCTTCACTTATACTATTTTGAGAGATGAAAATCTTTATGCTCATGTTCTTCACTTAAATATGTTTGAGCTTGTCAAAATCAATTGCAACATATGAAACTAGTCCCACAGTGATAGATATTCAAGAGGGATATAATAAAAACTTTCATGAAGATCATTGGACAAATTAAACTTGATTCCTTGTAATAGTTTTGAGATATGATGATAGTAATATGTGAGTCATGTTGGTGAGTAATCATGCTTTAGTAAGAATATTGGTGTTAATGTTTGTGATTCCCTATGAAAGCACGAAAGTCAATAGTTATGCAATGAAATTACATCCTACTTGTCGTGCATTATTCAGTGTTAGTTATGCTTAACGCTCGTTTATGAGATTTTTCGTTTCTTGATTGGTTGCTTCTCAATTTTTTGCTAGCCTCCACTTGTACTAAGTAGAAATATTACTTGTGCATAAAAAACCTTTAAACCCAGTTTTGCCACATGAGTCCACCTATATGCGGTATTTTCGGTATATGCTACCTATATGACAATTTTTTGCTAAGTCCACATGAGTCCACTTGTAGTAAGTCAATTTTTTGCTACCTATATGCGGTATTTTCGTGCCGTTCTAAGCAAATTTGTATGTGCCAACTCTATTTTCAAAATGAACTTCCTTTTTGTGTGCCTATACCGCTCATGAAGCGGCAGGGAGTGGCCAATATATTCCATGCTAGATGTGTTATTCTCAAGATGAGTATTTATTCATTTGTCATTGCACGAGAGTACGGAGGTAATAGGGTGCCTAGTCCCGAAAATGAAAAATGAATATACTTTATGTTGTCAAATAATAAGTTCCTTGGAAAGTGTTGGTATGAACGGTACCCGTGGATACGGCTAGCCATGGAGTGTGAAAGAATGGTGGAAAAAGGAATAAACTTTCTTTTATGTTTGGGAACCGCCTATGGTATATCTAGCATGGAAAGTGTTGGGAATTACTCGGTCGTTTAATTGACGGGAAAAGCATGCCTCTCAAAATATTTTATCTCTCAAATTTAAGCTTTGAGCTCTGGCACCTCTACAAATCCCTACTTCCCTCTATGAAGGGCCTATCTATTTACTTTATGCAATTTTTATTTTATTTGAGTCTCCATCTTCTATTATAAAACACCAAATAAGGAGCACTTTGATTGTACTTGAGCATTGGATGTAGCTAATATTCGAGTGTGTTTCATGAATGGGTCAATTATTGAGCATGATGGGTGACGGTGTCCTGGACTAGGGGGTACTCACCACGTCGTCTCCCGATCAGTTGGATTGGGCCGAGGACCCCATGGTCAGATATACTCATGGGCAGTCCAGGACAGCTGCCGATACAAGGAAGATTCCACAAGACTTGGCGATCAAGACAAGGACTCCTCCCCACCGCGCGATTCGGCTAGGACTCTTGTTATCCTAGGCCTCGGTGCAGTATATAAACCGAGGCCAGGCTAGTCGATAGGGATATACACAATCATAATCATCATAGGCTAGCTTCTAGGGTTTAGCCTCTATGATCTCGTGGTAGATCTACTCTTGTACTACCCATATCATCAATATTAATCAAGCAGGAAGTAGGATTTTACCTCCATCGAGAGGGCCCGAACATGGGTAAACATCGTGTCCCTTGCTTCATGTTACCATCCGCCTTAGACGCACAGTTCAGGACCCCCTACCCGAGATCCGCCAGTTTTGACACCGACATTGGTGCTTTCATTGATAGTTCCGCTGTGTGTTCGGCAAAATGTTGATGGCTCGCGTGCAGATCAACTGCGACTTCGGCATCTTCGTCACCAGCTCGACTGGTCACCTTGGTTCGACCAAAGACTGCGCCCTACCTCTGATCGTCATGTTCGGATGAGAGCCTTCATCAACAACAGCTCCGATCTCTATCAAGATCAAGGAGGAATCATCCAGGGAGCCCAGGGGCTCAACGTCAACATTGCCCTCGAGCGACCGTGCTGTTTTTCTGGACAGCGAACTTGTGTTCGCCGCCACCACCTCCTCAAGTGTCGTTTTAACGATTGCTTCGGTTGAATTGCGCGGAATTGAGTCTACAACAACCCTGGAAAATTTCGTCGAGTTCCGATGGAGGAATCTCTGGCAATCCGCGATATACCGTAGCCCTGTTAAATCTGGACGAGAATCTGGATGAGTTTAGGGCGTGGTGTCCAGCTTCTAGCTCGGACGTCCTTTCGAAGATCCAACCGTTGATCGGCTGCGGAATTCTTACATCTACCACCCCTCAAAATTTCAGCTCGATCCGACCGGCCCAAACTCCGGAACCTTCCGATTAGTGTGCATCACTTTTCGGATCTGTTTTCTGCGCGAAAACGAATCCGACCTGAGTTCTCTTTTTATGAACGGGATTTGGACATCCTTTTGAATGAAGTTTTGTATGGGGTGTTGTATTTTGTTTCCGAACACATCCCTCTAACTTTAAAATCTTTTGAATATGATCTTCAACATCATGCTGGTGTCAAACCAGTTCGGCAATATTGTTCCATGGCCGCCGACCTGCGCTAAACACGTCGTCACTTTGTTGAGCCAAACTCAACTTCTTCGGATCATCATCTCGGCAAGCCGAACAAGAGTTCGGCATCGGAAAGGATAAATCATCACCAATATCGCCGCCCCATGGATTACACGGAGCAGGCACACCGGCATCGCCGCACGGTCACTTCATCAAGCCGGGATTGACCACGTCACGGCCTGCATCGGCAGGGCCGCACTGTTGCTCCTTCGAGCCGGTGTCCATCACGCCGACATACTTCGACTCATCGGCTGACATCGAGGCTTCAACATCTCGGCTGGACCGGGGGCTTCGCCATCTCTTCATCAACCTATACTCTAGAGACTTCGGCGTCACTAGCCGACCAGCTTCGTCACGTTAGCTGGACCGAGGGCCTTGCCTTGGCGAGAATAACCTTTGCCAAGATTGCCATGTTGCCGCTTTATCACCCATCGTGCAATGGGTGTGTGGATCGAGTCCCAATTTTGGGAATCACCTTTCTTCGGATTGCTACAATAAATAAACTAGGTGCTATTAATCCTAGTATTTTTTGCTTGTTTGGGTTCATTTTTCCCAAGGAATTATTACTCTGGTTTGTCCATCATATGTACGCAGGTCTATCAAATGGTGGCCGCATAACGACGATCGCATGGTGGTTCGATCAGTTTCCGTACATAGTCCGGCGAACGCCGCATTCGGAACTCGGACCGACCTGTGAATTCAGGCTTTGCCACGCCTTTCCCGATCACGCTGACGCCCTGCATCGACTTCGGCGCCAGGCCATATTTATTCTATTACTCACTTTGCATAAATTATTTATTATGCAACATTTTTTTATTCCTATTATCCCCGGTCTGCACTATTTTTTGTGCACAGGAAAATGATCCAGCCGGACTATATCCTTTGGCGTCACCTCGGCTGGACGGGGGGCTTCGTCAACACTTCATTACCCCATGCCGGGACTTCGACATCACTCTGCCGGGCCTGCATTGACCGTGCTATGTCACCACTTGAGTGCCGAGCTCTTTGCTCGCCACCTCGGGACCGTCTTGGGGATGGAACCTTGTCCCGCATCAAGCTCGGACCGCCATCAATACCGAACACATTAACCAGCTAAGTTGCCTTCATGCTCAAAGTTTTAAATTTTTAATTTATGTTCGATTCGACCAAGCATTATACTTTTTTGGAAAAAAGTTGCTTGTAAAAATTTCCTTGTCCAAACTTTGTTTGTGACGCACATATTCAAATACCCTGCTTACTTGGGGCTCCCTTGCTGGAGATTTTCCTCTTGCATATGATTATACTTGTACGGCTCGCTTCCTTGTTCGTGTATTACGCCCACAATATGCACCATATTGACCTAAGTGATTTGCAAGCTGGGTTGCCTTGCTCCTGTTTACCCTACGCTCCCGATTGTTCGCTAGGGAGTAAAGGGAGCACCTCTCACGATTGTCACGATCGGGTTCATCCGAGCCGGACCTCGACTGGTGAAGCCGAAAGCTAAGCGCTCTTACTGTTTTCAATTATGGTCGGTACACAACGGAACTCATGAGTACAAAAATCTATTGCACAAGTCTCATAGTAACAATGAGCACAAGAAAGGTACCGTGGGGTACTATTTTTCTTCAAGATGCTTCTTACACTGTTAGTAATATAGCATAAGTTTCGAGCGTGCTTTTGTCCTGCTACAGCCTTATGACCTGATTGCACGGTTATCTAAACACCGTTGATATTCTCGACAGTGGAGTATCGTAATACTTTTCGTCCTCGAATCAAGAGGGAGAAGCCGAGGTCGGTTAAGACGCATTTAAAGTTCGGGTGAACAAAGATATGATATTAGTACTTCGGTACATACAATCATTATACATAAAATTCTTTACTCAAGTCACTTGGGGGCTCTTAAATTAGTATGAGCTGTTTTTCATCTTGGTCGTTGCGAAGTCTTTTTTCTATCACTCCTTTCTCGATGCAAGTGTGTGGTCAATAGCCGGATAAACTTGCTTCTCTCTAAATCCGCTCGAGTGCAGTTTGCTAAACTAGCCACGGAGAAGCACGCTGCCTTCGGGATAAGGAGGTTGAGGCCATAGGCTGACCCGCTTGGAGTCTTGAGATAGGATGTGTCATGTTAAAGCACCCACGTAAGCACCTTTTTTACAATTCAATTTTCGAATTGGCACCGAACACTTGATCTAGTTCTACATTAAACTTTTGAATAAGTTTTTTGGCTTTTTTCGAGCCTATGGCACTTTCAAACTATTTGTGCGTTTCAAAGCATTAGTCTCGCAGGCAACGCCGACACCTTTAGGGATTCGGCAAAATTTCGGATATTGCTATATATGCATCAGTTTCAATTGTGTCTTCGGTCAATAGTTGGGTTACCCGGCTCCTTTGCTCGCCTCTTATGTTCCGCTTTTGTTCAGCTAGGTGTACAAAGGAGAACCATCGCTGCGATTGTGCTTCCATTTCGCATGGTTAAGCACCTCGCTGGAGAAAGCCGAAAACCGACCGTCACAAGAATCGCAAACTGGTCACGATCCGATGACCGTGTTAAACGATGAGACGTTCATAACATTGGCCGGGTGTTTACGGCTTGACCTCAAATTGCCGCCGAACACTAACCGGGGCTCATAGCTAGCTTCCCGCTTAAAGCTCCTATGACTAAGTGAAAGTTATAAAGCCAAGATATCTGATTGCCTCGTTTCCTCGAACACAACCGCCTCCGGGCACCAAGACGTCGGCTAAGGGTTGTCTTGTTATTGCGGAAACACCCTGTGTAGTATCTACAAAGGGGTAGAAGCCGACGATGGGCCACTTTCAACTGATAAATGGTCGCAATGGAGGCCAAATAAGTATATATCATCAACGTTTGTATTCATTATACAAGTGTTGCCTTCCGTAATTATTGTTATATCAAGCCATAAATATGCATCAATTTGACTAAGGATTTTTGGCCAAATGGGTTGCTCGTTTCGCTTACCCCCACGCTCCCCGATTGTTCAAATTAGGCGGTAAAGGGAGCACCTCTGTGATTGTTACTACCAGGTCATCCGAGTTAAGTACCTCAGACTGGGTGAAGCCGAAAGCTAGCAATCTTAAAGGATCACATTGGTCAGCAACAACGGAAGTAAATTTTTGGTTCATTAATACCACAGAGTTCGGGAACTTTCTCCAAACTAAATCCTCAATATTTTCCTCCCACATTGATCGGAGCTGAGGTTTCATGATCATGCTTAGCATGACAACCCAAAGAAAGGAACCGATAGTGGGACTATTTTCTTTGGAAGATGTTTCTTATGTTAGAAAGTAATATAACATATCTCTCCGCGTACCTTTCTTTATAAAACCGTATGACCAGATTGTCTTATTTGCCGTAAATCTTTGCCCTCATAAAGGCTTTATAAGGTAGGACAAACACTCCTTGGCTCCTGGCTAAGGACGTTGAAGCCGATGGTCGGTCAACAAAGTTTTGTACAATGCGGATCCGAGCATTAATGATGTAGAGTACTTGGATACATAAAATCATTACACATACTTTGTGATTTTACTTTGGATATCGATCCTTAATTCAGCCACCCGTGCCCACATTAAGGCTCGGGGGCTACTGGGTTTGCACTCATTATGTATAAATATTAAAGGGGTACATCGATCCCTCGATTCGGTGTTGCCACCGACCAGTTGTCTCGAGGCTACCGCATTGCCTATTCAATGCGTAGAAAATTCAAAGTGCTCAAGGTTTGGCTTGACCGAACTATGCTAAACGCTGCGTCTTGGACAACAATGGGTACCATCTGACCTATATACGGGCGTCAGCTAATATATTACGGCGATTTCTCGAGACCCTCTATCAAGGGCCTGTCACGATCACTATTTTCCCTAATATATTATACCGCTGCTTTCTATTCCTCGTGATGCTACCGAAGCTAGAGTTGATCCTCGAGGCGATTTCACAGCATCGACCGAGTCTCAGGGCTACTAGGATCAGCGGTTTCATGTTTTCCTTCAGGTGCATTTCGGATATTAGGCGAACACGCACCTTGAGGGATACTGGCTATACATCTTGTCAGATATTACATTGCATAATTCGGAATTAAATTCATAAAAATCTGTCCCATGGCCAAGGTGGTGCACCACCTCGGAAGCAGTCTAGCATAAAGCTCGGGCGCCAGTCGCTGGCTCCATAGAGGGCATTTCCGGTATTAAGCTTAGCTAAACTCTTTCAAATTTTTGAACCAAGGTGATCTATGACACCTCGGATATAATCCGGCATTGGAGCTCGGATATAGTCCGTTGGAGTTTGGACACAGTCCGGCGTTGAGCTCGAAGCAGTCCGGCATTGGTGCTCGTCAGCAAGGATACCTCAGCAGTCCGGCTGGAAGCTCGGACGCAAGAGGACACCGCCTCCCGGAACAACTTCAAACCCGAGGCGTGGCATAAAAATAACAAGGCATTGATAAAGGCCGAAAACTTAAAGGGGCTCCTCGGATATCCAATGTGTAAACTCTTCGGATGCACTTGGCGATCCTCAAGATCGAAGATGAGAAGATTTGTTGAACCAGTTTTCAAGACCGACGATCAAGATGAAGAACAGTTCGAAGAATCGAGGAGCGTCCCTAACTTGAAGACCGGTTCAGGGCACTCATCGGTGTCCTGGACTAGGGGTACTCACCACGTCGTCCCGATCAGTTGGATTGGGCCGAGGACCCCATGGTCAGATACTCATGGGCTGTCCCGGACAGTCGCCGATACAAGGAAGATTCCACAAGACTTGGCGATCAAGACAAGGACTCCTCCCCACCGGGCGATTCGGGTTAGGACTTTATGTTATCCTAGGCCTCTGGTGCATTATATAAACCGAGGCCAGGCTAGTCGATAGGGATATACACAATCATAATCATCATAGGCTAGCTTCTGGGGTTTAGCCTCTACGATCTCGTGGTAGATCTACTCTTGTACTACCCATATCATCAATATTAATCAAGCAGGAAGTAGGGTTTTACCTCCATCGAGAGGGCCCGAACCTGGGTAAACATTGTGTCCCTTGCTTCCTGTTACCATCCTACTTAGACACACAGTTCGGGACCCCCTACCCGAGATCCGCCGGTTTTGACACCGACAATGGGTTAGGAATAACTTTCTTTAATGTTGATATTTTCAAAGACATGGTTGCTTGTTGATATGCTTGAGTTTTGAAGTCTTCATGTCAAATATAGACTATTGCTTTGAATCATCTAAAATTCGAAATGTCCATGCTACAAGAGAAAAGAATATGTGATGAACATGTTAGGCACCATTCCACATCAAAAATTCTATTTTTATCATTTACCTACTCGAGGACGAGCAGGAATTAAGCTTGGGGATGCTAATACGTCTCCAACTTATCTATAATTTTTTATTGTTCCATGCTATTATATTATCATTTTTGGATGTTTTACAATCATTTTATAGCAACTTTATATCATTTTTTGGGACTAACCTATTGACATAGTGCCCAATGCTAGTTGCTGTTTTTTGCTTGTTTTTTTACTTCACAAAATATCAATACCAAATGAAGTCCAAATGCCAAGAAACTTTTTGGAGAATTTTTTGGACCACAAGACAACTTGGGAGCCAAGGAAGCACCTGGGGGAGGCCTATGGGGCGCACAAGACATCAGGGCGCGCCAGAGGCCCCTGGCACGCCATGATGGGTTAGGGAGCCCACGGGGGTCTCCTCCACCGCCTCTTTGCTCTATAAATTCCTGGAAATTCCATAAACCCTAGGGGAGCAGACGAAGCACAATTCCAGCCGCTGCAAGTTCCAGAACGACGAGATCCAATCTACACCATCACGGAGGGGTTCATCATCCTCATTGGTGCCTCTCTGATGATGCGTGAGTAGTCCACCATAGACCTACGGGTCCATAGGCAGTAGCTAGATGGCTTTCTCTCTATTTTTGATTCTCAATACAATGGTCTCTTGAAAATCTATTTGATGTAATGACTTTTTGCCATGTGTTTGTTGAGATCCGGTGAAGATCGAGTTTATGATCAGCTTCGATCCATGAATATTATTTGAGTGTTCTTTTGATCTCTTATATGCATGATTACTTTTAGCCTCGTATTTCTTCTTTGTATCTTTGGTTTAGTTAGGCTAACTAGATCGATTTTTCTTGCCATGGGAAGAGGTGCTTTGTGATGAGTTCGATCTTACGGTGTCCTCACCCAGTGACATAAGGGGTAGCGAGGCACATATGTATCGTTGCTATTAAGGACAACAAGATGGGGTCTATTCCTACATGAATAGATCTTGTCTACATCATGTCACCGTTCTTATTGCATTACTCCATTTCTCCATGAACTTAATACACTAGATGCATGCTGGATGGCGGTCGATGTGTGGAGTAATAGTAGTAGATGCAGAATCGTTTCGGTCTACTAATATTGGACGTGATGCATATATAATGATCATTGCCTTGGATATCGTCATGATTATTTGATCTTCTATCAATTGCCCAACAGTAATTTGTTTACCCACCGTATGCTATTTTCTTGAGAGAAGCCACTAGTGAAATCTACAGCCCCGGGTCTATCTTTCATCATATTGCTTTCCGATCTATCTTCTGCCGCATTTGTTTTCAGATCTATTATTCCCAAAACCCAAAAATACCTTGCTGTAGTTTTTATCTGCATCTTTTATTTCGTGTTTTATTCAGATCTATCTATCCAAACTCATACTATTTAATCTATCTTTTTACCAGGGAGGGATCGATAACCCCTCTTACGCGTTGGGTTGCGAGGTTTTGTTCTTTGTGTGCACGTATCGTTTACATAGTGTTTCTTAGTTCTCCTACTGGTTAGATAACCTTGGTTTCGTAACCGAGGGAAATACCTACCGTAGCTGTACTGCATCCTCCCTTCCTCTCTGGGGAAATACCGATACAAGCAATTAGTTGTATGAAGTGAAAGAGCCAGGAGGAACCACAAACGATGGCCGCTAACATGGAGGTGAGGCTTTCAAGGTCTCCCTAACACGATGTGTTTGCTCTTGCGGGAGGCCACTGTTGGTTCATCTCCCATGCTCACACTTGTATATCGCCGATCGCGTTAAGAATGTGGACGTCAATCACCCTCTCACCGTGAGGCTCTCGGAGTTCTCAATCATGACAGTCAAGAATACATGGGCTCCCCGATTTCACCCATACTTTGACCAATCACAATGGCCGGAGTACCATGGAGTTCAACTATGGCCGGATCCGGATTGGAAGGTTGTTAAATGGGGTAGACATAAGACATAGCGTCTTAGAGGCGACATGGAAGGATGGGGCCATGGTGGCGGCTGCGAAATGTGCAACGGCCAATTCCAAGAGCCTCGTGAGAGGTCCCGTTGTGGGGAATGCAAAGGTCAGGGCCACAATAAAAGAAAATGTACCAAACCAAGTAAGAGGTCAAAGACAAATGATACAAGCACAAGCCAACAAGGAGGTACACAAGGTGCTAGGCGTCACACATGTGTCAAGAGGCAGAAGGTAAACAACACCTGCACATTTGCATTCCAGATTTTTGATGAAGTAATATATAAAGCTTATGACAATTTGATGAAGTAATATGAAAATGATTAAGAAATCAGGATCAACTAACACATACATTGAACTTAAAGAATGATCACTAGTTCAACGATATAACAAGTTCAACATTGCTACAAGTTCAACGATATAACAAGTTCAATAAAGCCTATAAGTTTGACGACATAACAAGTTTGACATAAGAAAATGACCACTAGTCGAGTTACATAAGAAAAGGAGGACGATGACTAGTTCCTTCCGCGCTTATTGCTGCCTCTTCCCCTCCTGGCGGATATCTTCTTCTTCCTAGAATGAGCAACCGGCTTCGGCTCTGGTTCCCCTGTTGGGGAATGTTGCATGGAAAATAAAAAAATCTACGCACATGCAAGATCTATCCATGGAGATGTATAGCAACGAGAGGGGAGAGTGTGTCTACGTACCCTCGTAGACCATAAGCAGAAGCATTTAGTAACGCGGTTGATGTAGTAGAACTTCTTCGCGGTCCAACCGATCAAGTACCGAATGTACGACACCTCCGTGTTCATCACACGTTCAGCTCAGTGACGTCCTCGCCTTCTTGATCCAGCAAGACGGGTTAAGTAGTGGATGAGTTACGGCAGTACGACGGTGTGGTGATGGTGATGGTGATACTATCTCCACAAGGCGACCGAGGGACAAAACTATGGAGAGGGGCGCCGCACACGGCTAAGAGATTGTCGTGTCTTTGTGTGGCGCCCCCTCCCATTATATATAGATGGGGGGGAGGAAGGAGCAGCCAAGGAGGCGCCCCAAGTGGGGCCGAATCCCACTTGGGGTCTTACCCCTAGCCGCGCCCCCCTTGCCTTTTTAGGCGCGCGGGAAAGGCAGGCACTAGTAGAAAACGGAGCTTTAAAACCGGTTTGTAAGGGCCTTTAGTGCCGGTTATGGAACCGGCACTAAAGTGTGGGACCTAAAGGCCCCCCCCTTTAGTACCGGTTCGGCACGAACCTGCCACCACGTGGCGTGAGCTGACGCCTCAGTATGGGGATTTTAGTACCGGGTTGGTGTTACCAACCGGTACTAAAGGTTTTTTTGAAAAAAAAAATTTGAAAATTTTGGAAAAAAAATTTGATTTTTTTTCGATTTTTAATTTTTCTAAATTATTTGATAATTTAGTCTCTAATCACCTCTCTTAACTGCTCAAGTGTGGATCACTCATTCCAAATCATCTAACTTCCCTAATCGTCACCCATCCCTCTCACTACTCCAGCCCGAGCACGCTTTAACTTTCGGGTTCTATTCTCCTTCGCTTCCAAGTCTGCACTTGTTGTTTTCCGACAATAGTAAGATGTTAATCCTATTAACCCTCGTGAGTTTAGCTTGAGCATGAAGTCACACATTTCACCGCTTGAGTTTGAAACTATTATTCTAAAAAAACAGTAATTATTTAGTAACGCTAATATTTCTTGAATAAGTTTGACCATAGTTTGACCACAGTTTGACCACAGTTTGACCAAAATTCAAAAAATTGAAATAATGATTTAGTAACACTAATATTCTTGAATAATTATGTAGTAACATTAATACTTCTTGATTAAGTAGTTTGACCAGATTTAACCAATTTTTTTTAGAAAAACTGAAATTTGACCATATCTTTTTTCCTTTTTGAATTTGAGGATTCTAAAAATTCCAAACAGGCCAGAGGCGGTCTCCATCGGATGCGGATTTTCGCTGAATTTTTTGATATATTATACGTTTTTTCCGACATCGTATGCAAAAGTTATAGCCGCTTTTTTTTACATTTTCCCTACACTTTTGCAAAACATGTCCAAATTTAAGTTTTCAAATTTTCCTAACTAGTAGATGTAGTAATATAACTACCTCTCGAAGATTTTATTTTCTGAAGTGTTTATCATTTTCTTTTGATTTTTCCAAAACTGAAATGGCGATACACGTGGGGGTAGAGTTTGAAAATTGCCCTATAGTGCCGGGTTTGTGTCTTCAACCGACTATAGGTTAAGATCAGAGTGCCGGTTGTTGACGCAAACCGGTACTATAGGTTAGACTTTAGTACCGGTTTGTGTCACAAACCGTCACTAAAGGGGCTCAGGGCCTCGGCCCGACGCCAGCTCACATTTCTTTTTAGTACCTGGGTTCGTGGCACGAACCGGTACTAAAGGTTCATTACGAACCGGCACTAATGAATAGCCATTCGAACCGGCACTATTGATCACATTAGTGCCGGTTTTTTTACAAACCGGCACTAATGTGCTTCACGTTTGACCCTTTTTCTACTAGTGAGGGGAGGGTGGCGCCCCCCCCCCCTTCCTTTCTCCCATGAGAAGGGGAAGGCAGGAGGGGCTAGACCTCCTCCATTTCCTTCCGTAGGGCCGGCAGCTAGGGAGAGGGGCGCGCCAGCCACCTTGTGGGTTGGTGTATCTCTCCCCTTGGCCCATTAAGCCCATAGACCTCTGGGGTGTCCTAACCCCTTCCGATGACCCGATGACTACCCGGTGCACTCCGAAACTCTTCCGATGTCCGAATAGCTTCATACTATATATCAATATTTACCTCCGGACCATTCCGGAGCTCCTCGTCATGTCCATGATCTCATCCAAGACTCTGAACAACATTCGGTCACCAAATCATATAACTCATATAATATTATATCGTCAATGAACGTTAAGCGTGCGGACCCTACGGGTTCGAGAACTATGTAGACATGACCAAGACACCTCTTCGGTCAATAACCAATAGCGGAATCTGGATGCCCATATTGGTTCCTACATATTCTACGAAGATCTTTATCGGTCGAGCCGTTATGACAACATACGTTATTCCCTTTGTCTATCGGTATGTTACTTGCCCGAGATTCGATCGTCGGTATCTCTATACCTAGTTCAATATTGTTACCGGCAAGTCTCTTTACTCGTTCCACAATACATCATCTCATAACTAACTCCTTAGTCATTTTGCTTGCAAGCTTATTATGCCGTGTATTACCGAGAGGGCCCAGAGATACCTCTCCGAAACTCGGAGTGACAAATCCCAATCTTGATCCATGCAAACTCAACAAATACCTTCAGAGATACCTGTAGAGCATCTTTATGATCACCCAGTTATGTTGTGACATTTGATAGCACATAAGGTATTCCTCTGGTATCCAGGAGTTGCATGATCTCATGGTCGAAGGAACATGTATTTGACATTCAAGAAAACAATAGCAACAAACTGAACGATCATATGCTAAGCTACCAGATGGGTCTTTTCCATCACATCATTCTCCTAATGATGTGATCCCGTTATCAAATGACAACACATGTATATGGTTAGGAAACCTTAACCATCTTTGATCAACGAGCTAGTCTAGTAGAGGCTTACTAGGGACACGGTATTTGTTTATGTATTCACACATGTATTTAAGTTTCCAATCAATACAAATCTTGCATGAATAGTAAACCTTTATCATGAATAAGGAAATATAAAATAACAACTTTATTATTGCCTCTAGGGCATATTTCTTTCAGTTAGCTTGGTCGGAACGTGGGTAGGGGAAAAGTCTAGTATTTTTTCCTACGAAAGAGGGCTCGATCAGTTTTACGTACTCTTATTAAGGCTTGGTGAACCGAGAGGGCTAGCTTGAAAGGAACACACGGCCACGGATGACCTTCACTCAATTGCATATACCACAGGGTAAAAAAATTGGTATCATCAACGGTGATGAGTTAGTGAGGCCGCTGATGTGGATAGGCTGCATGTCAAGAGAATTAGTTTAGTGGGGATGAACTATTTAGGTATTATAGATGCGGCTGTCTCTAATGCATAACCCCAAAATGACAGTGGTAATACGGTAAGAGACATCATTGAACGCACCATATCTAATAAAGTATGGTTACGATGTTCGGACACGCCATTACGATGTGGTATTCCAGGTGGCGTGAGTTATGAAACAATTTCACATTGTTTTAAATGAAGGCCAAACTCGTAACTCATATATTCGCCTCTGCGATTAGATCGTAGAAATTTTATTTTCTTGTTACGATGATTCTTCACTTCGCCCTGAAATTTTTGAACTTTTCAAATGTTTCAGACTTGTGTTTCATTAAGTAGATATACCCATACCTACTCAAATCATCTGTGAAGGTCAGAAAATAATGATACCCTCCGCATGCTTCAACACTCATCGGACCGCATACATATGTATGTATTATTTCCATTAAGTCATTAGCTCGCTCCATAGTTCCGGAGAACAGAGTTTTAGTCATCTTGCCCATGAGGCATGGTTCGCAAGTATCAAATGATACATAATCAAGTGATTCCAAAAGTCCATCCGCATGGAGTTTCTTCATGCGCTTTTACACCAATATGACTCTAAACGACAAAGGCCACAAATATATGTTGCACTATCATTATCAACTTTGCATCTTTTGGCATCAATATTATGAATATGTGTATCACAATAATCGAGATTCAACAAGAACAGACCATTTTTCAAGGGTGCATGACCATAAAAGATATTATTCATAAAAATAGAACAACCATTATTCTCTGATTTAAATGAGTAATTGTCTCGCAATAAACAAGATCTAGATATAATGTTCATGCTCAATGCTGGCACCAAATAACAATTATTGAGGTCTAAAACTAACCCCAAAGGTAGATGCAGAGGTAGTGTGCCGATGGCGATCACATCGACCTTGGAACCATTCCCGACGCGCATCGTCACCTCGTCCTTAGCTAATCTTCATTTATTTTGCAACTCCTTTTTCGAAAGTTACAAATATGAGCAACGGAACCAGATTCAAATACCCAAAGCGCTACTACGAGCATTAGTAAGGAACACATCAATAACATGTATATCAAATATACCTTTGTTCACTTTGCCATCCTTCTTATCCGCCAAATACATGGGGCAGTTCCACTTCCAATGACCACTTCCTTTGCAGTAGAAGCACTCAGTGTCAGGTTTAGGTCCAGCTTTAGGCTTCTTCACGGGAGTGGCAACTTGCTTGTCGTTCTTCTTGAAGTTCCCTTTCTTTCCCTTTTTCTTGAAACTAGTGGTCTTGTTAACCATCAACACTTTATGCTCTTTCTTGATTTCTACCTCCGCGGCCTTAAGCATTGCGAAGAGCTCGGGAATCATTTTATTCATCCCTTGCATATTATAGTTCATCACGAAGCCTTTGTAGCTTGGTGGCAGTGATTGAAGAACTCTGTCAATAACACTATCAACTGGAAGATCAACTCCTAGCTGAGTCAAGTGGTTATGATACCCAGACATTTTGAGTATGTGTTCACTGACAGAACTGTTCTCCTCCATCTTGCAGCTATAGAACTTGTTGGAGACTTCATATCTCTCAACCCGGGCATTTGCTTGAAATATTAACTTCAACTCTTGGAACATCTCATATGCTCCATGATGCTCAAAACATCTTTGAAGTCCCGGTTCTAAGCCGTAAAGCATGGCACACTAAATTATTGAGTAGTCACCAGATCGAGCCTGCTAGACGTTCATAACATCTGCAGTAGCTCCTGCAGCAAGTCTGTCACCTAGAGGTGGATCAAGGACATAATTCTTCCGTGCAGCAATGAGGATAATCCTCAAGTTACGGACCCAGTCTGTGTAGTTGCTACCATCATCTTTCAACTTAGCTTTCTCTAGGAACGCATTAAAATTCAGAGGAACGGCAGCACGGGCCATTGATCTACAACATAGATATGCAAAAACTATTAAGACTAAGTTCATGATAAATTAAGTCCAATTAATCAAATTACTAATGAAATCTCACTTAAATAAACATCCCTCAAGTTATCTAAGTGATACATGATCCAAATCAACTAACCCATGTCCGGTCATCACGTGAGATGGGGTAGTCATCAATGGTGAACATCTCTATGTTGATCATATCTACTATATGACTCATGTTCGACCTTCCGGTCTCCAGTGTTCCACGACCATGTCTGTACATGCTAGGATCATCAAGTTTAACCCAAGTATTCTGCATGTGCAAAACTGGCTTATACCCGTTGTATGTGAACGTTGAGTCTATCACACCCGATCATCACGAGGTGCTTCGAAACAACGAACTATAGCAACGGTGCATACTCTAGGAGAACACTTTTATCTTGAAATTTAGTGAAGGGATCATCTTATAATGCTACCGCCGTTCTAAGCAAAATAAGATGCATAAAGGATAAACATCACATGCAATCAAAATATGTGACATGATATGGCCATCATCATCTTGTGCTTTTGATCTCCATCTCCAAAGCATCCTCATGATCTCCATCGTCACCGGCTCGATTCCTTGATCTCCGTCGTTGCGTCGGGGTTGTCTCGCCAACCATTGCTTCTACAACTATTGCTAACACATAGCGATAAAGTAAAGCAATTACATGGCTCTTGCATTTCATACAATAATTAAGAGACAACACTAAGGCTCCTGTCGATTGTCGATATTACAAAACATAATCATCTCATACAACAACATATATCACATCATGTCTTGACCATATTGATATCTACTACGCAACTTTATTCTTGTAGGCACATGTTGGGCCTCCAAGCGCAGAGTTTTGTAGGACAGTAGCAATTTTACCTCAAGTGGATGACCTAAGGTTTATCAATCCATGGGAGGCGTAGGATGAAGATAGTCTCTCTCAAACGACCCTGCAACCAAATACAAGAAATCTCTTGTGTCCCCAACACACCCAATACAATGGAAAATTGTATAAGTGCACTAGTTCGGCGAAGAGATGGTGATAAAAGTGTAATATGAATGGTAGAGATATATTTTTATAATCTGAATAAATAAAAACAGCAAGGTAGCAAATAGTAAATGGGCACAAAAACAGTATTGCAATGCTTGAAAATTAGGCCTAGGGTCCGTACTTTCGCTAGTGCAATCTCTCAACAGTGCTAATATAATTGGATCATATAACCATCCCTCAAAGTGCGATGAAGAATCACTCCAAAGTTCTTATCTAGCGGAGAACATAAGAATAAATTATTTGTAGGGTACGAAACCAGCTCAAAGCTATCCTTTCCGTTCGATCTATTCAAGAGTTTATACTAAAATAACATAAAGCTATTCTTTCCGTTCGATCTATCCTAGAGTTTGTACTAGAATAACACCAAAGCAAATTCATATTCATAATACTCAATCGAACACAAAGAACTTCAAAGAGTGCCCCAATATTTCTACCGTAGAAACAAAGACAAGAACATGCATCAACCCCTATGTGTAGATTACCCCAATGTCACCTCGGGAATCCGCGAGTTGAGTGCCAAAACATATATCAAGTGAATCAATACGATACCCCATTGTCACCATGAGTATTCAATTGCAATACATATATCAAGTGTTCTCAAATACATAAAAGCATTCAATCCAATAACAATGAAATCTCAAAGGGAAAAATCAATTCATCACAACAAGATAGAGAGGGGAAAACACCATATGATCCAACTATATTAACAAAGCCCGCGATACATCAAGATCGTGACATCTCAAGAACATGAGAGAGAGAGAGAGAGAGATTAAACACATAGCTACTGGTACAAGCCCTCAGCCCCGAGGGTGGACTACTCCCTCCTCATCGTGGTGGCCACCGGAGATGATCTAGATTGGTTTTCGGTGGCTACAGAGCCTTGCGGCGGTGGAACTTCTGATCTAGGTTAACCCCGAAGGGTTTTGGAATATTTGGGATTTTATAGGGCAAAGAGAGGGTGCGGTAGGCCACCGAGGTGGGCACAACCCACCTGGGCGCGCCTGGGCCCCCAGGCGCGCCCTGGTGGGTTGTGCCCCCGGCACCCCACAGGTGCTGCTCTGGCCCATTGGAAGTGTTCTGTTCCATAAAAAATCCACAAAATTTTTTGCGGTGTTTGGACTCCGTTTGATTTTGATTTCTTGCGATGTAAAAAACATCCAAAAAATAGCAACTGGCACTTGGCACTATGTCAATAAGTTAGTACCAAAAATGATATAAAATGACTATAAAATGTTTATAAAACATCCAAGAATGATAATATAACAGTATGGAACAATAAAAAAATTATAGATACGTTGGAGACGTATCACATATCACATCACAACATGCCCTGCAAAAACAAGTTAGACATCCTCTACTTTGTTGTTGCAAGTTTTACATGGCTGCTACAAGCTTCTAGCAAGAACCGCTCTTACCTACAGCAAAAACCACAAGGGTGATTTATCAGGTTTGCTGTTTTAACCTTTTCCAAGGACCGGCCGTAGTCAAACTCGATTCAACTAAAGTAGGAGAAACAGACACCCACCAGCCACCTTTATGCAAAACAGGTGGCATGTCAGTCGGTGGAACCGGTCTCATGTACGTGGATATGTAAGGTTGGTTCGGGCCGCTTCATCTTACAATACCGCCGAATCAAAATAAGACGTTGGTGGTAAGTAGTATGACTATCACCGCCCACAACTCTTTGTGTTCTACTCGTGCATATCATCTACGCATAGACCTTGCTCGGATGCCACTGTTGGGGAACGTTGCATGGAAAACAAAAAAAATATCTACGCACACGCAAGATCTATCCATGGAGATGCATAGCAACGAGAGGGGAGAGCGTGTCTACGTACCTTCGTAGACTGTAAGCAGAAGCGTTTAGTAACGCGGTTGATGTAGTCGAACTTCTTCGCGATCCAACCGATCAAGTACCGAACGTATGGCACCTCCGCGTTCAGCACATGTTCAGCTCGGTGGCATCCTCGCCTTCTTGATCCAGCAAGACGGGAGAAGTAGTGGATGAGTTCCGGCAGCACAACGGCATGGTGATGGTGATGGTGATGCTACCTTCGCAGGGCTTCGCCTAAGCACTATGAGAATATGACCGAGGGACGAAACCATGGAGAGGGGTACTGCACACAGCTAAGAGATTGTCGTGTCTTGTGTGGCGCCCCCTCCCACATATATATAGGTGGGGGAGGGAGGAGCATCCAAGGAGGCGACCTAAGTGGGGCCGAATCCCACTTGGAGGCTTGCCCCTAGCCGCGCCCCCTTTCCTTTTTAGGCACATGGGGAAAGGCACGGGAGGGTGGCGCCCCCCTTTCCTTTCTCCCATGAGAAGGGGAAGGCAGGAGGGGCTAGTCCTCCTCCCTTTCCTTCCCTAGGGCCGGCGGCCAGGGAGAGGGGCGCGCCAGCCCCCTTGTGGGCTGGTATGTCTCTCCCCTTGGCCCATTAAGCCCATAAACCTCCCGGGGGTGTCCAGAACCCCTTCCTGACCCGATGACTACCCGATGCACTTCGAAACTCTTTCGGTGTCCGGATATAATTGTCCTATATATCAATCTTTACCTCCGGAGCTCCTCGTCATGTCCGTGATCTCATCCACGACTCCGAAAAGCATTCGGTCACGAAATCATATAACTCATATAATACTATATCATCAACGAACGTTAAGCGTGCGGACCCTATAGGTTCAAGAACTATGTAGACATGACCGAGACACCTCTCCGGTCAAATAACCAATAGCAGAACCTGGATGCCCATATTGGCTCCTACATATTCTACGAACATCTTCTCGGTCGAACCGTTATGACAACATACGTAATTCCCTTTGTCTGTCGGTATGTTACTTGCCCGAGATTCGATCATCGATATCTCTATACCTAGTTCAATATCGTTACCGGCAAGTCTCTTTACTCGTTCTGCAATACATCATCTCGTAACTAACTCCTTAGTCATTTTCTTGGAAGCTTATTATGATGTGTATTACCGAGAGGGCCCAGAGATACCTCTCCGAAACTCGGAGTGACAAATCCCAATCTCAATCCATGCCAACTCAACGAATACCTTTGGAGATACCTTTAGAGCATCTTTATGATCACCTAGTTACGTTGTGATGTTTGATAGCACACAAGGTATTCCTCCAGTATCCGGGAGTTGCATGATCTCATGGTCAAAAGAACATGTATTTGACATTCAAGAAAGCAATAGCAATAAACTGAACGATCATATACTAAGCTAACAGATGGGTCTTGTCCATCACATCATTCTCCTAATGATGTGATCCCGTTATCAAATGACAACGCATGTCTATGGTTAGGAAACCTTAACCATCTTTGATCAATGAGCTAGTCTAGTAGAGGCTTACTAGGGACCACGGTATTTGTTTATGTATTCACACATGTATTTAAGTTTCCGATCAATAAAATTCTAGCATGAATAATAAACCTTTATCATGAATAAGGAAATATAAAGTAACAACTTTATTATTGCCTCTAGGGCATATCTCCTTCACCCCCTCCTCAACCTTGTCCACATAGTCATCCAAGGCCGCCATCCGCGAGGTGCCGACCGTCCTCTTGCCTTTTTCGGTGAAGCCTTCGGGTGTATGCTGACCGAACTTGATAGTTCTCCAACGTCATGTCATCATCAACCTATTAATAAAAACAAACGATATGGAAACAACGTGTGTAAGGATGAAGTTAGCAATGTATCAAGAAATGAATATGTGCTATTGGCATACCTCTTGGGTGACTAGACCCACATCCTCCTCCTCCAAAGGAGCCCCAGGGTTAGAAGTGGGATCTGATGGTGTAGCCGACCTAGACCGCTGAGGTGATACATATTCAGGGTCACGACAACTGACAAGGTTTGATAACTTCCTTAACCTTTGGCCCTGGCGCTGTAACATGTAAAAGTGAATGAGATATTGAACTTAGCAAGACATGTAACATGGACAATTGAAAAAGATGTGTACCTTAATGAATGCTCGAAGTGCACCTTCCCCATCGCTTTTTCCAACCGGGTCTGTCTCCAGAATAGTCTGGCTCTCATCAGCTGCTTTTTTGATTTGGGTACGCTGTGAACGGAAACGACATGAATGTGTTAGGCAAGCAAATAAGTGAATACAAATATGTGAATAGGGCAAATGGGAAAGCACAGAGGGGAAGTCTTTACCACAAAGTTCATCACTGGAGCTAAAGGGACTCGGGTGCCTTCCCTGACAAGTTTGTTGTACTGGTGCTGGGTTAGCTCATCAAAGACGGTGGGGTCTGCAAAAATCTCCTCATTATACGTCGGCTTGCATATCTCCACACGGGTACTTGCAAGAAACCATGTGATGTAGTTGTTGAACGCGATCGGGCAGTGCTCAAGAAGCTTGGATCCTTTTCCAGCCTTAACTTGCTCCACACTAAGAGCGAACTGTATGACATACTTCCTATGATGCTTATCCCAGTCCTTGGTCTTGCGTTGCTTTCTCCGATCCAACCTACATGTTAGAAAATAGAATATTAGAACCATCAAAACCGCCGAGAAGCTGCTAAGTGCACAAGTTTCATTCTCTCTTACCCGTGTAGCAACCGGTCCATGTCCTCCCACTCCGGCGGGTAAGGTTGGAACAAACCAAACTGCGGAACACCCAATGTGGCATGTGAAGCTCAACCGCCCAGTTGCATATGAGTGCGCACTGCATATGCCAAAGATCCCTATCCCCAAGGCACATCGAATTCAGCACGAAATCTCCAGGGTTACCAAATCTATCCCCGGTGCCATACAGCTCCCATTCCACTTGCAACATAGCATACAACAAGGCAACATTGATGTCAAGTTACGATAAAACCATGAGAATGACTGATGCAATGTCAAGTCACCTGCTCAGCCGTAATCGTGTCCAACTCACTCGTGTACTGCTTGTACATGAGCGAGGGATCATCCATCGTCTCATTTAACACATCCCACTTGTAAGCCCAAGTGGGGAACCGTAGTGGTTCGTCTTTGTCGTCCCACGCCTCGTACTTCACCTACTTCGGCCGTCCAACCGGCAAGCGCTCCTAGCTCCATATAAAAAGTACGAGCATACAACCACCAATACATCCGTCCTTTGAGATCCTACGAGACGCGTCATCCAACTACACATGAAAGAAAACATGGTTGACTTAACAGGAAGATCACATTGATAATTAAGTGCAAACAAACAACTCCGTACCTATCTATATAAGTAAGCCAGGCCGCCGAACCCCAACTCCATTTGCTATCAAAGACGGCCAACGCCTTCAGCCACATCCATGGAGCATTCTTGCATGTGATTTCAGCAAACAGAGTCCTGAAGATAACGTACCACATGTAGACACGAGTGTATGTCTGGACCTGTTCATTTCTAGCATTCTCAGGGCAATTCCCAAAGTGGAATGCAATCCAGATGAAAGGAGCACCGGCTGTGACTCTTTCCCTCTTCTCATCTCCTTCTGGTACATGAGGCTTTGGAGGAGAAATACCAATAAGGGCCTCCATCGGCTGGCGCCACCCATCAGAATCAGTGCTCATACAAAGAGGATTCCCCTCGATAGGAAGACCGGCAATCATAGCAATATCCTGGAGTGTCATGGTCATCTTCCTGGTCCAAAGATGGAAACTGTGTGTCTCCGTCCTCCAACGATCAACAAGCGCGGTGATTCTTTGCCTGACATTGAGGTTCGGCGTCGAGCGGTGACCGGTGAATGAAAGGGAGCGATCTTGTCTCCCTTACATACGTTGTGTGCCGCTCACCGTAGTGCATCCCACCAAGGGTGACCCCATGAGACCGAATCCTCAGAGGTTGAAGCTCCTACAAACAAGCAAATAGAATATTACATATGGGGCATGTGTGTTTCAAATAAACACAAAATCCATAATACCGACCACTTTCATTATTACCCGCTGCTTCACAGACATAAAGTACGCCCGGTGTTCAGTGTCATAATAGTCATCGAGAAGCCAAACCATCCTACAAATTTCAAACAATAAACATATGTTAGGTAACTACCATACTTCCTAATCAAAGCATGCTAACGATCATCACAAAAAACATGCCAACAATCGGTACAAACTAAAAGGAAAATTGAATAATAATGTAATATCTACAATCAAAGCATGCCAACAATCATCACAAAAAAACATATGTATCCAAAACAATAAAGGGTTCTATAATGGTTTCATCTAAAAAGCATCTCAAAATGTAGGGTTCCGCAACGAAAGCATTATTGTCAATACAAATCTAGGATTTCATTTAACTCATCTAAAAATTCAACACAAACATCTAGACATGTATAGGGTTCATCTCAACAATCTAGGTTTTCAACATGGAATCATATATTTTCAAAATAAATCGACTAAACTAGGGTTACAAAATGATTACAAATCATCTACAAATCCTAAATCCCACAAATCTATTTCAAAATATACATGCAAGTTTCTAATCCAATCAAACATGGATTCCACAAATCTTCAAAATAAGTACCATTTCTGGATAGAAAGAAGGGGATCGGAGGAGAGTACCTTCTAGGGTGGACTGGTCAAGAAATCCACGCACCAAATCGTCAGATCTGAAGAATTTGGGAGAGAGGATTGAGAGGGGGAAGCCGCCGCCGTGTTCTTTCTGTAAGTGGGGTGGGTTGGGGGGAGGGCTAGGCGCAGCTGCCTTTAATTCAAAGTGCAGCGCCTACGGGCTAGGCATCACGCTTTTACAGTGTAGCGACTGCACCTCAAATTCGATCTCAGGCATCGGTGTCATCCACTGGATCGGTAATGTCGACACGCACATTACTTGAAGGATTTATAACGCAGTAGCAATCACACACTTATTACATCGAATGTCTCAAAAGAGAACTTATTACAATAAATATGGCTTAAGGCCATCTAATACGATAACAATGAAGGCTTGGAAGATAAAGTGAGTCCATCAACTCCAACGACATCACTGAGTGAAAGACCACGACCTAAGGCACCTTACTCGTCGTCTGAAAAGTCTGCAACATGAACGTTGCAGCCCGAAAACGGGTCAGCACATGGAATATCCTGGCAAGGTAACACAAGAGTTATGAACAGAATAATAGCAATCACTACATGCATATTTGGCTGGTGGAAGTTGTACGTTTAAATATGTTTTGCGAAAAGTGATACGTCTCCAACGTATCTATAATTTTTGATTGCTCCATGCTACATTATCTACTGTTTTGGACCATATTGGGCTTTATTTTCCACTTTTATATTACTTTTGGGACTAACCTATTAACCGGAGGCCCAGCCCAGATTCTTTGTTTTTTGCCTATTTCGGTGTTTTGAAGAAGCGGAATATCAAAGCGGAGTCCAAACGGAATGAAACCTTCGGGAACATGATTTTCTCACCGAATATGATCCAGGAGACTTGGACCCCCCGTCAAGAAAGAAAGGAGGCGGCCACGAGGGTGGAGGGTGCCCCCCCTAGACTGCGCCCCCTGCCTCGTGGGCCCTCCTTTGCTCCACCGACGTACTTCTTCCTCCTATATATACCTCGTACCCAACGATCGAATCTGGAGCCAAAAACCTAATTCCACCGCCGCAACTTTACGTATCCACGAGATCCTATCTTGGGGACTGTTCAAGTTCACATGGGAAGGGGAATCCACCATGGAGGGATTCTACATCATCATAGCCTCTCCGATGAAGTGTGAGTAGTTTACTTGAGACCTTCGGGTCCATAGTTAGTAGCTAGATGGCTTCTTCTCTTTTTGGATCTCAATACAATGTTCTCCCCTCTCGTGGAGATCTATTCGATGTAATCTTCTTTTGTGGTGTGTTTATTGAGATCGATGAATTGTGGGTTTATGATCAAGATTATCTATGAGCAATATTTGAATCTTATCTGAATTATTTTATGTATGATTGGTTATCTTTGCTAGTCTCTTAGAATTATCCGTTTGGTTTGTCCAACTAGATTGGTAGTTCTAGCAATGGGAGAAGTGATTATCTTTGTGTTCAATCTTGCGGTGTCCTTTCCCGGTGTGATGGGGCAGCAAGGCACGTATTGTATTGTTGCCATCGAGGATAACAAGATGGGGTTTTTATCATATTGCATGAATTTATCCCACTACATCATGTCATCTTGCTTAAGGCGTTACTCTGCTTTCATTAACTTAATACTCTAGATGCATCTTTGGATAGCGGTCGATGAGTGGAGTAATAGTAGTAGATGCAGCAGAGTCGGTCTACTTGTCTCGGACGTGATGCCTATATACATGATCATACCTAGATACTCTCATAACTATGCTCCAATTACATCAATTGCTCAACAGTAATTCGTTCACCCACCGTAAAATACTTATGCTCTTGAGAGAAGCCACTAGTGAAATCTATGGCCCCCGGGTCTATTCTCTGTCATATCAATCTTCCGTCACTTTATTATTGCTTTGCTTTTTACTTTGATTTTTATTTTACTTTGCATCTTTATACCAAAAATACCAAAAATATTATCTATCATCTCTATCAGATCTCACTCTCGTAAGTGACCATGAAGGGATTGACAACCCCTAATCGCGTTGGTTGCGTTGAGCTATTTGTTTTGTGTAGGTACAAGGGACTTGCTGGCGTGGCCTCCCTCTTGGATTGATACCTTGGTTCTCAAAAACTGAGGGAAATACTTAAGCTACTCTGCTGCATCATCCTCTCCTCTTCGGGGAATACCAAAGCAAGCTCAAGACGTAGCAAGAAGGATTTCTGGCGCCGTTGCCGGGGAGTCTACGCAGAAGTCAACATACCAAGTACCCATCACAATCCCTTATCTCTCGCATTACATTATTTGCCATTTGCCTCTTGTTTTCCTCTCCCCCACTTCACCCTTGCCGTTTATTCGCCCTCTCTTTTCCTCTTTTTGCTCGCTTTTCCCTCGCCATGTCAGAACCAAAAAGATTTGGGGGTTCTCTCCCGAGTTCTAGCGCTTTAGACAATCCTACTCTCTTATCTAAACTCATAAATAAAAATACTATGGAAAAACCTGCCGGAATTATCAATGAAAACCTTAGCAATTTTGATGAATAAGATTCTGGAATATTTCGTTATTTACTTGATGAATCTTTGAAAGATGCTTGGTATAGGCTATTAAGGATCCGTGCTAGCTATGTACCTCAATACCAAATTGAGGTTTACTTAAAAAGCTTTTATGTTGGGTTTCCCGCTTCGTTCAAACAAGTATTGGATTCTATTTTTGAAGAGGGTTTTCTTGAAGGGGACCCCATAGATACCTATGAAAAGATGAAAACTATATTTGGGCATCCCATTAATGAGAAAGTTGTATTCACTTATCTTTTGCTTTCCTACCAAAATGAATCTATCAAAGAGATAAAAGCTAGCCTAGATGCCAATTTCCGCAGCATACTTAATATTTCTTCTATCATTAATGGCCATGTACTTTGTAAAAATATAAGGATTAATTCCATAGATAGCAAGTTTGCTCTCTTCTTCCCAAAAACCAAAGATGGCAATACCTAGATCTATCCTTGCTTTTATGCCTAGCTAGGGGCGTTAAACGATAGCGCTTGTTGGGAGGCAACCCAATTTTATTTTTAGTTTTTAGTTTTTGTTTCTGTTTAGGAATAAATAATCCATCTACCTTCTGTTTAGATGTGGTTTTATGTTTTAATTAGTGTTTGTGCCAATTTAAACCGATAGGATCTTCTTGGATGATAGTTATTTGATCTTGCTGTAATTTCCAGAAACTTTCGGTTCACGAAAACTATTTTTAAAAATCACCAGAACGTGATAAAATAGTGATTCTAATTGATGTTGATCAGTGAAAAAATTGCCTAGGTCTTCCTATTTTGGCTGAATTTTTGGAGTTCCAGAAGTTTGCGTTAGTTACAGATTACTACAGACTGTTCCGTTTTTGACAGATTATGTTTTTAGTGTGTTGTTTGCTTATTTTGATGAATCTATGGCTAGTAAAATAGTTTATAATCCATATAGAAGTTGGAATACAGTAGGTTTAACACCAATATAAATAAAGAATGAGTTCATTACAGTACCTTGAAGTGGTCTTTTGTTTTCCTTCGCTAACGGAGACTCCACGAGATTTCTGTTGAGTTTTGTGTTGTGAAGTTTTCAAGTTTTGGGTGAATTTTTTTTTGATGGATTATGGAACAAGGAGTGGCAAGAGCCTAAGCTTGGGGATGCCCATGGCACCCCCAAGATAATCCAAAGGACACCAAAAATTCGAAGCTTGGGGATGCCCCCGGAAGGCATCCCCTCTTTCGTCCACTTCCATCGGTAACTTTACTTGGAGCTATATTTTTATTCACCACATAATATGTGTTTTGCTTGGAGCGCCTTGTATGATTTTAGTCTTTGCTTTTTAGTTTACCACAATCATCCTTGCTGTACACACCTTTTGAGAGAGCCATACATGAATTGGAATTTGATAGAATACTCTATGTGCTTCACTTATATCTTTTGAGCTATATAGTTTTGCTCTAGTGCTTCACTTATATCTTTTAGAGCATGGTGGTGGATTTGTTTTCTAGAAAACTTTGATCTATCATGCTTCACTTAGATTATTTTGAGAGTCTTAAATAGCATGGTAATTTGCTTATAATAATAATATGCTTGGTATTCAAGATTTGTAAAACTTTCTTTTGAGTGCGTTGAATACTAAGAAAAGTTTGACGCTTGATAATTGTTTTGAGATATGGAGGTAGTAATATTAGAGTCATGCTAGTTGAGTAGTTGTGAATTTGAGAAATACTTGTGTTAAAGTTTGTGATTCCCGTAGCATGCACGTATGGTGAACCGTTATGTGATGAAGTCGGAGCATGATTTATTTATTGATTGTCTTCCTTATGAGTGGCGGTCGGGGACGACGATGGTCTTTTCCTACCAATCTATCCCCTAGGAGCATGCGCGTAATACTTTGCTTTGATAACTTGTAGATTTTTGCAATAAGTATATGAGTTCTTTATGACTAATGTTGAGTCCATGGATTATACGCACTTTTCTCACCCTTCCACCATTGCTAGCCTTTCTAATACCGCACACTTTTCGCCGGTATCATATACCCACCATATACCTTCCTCAAAACAGCCACCATACCTACCTATTATGGCATTTCCATAGCCATTCCGAGATATATTGCCATGCAACTTTCCACCATTCCGTTTATTATGACACGCTCCATCATTGTCATATTGCTTAGCATGATCATGTAGTTGACATCGTATTTGTGGCAAAGCCACCATTCATAATTATTTCATACATGTCTCTCATGAATCATTGCATATCCCGGTACATCGCCGGAGGCATACACATAGAGTCATATTTTGTTTTAAGTATCGAGTTGTAATTGTTGAGTTGTAAGTAAATAAAAGTGTGATGATCATCATTTTTAGAGCATTGTCCCAAGTGAGGAAAGGATGATGGAGACTATGATTCCCCCACAAGTCGGGATGAGACTCCGGACGAAAAATAAATAAAGAGAAAAGAGGCCATAAAAAAAGAGAAAAGGCCCAAATAAAAAATGAGAGAAAAAGAGAGAAGGGACAATGTTACTATCCTTTTATCACACTTGTGCTTCAAAGTAGCACCATCATCTTCATAATAGAGAGTCTCTCATATTGTCACTTTCATATACTAGTGGGAATTTTTCATTATAGAACTTGGCTTGTATATTCCAATGATGGGCTTCCTCAAAATTGCCCTAGGTCTTCGTGAGCAAGCGAGTTGGATGCACACCCACTTAGTTTCTTTTGTTGAGCTTTCATATACTTATAGCTCTAGTGCATCTGTTGCATGGCAATCCCTACTCACTCACATTGATATCTATTGATGGAAATCTCCATAGCCCGTTGATACGCCTAGTTGATGTGAGACTATCTTCTCCCTTTTTGTCTTCTCCACAACCACCATCCTATTCCACATATAGTGTTATATCCATGGCTCACGCTCATGTATTGCGTGAAGATTGAAAAAGTTTTGAGAATGTCAAAAGTATGAAACAATTGCTTGGCTTGTCATCGGGGTTGTGCATGATTTAAATAATTTGTGTGGTGAAGATAGAGCATAGCCAGACTATATGATTTTGTAGGGATAACTTTCTTTGGCCATGTTATTTTGAGAAGACATGATTGCTTTGTTAGTATGCTTGAAGTATTATTATTTTTATGTCAATATTAAACTTTTATCTTGAATCTTTCGAATCTGAATATTCATACCACAATTAAGAAGAATTACATTGAAATTATGACAAGTAGCACTCGCATCAAAAATTCTTTTTATCATTTACCTACTCGAGGGCAGGAATTAAGCTTGAGGATGCACGTCGTCTCCAACGTATCTATAATTTTTATTGCTCCATGCTACATTATCTACTGTTTTGGACCATATTGGGCTTTATTTTCCACTTTTATATTACTTTTGGGACTAACCTATTAACAGGAGGCCCAGCCAATTTGTTGTTTTTTGCCTATTTCAGTGTTTGAAGAAAGCGGAATATCAAACGGAGTCCAAACGGAATGAAACCTTCAGGAACGTGATTTTCTCACCGAATATGATCCAGGAGACTTGGACCCCTCGTCAAGAAAGAAAGGAGGCGGCCACGAGGGTGGAGGGCGCACCCCCCTAGGGCGCGCCCCCTGCCTTGTGGGCCCTCCTTTGCTCCACCGACGTACTTCTTCCTCCTATATATACCTCATTGCCCCGTGCGATCGGAATCTGAGCCAAAAACCTAATTCCACCGCCACAACTTTCTGTATCCACGAGATCCCATCTTGGGGCCTGTTAGGAGCTCATTTGGAAGGGAATCCACCACGGAGGGCTTCTACATCATCATAGCCTCTCCGATGAAGTGTGAGTAGTTTACTTCAGACCTTCGGGTCCATAGCTAGATGGCTTCTTCTCTCTTTTTGGATCTCAATACAATGTTCTCCCCCTCTCTCTGGAGATCTATTCGATGTAATCTTCTTTTTGCGGTGTGTTTGTTGAGTTCGATGAATTGTGGGTTTATGATCAAGATTATCTATGAGCAATATTTGAATCTTCTTTGAATTCTTTTATGTATGATTGGTTATCTTTGCAAGTCTGTTCGAATTATCCGTTTGGTTTGGCCAACTAGATTGGTAGTTCTTGCAATGGGAGAAGTGCTTAGCTTTGGGTTCAATCTTGCGGTGTCCTTTCCCAGTGACAGTAGGGGCAGCAAGGCACGTATTGTATTGTTGCCATCGAGGATAACAAGATGGGGTTTTTATCATATTGCATGAATTTATCCCTCAACATCATGTCATCTTGCTTAAGGCATTACTCTGTTTTCATTAAGTTAATACTCTAGATGCATGCTGGATAGCGGTCGATGAGTGGAGTAATAGTAGTAGATGCGGTGAGTCGGTCTACTTGTCTCGGACATGATGCCTATATACATGATCATACCTAGATACTCTCATAACTATGCTCAATTACATCAATTGCACAATAGTAATTCGTTCACCCACCGTAAAATACTTATGCTCTTGAGAGAAGCCACTAGTGAAATCTATGGCCCCCGGGTCTATTCTCTATCATATCAATCTTCCATCACTTTATTATTGCTTTGCTTTTTACTTTGCTTTTTATTTTACTTTGCATCTTTATACGAAAAATACCAAAATATTATCTATCATCTCTATCGGATCTCACTCTCGTAAGTAATGGTGAAGGGATTGACAACCCCTAATCGCGTTGGTTGCGTTGAGCTATTTGTTTTGTGTAGGTACGAGGGACTTGCGCGTGGCCTCCTCTTTGGATTGATACCTTGGTTCTCAAAAACTGAGGGAAATACTTACGCTACTCTGCTGCATCATCCTCTCCTCTTCGGGGAAAACCAACGCAAGCTCAAGACGTAGCAAAAAGCCAATTTTTTCCTACAACAAAGGAATAAATTTTATTTAACTATCATGGTGGTTGTTAAACATTGAGAAGGTTCAACCAACTTAGTCCCAATTAAGCATCATCATTAAACCTAGTCAAATTAAATTAAGAGTGATGAGATCCACGTGATAATCCAAGAACAAGATACTCAAAACGTCCATAACCGGGGACACGGCTAACCATGATTAGTTTGTACACTCTGCAGAGGTTTGCGCACTTTTCCCCACAAGACTCGATCTCCTCCGTTAGATTTCTACGCACTTTTACATGATGTTTGAGAAAGCGGATGACCGAGACATGATCTTTTGAAGAGGTCCCCTTAACCGATTGATAGGCGGTACACCTACAATCCCCTACATCTGCTAGCCCATCATGGAAAGGTTTCCCACAACTTACTCAACTATGCGAGCCCATAATGGCATGTGGCTGCACACGGAAGTTTCTAGCATGAATAATCTTATGATCCCTTTGAGCACGAGTGGCGGTCCATAGGAGAATCACCACGGTACCCGGGATTTCCAAAAATACAGAGCAACCTTTGGGTTCCCGGTGGCTCAATCCACCAGATGTGTATTAAAGTAGCCACCTTAAGTTAACCATTAATTAACAATACTCACATCTGTCATGGATACACTCACCTAATCCACGTCTACAAGCATAGAATAGCAATATAAGCAACGTAGAAGTAACTCCCAAGGGTTTGGTAATAAACAGGACAATATGTACTACCACATCTACTTCCCAAAACCCACATATTAATCAGATCCTAATCCTGCAATTGTTTGAGGATTGATCTAATGCAATAAAACTGGGTAGTAAAAAGTTATGATCAAAGTGTTACTTGCCTTGCTGATGATCCGTGTAACCTAGAGACTCGTAGTAGCATGCTTCGCACTCCGGGTACTCTATCACAAAAAAAACAAGCACACAATAAGCACTCAACTAGAAGCACGGGTAAAACTCAAATAAGAGATCTAACCGGAAGGTTCAACTTAGGAACTCCGGTTTGCAAAAAGAATCAAATCAAGCGAAAGCAAGCGAAACTCAAAGCTGCGAAAGAAACAAGCTTCATTTACTAATCTAGACTAAAGTCAAATTTTACGATGCAAAAACTTGTTTAGGTTGATTAAACAAAAAGAGGTCTTGAGAGCGAAACTCTAGGCGCTTGAATCGCCTGATTCCGATAAGCGGCGAAAAGTTAAACTAAAAGCGAAAATCGGTCGAAATCACGATCGAAAATAATCGCGGAAAACCCTGGAAAAAGAAAAACTGACAAACAGGCTAACGAACGAACGTTCGCTGTCTGTGACTAACGGGCGAAAACCATTGGTTAAAATGAGCGTAAGGACGATCGTCCGCTAAATAACTAAACCGAAAAAAACCAAACCAGATCTAAAAAAATAGATCTAGGGTTTTAAAAAAAAACCGATCGGTTTTTCGAGAAAAGCTGGCGGCTACCTCGGACGAGACCGAGGGCGGCGTAACACCGGCAAGGCCAAAGTCGGGCGGCATGATGGGTTCGGTGGCGGCGGGCTAAGCGGGCGGGGGCTAGGGTTCGAGGTCGGGGTCCCAAGCGGGCCTTATAAGAGGCCGGCCGGACGAGTCCGGGTCGGGTACGGCCCGGCTAAGTCGGTTCACTTTTTTTAAACAATTCCGCGCAGAAAAACAAAGAAAAGAAATACTAAACGGACTCCAAAAATCCTGTAATAAAATTTCCCCATCCTCTAAAAATCTGTCGGGCAAGGTGAACATTTATTTGGGACTCTAATGCAATTTTAAAAAACGCAAATTTTTCCTAATTCAAATAAAATAGCGATAAAACTCCGAAAAAATTCTTATTTGATTTTAATAATAAATCTCCAATATTTCTTTATTTTGAGGAAGTCATTTTATCCTCTCTCTTTTATTTTCATAAAAGGAATATTCGAAGAGAAAATAATTAAAATCAAACGATCCTCTTTTCAAAATTTGAGAAAACTCAAATATGAAAATAACGAAATTCCCAACTCTCTCCGTGGGTCCTTGAGTTGCGTAGAATTTCTAGGATCAAGCCAAAATGCAATAAAAATATGATATGCAATGATGACCTAATGTGTAACACTCCAAATTGAAAATTTGGGATGTTACATACCTACCCCCCTTAAGATGAATCTCGCCCTCGAGATGCGGGTTGGCTAGAAAATAGGTGAGGGTGATCCTTCCGTAGGTCTTCCTCTCGTTCCCGGGTGGCTTCATCTTCGGTATGGTGGCTCCACTGAACTTTGCAGAACTTGATAACTTTGCTGCGTGTAACTTCATTTGGCAAACTCGAGAATCTTATTTGGTTTCTCCTCAGAGGTCAAATCGCTATCCAAGCTGAATCGCTTCGATGTAATTGTATATCTTAGAGGAATATCAACCATCTCTGCGTGGCATTTCTTCAACTGAGAAACGTGGAACACATCGTGAACTCCTGACAATCCTTCGGGCAATTCCAACTTGTAAGCAACTTCTCCCATACGTTCCAAAACCTTGTATGGTCCCACAAAAGGTGGTGCTAACTTTCCCTTAACTCCAAAATGCTTCACTCCTCGAAGTGGTGATACATGAGGGTACACTCATCTCCTACTTAAGTAAAGCGTCCCTTCGCGTTTAGAATCCGCATAGCTCTTACACTGGGTGGGCTACCTTGAGTCTATCGCGAATCGACAACCTTCTCTTCAGACTCTTTAATCAAATCTGGTCCAAACAACTGACGGTCTCCAACTTCATCCCACAACAATGGTGTCCTGCACCTTCTTCCGTACAATGCTTCAAAAGGGGCCATCTTCAAACTGGCTTGATAACTGCTGTTATAAGAGAACTCTGCGTAAGGCAAATTGTCGTCCCAACTAGATCCATAATCTAGCGCACAAGCTCTCAACATGTCCTCCGAATCTGATTGACTCTCTTAGTCATCCATCATGCATACGTGGGTGAAAGGTACATCTTGAACTCTAGCCTGGTTCCCAAAGTTTCATGCAATTGACTCGAACTTTGAGGTAAGCTGGGTTCCTCTATCCCCGATACAATGGTCCTCGGAACTCCATGCAAACATACGATCCTGGTCATGTATATATTTGCCAACTTAGCACCGTGTAAAGTGGTCTTCACTTTGGGATGAAATGAGCTACTTTAAATCAAACGATCGACTACAACCCATATCGAGTCGTAGCTTTGAGCGAGTCCTGGGCAATCCCGTGATAAAATCCATGCCTAGCTTGTCCCACTTCCATTCGGGTATCGGCAATGGCTGTAACAATCCAGCTGGCTTCTGATGTTCTGCCTTCACTCTCTGACATACATCACAAACTGCTACATACTCCGCAATATCCTTCTTCATTCCGGTCCACCAGAAACTATCCTTCAAATCCAGATACATCTTGGTATTTCACAGGTGAATCGAATATGGCGAATCATGGGCCTCCTGCAAAATCAGCTTCCCGATCTCCGGATCATTTGGCACATATACGCGGTCCTCAAACCATAAGGTATCGTTCTCATCCTCACGAAATCCTTTAGCCTTTCCTTTGCTCATCCTTTCCTTTATCTCGGCAATCTCCTTGTCATCTTCTCGAAGCTTCTACGATCTTATCCATCAACGTAGACTGAATCTCCAATGCTGCTACATAGCCTCTCGGAACTATCGCCAAACATAGCTCGCGAAGATCCTCTGCTAACTCCTTGGGTAACTCTCCGGTCATGAGTGTATTGACATGACTCTTGTGGCTCAATGCATCGGCTACTACGTTAGCCTTTCCGAGATGATAATGCAATCTCATATCATAATCCTTAATGAGCTCCAGCCATCTCCTCTGCCTGAGATTCAACTCCTTCTGCGTGAAGATATACTTCAGACTCTTGTGATCCGTGTATACCTCGCAATGGTTTCCGATGAGAAAATGTCTCCAAGTCTTCAACGCATGCACTACGGCTGTTAACTCCAAATCATGGGTAGCGTAATTTAACTCATGGGGTCTAAGCTGTCGTGAGGCATATGAAACAACTCTTCCCTCCTGCATAAGTACGGCTCCAAGTCCTCGACGAGAAGCGTCGCTATACACTTCGTAATCCTTGCATTGATCTGGCAGAATCAACACTGGTGATGTAACCAAACGTTTCTTCAACTCCCGGAAACTGGCCTCACATTCCTCAGTCCATTTGAATTTGGGGTCCTTCTTCAACAACTCCGTCATGGGCTTTGCAATCTTCGAGAAATTCTCAATGAACCTCCGGTAGTATCCTGCGAGTCCAAGAAAACTCCGGATCTCTCCAAGCGGCGTGGGTGCTTCCTAATTTGTCACAATGCTGACAACTTTGGTGGGGTCTACTGCTATTCCTTCTCCGGATATAACATGTCCAAGGAATCCAACTTCCTTCAACCAAAACTCACACTTCTTTGAACTTGGCGTATAGGCGATGTTCTCTGAGCTTCCCAAGTACCAAACGCAAATGCTCCTTATGCTCCTCTTCATTCTTCGAGTAGACCAGAATATCATCAATGAACACCACAACGAACTTATCCAAAAACTCCATAAACACCTTGTTCATCATGTTCATAAAATAGGCAGGTGCGTTAGTCAGGCCAAATGACATAACGGTATACTCATATAGCCCGTACCTCGTGGTAAAAGTTGTCTTAGGTATATCCTGCTCTCGAATCTTCAACTGGTGGTACCCTGATCACAGATCGATCTTAGAAAATACTTTAGATCCTTGCAACTAATCAAACAAATCATTGATCATCGGTAGTGGGTACTTGTTCTTGATCGTTACTTCATTCAATCCACGATAATCAACAACCATCCTCAACGATCCATCCTTCATCTCCACTAGAAGCCTTTGGTGATCCCCAAGGTAGCGAACTTGGTAGAATTAGCCTTTATCCGATAACTCCTTAATCTGCTTCTTAATCTCCTCCAAATCCTTTGCGGGCATCCTGTCACGGTCTCTTAGATATTATTGGCCCAGGCCACGGTAAAAGTTCAATCAAAAACTCAATGTCTCTATCCGGTGGCATGCCTGGCAACTCTTCTGGAAATACATCCGGGAAATCCTTCACCACTGATAAGAAATTTGCTTGAGTCCTCTTCGGCACATGCCGGGATACACACTTAATCCTTCTCCCTTCTGGGGTGGTGAGCAAAATCGACTTACTGGCGCAATCGGTGTTTCCTCCATACATCGATAGCCAATCCATACCCAGAATCACATCCAAACCTTGCGACTCCAAAATTATCAGGTCTGAGGGGAAAACACGCCTACCTATGGTCAATGGCATCTGAAAACATCCTTGGCTTGCCATATACTCCGCTCCTGGCGAGCTCACTAACATAGGCGTACTAAGAACTTTGGTGGGCAGTTTATACTTATCCACAAATCCCTTGATATGTAAGGAATGCGATGCACCCGATTATCAAAAGAACGATTGTAGTAAATGACTTAACCAAAACTTACCTATTATCAGATCTGGCTGGGCTTCAACCTCCTCCACGTTAACGTGGTTCACTTGTCCCCTGTTGAAAGGGTTGGGCTTCTTCCCAGAGCTTCCATTGCCATTTCCATTCTTAGCTTCAGGACATTCATTGGTGCAATGTCCAGTCTTTTGGCACTTGTAGCAAGTAACGTGGCTTAGATCTTTCTTGGCGGGCGTTGCTGGGTTGGAACGGTTCTGGCCGTTGCTTCCTCCATTACCATTCCCATTCTTGGGGCCACTATGATTGTGCGAACTTCCTCCAGTGTGATTGTGACCTCCATGGTTATGCTGAATGGGTCCTCCCGAGTTCGGGGTAAAGCGGGGTCTCTGCTGAGCTCCAGAATTGTACTTCCCTTGTGCATACTTCCTCTTGCAGCTGTCAATCACTTTCTGCTGCTTCCTTCAATCATGAGAGCTCTATCTACCAACTCCCGTAGTTGTTGAAAGTTGCAACATCAATCGCATGCTTTCAGCTCATCATTCGATCCTTCCGAACTTCTCCCGCTTAGTTGCATCTGTAGCAACGTCATCTGAGGCATAACGTGCTAGCTTACTAAAATCATCCACATACTGGCCAACTGTGCATCCTCCTTGGCGTAAGTTGCGAAACTCGCGCTTCTTCATGGCCATATCTCTTGTTGATACATGGGCAGTGCGAAAAGCCTGCTGGAACTAGTCCCATGTAACAGTGTCAATGGGGTAAGTGGCTGTGAAATTCTCCCACCATGATGTTGCAGGTTCATCAAGCTGATGTGCGGCGAAACGCACTCTCTCCGCATCTGTGCATCCTGCAGTGGTCAACACCTTGCGGAGCCAATCATCTGCAACTATCGGCTCGGTGCTACTGGAGAACACCGGCGGATTCGGCCTTAAAAAATGGGCTAAGTGATCAACATGTGGTGGTGGTGGTGGGTTATTGTTGTTGTTGTTGTTGTTCCCCTGATTCTGATTCTAGACTAGTATCTGCATCAATGCATTCTGCTGCTGGATCAATTGGGTGATCTCCGGTGGGAAAACAAATCCGGTGTCACGTCTCGGACGCATCTGATGGGTTTAGAGGGGAGATATTAGAATAGAAAACGGGGTCTAGTGAGAAAACACTACCCATATGCACATGATACAAACACAATCATATCACTCAATCAATCAAGCAAGGGCATACAATCGGTCTAGAACTATCGTTAAAAGTGCTCGAACTACTACTATGTACATGGAGGAATACTACTCTTTGTTATGGTGGTCGACTAGAAAAATTGATCGGTCAAAGACTCCATGATATCCGCTCCAGCTTCATCAACATAGTCATCATCGCTATCGTCAGGGTCCGAGTCGGTGTCGTCGATGATGATGTAGTTCTCTGTGACACTCCAAAAATATTCTTTTGGTTTTCTTCAAAAAAATTGTTGGATTTGAAAAAGGTCTTCTAAACCTTCCAAAAATCTCTCTCAAAAGCTTTTTCCCTTTAGCAAATATTTTATTTTTGCATCTCCTTCAACTCTGGTGTTTGGTTTTTAATTTTTTTTTTCTTCTGATTGCCCTCTTCTTAAACTTTCCAAGAAAAATCTTTGGAGTTTATTTTCTTTCAAAAAGAAACTCTAGGAGTTTTTCATCCTCTCCCATATTTGAAACCACTCATGATTTTTACCATGCACCACATGGTAAAATCTTCCCAAAAATATCTCCTTCCACTTTGGGCAATCCAAACATTCTGTCTCAACAAGCTCAACCATTTTTCTGAATTTTATTTCAATTATTTCTACTACCAAATCTTTTCTGTCTATTTTTTTTGAGCCTAGGTGATTTGCAAAGCAAGTACCTAAATGCATTTGAGTTTTGACCTCAAACCAACTTCCCTGGATAGTCCTTGGTACCCACAACCTAGATCAATCAAGATCCACTCCTCTTCTGTTCAAAGATTTCAAATTATAGTCTCTCGCAAGTTTGGACCAGATTTGCCAAATTTGGTGAAATTCATATCTACCCTTCTCCAAAAATTCCACAAATATTCAGGCAGCCTCTAGATGCAATGAGAGGCCCCTCCACCAAAAACCAGCTCAAGGAAAAATCCCTACATGCCTAAATCATTACTCGAACACCTTGCATGCACTATTTCTGTTCATCTTCGCTTAAATTCAGAGTTCAAGTCGATCTCCGCTGTGGTTTCAGATCCCACATGCCCACAGTGCACTTGGCACGTTGCTCACGGCCTAGCTTGCTTGTCCGGAGCCTCACCGCAGCGATGTGGCGCGTTCACAGTGTCGGTGGCACCTGGCCGCTTCTTGCCGGCGTGTCTTCTGGCGGCGAACCACCGTGGCGGCCGACAGGGGCGAGCAATGACGGCATAACGCCGTTCGGCGCCGCCCAAACCTCCTGGTAGCCCGGCCGTGGCCATTTCTCGCCAACGCGACGCATGCGGCACCGTCGGCAAGTGGCACGGCAAGCGCAGAGCGTGCTCCACCGCCGACGCGTCGCCCGTTCGTCCCGAGCTCGCCCTAAGCAACCAAACCCCGACGCATAAGCACCTAAACGTAACCAGGGAGACCCCACAACGACGCTCAACCTCTGAACCTCCCCGATCAACACCCTACGCCGCCGTAAGCTTCGCCGGAGAATCCCGTTCTCGGCAACCGCCTCGGTAAGGCTATATATAACAACCGGCGGCGCTCTCTTCGCACACCTCCACCACCTCACTAGTCCACGCCAAGCCCTGGAAGGGCCTCGAGAGCTCTTCTTCCTCGACTCCGGCCGCTTCGTTCCGCCTCGGCCTCCACCGTGATTCACTCCGGTGAGGTCGTCTCGGCGCTAACCTCGTCGGCGGCGACCACGACCACCCGAATCGCCGTCTTGCCGAGCAGCGTCGCCGTCAGCGTGGTACTCGCCCGGCGACCACCACCACCACCACCCACAAACGCGGGATGGCGCCTGAACACGGAGGTACCCTCCGATCTCCTCGCCTCGCCGTGGATCGCCACGGCGACCACCGCGGCTCTCGGTAGCCGGCAGGCCCGTCGCTCTCTCGTTTGAAATTTCAAACTGACGGGTGGGACCGCCGTCGACCTCTCCTCTGTTTTTTTTGAATCGTTTTTTGAAAGCGTACTTTGGCAAATACGCTTCCACTCTGAACCGCTTTTTTCCGGACTTTTACGCAAAGCCCCACGGAAGTTTTTCTCGTTTCATTGCAGATGGGTCCTTGGACCAAAACCCTTATAACTTTTTAACAGAAAGGAATTTTTGAGTGATTCTTTTTCTGTCCACTTCAGATTTTTGTCTAGTTTTTTATCATGTTTATTTGAAAAATATATGGATTAACTTTCTGTGACCCACGGTATTTATGTTAGCGCGTGTATTTTGTGTACCGTAGATACCGAAGAAGGTGACGGAACCGCGAACTTCATGAGCTAGACCCCGACTACTCCGAACCAGGCAAGCAGAGTTTGAACTTTTGATATGATGAGTGTATGCAGGCATGTTTGCATTATTTTGTATCATGGCACGTTCATGAGCATTTCGATGATAGTTTATCTCATTAGAGTTGAGGCTAATGAGCTCGGTAAATTCCATGAGTTGTTGGAAAGTTGTTGCATGGCCATGAGTTGGCATGAGTATGGGTAAGATGGCAGTGTTGTAGCATGCCAGGCTTATGCCATATCGTTGACCGGTGTCAACACAAATCAGTTAGATTCCGGTCCGTCTTCCCTTTCGTACTACCACCTGTTTCCCGCAAGGGATACGGCTTAGTAAGTTGCAAACCACTTCCTGGTACACACCAAATCGAGAGGCCGGGATGAAGGTTCCATGGCCCTGGATTAAAGCCTTTCATCCGGTCAGGGGGCATGGGTGTTTCCGGTTGGGACCGAGAGGGGCACCCTTAGGCGTCGTAAATAAATTTGATCCCATGCTATTCGAGATTGTGATCTCCCGTCTCAAAGTTTTTCTTAAACGCTGTCTAGGGTGATTCTGCAACGTGAGGTATGATGGTTGTGTACTAGCTAGTTGTGTTTTCTGAAATATCGTAGCGGAACTAGTCCTTCGTGACTACGAAATCCGTTGGCTGTGGACAATTTTGGTACAAACTCTGCAGAGTCAAAATTCCTGAATCCACCTTATTCATATCCAAGTACCGTGTTCATCTCATCTTGTCAAGTATCGGTCTCGGTGATGTAAACTCCCGAGAACCATTTGAGTATTAAATGTTTATTTTCCTGTAAATGGACTAACCCGCTTATTGTCTTGTGATGAATATTTTCCGTGAGCACTTTATCTTGTCAGTTATGAATAATGTATTATAAGCCCTTTCTGCGATATAGCTCAGACGTCCGACTGCGGCATTGTTATCATTTATTTTTATTATAAGCCCTTTTTGCGATGTCGCTCGGGACGTCCGATCATGACATTGTTATCATTTATTTTTATTATAAGCCCTTTCGGCGATGTCGCCCAGACGTCCGACTGCGGCATTGTTATCATTTATTTTTATTATAAGCCCTTTCTGCGATGTCGCTCAGACGTCCGACTGCGGCATTGTTATCGTTTACTTTCATTATAAGCCCTTTCTGCGACGTCACTCAGACGTCCAACTGCGGCATTGTGGTTATTTAATTTCATTATAAGCCCTTTCTGCGATGTCGCTCGAACGTCCGATCGCGGCGTTGTTATTATTTACTTTTATTATAAGCCCTTTACGTGATGTCGCTCCGACGCGTCCATTGCGGCTTGCGCATGTATTTTTCTTTTAATAAAAGCCCTTTATGAGGTGTCGCTTAGACGCCCGACTGTGGCATGTTTTACTTATTTGTTCACCCTTCGAGGCGTCGCTTCAGACACCCGATCGATTTTGAGTTCATCTTCTTTGGGTTTTCGAGCGGACTACCGCCGACTCCCTTCTTATTTATTTTGCTATACTGATTTAATTGAGCATTGTTAAAATTAATCATGACGCATTCATGCATTCATTTGTGATATCTTTTGTCCGAATCGTCTTGCGAGTACTTTCATAGTACTCACCTAGCTTGTTGATTTGGCCGGAATCTTGACGAAGGCGATCTCATGGATGAAGAGTTCGATAGCGAGTCCGGCGCCTAGAGGAATCCTTACTACCTCGTATGCACTTCGGATTAGTCATTGTGATATATCCTTCCGCCACCCTAATAAATTCATCGAGCCTCACCTCGACGCTCGATGAGCCGCCAAATCTGATGACTTATTAACCACCCCGTTGTGTTATTCCACCAACCACTCATATCTCGAGTCAGTAGTATTTCCACCCCACACCTTTGTGACATATCCGCCATCATGTATAATTATCGGCGTGTTTGTAATAATTGGTTGGGCATCCTCAGTCCGACCCTGTAATATTGTAATGCTACTGGCTTCTTGTATCAAAGTTTTGTCTACCGATATGGAGGATTTTCCTCATATTGGATTTCATAGGTCGGTTGTTCAATAAATATTTTTATTGAAAAACCGGTCGTGACAAGCTTGGTACCAGAGCCAGGCCTGGTCAGAGGGAAGCCACTAGGTGCGATCGCTAATTGGTTATTAGCATAATAGAGCTATTCATTATTTTCACAAATGTAGTCAATTTCCTCGATCGGCATAAATTTATGATTTGACTACTCGAGATTTTTGCCTCTTTGTTGTAGATGGCTGGCAACGATCGCGAGTCGCAGATGTTCGCCAACATGCCCGATGGGTTAAATCAAGCTTCTCTCCTTCATCGTCCAAGTCGCGATAGGGCCAGATGTGCCCGGTCTTCTCTCTCTCTCAAAGACAAGGTCAATGACCGTCTAACCATGCACCAAGCAGCGGTGGAATTCAAGAGAGGACGAGTTGAGCGTTACGGTTCGTGGGGAGAGCCATGCCCACAGAGAAGCATGCAAAGCGAGATGGCAGCCCGTGAGGCGATAGCTTGTCTCGTGGATATCCTTCCTTCGATGAAGACTCGTCGCTACCGCTACCTGCCATGTCACGTGCCATACACCTGCCACTACGCTGCGTTCTCTTGCCCCCGAGGAGAACGGGACGAAGCTTTGAGATGCTTATCGAGTATCTCCGAGCTTTGGAGGCAGCCTTCGACAACCTGGTGGGCGACTTTGTGGCTGCCCGCATGGACTTCAGTCCATGGCTGTGCCGCCAACAGGAGGGAGCTCCTGCAGCGCCGCCATCGACTTTCGTCTCATCATCAGCATCGTTTGCTCCCTCTTTGCCGCACTGCTACTCGTCGCACGCCTACCAAGGAGGAGTTCAACCATGTCATTGCACCTACTCCGGTTAGTTACGCACCACCCCTCGTGCCCGCTCAGGTTCGAGTTGTCCCAAGACAGGCACCTGCTCCACCAACTCAGCCTTGACACCTCACGTCTGGAGCCTATCTCCGAAGAGGAGGTTGAGTCCCCACCCTCTCTACACCTCACCTTGGCGGGCCAAGGGAAATCCTTACCATCTCAGGCTAAATGCGCTTAGCCGCCATGCGATGTACCGACTTGTACGATATGTTTATATGTAAATAGGCTGTGAGAAGTAGCTTGTTTGGCGCATCATGTAGGATCTGGAGGTGCACTAGACTAAATAACATGTCAGGATTATGTACGCATATCCTGAGTGATGTATTGTATAATTACTGCTTGCGTGTAAGATATGTAATGAACAGTCCTTCTCTGTGCGCAAACGTATTTTCTCTTGAAAAATCTTGGAGCATTTGCAACCTTTTGCATCCTCTTGAATTTATTGATTTTTTTTGCGGCTCAATTTCTTTTCTTATGAGTGTTTCAAAATATATCCCCAGAGTAAACTATGTCTCGTCCTTGGACGCGCTCCATGCCAACTCCGACAGAGGAAAATTATGGCACACCCAGTGCAATAATTTCACACGAGGCGGAACAAGTCAACAGAGACGTTGAAATGGCACTTTCCCAAATGTGCCGTCTTTATGAACAAAGTCAGCAGCAACATCGAAATCTTGAACCAAGTCATCAATATGGGAAACCACCGTGGGACAGATGTCGGCAGCAATCAAAATTATCTGAGCTACAGAAGACAGACACGTCCCCAAACATTTTCTCACACTGACAAACCTCTTGAAGCCGAGGACTGGCTTCGAGACATGGAGAGAAAGTTAATTATTGCCCAGTGTTCAGATCTTGAGAAAGTGCTTTATGCTCCGCACTATCTCACTGGAGCAGCCGCATCGTGGTGGGAAAATTTCCTACACATGCACCCCAACGAAAATAATATAACATGGGAGGAATTTAAAGAAGGTTTTCGTGGGGCACATATTCCTAAGAGTCTTATGAAGATCAAAAGAGAGAATTTGATGACCTCAAGCAAAGAACAATGACGATTGTCGTAATACAACAAATGTTTACCTCTTTGTCTCGCTTACGCCAACGAGGAGCGTATGTCGGAAAATGTAAAGATGGAGAAATTCCTAGACTGTCGACACCGGCTTAAATGCCAATTGGTCGTACACACATTTCCAGATTTTAAGGCGGCGGTGGATAAGGCCATTACCTTGGAAAATGAGAGACGCAGCTTAGAAGATTTCCATAGCGGAAGAGGGACCAGACTAATCACGCCCATAACCACCGCAAAGAAGATGTAGATGTTCGTAAAAACTGGACACCCAAAACCACGACAAGCGTCTCACGCCCAATCAAGAATTTCCACGCAAGGAACAAGGAGTTCACATACCGCCCGAGCGTTACTGTTACGCTTGTGGAGAAGAAGGGCACTATGCCAAGCGGTGCCCCAAGCCAAGGAACTCGACCCCAAAGCGAACAACGGAAGCAATAATTCGGCACCAAAGCGCAACAATTTCGACCCAAATAACAACCACGGAAGGGTCATCTGAACCACGTGACCAAAGAGGAAGCACAAAATGCCCCGGATATCGTTACTCGGTATGTTTCCTGTCAACACAATACCGCCATGGTTTTGTTTGATTCTCGAGCTTCTCACTCATTCGTTTGAAAAGTTTTGCCTTGCAAAATAATTTTTCGATGCTTCCCTTGGGAAAATCTATGATCGTCAAGTCCACGAATTAAACAAGTTACCCGAAATTATTGCCGTGGTGTGGTTATCGAGTTTGAAGGGTTGAAGTTTCACGCATAAATCTTATCATTGGAAAATAAAGGACTGGATGTCATCTTAGGGATGGATTGGTTAACCACCAACAAAGGCTTTATTGGTCGCCTTCAACAGATGTAATTCTCACCCATCACCACGGGAAGACCATAAAGGTTTCAGCCAAGGAAAGAAAAATATCCCGCAACCGAGATTGAACAAGGTGGATATTTGAATTGAGCAAGGTTCCAGAGTGTGTGAATTTCCGGATGTATTTCGAAGAGCTACCGGGCATGCCACCAGATCGAGAGATAGAATTCAACATTGAACTAGCACCGGAACCGCCTCCATATACAAGAAACTATACGTAATGGCACCATCGAATTGGTAGAACTCAAGAAGCAAATAAAGGAATTATTGGAAAAAGGGTACATAGGAGCCAGTTCCTCACCTTGGGGTTCACCAATTTTGTTTGCCAAAAGAAGGATGGAACACTGAGATTGTGCATAGACTATCAAGCTCTAAACATGGTCACATCAAGAACAAATATCCGATGCCACGGATAAATGATTTATTCGATCAACTCGCTACGGCCAAGGTGTTCTCAAAGATTGATTTGAGGTCGGGATACCACCAACTGAAAGTGCGAACCGAAGATATTCCCAAGACAGCTTTCACCTCCAGATACGGATTGTATGAGTTCACCGTAATGCCATTCGGACTAACAAACGCCCCCGCATATTTTGTTCACCTCATGAACAAAGTATTCATGAAGTTTATGGATAAATTGTTGTGGTATTTATCGATGATATTCTGGTATACTCCAAAACACCAGAAGAGCACACTGAACATCTCCGAATTGTACTAGGAGAACTCAGGAAACATCAATTGTACGCTAAATTCAGCAAGTTGAATTTTGGGTAAGGCAAGTAGGTTCTCTGGGCCACGTACTGACCCAAGAAGGTATCTCCGTAGACCCGGAAAAAGTTAAGGCCGTACTTGGTCGGAAGCCTTGACCAACAGTGATGAGATATCTGAAGTTTCTTGGGTATGGCAGGATACTACGGAGATTTATTGAAGGATTCTCCACCATAGCAAAGCCAATGACGCAACTACTCAAGAAAGACAGGAAGTTTGAATGGACGGAAGCTTGCGAGAAAAGTTTCAAGAACTCAAGAGGAAACCCACGACATTCAAGATTAATTGTGCGAGATATACACAAAAATTTTGAGGTATTTTGTGACGCATCTCGAAAGGCCTCGGGTGCGTATTGATGCAAGAAGGCAAGGTTGTCGCATATGTTTCCGGACAACCTTCGCAAACATGAGGAAAATTATCCTACACATGACCTGCAATTAGCGCGCAGTTATTCATGCACTCAAGGAATGGAGACACTTCTTACTTAGTAATCGTTGTGAAATATACACGGACCACAAAAGCCTCAAGTATATTTTCACACAACCAGAATTGAATTCTACGGCAGCGACGCTGGTTGGAATTAGTAAAGGATTATGATGTTGGAATCCACTACCACCCGGGCAAAGCAAATGTTGTATCAGATGCTCTGAGTCGGAACCCCAGTCCGGACAACGACAGCATGCCAAACTTAAGACCTGAATTCCAAAGAGGAATTGCAAGGCTCAATCTAATGGTGGTCACCGAAGGCAAGTGTGTCAAACTTAGAATTACAGCCTACCCCGATAGAGAAGGTTAAAGAGGCTCAACGTGGACACCCCAAAGATTGAAGGCATAAAACGGAAGGTGAAGTTGGGCAAGGCCTCAGAATTCATTATTGATGAGCAAGGAATATTGTGGTAATGCAGGAATAGACTTTATGCGTGCAAATATCCATGACCTTAAACAAAGAAATCCTGGGTGAAGGCCACACCGCTCCATATTCAATCCATCCTGGAGGAACAAAAATGTACAAAGATCTTCGTGAAACATTTTGGTGGCATGGTATAAAAAGAGACATAGCCACGCTCATTGCATGTTGTGACTCTTGTCAACGCATCAAGGCCGAGCACCGTAAACCGGCGGGCTATTGCAACCAAATAAGATACCCGAGTGGAAATGGGACGAGATTGGAATGGATTTTATTGTTGGACTACCTCGGTCACGACACGGACATGATGCCATATGGGTCATCACCGATAGACCCGACTAAAGTAGCACACTTCATCCCCGTGAAGACAACACACACCACTCGGAAGCTTGCTAGGCTCTACCTTTCCCAGATCGTTTGTTTACATGGAGTCCCAAAGAAAATAATCTTTACGAGGCACTCAATTGCCTCCCGATTTTGGGATCACTTACAATAAGCTCTAGGAACTCACCTGGCATTCAAGACCGCTGCACCATCCCTGCATGTATGGGCGACCGAGCGAGTAAACCAGATTCTAGAAGATATCTGAGAGCATGTGTCCTCACCTATGGGACCAGCTTGGGAAGAGAGCTTACCATACGCATAATTCGCATATAACAACAGCTATCGATCCAGCCTGCAAATGGCACCATTTGAAGCTCAGACGGGCGAAGATGTCGTACCCACTAAATTGGTCGAACCCGGAGGCAGTCATATCTTCGTCCTGCACCTGCTCAAAGAGGTCAAGATAAGGTCAAGGTGATTATGACCCACTCAAGACAGCCCAAAAGCCGACAAAAGAGTTATTACGATCGAAGCATCGTGGAGTCAATTTTGAACCCGTGAATTTGTGTACCTCTGAGTATCCCCTATGAGAGGCCTGCACCGATTCAAGATTAAAGGAAGCTAGCACCAAGATTCATCGGACCATTCTGCATAGTAGCACCGAAGAGGCACGGTGGCCTACCAGCTAGACTTACTCAAGAATTATCCGACATCCATGACGTATTTCACGTCTCCCAATTGAGAAAGTGCGTAAGCAACCCAGAGAAACAAGTACCCCATAAAAACATTGACGTGCAGCCAGACCTTACATATCGGGAGCATCCGATAAAAATCTTGGAAGAGTCGAAGGAGAATCCGACAGAAAACCATCAAGTTCTTCAAAGTTCAAAGGAGCAACCACACGAAAGTGAAGCCACTTGGGAAAGAGAGGATTTCCTTCAGCAGAAAGCACCCACAATTATTTGAGGATCAGCTGGAATCTCGGGAACGAGATTTTTCCTAAGGGGGGTAGGTGTTGTGACACTCCAAAAATATTCTTTTGGTTTTCTTCAAAAAATTTATTGGATTTGAAGAAGGTCTTCTAAACCTTCCAAAAATCTCTCTCAAAAGCTTTTTCCCTTTAGCAAATATTTTATTTTTGCATCTCCTTCAACTCTGGTGTTTGGTTTTTAAATTTTTTTTCTTCTGATTGCCCTCTTCTCAAACTTTCCAAGAAAAATCTTTGGAGTTTATTTTCTTTCAAAAAGAAACTCTAGGAGTTTTTCATCCTCTCCCATATTTGAAACCACTCATGATTTTTACCATGCACCACATGGTAAAATCTTCCCAAAAATATCTCCTTCCACTTTGGGCAATCCAAACATTCTGTCTCAACAAGCTCAACCATTTTTCTGAATTTTATTTCAATTATTTCTACTCCCAAATCTTTTCTGTCTATTTTTTTGAGCCTAGGTGATTTGCAAAGCAAGTACCTAAATGCATTTGAGTTTTGACCTCAAACCAACTCCCTGGATAGTCCTTGGTACCCACAACCTAGATCAATCAAGATCCACTCCTCTTCTGTTCAAAGATTTCAAATTATAGTCTCTGCAAGTTTGGACCAGATTTGCCAAATTTGGTGAAATTCATATCTACCCTTCTTCAAAAATTCCACAAATATTCAGGCAGCCTCTAGATGCAATGAGAGGCCCCTCCACCAAAAACCAGCTCAAGGAAAAATTCCTACATGCCTAAATCATTCTGTTGAACACCTTGCATGCACTATTTCTGTTCATCTTCAGTAAAATTCAGAGTTCAGTGTCGATCTCCGTCAGGGTTTCAGTCACATGCCCACACTACACTTGGCACGTTGCTCACGACCTAGCTTGCTTGTCCGGAGCCTCACACGCTGCTTGGCGCGTTCTGGCGTCATGGCACCTGCCCGCTGCGGCAGCGTGTCTTGCGGCGGCGAACCACCGTAGGCGACCGACAGAGCAGAACGGCGAGCATAACGCCGCTCGGCGCCGCTTAAACCTCCCGGTAGCCCTGTGGCCATTTCCTCGCCACCGCGACGCGTAGCACCGTCGCTGCGGCACGGCAGCACAGAGCGTGCTCGCCACGACGGGCTCCGCGCCGCCCGCTCCGCCGAGCTCGCCCTAAGCAACCAAACCCCGACGCGTTTAGCACCTAAACGTAACCAGGGAGACCCCACAATGACGCTCAACCTCTGAACCTCCCCGATCAACACCCTACGCCGCCGTAAGCTTCGCTGGAGAATCCCGTTCTCGGCAACCGCCTCGGGCCGGCTATATATAGCAACCCCGAGCGCGCTCTCGCCCCCGCACACCTCCACCACCTCACTAGTCCACGCCAAGCCCCTGGAAGGGCCTCGAGGAGCTCTTCTTCCTCGACTCCGGCCACTTCATTCCGCCTCGGCCTCCACCGTGATTCACTCCGGTGAGGTCGTCTCCGGCGCCCTAACCTCGTCAGCGACCCCACGACCACCCGAATCGCCGTCCGCCGGAGCAAGCGTCGCCGTCAACGTGGTACTCGCCGGCGACCACCACCACCACCCATAGATGCGGGATGGCGCCCTGAACACGGAGGTACCCTCCGATCTCCCTGCCTCGTGGATCACGCCACGACCACCGACTCTGGCCTGCGCCGACGAGCCCCGCCGCTCTCGTTTGAAATTTCAAACTGGACGGGTGGGACCACGCCGTCGACCTCTCCTCTGTTTTTTTTTCGAATCGTTTTCTGAAAGCGTGCATTTTGGCAAATACGCTTCCACTCTGAACCGCTTTTTTCCGGACTTTTCTCGCAAAGCCCCTGGAAGTTTTACGCTTCATTGCAGATGGGTCCTTGGACCAAAACCCTTATAACTTTTTAACAGAAAGGAATTTTTGAGTGATTCTTTTTCTGTCCTCTTCAGATTTTTGTCTAGTTTTTTATCATGTTTATTTTAAAAATATTTGGATTAACTTTCTGTGACCCACGGTATTTACGTTAGCGTGTGTATTTTGTGTAAAATCAGAGATACCAAGAAGGTGACGGAATCATGAATCTCGCCGAAGCTAGACCCCGACTACTCCGAACCAGGCAAGCAGAGTTTGAACTTTTGATATGATGAGTGTCCGGCATGTTTGCATTATTTTGTATCATGGCACGTTCATGAGCATTCCGATGATAGTTTATCTCATTAGAGTTGAGGCTAATGAGCTCGGTAAATTCCATGAGTTGTTGGAAAGTTGTTGCATGGCCATGAGTTGGCATGAGTATGGGTAAGATGGCAGTGTTGTAGCATGCCGTGCTTATGCCATATCGTTGACCCGTGTCAACATAAATCAGTCGATTCCCGTCCGTCTTCCCTTTCATACTACCAATTGCTTCCGCAAGGGATACGACTTAGTAAGTTGCAAACCACTTCCGGGTACACACCAAATCGAGAGGTCGGGATGAAGGTTCCATGGCCCTGGATTAAAGCCTTTCATCCGGTCGGGGGCATGGGTGTTTCCGTTGGGACCGAGAGGGGGGCACCCTTAGAGCGTATAAATAAATTTGATCCCATGCTATTCGAGATTGTGATCTCCCGTCTCAAAGTTTTTCTTAAACGCTGTCTAGGGTGATTCCCGGCAACGTGAGGTATGATGGTTGTGTACTAGCTAGTTGTGTTTTTTTGGCGAAATACCGTGAACGGAACTAGTCCTTCGTGACTACGGAAATCCGTTGGCTGTGGACAATTTTGGTACAAACTCTGCAGAGTCAAAATTCCTGAATCCACCTTATTCATATCCAAGTACCGTGTTCATCTCATCTTGTCAAGTATCAGTCTCGGTGACAGAAACTCCTGAGAACCATTTGAGTATTAAATGTTTATTTTCCTGTAAATGGACTAACCCGCTTATTGTCTTGTGATGAATATTTTCCATGAGCACTTTATGTTGTCAGTTATGAATAATGTATTATAAGCCCTTTCTGCGATGTCGCTCAGACGTCCGACTGCGGCATTGTTATTATTTATTTTTATTATAAGCCTTATTTGCGATGTCGCTCAGACGTCCGACTGCGGCCTTGTTATCAATTATTGTTATTATAAGCCCTTTCTGCGATGTCGCCAGACGTCCGATCGCGGCATTGTTATCATTTATTTTATTATAAGCCCTTTACGTGATGTCGCTCGACGTCCGATCATGACATTGTTATCGCTTACTTTCATTATAAGCCCTTTTCGCGACGCCGCCGTATCGTCCCAATCGCGGCTTTGTGTTTATTTTAATTCATAATAAGCCCTTTCTGCGATGTCGCTCAGACGTCCGACTGCGGCGTTGTTATTATTTACTTTTATTATAAGCCCTTTCTGTGACGTCGCTCTGACGTCCGACTGCGGCACGCATGCATTTTTCTTTTAATAAAAGCCCTTTATGAGGTGTCGCTTAGACGCCCGACTGTGGCATGTTTTTACTTATTTGTTCACCCTTCGAGGCGCCGCTTCGCATAATTCGATCGATTTTGAGTTCATCTTCTTTGGGTTTTCGAGCGGACTACCGACTCCCTTCTTATTTATTTTGCTATACTGATTTAATTGAGCATTGTTAAAATTAATCATGACGCATTCATGCATTCATTTGTTATATCTTTTGTCCGAATCGTCTTGCGAGTACTTTCATAGTACTCACCGGCTTGTTGATTTGGCCAGACATCGACGAAGGCGATCTCATGGATGAAGAGTTCGATAGCGAGTCCGACGCCTAGAGGAATCCCAGTCGCCTCGTCGACTTCTGGATTAGTCATTGTGATATATCCGCTCGCCGCCCTAATAAATTCATCGAGCCTCACCTCGACGCTCGATGAGCCGCCAAAGGCAAGAGACTTATTAACCACCCGTTGTGTTATTCCACCAACCACTCATATCTCGAGTCAAGAGTATTTCCACCCCACACCTTTGTGACATATCCGCCATCATGTATAATTATCGGCGTGTTTGTAATAATTGGTTGGGCATCCTCATCCGACCCTGTAATATTGTAATGCTACCGGCTTCTTGTATCAAAGTTTTGTCTACCGATATGGAGGATTTTCCTCATATTGGATTTCATAGGTCGGTTGTTCAATAAATATTTTTATTGAAAAACCGGTCGTGACATTCTCCGGGCAAGTGGAATCGTCGTCTTCTCCTCCTAGCGCGGGGTCTCCCATGAACACTCCTAGCTTCTTCTTCAGATCATCATTCTTCTCCGCGAGTATCGTCATTTCCTCCTCATATCCATAGCGTGTAGACTTGAGTTCTTCTTCCAGCTCCGTGATCTTGGTCATTGCCTTCTTCAGATCTATCATGCCTGCACAAGACATCCGGGTTCTCTCAAGCGCCGAATGTGCTGGTTTAACTCCCGGATGAAAGCGGCAATCGATCTATCCTTCCCGGTGCTGATCATCTGCCATTGCTCATCTCGGCGCCCACAAATCTGGTAAATAGTATCCTTGAGATCCTTGTGGTAAACTTCTTCGATGTGTCCCATGGCAATGTGGCTGCCATGCTCTTTCCTAAACTCCAGGTTGGGGCATCAAAGGAAAACTCTATGGGCTCAGTGACTGGCGTGAATGTTCTTCCAGGAATCCGAACTTGAATCATCCAACGCTCCTCTTCTGGTAAGTGGCGATGTAGGTCCCGGTGAAACTTGGTATTCCGATGTTCAGGTATTTAGTGACTTCCTTCAGGTGTCGTCCAAAAGGTGTTTCTTCATCCGGTTGCGTGAACTTGATCCTTGCCTCCGCCATCCTAAAGAGGAGAAAATTAAGAGGAGTCAGAAATGAGAAGATAGTAGTGATCTAGGGCTTTACCTTAATGGTCGTGTCCTACAGTCAGCGTGTGCTCTGATACCATCCTGTAGCGACCAGACCTCAAAATCGATCTCTATGCATCGTTGTCATCCTCGGATCGGTAATGTCTTATACCGACAGCATTTGAAGGATTTATATCAGAGTAGCAATCACACACTTATTACATTGAATGTCTCAAAAGAGAACTTATTACAATAAATATGGCTTAAGGCCATCTAATACGATAACAATGGAAGGCTTGGAAGATAAAGTGAGTCCATCAACTCCAACAAAGATCGGTGAGTGAAAGACCACGACCTAAGGCACCTTACTCATCGTCTGAAAAGTCTGCAACATGAACGTTGCAGCCCGAAAACGGGTCAGCACATGGAATATGCTGGCAAGGTAACACAAGAGTAATGAACAGAATAATAGCTATCACTACATGCATATTTGGCTGGTGGAAGTTGTATAGTTAAATATGTTTTGCGAAAAGCCAATTTTTCCCTACAACAAAGGAATAAATTTTATTTCACTATCATGGTCGTTGTTAAACATTGAGAAGGTTCACCCAACTCAATCCCAATTAAGCATCATCATTAAACCCAGTCAAATTATGTTAAGAGTGATGAGATCCACATGATAATCCAAGAACTAGATACTCAAAACGTCCATAACCGGGGACACAGCTAACCATGATTAGTTTGTACACTCTGCAGAGGTTTGCGCACTTTTCCCCACAAGACTCGATCTCCTCCGTTGGATTTCTCGTGACTACATGATGTTTGAGAAACGGATGACCGAGACACGATCTTTCCAAGAGGTACCCTTAACTGATAGATAGGCCGGTACACCTACAATCCCCTACATCCGCTAGCCCATCATGGAAAGGTTTCCCAACTTACTCAACTATGACAGAGCCCATAATGGCATGTGGCTGCACACGTAAGTTTCTAGCATGAATAATCTTATGATCCCTTTGAGCCCGGGTGGCGATCCATAGGAGAATTACAAGACTCGGGATTTTACAAAAATACAGTAACATCGGGTTCCCTGTGTGGCTCAATCCACCCGGATGTGTACTAAAGTAGCCACCTTAAGTTAACCATTAATTAACAATACTCACATCCGCATGGATACACTCACCTAATCCACGTCTACAAGCATAGAATAGCAATATAAGCAACGTAGAAGTAACTCCCAAGGGTTTGGTAATAAACAGGACAATATGTACTACCACATCTACTTCCCAAAACCCACATATTAATCAGATCCTAATCCTGCAATTGTTTGAGGATTGATCTAATGCAATAAAACTGGGTAGTAAAGAGGTATGATCAAAGTGTTACTTGCCTTACTCATGATACGTAAAACCTAGAGACTCGTAGTAGCACGCTTCACGCTGCGGGTACTCTGTCGCAAACAAACAAGCATACAATAAGCACTCAACTAGAAGCACGTGTAAAACTCAAATAAGAGATCTAACCAGAAGGTTCAACTTAAGAACTCCGGTTTGCAAAAAGAATCAAATCAAACGAAGCAACGAAATTCAAACTGCGAAAGAAACAAGCTTCGTTTACTAATCTGGACTAAAGTCAAATTTTACAATAGCAAAAACTTGTTTAGGTTGATTAAATAGAAAGAGGGCTTTGAGACGAAACACTAGGCGCTTGAATCGCCTGATTCCAACAAACAAGCGAAAAGTTAAACTAAAACGAAAATCGGGTCAGAAATCGCGATCGAAAATAATCGCGGAAAACCCTGGAAAAAGAAAAACTGACGAACAGGCTAACGAACGAACGTTCGCTGTCTGTGACTAACGGGCGAAAACCGTTCGTTAAAACGAACGTATGGACGAACTTCCGCTAAATAACTAAACCGAAAAAAAACCGAACTAGATCTGAAAAAAACATATCTAGGGTTTTGAAGAAAAAAAACTGATCGGTTTTTCGAGAAAACCGGCTGCGGCTACCTCGACGAGATCCGGCGAGGGCGGCGGCAACTCCGGCGGCGGAGGCGCACTCGGCAAGGCCAAGGGCGGGCGGCGCGACGGTTCCCTGGGCGGCGGGCAAGACACTTGAGGCTGGCTAGCGGCGGCTGGCCAAGTATGGGCTAGGGTTCAAGGGTGGTCTCAAGTGGCCTTATAAGAGGCCAGCCGGACGAGTCCGGGTCGGGTACGGCCCGGCTAAGTCGGTTCATTAAAAAAACAATTCCGCGCAGAAAAACGAAGAAAAGAAATATTAAACGGACTCCAAAAATCCTGAAATACATTTTTCCCGTCCTCTAAAAATCTACCGGACAAGGTGAACATTTACTTGGGACTCTAATGCAATTTTGAAAAAGGCAAATTTTTCCTAATTCAAATAAAATAGCGATAAAACTCCGAAAAAAAATCTTATTTGATTTTAATATTAAATCTCCAATATTTCTTTATTTTGAGGAAGTCATTTTATCCTCTCTCTTTTATTTTCATAAAAGGAATATTCGAAGTGAAAATAATTAAAATCAAACGATCCTCTTTTCAAAATTTGAGAAAACTTAAATATGAAAATAACGAAATTCCCAACTCTCTTCGTGGGTCCTTGAGTTGCGTAGAATTTCTAGGATCAAGCCAAAATACAATAAAAATACGATATGCAATGATAACCTAATGTATAACATTCCAAATTGAAAATTTGGGATGTTACAACAGGTATGGCGCCTAGCTCTGAGGCATTGCACTACTGGGTGCGGGCCCTGTGGATGCCATGCTGGCCAGATGTGCAATGCCTGAGAGCTGGGCGCGGCATCGTAGGGTGCGGCGCCTGCGTGTCGGGCGCCACACAAAACAGTCAGCTGAGTGAATATTTTTCCGAACCAGTTCAGTTTGTGAATTGTTTTCGTCCACAGTTCAAATTTCTCAATTTTGCCCTTTTATGCAGAAGGCTGGACCCGACGCAGACTCACATCGCAGCTTCCGTCTTTGCAGGCTTGGCCATAGTCATCATCATGTTCCTAGGGTAGGTGAGGCCGGTGGGATGATGGGCGTGGCTGCTCGCGGTTTACGAACGAAGCGAACTCGGCGAAAACTTAGAAGTTGGCAATCCCTGGTTCCAATAGTGTTTGATATGATTATCATTTATACTATAATTATAAGAAATTTATCTATGTAATTTTTTGCGGGAAACTTTTGATTTACTCATGTTCAATCATGTCTATACAACGAACACTGAAAATAATAAAAATTATATTCATATCCGTAGACCAACTAGCGACGACTATAAGGCCATGTTTGTTTCATAAGTCCTAGGACTTTTTTAAGTCCCAACTTATAAGTCATAAGTCCCTACCTGTTTGTTTACAGGGACTTATAAGTCCCGAGTCCCTACCTGCTTGTTTACGTGGACTTATAAGTCCATGTTGCACCGCTGCAACGAGGCTCAGGAGAGGGCCTGTCCGGCGATTGGAGGCACCGCTGCAATGAACCGAGGCAGAACGAACCGAGGCGGGGCGGCGACAGGGCGACAATGGGGCGAGAGGCGGGGCGGCGACGGGGCGAGAGGCGGGGCGGCGGCGATTGGACCGAGAGGCAAAGGCGTATGGGAACGAGCCCGAGCAACGCTGGGTAGGTCCGCCCGGATAAGTCCCAATAAGCTCCTCCCTGAGAGTCTTATTTGATAAGTCCCAAATCATCACAATAAGTCCCAATAAGTCCCAATAAGTCCCTTGTGTTTGGTTTAGGTGGGACTTATAGGGACTTTTTTAAGTCCCTAAACCAATACGTCCCTGGAAACAAACACCCTCTAAGCATCAAGTGAGTCAAGGTGCGCCACCGTCATCACCCCCTCCCCCGCCGGAGCCGGGTAACATTTGTTACGGTAGACAGTCAGGAAGTTGTCATTGCTTGTGCCCCATAGGACCAATGCACCAGAATAGCAACCGCCATCGATGAAGAGAAGCGTAAATCAGAAGGATCCAACCTACAGATACACGGACATAGACACAAAGACCGGATCCGAGCAAACACCAAAGACAAGCAGTAATCAATATCAATGCATTTGAAGCCGGTGTTACGCCCTACACTAATGAGAGGGGGGTGATGTGGTGTAACGGTTCAAACGATTAGACCAAATCTCGCATTATCTCTTCAACAGTTTGATCAGACAAGAAATCTAAAACTCAATTTATGAACTTATTGCATGTGCAGTTAGTAGTGCCTATACCTGGGCATATCTCGGGTCGGGCTTTGGGCCGGGCCAAAAAAAGCCCGGTGCTAAAAACCCAGGCCCGGTCATCGGGCCTCCAAAATTGGGTCCGAGCCCGACAAAGACCGACACGGCCCGTTCGGCCCGGCCCGACCACGGCTAAAAATGTGTTTTGTGCAGGCCCAAGCCCGGCCCGACCTGCCCGTCGGGCACAGTTTCCAGGCCCGAGCCCGACCTGATGGCACACTCGGGCTCAGCCCAACCCAAGATTTTTGGGCCGTCCGGGCCGGGCCGCCCATGACCAGGTCTAGTAGTGCCCCTACTGTTTTTTTAGAAACTTTTTCCTCAAGAAAGAACAAGGACAAGCAATCACTTAGCATATTCGAAAACTATAAAGAGGCATAATCTAAGCGGAAATACTAAACAAATACTTGCCCTTCTAGTATGATTTAGTCTCTGTTTGGTCTTGTCGTGTCTTCTGAAAAGCACAACAACTTTACTTATTTATACTACTATCGAACGTCAGAGTTAGTTGGGAGCAGATATTATGAGATGCAGCACGAATCAGTAGTCCCACAATGACAAAGTACCCAGAAAAGCACATCCATATAACCTAATTTGAAAATTTTGGAATCATGCCTCAACCCAATCCGAGGGATGTCGATTGTGTGTACGCATACCTCATAATTTTCTTAGAATAGGTGGAAACTTAAAAAATTCACCATCCCGACATAGTTTTCGTACATATTCAAAGTAAAAATACATGATATATACATTATTTTCTTGTAAAGCAAACTATAGATATGTTTCTGCGTAACAAACTTAGGGCATTTCTAACCAATCCCTTATAAGCGGTTAGAGGAACAAAATTCGGTTTTACTCCTCTAATCAGGACCTAGCCAATCCCTTATCCGCCGTAAGGAATAAAATTTTACTCCTCTCCTTAAAAATCTCCCTAAATATACTCTATCTTTTGGTGGCTAAGTAAAATTTCTCATGCTCCGCCCGCCTCTGCCCCTTGTCCTCCCCGAACACCCCGCCCGCCGCCGCCCACTGCTGCCGGCACCCGCCGTGAGGAGCTTGCCGGCCAGCAGCCATGGCGCAGCTACTGCTGCTCGCTCCCGTGCAGGGCTGCTCCTGCTGCTCACCCGGCAGCGCGGGGCTGCTGGTGGTGCTGCTCGTTCCGTGCGGGGCTCGCGGGCCACCAGCCATGGTGCGGATGTTGCTGTTGCTGATCTCGCCCGTGAGGAGCTCTCCGGCTAGCAGCCATGGCACGGCATGGTCCAATGTTGATGATGGCGGCGAAGCCAATGAGGACGCCGGTGAGTAGGACGAGGAGGAGGGTGAAGGCCTTGAGCAGGCACCACGACGACCAACAACAGTTCTTGCACGGCGTTGGCAATACCCTCCCTACACACCACGACGAGGGTGAAGGCCTTGAGCAGTCACCACGACGAAACCACCATGGCACTCCTCGGCATCACCGAACGCAACTTCACACGCCATGGCCTTGCCTTGTCCGTCCTACCGCCGTTAGGGTGCGCACAGCAAGTGTTCGGCGAAATTCATAAACCAACTGTAAGTTTTACTCCGCTAACTTTAGGGGATCGGCTAGATGCGGCGAAATTTTAGTGGAGTATATATACTTCACTAAGGTATAGGCTCCGCTAACTTTTAGGGAATCGGTTAAAAATGTCCTTAGTACCATGAATTTTATTTTTATAAACGAAAACATTTCGCTTATTCAGCGGGAACGAATCATACAAAACATAGGATCGGATTATACTCTACATGTAAAGCCTTTCGACCTTTCCCATCTTTCTTTACCCTAAATAAAAAAAATAAAATCGAGCCATCCTACCGGGTACTGACCGTCGACCGACCGAGAAGCTCAGCTGACACCTCCATGACCCATAGTCATCCTCAAGGATTAGCTCGAGTGGCCACAACTAATGACCCAGCCTGCAGCCACAACGACGTGCTAACCCACACGCATCACCAAAGCGCCTATATAAACATTAGCTCCGGTGCATGCATTTCCACACAGCCAAAGTTAATCAATCAACATAACTTCTTCCATGCCTTGCCTTGTCCTACTCTTGGGCATCGCCTGCCTCCTGCAGGCATCGCTGACCGCGGCGGCCCCGCCGCCGCCGCCATCGTGGGAGCTGCCGGAATCCGAGGTGAGGTCCAGGTGGACGAGGTGGCAAACCAAGTACTCGAAGCGCTACCCGACCCCCGAGGAGAAGGAGAAGCGGTTCCAGGTATTCAAGACCAACACCAACTCCATCGGCGCTTTCGCCAGCCAGACTACGGTCAACGCCGTCGTCGGCGGGTTCGGGCCCCAGACCGTCACCACGGTCAGGGTCGGCATGAACAGGTTCGGCGACCTCAACCCCAGCGAGGTGGCCGAGCAGTTCACCGGGTTCAACAACTCCGTCTTCACCCCGGAGCATCCCTCCCCGCTCCCCTACGACTCATGGAAGCCGTGCTGCGTTGACTGGCGCTCGAGCGGCGCCGTCACCGGCGTCAAGTTTCAGGGCTCTTGCTGTAAGTCAAGCTAGCAAACTCCTGCTCAGGTAACTTTATATGTTGGTGAGTTCTTGTAGAGTAACGAACATGTGTATGTGGCAGTGTCATGCTGGGCATTCGCGGCGGTGGCGGCCATCGAGGGCATGAACAAGATCAGGACCGGCGAGCTGGTGTCGCTGTCGGAGCAGCAGCTCGTGGACTGCGACACCGGCAGCAGTGGCTGCAGCGGCGGCCGCACTGACACTGCACTGGGCCTCGTGGCCTCCCGCGGCGGCATCACGTCAGAGGAGCGGTACCCGTACAGCGGCTTCAAGGGCACCTGCGACGTGGACAAGCTGCTGTTCGACCACCAGGCGGCCGTCAAGGGATTCAAGGCCGTGCCGCCCAACGACGAGCGGCAGCTGGCGCTGGCCGTGGCGCGGCAGCCCGTGACGGTGTACATCGACGCCAGCACCTGGGAGTTCCAGTTCTACTCAGGCGGCATCTTCCGGGGCCCCTGCTCCGCCGACGCCGCGACGGTCAACCACGCCGTCACCATTGTCGGCTACTGCGAGGAGTTCGGTGAGAAGTTCTGGATCGCCAAGAACTCGTGGAGCAACGACTGGGGCGACCAGGGATACATCTACCTCGCCAAGGACGTTTTCTGGCCCACGGGCACTTGCGGGCTTGCCACCTCGCCCTTCTACCCAACAGCTTGACCCATGCATGCCGGCTTGCCGGTGGAGCTTTTGAATTTGCGCGCGCGCAATACTTGCTTACGTTTTAGTGCATCGATCGTACGGATGGTTAAGAGTGATCGATGGTTCTGTGATATTGTTTCCCTTATCATTGTGATAATGCAAAATAAAATATTTATTGTGTTTACCTAAAAAAATTAATAGTTGAGAAATCAGTGTACTCGTTTTTTTTTTGAACACTCGTTAATATATAGACTTGCTTCGACGAAATCTTTTCACATTTCAACATGGTGTGATCTCATCTCAGAACGAAACACGCAGCTAGCGCCAGGGGAAGCAAAAGTTTGCTGAAAGCTAAAACATATTTTTATGATCGGCCTGAAGCGTCATAGCGGTACCAACACTACTGGGATATGGGATTTCACCGATTTCATTTCATCGGCAGCCTGGCAGAGTGATCTATTTGCCGAATTGGATACAAAAACTTGACTCGCCAGTGATACACGACTCGGCAAATTTCATTGTTTGCCTAGTGTCAGGAAAGGACTTCGGCGAAAGAGAGGAACTTCGGCAGTGTCTCATAATCCTCGAGTTCCTCCTAATATAAACTTGGAAATGACTGACATTTCAAAAAAAAAAAAAACCAAAATACTCTGCAATGACTGACAGATGGGCCCCACAGACGACCCCGTAACGACGTTACATGTTTGCCGAACCTCGGCAATCTTTTTGCCTTATTGATTTTTTTATTACAGAATTTCATGAGTCACGTCTATGCCAAGCACCCGTGAAAACATTTATTACAGAATTCCAGGAGTCATGTGTCTGCCAAGCACCCGTAGAGATATACTCGGCAAACAACTGACGGGTTGGCCGGTGTGACACGTATCAACGACTAACTGACAGTTGGGCTTCCTATGCCGAGTTCCATAACTAGGCAAAAGGCATACCATTTATGTAATAAATGGGGAACGGGCACAGGCTCGCGCCAAATGCAAAAGCCCTCCCCGCCGTCTCCCTCTCCTTCGATACATTGTCACCTTCACGCCGCCCTCTCTCCTTCCAGCCGTCATTATCGTATGGATCTGGCCATCGCAATCACTATGCCGACGGGCGTCACGGCCGTCGCGTGCCTGGTTGTATAACTAGAACATGCAGCTGATACTGATAAAAAAATGAATTTTTGAAAACATGAAATTAAAATGAATAAATAATAACAAGAAAATGGAGGAAAATAGCATAGTCTGATTCCTTCAATTCGGGGCAGGGGAAGTTGCATGCCGAGGATGTACATGCAACTGGGTCAAAGTAGGGATGGAAGAGGAGGTGCAAGTTGCGTGTTGATGATTGCGTGTAACTGGATCGAGGTGGAAAACAAATTGTGTGTCAAAGATGGACACGCATATAAGGAGAGCTTGAAATAAAAGATCGCATGGACAAAGATCACTCATTGTATCATCACTCCCTGCCATCTCTTACGTTCCCGTGGACAAGATCGACCCACCTCCGACGCCTCCCGTCCTCCTGGGACTAGGTTTCTGCTATTTGATAAAAGAGGAAATGAGAGTGAGAAGATAAAGTGAGCAATGGAGACGGCTCGTGCGTTTTTTGTTAGGGGGGGGGGGGGGGGGTCCTATAGCGCGCGCGGTGCAGCGTGCATCCCTCACTCCCAGTGCACTCTTTTCCGTTGGCCCATGTACAGATGCCCTCTTTCTTTTCTTTTCTTTTCTATTTTCGTTTATTTTCTACTTTTAATAATTTTGGATTTCGAAGAAGTTCCATTTCTTTTAAAAATGAGAATTTTGAAATATAAATTGTTTAAGAAATCATAAAATTTCGCGGATTAAAAAAATGCTAGTGATTTAAAAAATGTCGCATATTTCAAAAACATTCACGATTTTTAACAATGTTCATGTATTAAAAAAATTTCATCAATTTGAATAAAGATAGGGAATTTCAAATTTGTTCAAAAACCAAAAAATGTTTGCGAATTTGAAACATTGTTTCAAATTAAAAAAAAACTTTTTCGGTTCAAATAATTATCGCTCATTCAAAAAATGTTCATCAAACAAACAAATGTTAAATATTTTCAAAAAATGCTCCCAAAGTTCAAAAGTTGTTCGCCGTTTCAAAGAAATATTCATAGATTTTTAAAAATGTTCGTAAATTTGCAAAAAAAAGTTCATGAGTTCAAAAAACGTTCACTATTTAAAATACTTTTCGCGAATAATGTTCATGATTTTAAAAAAATGTCGCATATTCAAAAAACATTCACGATTTTTAACAATGTTCACGTATTACAAAAATGTACATCAACTTGAATAAAGATAGAGAATTTCAAATAATTTAAATTAAAATTTCAAATTTGTTCAAAAATCAAAAAAAATGTTCGCGAATTTCAGACACTGTTTCAAACTAAAAAAACTTCTTCGGTTCAAAAAATTATCGCTGATTCAATAAAATGTTCATGAATTCAAAATATGTTCATGGATTTCAAAAAATGTTCAAGATTTTCAAAAAATATTCAAAAAGGTTAAAAATTGTTATCCATTTCAAAAAAAACAATCACATGTTTTTAAAAAGGTTGTCAAATTCAAAAATGTTTGTGAATTTGCAAAAAAAATGGTTCATGAGTTCAAAAAATGTTCAATATTTAAAATAATTCTAACGAATTTGAAAAAAGTTAACGATCTCCAAAAAATGGTCACAATTTTTAAAACATGGTCATGATTTCAAAACAAATGTTTATAATTTCAGAAAAATATTCACAAATTTGAATAAGTGTTGATGATTTGAAAAAATATTCTCAAATTTGAAAAAATGTTCATGATTTCAAAACAAATTTTCACGATTTCATAAAAATATTCACAAAATTAAAATATATTCACGAAAAAGGAAATGAGTATTAAATAAAGAATAAAACGGAAAAAAGAAAAAGTCTGGAAGAAAAAACAGTGAAAAAATATATGAAAAAACAGGTTTAAAGAAGGTTCAAGAACCCTCCTAAAACCACCAACGAGGGATGCACTTAAAATGGGCCGGCCCAAATGCTGACCGAGTGCGCTAGAGGGCTGTGTGCTGTCGCTCGCGGGCGACGTGTGAGCCAAATCGGAGACGCCGAATAGGAGTATACCCGAAATCACTAATTAAGGAGTACTCGTTGCAAAGAACACTCCCTTTTTTCGTAGATCCGTTTATTCAAAACGTTTTATCTCTTAAACCGTGCGTTCAAATCTTGAACCGTTTTCACCATTGGATTCCTCGCGTCGAGATCTTCAAAATTAGATCCCATGTTGATAGGTTTTGATAAACTTTTTTTTTCACAAAAAAACGGACGAAAAAAATCGGGCGAAAAAACCGAATCAGGAGCACGGTTTTTTCCTTTCCGAAAGAGGCACGCCCGTGCCTCTCGCGAAATCACAATCGTGCCTCTCGTGGAAGCAAAACTGTGACTCTTGTGGAAGGAAAAAAAAAACGAAAGCCGTTTTTTCGTTTCCAGGCACGGCCGTGACTTTCGCATAAAGCACAACCCGTGCCTCTCGTGGAAGCAAAACTGTGACTCTCGTGAAAGAAAAAAAGACAGAAAACACATATTTTTTCCCTTTCCGAGAGGCACGGCCGTGACTCGCAAAAGCACAACCGTGCCTCTCGTGGAAGCAAAACCGTGACTCGCGGAAAAAAAACAGAAAAGCAGCGTTTTTCATTTCCAAAAGGCACGGCCTGACTCTCGCTAAAGCACAACCGTGCCTCTCGCGGAAGAAAAACCGTGACTTTCGCGAAAGGAAAAAAAAACGCGTTTTTCGCGCAATTTTTTTTTTCGAAATTTCTTATTGATCGAAAAGCTAAGGAATACCGGGGAAAACCAAAACGTCAAAAAAAAACCCGTTTAAAAAGCCGAAAACGTGTGTGGAAAAGTTAAAAAAAACAAAATCCGGAGAAAGCGTCCAGAGCGCGCCAAGTGGCGCTGATCGTTGCGAGGCTCCAGAGCGCTCGTTAACTAGTTGTTCTCGAGTATACCGCTTCCAGTTCCTCAGCATGTGCAGTGGACAAAAACAGGCCGAAAAGAACAGGCCGACGTGGGACAAAAACAGTACAAATAAAAAACATAAAAAGCCCATAGTGCGACCCGATAGAACGACTTGGAATGCATAGCGATAACGTGATCAAACATTTTGCACGACTGTTTCAGCTTCTAATTGGGTGGATGTGCTGGTCAATTTAGATGTGACATGTCTATTTCTCATCGAGATAAGAATTAGCAAATCCGTTGCTCATAGTAGGTGCTGTGAAAGTAAGGTTAGCAATTTCCTTGCAAACTTTGCTCGTCTAGAGAGTAGAACCATGACCTGGTTGGGTGCTGGCTCTGGTGTCATTGATGTGAACATTGCTGATTGTAATACAGATGTGACTGAGTAATACGAGTGTTCTACCCAACAAGAAAAAAAAAACGTATGTAGCAACCGATTCAGGGGAACTGCTTCCTCCTGGAGTCAATCAAGGTGCGCAAATAGACGATCGTTTTATTCACGCGTAGGGAAAAGCAGAGGTACATATGCGTGTACACCGTACGGATACATTCATATTTAGTGATCTTAACCTAACATAGTGATGGAACAAAGACGAACCATGCAAAAACAAATAGTGGTGGGACAAATTGCACACGTATGGCAAATTAATGTCATCAGCTGGTCGCGATCTCCTCGATGGAGGCGGTGGATCCCGAGTAGTAGTGGCGAGCCATCTGAATCTCCGGGGCTGCCACCGACGACCGGTTGTTGACGACGCTGCAGTTGAGCCGGATCTCCCCCTGGGTGCCCGTGAGCACCTCGATGTTCCCCATCTTCACCATGGCCGCGACGAACTTCTGCTTCCACAGCGTCTCGTTCGCCGCGAAGCTGTTCACGGACGTATTGAGCGTCGCGTTGGTCCGCAGCTGGTTGTCGGAGAAGAAGAGGCCGAGGTTGAGCGACAGGAGCTTGTAGTAGTTGTTGTCCAGCACCGCGGGCGTGCTCGGATCGACCGCCGTCGTCGTGGCCACGTTCGGGCTCGACGGGCACAGCGCCTGCAGCAGCGCCGCGTACGCCGGGCTCAGCCCCGTGTCCACCTGCACGCACGCCAGTAGTTTATAGCCTTACATGGTCACCATGGACAGCTGCAGCTGCAAGTGTTACTAGGGAGATCGGAGGACGTACGGTGGCGGTGGTGTTGTTCCAGATGCGGGCGAGGAAGGAGCTGCAGAAGGAGCGACCCACGGTGTGGGCGCCGGAGAGGATGACCATCTCCTCGGCGGTGAGGGTCTTGTTGGCGAAGCGGTCCACGAGCTGCTGCGCTGTGAACGTGGGCGGAGGCAGGTTGTTGAGCGCGTCCTGGTCGAGGGAGAAGTTGCCGTCCCGCCGGCCCGAGGGGACCTGGTACGCGGCCTGCCCGGTGAGGTTGATGCTGTCGCGGGCGGCGAAGGCCACGATGTCGGCGCAGGAGACGGTGCGCGCGCAGCTCTTCTCCACGGCGGCCTTGGCGGCGTCGATCACCTCGAAGCCCCGGAGGCTGGGCTTGTTCGGGGCCGCGTCGCGCTCAGCCGTGCCGTTGGCGGACACGAGCAGCACGGAGGCGTCACATCCCTGAACGAGCAGACCAAAACGTAAGTAGTGGTACTAGTAGTAACATCAAATCATGCAAAGATCTGTCCAAAGTGTAGCATTTGAACTGCAAAAACGTCGGAGTGAGTACAGTTGTTACTTTGTTCGAGTCTTCAAACGACAGGAACAAGAGAGGGAGGACCTGCTTTCACTTGTTTTTTTAGATAAAAGGCCTACGGCCCGGCGTAAAATTTTAGTGACACGCTTACAGCCCAGGACACGGAGTCCAAACAACCAATAATACAACACGGCGCAAAAAAAAGATGTGAAATAAAAAGCTCCGACAAGATACATGGTTGCCCAGCCTACTTTCACTTGTAGTTTCAACTTCCTAGCTAGATATACGCCCTTCTTCCGTGCATGGGCAAGGTGTATAGATCGAATCATTGGAATAGCAAACTTAAAAAGAAACTGTGAGTACCGTGTTCGATTAACAAATTCGGGTAATAAAATAATACTGTTACGTATATTTTGCAGCCAAGGTGGCTAGGTAGAAACTCGGGAGGATGGGTATTGATGTGCAAAGCGTAAGGGGCCGAGGAGCTAGGCGATACGTACCCGGACAAAGCAGTCATGGAAATGGAGGCGGATGAGGCCGGCGGCGATGCCAGAGTCATTCGCGAAGGCGCTGGCGACGGCCTGCTGGACGAGCGACTCCGCGTTGGGGCAGCTGGTGTTGTAGAAGCCCACCTGGAGCTGCCCGCGAGCCACCGCCGGCAGCCGCAAGCACACCACCGCCACAACCACGGCGACTACGGCAGCCACCATCTCTAATCCGTTGGGGGCTTTGGGGCAATGTGCTCCTGATCTGCCCGGAGCTAGCTAGTGCTGGATCCCTTGCGTGATGCAGCTCACATGGCACAGTTTGAGGGGTTTATATAGAACTTACTTGAAGCAGAGGGTTTTGTATGAATGGTAGTTGAGGTGAGCCCATACACCTCTGCCAAAAGTAGTTAGCTACACTCATGCTACCGCACCGGTCTACAATGAACAGGACCATGTGGTTGCATGTGTTGCATACTACTGGCTTTAGCTTTTGATTTCTTAAAATTACAACTTGTTCTCGTGGATGGGTCGTTGTGTACTTGCGTGACAGTTCTCTTGACCACCCATGCAGTGTGCCCGGAGCCTCAGGAACTAATTAGCATGTCCATAGGAAATTTTCCAGTAAAATGGAACTTACTTGAGGTTTTCTGTTCGCAAGATGATGAAAAGCTACAAACATAGCATACAAGACTTCAATTCTATGAATGTTTTCCTATATTCCACGGACAGTTGAAGGCCACATTAGGGCATATATAATGATTGATAAGACAGTCTTACTTTAAGTCTTACATGTAATTTAAAGATGACAGAAAAAGTATGTATACAATGGGTTATATGTTAGCCTTAGAGCATCTTCGTCAACAGACGCCGCGCTACCGCGCGCTAAAAAGGTTTTGCAGCATCGAAATAGTGTTTTCGCACGTGGGAGGTTTTTCAGACGCACAAAAACACGGCGCCCAATATGGCGGCCTCACCTGCAGCAGCCCGCGCGCACAATCCGGCGCCCCAAACTTGCAGCCCGGCAGCTCGCGCACACACCCGTGCGCTAAAGTTGTTTGAGCGTGCTCTACTTTGCAACGCCTCCTGGAGCGCTGTTTTTTGCCTTCGATGCACAAAAACGCTGGTTTTAGCACGTGAGACAGTTTTGGGACGCCTGTTGAAGATGCTCTCATCTTCAATAACTAGTTATTCCTAAAAATATGGTTAGACATATTATGCTTAAAGATCCTCTCTTAAATAAGAGAAGACAAGCATCTTTTAATGATTTCTTTTCCCTTCACCTCAGCATTTATCCTACGTCGCACTCATAAGATAGCATCATTGTACATGCCCGAAATGTTCATTAACTTTATAGTGAATAGTCTATGTGTTAGAAAGTCTTTTTTTAGCTCACATCAGAACGTATTTTATCGTGAAATTTTACAAACATGTAGTATACGTCCCTAAGTACATGCGTAGTTTTCTTCAGAATTTTTTGGAACTTAGAAACTTGATTTTTAAAATATTCAAAAATCAAGCTCCATGGATCACGGGCTCTATTAGAAATTTCCGCTAATGCAATGCATATAGAATATTTTCCTTTTGTTTTATAGTATGTCGGTGCCCATATCTAGTTGCGTGCGATTGCTGCCTTTGACTGTGGCTGTTGGTCGGAGAGGTTTGGTTTCAGACGAGGCCGAATTTGCACACATGCATCATGGTGTGACCAAAAGTAGCACCTTGACTCATAATTCATCCGTGGTTCCTAAAGACAAATTGTTGACTATTTGGAACAAGGACATATGCTTCGCTCGATTCATAGGCAATGTACCCCTATGGGCAAATCTGAGAGTGAAAGCTAGCTATGATTACATACGGGGGTACATGCAACGGTAATGATCATTGCTTTGCATTTGTTTTGTCTGCTTTCGCGTGGATAGGGATATATGCGCATGCGCTTCGAGTTAAGAAGAAACTAAGGTGTCCATGATGCGTGACCGGACATGAAAAAGAGGGGAGGCGCAAAGTACGAGGGCTACAACACATGTAAACTAAAGATAACCACACAAAGTGTCCATAGTTAACTACTGGATCTTGAAGGTGCATTAGATTCTCACACAAGACATTTGACTGCTTGGTTGCACTTTTGTTATACGTTGCCTACCCTTTTGTTATGTTACCTTTCCTTTGCCATATGTGTATGATCTAAGAGCATCTACAATTGGACGCCCTAAACCCGCTATATACGCCCGGCCCGATGGCTCGGTCATGAAAATGCGATCCAACCAGGCATCTTAAATGGGCCTCAAACACCTGGACTGAATGGCACTCCTTATATCCAGGCTAAATATGGAGGCGGCGGGGCACGTCCACCACGTCGGACTAACGCTGGGGTCCCACACGAAAACAATCTGAAACTTGGTGGTCTGAAACTCGTCTCCTCCATCGGACCGATGTCGTCGTGTGGCGCCGCTCCGACGGTCCGCGTAGTACCTAGCTTGGCTATTTAAGCCTCCGCCGTAATCAAACCCTACCCCTACCCTCCACATTTTCCTCTTCCGTTAAATTAGCCATCGCCACTTTCCACTCGCCGTCCGCCACCCACGCCGTCGGGTGAGGAGCTACCCATTTCTAATGTCGGAGCGCTGACTGCAGCTCCTTGAGCAACTCCGGGCAAACACGAAACCTGGATCGCCGCGGGGCTACCTCCGGATGCAGTGGATCCGGAGGAGGAGGAGCAGGAGGAGGAGGAGAATGTGAGGGACGCTGGGGACGCGGAGGCGGAACAAGAGGTTGTCCTCGATTCCCTCCACCCGTCGTCGGCTGCAGAGGCCAGACGCCGTCGTCGGCAGGAGATGGAGGCGGAGCACGCCACAGAGGAGGAGGAGATGCTCGCCTACATGGATGAGGAGGAGGAGGAGGACCCGGAGCCCTCCTACACGCCCGTCCATCCGGCACCCGGAACCGACGTCGTGGACATCTCCAACAACGATGATTAGCTAGGGTAGTGCATAGGATTTCTTTTGCATGCTTTGTATAGGTCTAGGGGTTGAAATATGGACTCGGATGTAGAGTAGCAAATTTGAGGCGTGACCAGCCACTGATCGCGTTCGCAAGCGTTTGAGGGGTCGGCTTTGCCTAAGAGCATCTACAGTCGGACGCCCCAAACCCGTCCTATATGCCCGGGCGGACGGCCCGGCCACTGATCGTTCATGAAAATGCGACCCAAACGGGCGCCTTAAACGGACCTCAAATGCCCGGGCTGACCGGCACCCCTCATATTCGGCCCAAATAAGGGGCGGATATGGGGGTGCACGGGTGCGTCTGCCACGTCGGACTGACGCTAGGGTCCCACACGAAAATAGTCCGAAATCTGGCGGTTAGAAACTCGTCTCCTCCGTCGGACCGATGTCGCCGCATGGCGCCGCTCCGGCGGGCCGCATAGTGCCTAGCCCGGCTATTTAAGCCGACCGCCAGAACCAAAACCCTACCCCTCCACATTTTGCTACTCCCATCTGCCGCCGCCGCCACTTTCCACTCCTCGTCTGCGACCACTAGTAGCCATTCCCTCACGCCGTCGGGTGAGGAGCTAATCCATTTCTAATGCCGGAGCGCCGGGTGCAGCTCCTTGAGCAGATCCGGGCAAGGCGCTAAGCCCGGATCGCCGCGGGGCTACCTCCCAATGCAGTGGATCCGGAGGAGGAGGAGGAGAAGGTTGAGGTTGAGGAGGAGAATGTGGGGGATGCTGGGGACCCGGATGTGCAGACGGGGCAGCAGGCCATCCTTGATTCACTCCGCTTGGAATCGGCTGCGGAGGCCAGACGTCGTCGTCGACAGGATATGCAAGCGGAGCACGCTGCAGAGGAGGATATGCTCGCCTACATGGATGAGGTCGAGGAGGAGGAGGAGGAGCCGGAGCCCTCCTACGCGCCCGTGCACCCGGCGCCCAGCACCAACGTCGTGGATATCTCCGATGATAAAGATTAGTTAGGGTAGTACGTGGTATGTAGTACGTACCTTTTTTTGCATGTTTTGTACCAATTACTGTCCCCGAGCGCGCCCGATCACATCCTGGAGTATTTGGGGGTCGGATTTGCCCATCGCTAGGTGCTCTAACTGGAACAAGTGTCGATTCTAAGATTACGATGTGAAGGCACATCCATGCTTTAGCAAAGTGCTTGGTTTAGCCTCCCTCCTGCGGCACACAGTGATTACACTACTTTAGTATGGCCGGTATTCCTTCTCGTGCATGAAAGGAACTCTGCAGCACATTCTATATATACAATATAATAATGTACTGTGAGAGAAGAGCCTTGTCTAATCTAACACTACAGCAATGAATTCGTTGCTGTGCTCTTGTCCCATGTCGGTTGCTTTATATTCTGCCAAGGAAGCATCTGATTATCTTGGCCTACTCGGGGCTTTATTTTAACAAGGGGAAGGCCCTCATGGCGCAAAACATATTCATCTAAAAAGAATCATACAATGGATATGACTATACCCTCGGTCCGGATTTATTAGGACCTCTTATTTTTGAGTTAGATTTGTTCATCTATATGACTAATAAAATATAAAGTATATGTAACTGAAAAATATTGTTGAATTTGTATTCGAGAGAGGTTTTGATGATATATTCTATGTGATATATAATTTACATTTAATTAGGTAAACTTATAGGTCAAACTTTGGCTCAAATTAAAAGGGGAGCTAATAAATCTGGACAAAAGGAGTAGCTAGCAAGCGATTGCTAGTTGTCCTCCAGGATCTGGTGGACAAGGTTGGGGATGCGCTACCTTTGTGGAAGGCCTCCCTACTCCCAAAGAGTAGCCGCATGCTGCTAATCCAATCGGTGTTGTGTGCGATCCCTGTGCGCTCCATGCTGGCATTGGATTTGCCTGCAAAGACAATTTTTGCGCTATCTAAGATTTGTCGTGGTTTCTTGTGGTGTGGGAAGAAGGAGGCTCGTGGAGGAAACTGCTCGGTATCATGGGAAATGGTGTGCAGGCCCAAGTGGGCAGGTGGCCTGGGATTGGCGAATTTGAAGTGGCTTAATAAGGCTCTTCAAGCGAGATGGCTGTGGCTGCAAAAGTTCGACAAAGGAAGACCATGGGCAGAGTTTCAAATCAGTGTACCGGTGGAGTCGGAGGTTTTGGTGCAAGCAGCGGCAGTTACGACTTTGGGTGATGGAAAATCTGCCTTGTCCTGGGAAGATAAATGGTTGGATGGCTCCCGTATACGGGATCTCGCGCCTTTGGTATATGACAAAAGTCCTCGAAGGGCTAGAAGGTTGTTAACGGTCTCGGATGCGCTCGACAACAACAGGTGGGTGACGAGCATTGGCCCGGAGCTCTCGGCGGAGGCGCTGTTGCAGTTCTTGGGGCTGTGGTCCAGATTGGATGAGGTGCAGCTCACTGAAGGAGTTGACAACACAGTTTGGTGGAGTTGGGAGAGCAACGGCCAGTTCTCGGACCGATCGGCCTATGCGGCGAGGTTCTCGGGTCTTTAGGTTTCGCCGGAGGCCGAGTTTACTTGGAGCTCACGGGCACCTCTTCGTTGTCGCTTCTTCACGTGGTTAGCTTTAAAAAATAGGTGTTGGACCTCCGATCGGTTGGCTAGACGAGGGCTACCTCATCAAAGCGCCTGCCCCCTTTGCGACCAGGAGAGGAAACCATCGAGCACCTCATGCTCGGGTGTGTGTTTGCGAGACAAATCTGGCATTGGTTGGGGCTGATCACCGGTAGTCCGGGATTGGAGCCACTAGTTGGCGAGGAGCTAAGGGCTTGGTGTCTCCGACAAGAGTCTGCTGGGCACAACAAGAAAGCAAGGAGAGCCAAGTGACTTTTGGTAATGTGGATGATCTGGAGACATAGGAACGACATTGTGTTTAACGGAGCTACGCCCTCCCTCTCGAGAGTACGGCAGAGAATTATGGAGGAGGCCACGTTGTGGGATAAGGCGGGGCTGTTCAAGAAGGGCGCTGGAGGAGAGCTTAATGGGGTAGAGGTAGCCGGGTGGGAGGATGAAACATACTACCTCCTTTTTGGTTTATAGGGCTCAATTCAAAAATTTCACCAACCAAGGTAAATGGTAAGTGGTGGAATATTTTTTGTAGTTTGCAAAAGCACCCAATTAATGCTCTTGTTTTCCTCAAAAAATGATGTTTACCAATGTATTAATTGCAATGCACGTATGCATAAAGTGCATGCATTGGTCAATTTTCTCTTAATACTTGCATGCAATGATTTAATGCACCTTGGAATCTGAACATGTGATGGGGAACAACCAAATTGAGCCTTATAAAATGGAAAAATTAAAATTTTGAAAAATTAAAATTTTCTCTTTTGGCTTTTAATTCTGAATATATTTTTATCTTTTCAATGATAAGTCCAATTTAACTTTTGTTTTTAGATTCATGTTGCTTGTGAAATAAGATCCATTTTGAATACGTTTTGATGAGTTTTAAAAAATTCGTTAAGTTTCAATTGTTGAAACTTGGTATGAACAAACGACATAATCGCAAGTTTCAAAACTAAAACTTAAAATTTGGTGTACCCTCATGCGGAATACAACGACTTTGCGGGTCGTGAGGCAAATTGGGCGGCCAGGCAAGTTTCAAGTACTAACTTTATAGGGATGATGATGAATTTAGCAAGTTTCAGAACTAAAACTTAAAGACTAAATCCTAAACCCTAAGATCTAAGCCCAGAACCCTAAAAGCATACGGAACTTGATAAAACTTGATGAAACTTGGGAAAACTTGATGTTACGACTGTGAAGTTTCAATATTTGAAACTTCATTTTGTTTAAAGTTGTCAAAATGTATTCAAGGATGGTCTTGCTCGAAAGTTCTCGTCACGATGAACACAAATACGCAAACGAAACTTAATTGGTACTTTTTGTTCAAAAGATTAGATTGAAATTAAAATATGAAATTAAAAAAACATGTGAGGTGGATGGATGGGCATGCATCTCTGGAATAACATTTATCAAATCCCTAGTATTAAACAAGTTTATGAATATTAAAGCAATCGGATATCTGGACCCAACTAGACAGGTGTGTGCATGTCAGTGTCTAAGAACCTGACATTGGGTTATTGGCTACAACCCTTTGAGAGTTCGGCCAGAAACTGAACGGGTTGAGTTTCCTAAGTCACCGATTGCTGGAAACGAGAGAAAAGGATACTAGAGCACGCTACCTAGGTTCACGCCACCGTCGAGGTGTAATACCTTACTCCTGCTCTAGGATGATATTGTTGTATCAAGAGCTACAATGTGTGTTCTTAGTTGTGTATGTGAGTCCACTTGTCTAGGCCGACGCCTACCCGTATTTATGCTACTCTGGGCCCTCCTCCTCACCGTCAGAGCCCTCTATTGGTCAGGTATAAACAAAGGAGTAGCATGGGTTGTCGGTACCGGCCCAACGTGACCGATCAGGGCACGCCTGCTTAAATCTGAGTTGGTGGGCTGTGACACCTTTGCTCCTGTAGCCTTGAGCAGCAGTGTGAATCTTCAGCGGTCACTATTGATGACCTTGGCGAGTGGGGCGCCTTGCCGGAAACCATACACCAAGGATGGGTCCAATGCATCCCATTCTAGTTGTTGACGCCGGTAGTAGTGAAGGGGGATGGAGCGCATTCAATGCTTCTGACACCCGGGTTCCTGCTCCCCTTGCGGGAATGAGTCACACAAGGCAGACTGCCTCTCGAACGGCCAAGGAGGTACTTCGCGGAGCTGGGGGCGGCCGCGAAGCACCTTGAACAATACCCAGGCGGCCTATAGTCTGTATTGAGGAGAAGTTAGGCCTCCAACAGCACTGCTCGGGGTGAGGTCACATGCTAGGGGCCACCGTCAAGCCCTAGGCCCGTAGGCCCGAGGTACCCCGGTTCCTGTTGGGCTCACAGTGCCCCCCAAAGTTTTCAGGTTTTACCGGAAAAGGTAAATGAACTCTTCCCATCATTCCCATGACTTGGTCCCCCAAGATGACATGTCGCTCCACCATTCCTGAAATGAGTTTAGATCACATAAAAATCGAATAAAGTGGCAAGCAATGTAAATCAACTAAAAGAATGCTCTCTCACTCGAAGCTATCCTCCAATGGCATCAAGATACCAAAAAGATCAAGAGATCTAAACGTCACTCGGGGCAGCATGATCGATGGCAGTAGGAGAGGAAGTCCTCTAGCTGGCAGCACCAGTCTGGTTCGATGGAGTGGAGAGACACACATCGATGATGTCTCGGCATCAACAGATGTGAATGGAGCTACAAGAAGTGTAGACACAACCGAAGGTGGAACTCGGGGCTTCTTCTCAAGCATAATAGATTCATAAAAATATTGTTGCTCTCTAGTGAAGAAATTAGGATCAACAACAGTCCTCTTGGCTCTTGGGGCATAGGGATCATGAGCTCTCCATGCTCTCAAACTTTTGTCCTTCCTCACTGACGGGGTCCTGTACCGGGGGTGGCTAAGCACAAGGGAGCCCGGCCTCATCAACTACAAGGGGCCCACTAGGCCCAGGACAAGGAGCAAACCCTAGGAGGCGATGATGACCTTCGTGGCCTCCAAGATTAGAGGGCGACACTGCGCCATATCGCATCTACGGTGTAAACCCTAGACCTCTCCTACCTATAGAAAGGGAGGTCTAGTGTCCCCTCCATCATTTGTCCACAAATAGGAAACTCTTAGTAGCAATCTCATACACCATTGTAATCCCTTGCACGAGGTATCCCTCCACCATGAATAATGAAAACCAACAGGACATAGGGTATTATTCTCTGGAGGCCCGAACCTGGATAGACCCCTTGTATGAGCTCCAATCCAGGACGTCCAGCTGCGCTCTGACCCCTACCGAGGGATCTGACGATATTTTGCACTTTCACTCTCATTCATGTTCTCTACAACTGGATATGATCATTGTGCTAGTGAAGAGAAGGTCATGAACTAGTCTCCGCAGCGAGCGGCGATGAGCTCTTTCTTGTCCTCAAGATGCTGCTTGAGGGCATCCACGGATTCCTCCACCAGCCTTCTACGCTCAATGCGCAACATGGCATTCTCGTCCATAAGTTTATCGACGATGACGCTGGTCCTCTTCAACAAGGCAGTGGTCTCCTCCTGCTGCTCCGCACTTCCGACGATCTTCGCCCTCAGCAGGTCACGCTCGGCCCGGAGCTTCGCATTGCTCTCATTTAGTTGTCGGATGACGCCGTAGCCTGTTCAAACGAGGCTTTCATGTAAATCCGCACCCTCGCCCGGAGATCTGATCCATCGGCTATGGACGATTGCATGCATGCGCTGTAAGAGTCCTCGCCGCTCCGCGAGACATTTTCCCAGGCCATCGCGGTGCGGGAGGACATCTCTGCTGCATTCATGCGGCCCGGGACATATCTTACCTTCGCATGGCCTTCCGGACGAAATCTGCTGCAGCGACGACATGGCGGGACCTCTGTGCTGCTTCGGCGATGATGTCTACTATGCAACCTTCTTCTTGTAGACGTTGTTGGGCCTCCAAGTGCAGAGGTTTGTAGGACAGTAGCAAATTTCCCTCAAGTGGATGACCTAAGGTTTATCAATCCGTGGGAGGTGTAGGATGAAGATGGTCTCTCTCAAACAACCCTGCAACCAAATAACAAAGAGTCTCTTGTGTCCCCAACACACCCAATACAATGGTAAATTGTATAGGTGCACTAGTTCGGCGATGAGATGGTGATACAAGTGCAATATGGATGGTAGATAAATGTTTTTATAATCTGAAAATATAAAAATAGCAAGGTAACTAATGATAAAAGTGAGCGTAAACGGTATTGCAATGCGTTGAAACAAGGCCTAGGGTTCATACTTTCACTAGTGCAAGTTCTCTCAACAATAATAACATAATTGGATCATATAACTATCCCTCAACATGCAACAAAGAGCCACTCCAAAGTCACTAATAGCGGAGAACAAACGAAGAAATTATGGCAGGGTACAAAACCACCTCAAAGTTATTCTTTCTGATCAATCTATTCAAGAGTCTGTACTAGAATAACACCTTAAGACACAAATCAACCAAAACCCTAATGTCACCTAGATACTCCAATGTCACCTCAAGTATCCGTGGGTATGATTATACGATATGCATCACACAATCTCAGATTCATCAATTCAACCAACACAAAGAACTTCAAAGAGTGCCCCAAAGTTTCTACCGGAGAGTCAAGATGAAAACGTGTGCCAACCCCTATGCATAAGTTCACAAGGTCACTGAACCCGCAAGTTGATCACCAAAACATACACGAAGTAGATCACGTGAATATCCCTTTGTCACCACAGATAAGCACATGCAAGACATACATAAAGTGTTCTCAAATCCTTAAAGACTCAATCCAATAAGATAACTTCAAAGGGAGACTCAATCCATTACAAGAGAGTAGAGGGGGAGAAACATCATAAGATCCAACTATAATAGCAAAGCTCGCGATACATCAAGATCGTACCACCTCAAGAACACGAGAGAGAGAGAGAGAGAGAGAGAGAGATCAAACACATAGCTCTTTGGTACATACCCTCAGCCCAGGGTGAACTACTCCCTCCTCGTCATGGAGAGCGCGGGATGATGAAGATGGCCACCGGTGAGGATCCCCCCTCCGAGCAAGGTGCCTAACAGGGTCCCGATTGGTTTTTGGTGGCTATAGAGGCTTGCGCGGCGGAACTCCCGATCTATTACATTCCCCGATGTTTTTAGGGTATATGGATATATATATAGGCGAAAGAAGTCGGTCGAGGAGCCACGAGGGGCCCACGAGGGTGGGGCGCCCGAGGCAGGCGCGCCTCCCTGCCTCGTGGCCACCTCGAAGCTTCCTTGACTTCAACTCCAAGTCTCCTGTATCACGTTCGTTCCAAAAATCATGCTCCCGAAGGTTTCATTCCATTTGGACTCCGTTTGATATTCCTTTTCTCATAAACACCTTTGAAACAAGGGAAAAAAGCAGAATCGCACCTTTGGGCTTTGGGTCAATAGGTTAGTCCCAAAAATAATATAAAAGTGTTTAGTAAAGCCCATAAACATCCAAGATGGATATTATAATAGCATGAATACTTCATAAATTATAGATATGTTGGAGAAGTATCAGCATCCCCAAGCTTAATTCACTGCCGTCTCGAGTAGGTAAATGATAAAAGAAATAATTTATGAAGTGTGAATGCTAGCAGGTGCACAAGTTTGTTCAATGATAATTTCAATCACCTTTTCTAGCATCATCATATGTCATAACAGTAACTCATCTCATAAAACTTTGCATGATCAAGTAACAAACTATTCTCATGTTAAAGTATAGATCATAAGCTTTCTTGAAAACTAACAAACCGTGTTATTAGTCATCAAACAATTACAATTCATCTTATTCTCAGGAAGAGTCTATGTCAGAGCTTTGATTCAGCAAACTTCACATACTCAACTATCATTTAGTCTTCCATGATTGCTACCACTCAAAGCATATTTTTAGAACAAATAGTATTCATTGAACACAGAGAAAGATAGGGGCTTAATGTTTCGCCTCCCAACCTTTTACCTCAAGGGTAATGTCAACAATAATAATTCATGTTCAAATATATTTGAATGGCCGTATATGCTTAGATCTTTCTCCAACACATGATGCTTGCCAACTAAAGAGTAGGTTGGAATGAGAAGGAATACTACTGACTCTTGCATAAAAGTAAAATATAGGCCCTTCGCAAAGGGAAGCGGGGATTTGCAGAGGTGCCGAGCTCAAGCAAAAAACAGAGATGAAAATAATTTTGAGAGGTATGCTTTCATTCTCAACATAACGACCAAGAGTTCCCAATATTTTCCATACTAGATACATTATAGGCAGTTCCCACACAGAAAGGTAAAGTTTTTACTCCCCCTCCACCAATATTCACACTCCACGGCTTGTTCGAAACAACGGGTGTTGTTGTGATTTTCTCACGGCAGATGTCCTTAGTGTCAGGACTTAGTCGCGAGGCCAACGCATCTATGTGGTAGCTTGAGAGGGGTTGAGCGGAATCGAGAGGCATAACACAAGACAAGGATTTAGACAGCTTGGGCCCGGGAAACATCATCCATTAACAACCCCTACATGCTGTTTGAGGCTAGGTCTCATTATGATCACCAGGAGTCGCCGTAAACCGGCTCTTTGTGTCTAGCCCTAGAGATTGTTTCTTCTTGCTTTGTCGCTTGTCCCTCTTTGGGGAGCCCTGCCTCCTTATATATGTTGAAGGCGGGTTACATGTGGAGTCCTATTAGGATTAGGACTAGTCTATCTCTAATACAAACCGGATACAAGTCCTGGTCTTAATTCCTTGTAAGGTAAATATTCGTCATGCCTTTCCTCTTAAACTGGCCCACCATAGTATGAACTGGCCTTCATGAACCGCCAGTTGGGCCACCGGGTCTTGTCGCTCCTCTGACCTACCTGCCGGATTACCAATGAACCGTAAACCGCCAGGTCCAAAGCAGTCGCCATGATGAATCGTCATGTCTTAAGCCGGGTCTCAAGTAAACCGCCAAGTCCGGCGGGTTATACTTCCGCCGGTTTACGCCATGAGGTATATCCTCGACATTAGCCCCCAGTTTAATTTGGATTTATCCATGTTAAACTGATCCTGTAAAATAAACACAAGAACAAATTTGACAGATTGTGCTCCGGGTTAAGAATTCTTGTAAACCGGCATCTGATCATCCTTAAGTCCTTGTCATTTCCTCCTTCTAGAAAATTCGGGTCAACAAGTCAGCTTCATACTCAATTTGCTGACATTGGTTTCTCACATAGAAATATTGTGAAGAATAATCCACTTGAGTCGGCTTCCAAAGCGCCGGTTTAAGAAATATTGGTTTTGAAATACTCATCTGATATTCAACCGGTTTGAAGATGTAGAACTTGTTGGTTTATCATTGCCAAAACTGCCGGGTTATAAAAAACTGATAATTTCGGGTCATGATTGTTTCCAACGCCGGTTCATGATTGTTGCCAACGCCGGTTCATGATTGTTTATACGCCGCTTCTTGATTATTGATGACGCCTTGAGTTATGATTGTGCGAACACGGGTCATAATGATTGGTGATGCCGGTCAATAATTGTTGGTGATCTTAGGGTCATAATTATTGCGCACAAGGTCAATCTGGTTAGCTCAAAACTGAAAATTGGAAGATAGTTCTCCCTTATATCCATATTACCTGTAGCCCCCAAGTCTTGAACAGAACAAAGTGATGATTTGAGACTTGTTTCCATATAATTACTGCCACTTTGAAGAAATCCATGTTGTCCATCTCTAGTAAAAACCGAATACTCCATATATGTATCCCCCAAGTATCGGGTTGTCATGCTTGTAGCAACCTGGGACTTTTAATTGCTTATAAAAACTTCAATCAGTGTAGCCCCCAAGGGCCGGCTTAGTAAAATAATACTGAACCGGGACTTGATATATACTTGAATGTTTGACAGGAGCAATTGGTAGCCCCCAAGGGCCGGCTCATTATGATATGATGAGTCGGGTCTTCAATAAGATGAGCAAAAAATGACTTTGCATTAGCCCCAAGTGTCATGGTGCATGCTCGCAGCGACATGAGACTTGCATATTTGATATAATCTCAACTTTGAATAATGTAGCCCCCAAGTGCCGGGTCGTAAGCCTGCAGCGACTCGGGACTATTCCTTCCATTGCAGAATAAATCATATTCATTGATAAAATAATATCCATTGCGCTAAAGCGACTTTGAAAACCTCAATCATAATATTAATAACCATAATAAAAATCCAGCCATGTTGGCTATTTGAATAATATAATCCAGTATGAAAACCTTATTCATTCAATATCATAATGAAAATTCAGCCAAGTTTGGCTATTTGAATAATATAACCCAATGATTTATAAGCGCATGATTCCAATGGCGCAATCCAAATATATACTAGCGACTTAACGTCCAAAGCCGAACCTGGTTAATAAACACCGGATACTTTCTCATCATATCTTTGGCGACTTATCGTCTTAAAGCCGGGCCGGTTTAATAAACACCGGATAATTTATCATCATCTTGGCGACATATAGTCGAAAAGCCGTGCCGGTTTAATAAACGCCGGTGATTTATAATCATGCTTTATTCAACCTGTTTCGCATACAACAAGTTTAAAGTGTCTGGCGGTTTACCGGACGGAATGAATCATAATGCCCAACATATAACCTTGGTTGATAACCAAGGCTGCACTTAAGAATAATCAAATATGAAATATATCATACCTGTGACATTGAATCACATCGTTGGTTTACCAACTTTTTGTAGTAAGGGTGATAACCCTAATAATGAGTATTGATAACTCCTTCCATATTGTGTCGGTTTATGATAAAACCGTACCGTGTTGTGATAAACACCGGTTTATCCATATTCAATTCTGGCGACTTATAGTCGAAACCAGACCGGGTTAATAATCGCCGGATTATCCATATATAACACTGGTGACTGATAGTCGAAAACTGCATCCGGAGTTAATAATCGTCGGTTTATAACTGGTCATGTACTGACAACTTATAGTTGAAAACCGAGCCGGGTTGATAAACACCGGTTTGAAAACATCACAAATCTTATGAAAAACAAAGAAAACTTAGCAAAAGGCAAATGAAAACCGTTGTAGTCGAGGCTTTTCACGGGCTGCCGAGCCCCAAATTCAAGGCTTTTCATGGGCTGTCGTGCCACCCAGTTAAACCATTTTTGCAAAGCTTTTAAGATGGTCCGCAATCCTTAACCAATCATCGCTTTAACTTGACAAGTTCAGGTCTGTATTTTAGAGTAACTTGTCAAAGTTCAAGGGTCATACCAGGTTTACACAGGCGTGACTTACTTAAAGAGGCGAGTTAACCGGGGTTTTAGGTGTATACACCAGGCTTCCAAGCCATGGCTTGATAGCCCATTACAAGTGTAGATTCTAAGTTCATTGCGATAGCAAAGAATTCCCAAGTAACATTTTGAGCTGTGCTCAGTGGGTGCCTATGTTTGAGTTGTCGTTTTACAACACTCTCTTTGGCCCCGAAGTAATTTGGCTTTGAGCCGATCAAGAGGTGTGACTATGGTTCGAATACGACCAAGCCCCCAAGTGATGTTGTGGCATTGCGCCGATCAAGAGGTGTAGCTATGGTTCGGATACGACCAAGCCCCCAAGTGATCAATAATATGATAAGCCAATAAGGCATGATACCCATGTTTGAACCGCGCATCATGGCAGCGAGGTCCTCTTCAAAGAACTTTTAAGTTTTTGCAAGAGATAAATTCTTCTTGAGCCGGGATTTTAAACCGGATATTGAGAGCTTCAAAGCTTTGTGGGAGATATCTTTCCCTTGAACCGGATGGTAAACCGGAATCCTCATTTTCAGCCGGAAATTTTCTGACGGCCTTTAAACTCGAACTTGCGAGAGAATAATTCTTTCTGAATCGGAAATTCTTAAACCAGATTTGAGAGCTTCAGAGCCTTGTAAGAGAACAAATTTCCCTTGAACCGGATTGTAAACCGGATATTTGAGAGCTTCAGTGAGACTGACTTCCCTTGAGCCGGGATTTTGTAACTGTTATATACTTTCTAAGCCAGAAATTTTCTGACGGCCTTTAAATTTTCATCAATATAACAGTAGCCTCCGGGACTGGGTTATCTTTCCCTCCATCGTCCTGGGGTTCTTAATTTTGCTGAAACTGGCAAGATTTGCTGAATCATGTCATCGTAGCCCCCGAGTCTCAAAGGTGACTCGAGGAGTTGGCTTGAGACTCTCCATATTTGACCGTGATGTAATCCTGCATATCTTGTATGTCATTGGTGTTTATAGTACGTTGTGAATCCACAGAAGGTTGTGTTGACTGAGGCGGGTTATAAACGATCCCGCATGAGCCCTGTCAGCAACTCGGCCAATGGTTCCTTCCAACTGGTGATTTGAAGTTAACCAAACTGTAGTGGCGGCGACTTGTGCGCCTGCTCATTGAACCATCCAGTGCAGGCGGCGGTTGATGATTATTTGCCTCCATTTTGTTTGAAAGAAAACCGGGCTACCCAAGTTGTGATAGGTGCGGCCCGGTGTTTTTATGTAGACCAGGCCACGAGACACAGATGCAAAAACGACCGCAGCATCAGAGGCGGCTCAGACAGATGACTCGGCAAGGCGTTGTAAGCCAGTATGACGGGCAAGTCAATCGCCAGCGGTAAACTGTATATGGCGAAGTCGACCACGTCGTGTTGATATAAATTGGGCCGAAGAAGCGGCAGCATGCACATATGTAGGTCTTGGACCAGATGATAGTGTATCATAATAGCACGAGCCATATATCCATGATCTTTATTATTGCGGCAAATAATTGTCCTGCATACAATATTGCAGACCAAGGCAAAGATAAACTGCTCTTTGACAAAAATAATATGTACTAATAAAATATATTTTAGATGGATATCACCTGATGTGTTAGGCCGGAAATTATCCGCTGTGGAGTTGATGATCACCACAGTGATGCTAAAATTAATCACGGCCGAGTTAACCGTGGGAGCAGACAGATGAGTCGGCCCGGCGTTGTAAGCCGGTGCGGCCGAGCAAGTTGTCCTCCACGTTGTAAACCGGCGCGTGAACCGGCCGCGAGGGCGGACGGGCGAGTCGTCCGTGGCGTTGTAAGGTGGTGCGGACGGGCGAGTCAGCTGGTACGTCGACGTAAACCGGACCGCGACACCCTGTCAGTGAAGCCGCGCGATACAGCCGAACGTGCATCTGTGGTATAATACCACCCCTTTTTTGTTTTAATAGTTGCCCTGCGTAAGAATATTACAGGCCAAAGTAATTGTTGTCGGATGAATTAACATATACTGATAAAATACATAGAAACGATAGCACACAGTATTTTTTGCCGGATCTTTGTTGGATAATGCATAGTGCTGCTTTTTTTGATAAAAGAGTTGATTGGTTCTGTGTCTTCTAGTGCCTGAGCTCTCCACATAACCCGGCCGGTACTTTTTGAGCCGGAATTTCTGGAACCAGAACTTCTTGATAATCCGGCCGGAACTTTTGATAATCCGGAACTTTTGAACCGGAACCTCTTGGTAATCCGGCCGGAACTTTTGAACCGGAACCTCTTGATAATCCGGCCGAACCTCTTTTTTTTTCATAATCTAGGTTAGAACTCTTTGTCGATTCGGACGGAACCTTTCGGTGATTCGGCTGGAGCCCTTTGATGATTCGGACAGAACTTTTCGTCGAGGCGATCGGAACCTTTTTGGTGATTCAGACGGAACCATGCATCGAGGCAGTCAGAACTTTCCAATGATCCGGCCGGAACTTTCCGACGAACCGGCGGAACCTTTCGATGAGCCTGACGGAACTTTTTCGGCAAGCCGGCTGGAACTCTTCGACGAACCGGGCGGAACTTCTTCATTGAGCCGGACGGAGCTTCTCGGTCCCTGGGATATCGCCCTCCAAGAACTCAACACCACCGTACGCTAGCCCCACGGTGGGCGCCAACTGTCATGGTTTTGTCACGGCAGATGTCCTTAGTGTCAGGACTTAGTCGCGGGGCCAACACATCTATGTGGTAGCTTGAGAGGGGTTGAGCGGAATCGCGAGACGCAACACAAGACAAGGATTTAGACAGCTTCGGGCCCCGGGAAACATCATTCGGTAACAACCCTACATGCTGTTTGAGGCTAGGTCTCATTATGATCACCGGGGAGTCGCCGGTAAACCAGCTCTTTGTGTCTAGCCCTAGAGATTGTTTCTTCTTGCTTTGTCGCTTGTCCCTCTTTGGGGTGCCCTGCCCCTCCTTATATATGTTGAAGGGGCGGGTTACATGTGGAGTCCTATTAGGATTGGGACTAGTCTATCTCTAATACAAGCCGGATACAAGTCCTGGTCTTAATTCCTTGTAAGGTAAATATTCGTCATGCCTTTCGTCTTAAACCGGCCCACCATAGTATGAACTGGCCTTCATGAACCACCAGTTGAGCCACCGGGTCTTGTCGCTCCTCTGACCCGCCTGCCGGATTACCAATGAACCGTAAACCGCCAGGTCCAAACGGGTCGCCAGTGAATCATCAAGTCTTAGCCGGGTCTCAAGTAAACCGCCAAGTCCGGCCGGGTTATACTTCCGGCCGGTTTACGCCACGGGGTATATCCCCGACAGGTGCCGTCCAACTATCAACATTCCCGGGGGAGTTTTGTTTAAATTATTTGCGATTTTGTTTTTGATCATTTGGTCATAGGACTGGGCATCCCAGTTACCAGCCATTTTCTCGTGAATGATGAGCGGAGTCCACTCATCGTGAGAATACCCACCTAGCATGGAAGATACTGACAGCCCTTAGTCGCCACATGAGCGATTCGGGCATACAAAACAGATTATTATTTGAAGGTTTAGAGTTTGGCACATGCAAATTTACTTGGAGCAATGGCGGTAAATACCGCATATAGGTAGATATGGTGGACACTCATGGAAGAAACTTGGTTCAAGGAATTTGGATGCACAAGCAGTATTCCCGCTTAGTACAGATATTTTGGCTAGCAAAGGATTCTAAATAGCAAGCACCACATGTTAGAGGATCCATAACAATATAACTTCTATACAAATATACCCAAGCATAACTCATTATGTTGTCTTCCTTGTCTAACTTCAACTAATTTGCTCAGGTTTGAAAATAATTAATGGGGCTCACAAACATAGAAGATGTCCAAGATAGTATATTTATATGTGAAATCTCCCTTCCTTCAATATTCTTTCATGAATTGTTCAAGTGACCAATACAATGTTTGCTAACATTCAAAAAATTTACCACTTCTACTTCTTATATGTGAAGGCATTACTCCCAATGGGATAAGCATATGAAACATATATAATTTCATATTTATGACATTCAAATCATTTAACAATTTACTCATAGGATATAAGTGAAGCACACGAGTAAATGACAAACTACTCCAAAAAGATATAAGTGAAGATCAATGAGTAGTTAAATAATTATTTAGCTATGTGAAGACTCTCCCATTTAATAATTTCAGATCTTGAGATTTTATTCAAACAGCAAGCAAAGCTAAAGAAAATAAAATGATGCTCCAAGCAAAACACATATCATGTGGTGAATAAAAATATAGCTCCAAGTAAAGTTACCGAGTGAGCGAAGGCGAAAGAGGGGATGCCATCCGGGGCATCCCCAAGGCTCTTGGTTGTCCTTGAATATTACCTTGGGGTGCCATGGGAATCCCCAAGCTTAGGCTCTTTCCACTCCTTATTCCATAGTCCATCGAATCTTTACCCAAAACTTGAAAACTTCACAACACAAAACTCAACAGAAAACTCGTAAACTCCGTTAGTATAAGAAAATAAATCACCACTTAGGTACTGTTGTGAACTCATTCTAAATTCATATTGGTGTAATATCTACTGTATTCCAACTTCTCTATTGTTCATACCCTCCGATACTACTCACAGATTCATCAAAATAAGCAAACAACACATAGAAAACAGAATCATCAAAAAGCGAGCAGTATGTAGTAATGTCAGATCCAACGCATAAACTTCGGAACTCGTAAAAATCTGCCAAAATAGGACGACCTGGATAATTTGATTATTTATCTACTGTGATACGTCTCCAACGTATCTATAATTTTTGATTGTTCCATGCTATTATATTATCTTTTTTGGATGTTTATGGGATTTATTATCCACTTTTATGTTATTTTTGGGAGTAACCTATTGACCTAGAGCCCAGTGCCAGTTCCTGTTTTACCTTGTTTCAGTGTTTCGAAGAAAAGGAATATCAAACAGAGTCGAAACGGAATGAAATCTTCTGGAGAAGTTATTTTTGAAAGCAACCGGGGAGACTTGGAGTCCACGTCAAAGAACCAACGAGGTAGGGGGGCGCGCCCTCCCCCCCAGGCGCGCCCTCCACCCTCTTGGGCCCCTCGTGGCTCCCCTGACGTACTTCTTCCTCCTATATATACCCATGTACCCTAAAACGACTGAGGAACAGAATAGATCGGGAGTTCCGCCGCCGCAAGCCTCTATAGCCACCAAAAACCAATCAGGACCCTGTTAGGCACCTGCCGGAGGGGGAACCCTCACTGGTGGCCATCTTCATCATCCCGGGGCTCTCCATGACGAGGAGGGAGTAGTTCACCCTCGGGGCTGAGGGTATGTACCAATAGATATGTGTTTGATCTCTCTCTCATGTTCTTGATTTGGCACGATCTTGATGTATCGCGAGCTTTGCTATTATAGTTGGATCTTATGTTGCTTCTCCCCCTCTACTCTCTTGTAATGGATTGAGTTTTCCCTTTGAAGTAATCTTATCGGATTGAGTCTTTAATGATTTGAGAACAATTGATGTATGTCTTGCCGTGCGTATCTGTGGTGACAATGGGATATCACGCGATTCACTTGATGTATGTTTTGGTGATCAAGTTGCGGGTTCCGCCCATGAACCTATGGATAGGGGTTGGCACACATTTTCGTCTTGATTCTCTGGTAGAAACTTTGGGGCACTCTTTGAGGTTCTATGTGTTGGTTGAATAGATGAATCTGACATTGTGTGATGCATATCGTATAATCATACCCACGGATACTTGAGGTGACATTGGAGTATCTAGGTGACATTCGGTTTTTGGTTGATTTGTGTCTTAAGGTGTTATTCTAGTACGAACTCTAGGGCTGTTTGTGACACTTATAGGAATAGCCCAATGGATTGATTGGAAAGAATAACTTTGAGGTGGTTTCGTACCCTACCATAATCTCTTTGTTTGTTCTCCGCTATTAGTGACTTTGGAGTGACTCTTTGTTGCATGTTGAGGTATAGTTATATGATCCAATTGTGTTATTATTGTTGAGAGAACTTGCACTAGTGAAAGTATGAACCCTAGGCCTTGTTTCAACGCATTGCAATACCGTTTACGCTCACTTTTACCACTTGTTACCTTGCTGTTTTAATATTTTCAGATTACAAAAACCTATATCTACCATCCATATTGCACTTGTATCACCATCCCTTCATGAACTAGTGCACCTATACAATTTACCATTGTATTGGGTGTGTTGGGGACACAAGAGACACTTTGTTATTTGGTTGCGGGGTTGCTTGAGAGAGACCATCTTCATCCCTCGTCTCCCACGGATTGATAAACCTTAGGTCATCCACTTGAGGGAAATTTGCTCTTGTCCTACAAACCTCTCTGCACTTGGAGGCCCAACAACGTCTACAAGAAGAAGGTTGTGTAGTAGACATCAAGCTCTTTTTCGCACCGTTCTTGGGAGGCTAGGTAAGCAGCACTCACACCCCGTCAACTAAGCTCTTTTTCCTGCGCCGTTGCCGGGGAAGTGAGTGCTTGAAGGTATATATTTAGATCTTGCAATCGAACCTTTTTGTTTCTTGTTTTAGCACTAGTTTAGTTTATAAAAGAAAACTACAAAAAAATGGAATTAAGTTTGTCTCATACGCTTCATCTTTTTAATATCTTTCGCGAGTATGATGGAAAGGAAAATTGTGCCAAAGTGTTAGAAGAAGAATGCATTAAAATGTTTGGCACTAAATCTTTGAATGATGAGCATGATTGCAATGTTGTTAGTATGAATTCTTTGAATACCCATGATGCTAATGATATGCAAAGCCACGATCTTGGGGATGCTATGTTTGATGAAGATGATATGTTTTGTCCCCCAAGCTTTGATGAGCAAATTTACTTTGATGAAAGCATGCCTCCTATCTATGATGATTATTGTGATGACACGTATGCTATAAAGAATAATGATAACCATGAAACTTGTCATCTTGATCTTAATTTTCAATCACATGATAGTTATTTTGTTGAGTTTGCTCCCACTACTATTCATGAGAATAAATTTGCTTATGTGGAGAGTAATAAAGATTATATGCTTGTAGTTCATGAAAAGAATGCTTTAGGTGCTGGTTATATTGTTGAATTCATTCATGATGCTACTGAAAGTTACTATGAGGGAGTAACATATGCTTGTAGGAATTGCAATAATATCAAGTTTCCTCTCTATGTGCTTAAAGTTTTGAAGTTATGCTTGTTTTGCCTTCCTATGCTAGTTGATTATTGTTCCCATAAGTTGTTTGCTCACAAAATCCCTATGCATAGGAAGTGGGGTAGACTTAAATGTGCTATTCATATTCTTCATGATGCTCCCTTTATGTTTCAACTCTTATCTTTTATGCGAGCATCATTGAAATCATCATGCCTAGCTAGGGGCGTTAAACGTTAGCGCTTGTTGGGAGGCAACCAATTTTATTTTAGTTTCTTGCTTTTTGGTTCTTTTTAGGAATAAAAAATCCATCTACTTCTGTTTATATGTGGTTTTGTGTTTTAGTTAGTGTTTGTGCCAAGTAGAACCTTTGGGAAGACTTGGGTGAAGTCTTTATGTCATGCTGTAAAAAACAGAAACTTTAGCGCTCACGAGATTAGCTTCAACTTTTTACTGGAGAGTGCTATTTAGTTGATTCTTTTTGTAGATGATTACTAGACAAATTCCTCAGGTACACCAATTTATTTTAGAAATTTTGGAGTTCCATAAGTATACGTTTGATACAGATTACTACAGACTGTTCTGTTTTGACAGATTCTGTTTTTCGTGTGTTGTTTGCTTATCTTGATGACTCTATGGCTAGTAAAGTAGTTTACAAACCATAGGGAAGTTGGAATACAGTAGGTTTAACACCAATATAAATAAATAATGAGTTCATTACAGTACCTTGAAGTGGTGTTTTGTTTTCTTTCGCTAACGGAGCTCACGAGATTTTCTGTTAAGTCTTGTGTTGTGAAGTTTTCAAGTTTTGAGTAAAGATTCGATGGACTATGGAGTAAGGAGTGGCAAGAGACTAAGCTTGGGGATTCCCAAGGCACCCCAAGATAATATTCGAGAAGTCTCAAGCGCCTAAGCTTGGCGATGCCCCGGAAGGCATCCCCTCTTTCGTCTTCGTCCATCGGTAACTTTACTTGGAGCTATATTTTTATTCACCACATGATATGTGTTTTGCTTGGAGTGTCGATTTATTTTATTTAGCTTTGCTTGTTGTTTGAATAAAATATCAAGAACTGAAATTCTTAAATGTCAGAGGGTCTTCACATAGTTACATAATTATTCAACTACTCATTGATCTTCACTTATATCTTTCGGAGTAGTTTGTCGTTTGCTCTAGTGCTTCACTTATATCTTTTAGGGCACGGTGGTGGATTTGTTTTATAGAAACTATTGATCTCTCATGCTTCACTTAGATTATTTTGAGAGTCTTAAATAGCATGGTAATTTGCTTAAATAATCCTAATATGCTTGGTATTCAAGATTTGTAAAAACTTTCTTATGAGTGCATTGAATACTATGAGAAGTTTGATACTTGATGATTGTTTTGAGATATGAGGATGGTAATATTAGAGTCGTGCTAGTGAGTAATTGTGAATTTGAGAAATACTTGTGTTAAAGTTTGTGATTCCCGTAGCATGCACGTATGGTGAACAGTTATGTGATGAAGTCGGAGCATGATTTATTTATTGATTGTCCTCCTTGTGAGTGGCGGTCGGGGACGAGTGACGGTCTTTTCCTACCAATCTATCCCCCTAGGAGCATGCGCGTAATACTTTGCTTTGATAACTTGTAGATTTTTGCAATAAGTATATGAGTTCTTTAGACTAATGTTGAGTCCATGGATTATACGCACTCTCACCCTTCCACCATTGCAGGCCTCTCCAAATACCGCGCACCTTTTGCCGGTATCATACACCCACCATATATCTTCCTCAAAACAGCCACCATACCTACCTATCATGGCATTTCCATAGCCATTGCGAGATATATTGCCATGCAACTTTCCACCATTCCGTTTATTATGACACGCTCCATCATTGTGATATTGCTTTGCATGATCATGTAGTTGACATTGTATTTGTGGCAAAGCCATCGTTCATAATTCTTTCATACATGTCACTCATGAGTCATTGCACATCCCGGTACACCGCCGGAGGCATTCATATAGAGTCATATCTTGTTCTAAGTATTGAGTTGTAATTCTTGAGTTGTAAGTAAATAAAGCGTGTGATGATCATCATTATTAGAGCATTGTCCCGGTGAGGAAAGGATGATGGAGATTATGATTCCCCACAAGTCGGGATGAGACTCGGACGAAAAATAAAAAAAGAAAAGAAAAGAGGCCATAAAAAAAAGAAAAGGCCCACAAAAAAATGAGAGAAAGAGAGAAGGGACAATGTTACTATCCTTTTACCACACTTGTGCTTCAAGGTAGCACCATGATCTTCATGATAGAGAGTCTCTCATTTTGTCACTTTCTATATACTAGTGGGAATTTTTCATTATAGAACTTGGCTTGTATATTCCAATGATGGGCTTCCTCAAAATGCCCTAGGTCTTCGTGAGCAAGCGAGTTGGATGCACACCCACTTAGTTTCTTTTGTTGAGCTTTCATATACTTATAGCTCTAGTGCATCCGTTGCATGGCAATCCCTACTCCTTGCATTAACATCAATCGATGGGCATCTCCATAGCTCATTGATTAGCCTCATTGGTGTGAGACTTTCTCCTTTTTGTCTTCTCCACATAACCCCCATCATCATATTCTATTCCACCCATAGTGCTATGTCCATGGCTCGCGCTCATATATTGCGTGAAAGTTTATAGGTTTGAGATTACTAAAGTATGAAACAATTGCTTGGCTTGTCATCGGGGTTGTGCATGATGAGAGCATTCTTGTGTGACGAAAATGGAGCATGACTAAACTATATGATTTTGTAGGGATGAACTTTCTTTGGCCATGTTATTTTGAGAGGACATAATTGCTTAGTTAGTATGCTTGAAGTATTATTACTTTTATGTCAATATGAACTTTTATCTTGAATCTTTCGGATCTGAATATTCATATCACAACTAAGAATAATTACATTGAAATTATGCCAAGTAGCATTCCACATCAAAAATTCTGTTTTTATCATTTACCTAATCGAGGGCGAGCAGGAATTAAGCTTGGGGATGCTGATACGTCTCCAACGTATCTATAATTTTTTATATTTCCATGCTATTATATTATCTGTTTTGAATGTTTATGGGCTTTATTATCCACTTTTATATTATTTTTGGGACTAACCTATTGACCTAGAGCCCAGTGCCAGTTCCTGTTTTTCCCCTTGTTTCAGTGTTTCGAAGAAAAGGAATATCAAACTGTCGTGGAATTGTCACGGCAGATGTCCTCTTGCAAGGACTTAGTCGTGGAGCCATCGCAACTAGGAAGCTTAAAGGGGTTAAACGGGACAAAGGACACGAGAAGTTTTATACTAGTCCGGCCCCTTGCGGTGAAGGAAAGCCTACGTCTAGTTGGGTTGGTATTGCTTGATGTTTCGTTGACCGTGGGCGAGATACGCTATGCGGCTCTCGATGAGTTGTTTCTTGCCCTAAGCCGCTAGTGGGTCGTCCCCTTATATACACGGGTTGGCGCCTGCAGCCTCTGAGTCCCGGCGGCTTATAGGCGGTGTCAGGCTTCGGTGACTAGTTAATTCTACCTTACAATACAAGTCATGCCATCATGGCGGTTTTATCACTATGGGCCTTAAGCCGCCTATGGGCCTTAGACCCTTTATTGAACCGCCATCTTCATGCTTGGTCTTGGGCTTTATCGACGAAGTCTCTCTTTGCGTAACTTGCCCCTCCTGGGCGGCTTACACAAATAGTCATATCCCCAACATTAGGCCCCAGATTGACTTGAACCGGTTCATGTCAATCTTAAAATACCTTGACAACCAGTCCTTCTGTCTTCAGTCCTGCGAAAAGGTCATAACCCGTCGTGACGTCATCTTCTAGATCCGTGTTAGCCCGCCATGACGTCATCTTCAATTAAATTCATTTTTACTCCGTCGTATCCTCCAACAGATCTTTACTTTTACTGACCCTTCCGAACACCGAGGCGTCAGGGCCGCTGGATAATGATGCTTGGTCCCCTCGTTTCTCGTGCCATCTCAGTCGACCTTCCCTTATAAATAGGCACGACCTAGGTCTTCCATTCTCCCCTCTTTCAGTCGTCTTCTTCCTCTTGCTGCCTCTCTGTCTCTCGAGCTCCGCCGCCGCCGTCGAACTCCTCGTCTTCACCGACTCAGGCCGCTACATCAACCTGACTCTGACCAGAAAACAACGGCGAATCTCCGCAACTCGTCCACATCTGTGAGTTCTTCTCCTTCCCTTTCTTAGATCTGCATTGGAACTTTTTCGAGTTCGTCGGTGTTCATCGCCGCCCGCTACAAACCCTTGATAGATCTCACCCCGACGCCCTTCTCGATCGCCGATGATATAGAATCTTCTCGTTGATGGCTGTTTCACCCCATTTTATATATAAACGGATCCCTTTTCCTTTGTTCAAGCTTCTTTCGAGTGTATGAACTTCTACGCACTTGTTTTAGATCTAGAAATTTTTCTTTCCAGAACAGCAACGGTTTGATTCAAAATAATTTGATGGTAAATTGTGAAACCTGTTTGTTCCACACTTAGCCAAAACTGCATCTGCTGAATCTGTTTAGCCATGGTAGCCCATATGGTCGGTTTAAGACAACACCAGGTTGTCGCCTCGCTTGTTCAGCGACTTAAGAAAATTTAAGTGCCCTTTGATGCCTGTAACAGTTTAAATATTACTGCATAGTTACCCATATGTCATTAGGCCCCTTCTTAAGCCGCCATTTGAATAAACTTTAAAATGCTTTCCTCCGGGTTAAATTTTGAACCGGAACTTCTTATTTTGTCATAGGCTTCAATTTATACAATGGCACCCAAGGCCCCCAAAGCTCCTGTGACACACAATCGGGTCAAATCCACATCCACAAAGCACCTTGTCCGACTTTGTGAAATCCGCCACCTGCCCAAGAGGGAAGTCATGTCTTATCGTGCTCCTAACCCGTCAGAGGAGAGGCCTCAACCCAAAGAGGGAGAGGTGATCGTTTTTACTGATCACATGAACCGGGGCTTCGCTCCACCCGGTTCAAAATTCTTCAGGGACGTTTTACATTTCTTCGACCTCAGACCTCAAGACATCGGCCCCAATTCTGTGTCAAATATTTGCAACTTTCAAGTCTTCTGCGAGGTGTACCTTGGGGAAGAACCCAGCTTACTTTTATTCAGAGAATTGTTTTACTTAAACCGGCAGAATGAACGCGCATGTGGGCCTAGTCTGAACTTGGTGGCATCTCGATTCAACGACGGAGAGACTCCTTTTCCTTATGCTTTGAACTTCTTGAGTCATCCAAAGGATTGGAATCGGGGCGTGGTTCTCTTGCCAAGATACTTCTCCGGTGACGAAAATCCTCTGCCGGCTTCCGCCTTTGCGCCTTTGAATCCAACCACCCGGTCGAGATAAACTGACTGCCGTTGAACGTCTGCCACTTGCTCCTACTATTAGCAAAATCAAAGCTCGTTTGGGAAATGGCTTGGATGGCGTTGACCTGGTTCGAGTCTGGGTCGCTTGGCGAGTGATTCCGTTAAGCCGCCGCCCCGGCTTAATGTGCACTTACTCTGGCAAGAAGGATGACCCACTGTGTCATAATCCCGATGACTTACCAGATGCTGTGGTAGAGGCTACGACTCAATCGTTCTTTGAAAAGAAGGCACGGTGACGATGCGCCTTTGGCTTACTTCCTTTACGTAAGAAGAACCCAGCCCACAGTAAGTCATCAACCGCAATAATTACTCCTTCTTGTGTTATACCTTACTTTTATTCATAACCCTTATCATTCTTCACAGCCGATGATAACTTACGGAAGGTCAAGTATGACCATGAGGCGACAAAACAAGCGAGGCGGCAAAAGAGCCGAAAGGAAAACCGCCAAGACTGGAACTTCAAGGAAAAGGAAACCAAGTGCTTCTGATTTACTTAAGTTGGATGACACTTCTGACGACGAAGAAGAGGTAACTTTTAACTCCCTTGATTCTTTATCATCACCTTACTGACCCTTAATCTTTTCAGGAGGATACAGGGAATAGCCAAGCCGTCGAGGAAGAGGTAGCTGTAATCTCCTCCGACTCCGAGCCCCTGCCGCGTCAGAAAATTCAAGAGTAACACGGAAAGTAAGATTTTCACATCCTTTGGATTACCAAGATCCTCAATTTCTTTTGAAGCAACAGCAATTTGAAAGCCGGAGGCAGACCCGGACCAGCAAGGACATAGAGCTCTCCTCCGGCTTACCTGACGTAACCAGGAAGCGTCGGGCTGAGGTTATCTCCGACTTACGTTCTGTTTACCCTTTGGCGGGTGTAATTCGTCAACCTCTCAATTCATGTGACTCCAATTACCAGGATACCTCTCCTTCCTCTGGCGAGTCTATGCAATCTAAAATGCCGGATTTCAAGACTGCCCCTGGGTAAGATAATTTTGTTCTCCTTATGCTTCACTTTACTCATGTTTTTGTACTCACCCTTCTGCTTTGTCCACAGCGTGCAGGTGAAGCCCAGTAAGAGGGCGAAAAAGAATAAGCCATCCCAAGACCCGGTAGTAAGCGGCGGAACTCGAATATAGCCTCGACACTTCCACTCATCAACCGCCACCTGAACCGGCTTATGAAATTCCAGCACCATCCTCTGACCCACCCGCTGAAGCAACTCTTGGCGGCTCTGATAAGCCGGAAACTCCTAGCCCGGCCAAGACAATTGATCCGGAAGTTGAGATTCTGAAGACTCAATTTGTTGAACCGGGGCAACCCACTATCCTGACCAAGTGTTCTGCCAAGGAGGAGCTTCTGGAACACCGAAAGGCCAAGCTGGATATTGTTGACTATACTCACTTAAATATTGGAGATATAGTCTCTGGCTATATCAACCAAGTACATAGCAGCCGTGACCTGGAGATCAACATGGTGAAGCAAATACAGCAGAAATCTGAGGTATAACTTATGCTATTTTCTTTAATCATACTTACTGTATCAGCCCCCAAGTGTATTGCTTATGAATCAATATGTTGTAGACTTAGAAACGTTCTTAGCACTGTATTACCCGGTTGTAACATAATACCTTGAATTTGCAATACACATTAGCCCCCAAGTGTCAAGTATCTTTGCTTGCAAAGTGCTTGGGACTTTAATTTCCATGAATCGGCATTGTACGTTAACTTTTTTCAGCATACATTAGCCCCCAAGTGTCAAGTACCTTTGCTTGCAAGGTGCTTGGGACTTAATGATACCTTACCATGATTGTGACTATAACCCGGCATCAATGCAGGCCACCACAAGTCAATTTGAATCGGAGATTGCTGACCTGAAGAGCCGCCTGGCGACTCAAGAGCATGAACTTCAAAAGGCTAACTCTAAATTTGAATTCAGCATCTCTGAACAAGAGAAACTGAAGAAGAATTTTGATGCGGAGAAGAAAATCTGGGCTGATGAGAAGGCCTCACTGATGACCCCGGCCGAGACAGCAGAAACGTCACTTGCCGAAGCAACAGCCGAGCTGTCCGGCTTAAAACGCTAGATATCCCAAATGGTCTCAGCAATCTTCGGTAAGTTACTATATATAACCCGGTGGATCACAATCTTTCCTTTAATGACTATTTTAAGTATCATCTCTGGATCACCTTATGCTTATAAACGCAGGCCCCAGGAGCACAAACCTTAAACAGAACATGTTGATCAAGTTGAAAGCGGTTTACACTCTGGCGGAGCAGCTGTACACCCGGGTCTGGCGATGCTTTGGCGTTAATGGCTTTATCAAATGATGTTCCCCATCTCCTTCAAGATGTGCTAAAGCGGCTTGCCGTGCTACCCAATGGATCCAAGAGCTAAGACGGCATCTGCTAGAATCGGGGCCATAAGCCGCCTTGGAGACCAAAGGCGTTGCTTCTAGAGTTAGACCTTGCAGATGTTGCTCTTGGATATCCCGGCTTGAAGGAAGACGGCTCTGTATTTGATGAAACAGACTTTACCGCCTGTGTGAGAGGCGTACGTCCTGTGGCTACCATCATTGGGAATGATATTGATCTTTCCAAGTACCAGCCGGGCTATGATAGCGAGAACCAGAGAATTCCAACACCTCATTATGATGACGTCAACCTGATCCCTCCAACTCGTAAGCACACCTTTACCCCTGAAGTTGACCCAGCCGGTTTAATAGATGATGAAGCTGAGTTTGAAGCTTTAAGCGGCATTGACTGGACCTCGTCAACCTTCCAGATGTGGCAGCGCATTTGAGAGGCGGAGAAGGATAACCCGGAATCTTCAAGCCCACCAAAAGAGTGAACCGCCAGGCGTTATGACTTTGCAAAAACAATGTTTCATTATTCAGACAAGGGGAGTCTTGTAATAGGGTAGAAAAAACCTCTCAACTTTATCATGCCTCCACGCATGTTTGTGGCGCTTAATACTTTCGTAAGCCGCCATCGCTATATACTTCCAGCTTATGTTGATCCTTCCTTGATGTTAAAAACTTTCTTGCTTCATCCTGCGTATAAAAACAAAACAAAATTCCCTTGGCGACTCATCGCATCCGGGGTCACATAAGGTATTGATAACCCAGAGTATGACTCAAACATCATATAAAGTCCGTCTTATGATTATAATCACAATAGCAAACCTCCAACCTTTTTGGTATTCTCGCCGGCTTATGGGACCAAATTATGAGAGTGAATGTAACTCCTGAAAATTGGCACATATGATGTTCACCTAGCCCTTAATAACTTTTACGCTTTACAAAGCACAATGAATAATAAACTGAATTTAAAAAAGGCCTACGATTGAATACGATCGAGAGAACCGTTCAAAGGGGTTAAGCTTAAGATTCGGATACGATCATATAGCCCCCAAAGTGGCTTTGGCGATGCCGATCAAGTGGGTATTGACAGCTATGTTCTCTTTGGTTTGAATCGACCTATGTTTGAGCAGGGAAGCCCCCAAGTGACCATGAGAGTTGTTTAATGACGCTGATTTGAATACGATCCACGTCAGACCCAAAGGGGTTAAGCTATGATTCAAATATGATCAAGAAGCCCCCAAGTGGGTTTGGCAGTATGCCGATCAATTGGAATGTCGGCCTATGTTCTCTTTGGTTCGAATCTGACCTATGTTTGAGCAGAAGCCCCAAGTGACCAAGGCTAGATTCAGATATGATCATAAGCCGGACCAAAAGGAAAGCCGGATTCAGATATGATCTGTTCCCTGTTGGTTGTCTCCACCACCTGGTAAAGAAGATATATAAACCTTTGAGGGTGAAAAGGAAAGAGGTCCCCTTTATTGCTTTATATAATATATACATTGTCAAAAAGAAAAATATATATATATCTTGAGAGCCGGTGGCTCCAAGTATAGTAAGGCCGAAGATGAGCTATGTTCCACGGCCCGGCGGGTCTCTTCCTCCGACTTACGTGAGTCTTTGTGCTCTCGAACATCGATGAGGTAGTATGACCCGTTGTTCGATTCTTCTTCGACCACAAAGGGTCCTTCCCAAGGAGGGGATAGCTTGTGCATATCAGACTGATCCTGGATGAGCCGGAGCACTAAGTCGCCTTCCTGAAAGGCCCTGCTTCTAACCCGACGGCTGTGATAGCGACGCAAGTCTTGTTGGTAAATCGCCGAGCGGGCTATTGCCAAGTTTCGTTCCTCATCCAACAAGTCAAGTGCATTACAGCCGAGCACATTAGTTATCAGCCTCAACGTAAGCCGCCACGCGGGGTGAGTCGTGCCGGATGTCACTTGGCAGGACTGCCTCTTCTCCGTACACCATGAAGAAAGGTGTATAACATGTAGATCTGTTAGGCGTTGTGTTGATGCTCCATAGTACAGAGGGTAACTCCTCCACCCAACAACCCGGAATTCGCTGTAAAGGGACCAAGAGCCGGGGTTTAATGCCCTTCAAGATCTCTTGATTAGCTCTCTCTTGACCATTAGATTGAGGGTGAGCAATAGCAAAACATCAAGCGGATATGTTCTCGTTAATGAGAACTCTTCCATGGCACCCTTGGAGAGATTAGTACCATTATCAGTTATGATGCTGTGTGGAAAACCAAAACGAAAGATCACCTTTTTCATGAACTGAACCGCCGTGGCTGCATCACACTTACTGACCGGCTCTGCCTCCACCCACTTTGTGAATTTATCCACCGCCACCAAGAGGTGTGTCTTTTTATCTTTAGACCTCTTAAAAGGTCCAACCATGTCAAGCCCCCAGAATGCAATTAATTGGAATCATCCTCAACTCCTGAGCCGGCACATGAGCTCGTCGTGAGAATTTTTGACAGCCGTCACATTTGCTGACCAGATCCTCCGCGTCAGCATGAGCCGTCAGCCAATAGAAACCATGACGGAAAGCCTTGGCCACCAAAGATTTTGAACCGGCATGATGACCACAATCTCCTTCATGGATCTCATGAAGTATCTCTTGACCCTCCGTAGGCGACGCTTAATCTTTGAACGCTTGATAACAACTGCGGTGATGTAGCTTCGCCATGAACAATTGTCATAGATTTGGACCGCCTTATGATTTGTCTCGCCAAGGTCTCATCCTCGTGTAACTCTCCCGGGTCATATAGGCCAAATCTGGGACTGTCAATCCGAATAGCGTGGAGAGCTGCCACCAGGCTGCCTCCAGTGCGGTGTCGTGGTTCTAAGTCTGACGATAGAATAGGGGGTAGGAATGGAGAGGCAAGATCCTAGCTATGGAGTAGTTGTATCGCAAGAGATTTCTGAGTTCAGGCCTTCTCGGAGGAAGTAATAGCCCTCGTCTCGGAGCCCAGAGGTGTTCATTGGATTATATGCGTATGAATTACGAGGGTGCGAACCCTTGTGCACTGTGGAGGGGTGGCTTATATAGAGTGCACGGGACCCCACCAACCCACGTTACAAAGGGGTTTAAGGTACATTTAAGGTCGGGGTTCTTGTAACGCCCCACATAAAGTGCTATGAAGACCATAAAAGCTTCTTAATGACCGACCGTTTGTGTGCAGACTGACTTTAGATCTCCTGGTGGTCGAGTGACTTTATATCTCATAGTCGAGTGTCTTCAAGTCCGTCGAGTGGAATGCTTCTAGGTCGACTGACAGGTGTTTTCTTCTAGAGACGTCCTTGGGGAGGGTACCTTGGACAGGTCCATGACCCTACCCTAGGTACGTGGCTTCATCATTAGCCCCGAATGGATCGAGGTTTGAGTGGGGAAGGAGTTGAGAACTCTTCCGACCCACTTTTCGTGCGATGGGCATGTCTTGTTCTGGATCAATGAACTTAGGTGACGCCATCTACTTCTTTTTCAGTCACCTTGATCCATTATTTGTATCCGTCGAGTGAATTTTCTTTACTTGGAGAACTCCGAACGACAGAGCGGACAAAATCTCCCGTCTGACAAGTTGCTCTGCAATTCGCGGATTTGGCGGGATTTGAACTTCGAGGAGGCAGAGGAGGAGGCCCGGTACTCGGATGGGATAAGCGAGGAGCATACTCGATCTACTGTGCCACCTTTTTGCCACGTATCGCGGCCTTGTTGTTCACCCGAATTTGTGAGGATCGCCCGGGCCTACAAATCGGCCACTCGGAAGCAACCTCATATAAAGCGCCGGACGGGGGGTTTTGAGCAGTGCGCTCTCATTTCTTCTCCCTCTTCCTCAGATTTATCCACAAGGCCGCTTTCTCCACCTCAGCCGCTTTGCTCTGTGTCTTGCTCACGGTGATTGATGGTGAAGGAGAGAAGACGGCGGCTTTGGAGCAGGCGAAGAAGGCGACAGCGAAGGAAGGGAAGGCGACCCGGTCAGTAAGGATCTTCGTCAAGGGCCGGCTGCAGCGGCTGGATCCGAGCGGCTGGATCCGCTCGACGATCCGTCGAAAGATCTTGTGACACAGCCAATGAAGGGTGATCCCCATGGATCGGCGCGGCTCCCGGGAAGGAGTCGAACCCGCAGCCTCGGGAGGGTGAGTGTCCTCTTGGCCACCCATGTTGATCATGATTTTCTTTGCCTCCTCACCCCTTTCTTTGAGGATTTCTGAACTTCTTTGGGGCACAACTCCACCACTTCACACCCAACTCTATTGTGTATCTCGCTGCTTTCGTGTCCTTGTGCGAGAATTTCTTGGGCTGTCGGCCTCATTGGGGTCTTTTCAAGCACATTTTCACCTGTCGCTCCCAGACAGTGAAAAAGGCCAATCCGGATGTGAGAGAACCCAAGTGATTCAGATGTGTGGGGGTCTCGGAGTTGAGATGAGGGGAAAAAGTGCCTTTCCGGCCATGATCCTTCCCGACTCGGTCTTGCGCGGATGGCGATCGACTTGGTTTCTTTGCAAAGACCAATAACGCCCGAGGCGATTCATTGGACTCCCTCCTTTTTCTATGGACCGAGTGAGGAAGCCTTCCTCTCTGAAGGTGACCCCGGAGGAGAAGACGCAGGTTAAGGTGCTGGTTGATACGTCCATTTTGCATCATGCTTTTATGTCAATATTTATTGCATTATGGGCTGTTATTTCACGTTATTTCACAATACTGATGGCTATTCTCTCTTATTTTACAAGGTTTACATGAAGAGGGAGAATGCCGGCAGCTGGAATTCTCGGCTGGAAAAGGAGCAAATATTGAAGGACTATTCTGCGCAACTCCAAAAGTCCTGAAACTCCACGAATACCTTAGAATAAATAAAGAAAAATCGTAAGCCAAAGATGAAGGCCGGGGCCCACACCACTCACAAGGGTGGGGGCCCCCGGGCGCGCCCCTACCTCGTGGGCCCCCGTGGCTCTCACGTCCATCTTCTCCCCATATGAAGTCTTTCGATGAGAAAAAATAGAAGAGAACCTTTCAGGCGAGACTACGCCACAAGGCGGAACCAATCTAGAGGCTCCGTGAGGCTTTTTCTCTGCAGGGACACTTCCTTAGGGGGAAATCATCACCATCGTCATCACCAACGCTCCTCTAATCAGAGAGGGCAATCTCCATCAACATCTTCATCAGCACCATCTCATCTCCAAACCCTAGTTCATCTCTTGTATCAATTCTTGTCTCCAAGTCAGGATTGGTGCTAGTAGGTTGCTAGTAGTGTTGATTACTTTTGTAGTTGATGCTAGTTGGTTTATTTGGTGGAAGATCATATGTTCAGATCCTATATGCACATTATTACCCCTCTGATTATGAACATGAATATGCTTTGTGAGTAGTTACGTTTGTTCACGAGGACAAGGAGAAGTCTTGCTATTAGTAGTCATGTGAATTTGGTATTAGATTCGATATTTTGATGAGATGTATGTTGTCTACCCTCTAGTGGTGTTATGTGAATGTCGACTACATAACACTTCACCATTATTTGGGCCTATAGGAAGGCATTGGGAAGTAATAAGTAGATGATGGGTTGCTAGAGTGACAGAAGCTTAACCCTAGTTTATGCGTTGCTTCGTAAGGGGCTGATTTGGATCCAGTTGTTTCATGTTATGGTTAGGTTTACCTTAATACTTTTGTTGTAGTTGCGGATGCTTGCAACAGAGGTTAATCATAAAGTGGGATGCTTGTCCAAGTAAGGGCAGTACCCAAGCACCGGTCCACCCACATATCAAATTATCAAAGTACCGATGTCACGAATCATATGAGCGTGATGAAAACTAGCTTGACGATATTCCCATGTGTGTCCCTCGGGGCGCTTTTCTTATTATAAGAGTTTGTCCAGGCTTGTCCTTTTGCTACAAAAAGGATTGGGCCACCTTGCTGCACCTTATTTACTTTTGTTACTTGTTGCTCATTACAATTTACCTTATCACAAAACTATCTGTTACCACTTATTTCAGTACTTGCAGAGAATACCTTGCTGAAAACCACTTACCATTTCCTTCTGCTCCTCGTTGGGTTCGACACTCTTACTTATAGAAAGGACTACGGTAGATCCCCTATACTTGTGGGTCATCAAGACTCTTTTCTGGCGCCGTTGCCGGGGAGTGAAGCGCCTTTGGTAGGTGGAATTTGGTAAGGAAAGATTTATTTAGTGTGCTGAAATTTTCTGTCACTTGTTACTATGGAAAGTAATTGTTTGAGGGGCTTGTTAGGGTATCTTCACCCGTCCGGTTGAGCCAAGGGTTGCTCCTCAACCTCTTGAACCTACTGAACCTATTGAAAATGAAACTCCTTTTGGAATTCCTTGGGTATGATGGAAAAACTGCTAGCTAACACTTTCGGGAGATGGAACAAAGCATCCGATGAACATCTACGCTTTGTGGATGATATTTGTGGACTATTTAAGCTTGCGGTATACCCGATGATGTTGTTAAGAAGAAGGCTTTCCTTTATCTTTGGAGGGAGACGCATTGACATGGTATAGGCTATGTGATGATACGAGATCATGGAACTATAAAAGAGTGAAATTGGAATTTCATCAAAAGTATTACCCTATGCATCTTGTTCATCGTGATCGCAATTATATATATAATTTTTGGCCTCATGAAGGAGAAAGCATCGCTCAAGCTTGGGGAGGCTTAAATCAATGTTATATTCATGCCCCAATCATGAGCTCTCAAAATTGACAATTCTCCGAATTTTTATGCTCGGCTTTACGATAACAATTGCACCATGCTCGATACTTCTTGTCTTTGGCTCTTTTATGATGAAGCCCATTGAATTTGGATGGACTTTATTGGATAGAATTAAACGCAACTCTGAAGATTGGGACCTCGACGAAGGTAAGGAGTCAGGTATGACACCTAAGTTTGATTGTGTTAAATCTTTTATGGATACCGATATTTTCCATAAGTTTGGCACTAAATATGGACTTGACTCTGATATAGTAGCTTCTTTCTGTGAATCTTTTGCCACTTATGTTGATCTCCCCAAGGAGAAGTGGTTTAAATATCATCCTCCCATAGAAGTAAAAGTAGTTGCACCTATCAAAGTTGAAGAAAAGATTGTCACTTATAATGATCCTATTGTTCCTACTTCTTATGTTGAGAAACCCCCTTTCCCTGTTAGAATGAAGGATCATGCTAAAGCTTCAACTGTTGTTCATAAAAGCAATATTAGGACTTATACACCTCCTGAACAAGTCAAAGTAGACCCTAATATTGCCATTGTTAAAGATCTCTTGTCTGATAATATCGATGGGCATGTTATTCAATTCGAGGTGAAAGCTGCTAGAATTGCTAAACCTTGTGTTAAAGATAAACCTAGACCTGTGGTAGGCGTGCACATTATTTACATTAAAATAGGAGATCATTGTTATCATTGCTTATGTGATATGGGTGCTAGTGCTAGTGTTATACCCATTGACTTATATAAAGAAATTATGCATGAGATTGCACCTCGGCTGAGTTAGAAGAAATTGATGTTACAATTAAACTTGCAAATAGAGATACTATATCTCCAATGGGAATTGTTAGAGATGTTGAAGTCTTGTGTGGGAAAACCAAATATCCTGCTGATTTTCTTGTTCTTGGTTCTCCACAAGATAGCTTTTGTCCCATTATATTTGGTAGACCCTTCTTGCGTACTGTTAATGCCAAGATAGACTGCAAAAAGAATGTTATTCTGTTGGCTTGGATGATATGGTTCATGAGTTTAATTTCTCTAAATTTAGTAAACAACATCGTGAGGAAGAATTGCCTAGTAAGGATGAAATTATTGGTCTTGCTTCTATTGCAGTACCTCCTAGTGATCCTTTGGAACACTATTTGCTGAACCATGAAAATGAGATGTTCATGAATGAAAGAAGGAAATAGATGAAGTATTCTTTAAGCAGGAACCTATTACGCAACATAATTTGCCTGTTGAAATCCTAGGATCCTCCTCCACCCAAGGGTGATCCCGTGTTTGAAGCTTTTAAACCGTTGCACGATAATCTTAAATATGCTTATCTTGATGAAAACAAAATACATCCTGTTATTATTAGTGCTAACCTTTCAGAGCATGAAGAAGAAAGATTATTGAAAACTTTGAAGAAGCACCGTGCTGCTATTGAATATACTCTCGATGATCTTAAGGGCATTAGTCCCACTCTATGTCAACATAAAATAAATTTGGAAGCAGATGCCAAACCAGTTCGTGATCCTCAACGACGTTTGAATCCTAAAATGAAAGAAGTTGGAAGAAAATAAATACTCAAGCTCCTGGAGGCAGGTATAATTTATCCCGTTGCTGATAGTCAGTGGGTAAGTCCTGTCCATTATGTCCCTAAGAAGGGAGGTATTACTGTTGTCCCTAATGATAAAGATGAACTGATTCCGCAAAGAATTATCACAGGTTATAGGATGGTAATTGATTTCCACAAACTAAATAAAGCTACTAAGAAAGATCATTACCATTTACCTTTTATTGATCAAATGCTAGAAAGACTATGCAAACATACACATTATTGCTTTCTAGATGGTTATTCTGGTTTCTCTCAAATACGTGGTTTGCTAAAGATCAATCAAAGGTTACTTTTACATGCCCTTTTGGTACTTTTGCTTATAGACGTATGCCTTTTGGTTTATGTAATGCACATGCTACCTTTCAAAGATGCATGATGGCTATATTCTCGACTTTGCGAAAAGATTTGTGAGGTTTTCATGGACTGACTCTTCCGTCTATGGTTCCTCTTTTGATGATTGCTTAAGCAATCTTGATCGAAGTTTTGCGTAGATGTGAAGAAACTAATCTTGTCTTGAATTGGGAAAAGTGCCACTTTATGGTTAATGAAGGTATTGTCTTGGGGCACAAAGTTTACGAAAGAGGTATTGAAGTTGATAAAGCCAAGGTTGATGCTATTGAAAAGATGCCATGTCCAAAGGACATCAAAGGTATAAGAAGTTTCCTTGGTCACGCCCGGATTTTATAGGAGGTTCATTAAGGACTTCTCAAAATCTCTCGACCTCGACTAATTTATTACAAAAAGATGTACCATTTGTCTTTGATGATGATTGTGTAGAAGCATTTGAAATACCTAAAACGCACTAGTCTCTGCACTGTTGTTCAGCCACACGATTGGAATTTACACTTGAAATTATGTGTGATGCTAGTGATTATGCTTTGTAGGTGATGTTCTAGGGCAGAGAGTTGATAAGAAATTAAATGTTATCCATTATGCTAGTAAGACTCTAGATAGTGCTCAAAGAAATTATGCTACTACCGAAAAGGAATTTTTAGCATTTGTGTTTGCCTGTGATAAGTTTAGACCTTATATTGTTGATTCCAAAGTTACTATTCACACCGATCATGCTGCTATTAAATATCTTATGGAAAAGAAGGATGCAAAACCTAGACTTATTAGATGGGTTCTCCTACTTCAAGAATTTGATTTACATATTGTAGATAGAAAGGGAGCTGAGAATCCGTTGCGCATAACTTGTCTAGGCTAGAGAATGTTCTTGATGACCCACTACCTATTGATGATAGCTTTCACGATGAGGAATTAAATGTCATAAGTACTTCTCGTAGCACTCCTTGGTATGTTGATTATGCTAATTATATTGTTGCTAAATTTATACCACCTAGCTTCACATACCAGCAAAAGAAAAAGTTTTTCTATGACTTGCGACATTACTTTTGGGATGACCCACATCTTTATAAAGAAGGAGTAGATGGTGTCATTAGGCGTTGTGTACACGAGCATGAACAGGAGCGGATCCTACGCAAGTGTCACTCCGAAGCTTATGGAGGACATCACGCTGGAGACAGAACTGCACATAAGGTATTGCAATCCGGTTTTTATTGGCCTACTCTCTTCAAGGATGCCCGTAAGTTTGTTTTGTCTTGCGATGAATGTCAAAGAATTGGTAATATCAGTAGACGTCAAGAAATTCCTATGAATTATTCACTTGTTATTGAGCCGTTTGATGTTTGGGGCTTTGATTATATGGGACCTTTTCCTGCCTCTAATGGTTACACTCATATTCTAGTTGTTGTTGATTACGTTACTAAGTGGGTGGAAGCTATTCCAACTAGTAGTGCTGATCATAACACTTCTATTAAAATGCTTAAGGAAGTTATTTTTAGAGGTTTGGAGTCCCTAGATATTTAATGACTGATGGTGGTTCACACTTTATTCATGGTGCTTTCGTAAGATGCTTGCTAAATCTGACGTTAATCATAGAATTGCATCTCCTTATCACCCATGATCTAGTGGTCAAGTAGAATTGAGCAATAGGGAGCTCAAATTAATTTTACAAAAGACCTGTCAATAGGTCTAGAAAGAATTGGTCCAAGAAACTTGATGATGCATTATAGGCCTATAGAACTCGCTTATAAAAATCCTATGGGTATGTCTCCTTACAAAATGGTCTATGGAAAAGCTTGTCACTTACCTCTCGAACTAGAACATAAGGCATATTGGGCTATTAAAGAGCTCAACTATGATTTCAAACTTCTTTGGTGAGAAGAGGTTATTTGATATTAGCTCACTTGATGAATGGAGAGCCCAAGCTTATGAAAATGCCAAGTTGTTTAAAGAAAAAGTTAAAAGATGGCATGACAAAAGGATACAAAAGCGTGAGTTTAATGTCGGTGATTATGTATTGCTATACAACTCTCGTTTAAGATTTTTGCAGGAAAACTTCTCTCTAAATGGGAAGGTCCCTACGTTATCGAGGAGGTCTATCGTTCCGGTGCCATAAAAATTAACAACTTCGCAGGCACAAATCCGAAGGTGGTAAACGGTCAAAGGATCAAACACTATATCTCAGGTAATCCTATAAATGTTGAAACTAATATTATTGAAACCGTGACCCCGGAGGAGTACATAAAGGACACTTTCCGAGCGTTCCTGCACTCGAAAGGAATAGGTATGTGGTACGATTTAGAGCACCATGACTTCTCCCTCCTACAACAACGAAGACAAGGATGCTTGGCTATTGAAATTGAGTTGAAAAGAGAGGAACCAGAAGAGATCCATAAGGATGAAAGGATCAAGAAGGCCATGGAGGTTCAGGCCCCAGTGGTGAAAGAAGAAGACATCCCTCAACCTTTACCTAACCTTTTCACTCCAAGAAAGATTGAAGCATTCAAGATGATTGAGTTAGCCCGCATACAGAACAAGTATCTTACACAGGAGAATATTTTGTTGAAGGATCATATTGCCGGGCTCAAGGGCATTATCCGCAAGCTGGAGGAACTTTTACGCTCGACGTGCGATTATCCACCGTCATCACCACCACCTCCATCACCTCCCAGGACGTAATCACATGGGTATGGGCACTCCCCTTGGCAACTGACAAGCTTGGGGGAGGTGCCCTGGTATCGTATCACCATCACAACTCCTATCTTTACAGTTTTCTTAGTTCGATCCTATTAGTAGTATCTTGATTTAGTAGAATAAAGTCGTGGCATGATCTAGTTTTGAGTTTTGCTTTATGATCTTTCTTTGTAATCGAGTCCGTGAGCTATATAATAAAGATTAGTGTTGAGTCAAGGGCTTGAGTATTTTGCCATGATCTTGGGTGATTAAAGGAAAAGAATAAAAAGAATCAAAGAGTTCATATTGATCTTAGTGAAAGTGATGACTCCACATAGAAAGAGTATGATGATTAAAAATTGTTGGGAGTTGGCAAATATAGCTTTGGTCATCGTTGCAATTAATAGGAAGTAATAAGGAGAGAGAGGTTTCACATATAGATATATTATCATTGACATCTTTTTATGATTGGGAGCACTCATTAAAATATGACATGCTAAAGAGTTGAAGTCGGACAAGGAAGACAACGTAATGAGTTATGTTTTCTTGTATACGAGATAAAGTATGTTGTCATGGATCCTCTAACATGTTGAGCTTGCCTTTCCCCCTCATGCTAGCCAAATTCTCAGCACCAAGTAGAGATACTACTTGTGCTTCCAAATACCCTTAAACCAGTTTAGCCATGAGAGTCCACCATATCTACCTATGGATTGAGTAAGATCCTTCAAGTAAGTTGTCATCGGTGCAAGCAATGAAAATTGCTCTCCAAATATGCATGACTTATTAGTGCAGAGAAATAAGCTTTGTACGAACTAGTTGTGGACGCAATAAAAGCGATGGACTGCATAATAAAGGTTCACATACATGGGGCAATATAAAGTGACGTTCTTTTGCATTAAGATTTTGTGCATCCAACCATAAAAGCGCGCATGGCAACCTCTCGCTTCCCTCTGCGAAGGGCCTATCTTTTATTATTATCCTCTACCTATTGCAAGAGTCACGGTGATCTTCACCCTTCCTTTTTGTTTTATCCTTTGGCAAGCTCAAAGATGTTGGAAAGAGTATGATATACATATCTAATTGGATGTGGGGAGCATGAATTGTTATTGTTGACATTACCCTTGAGGTAAAGGTTGTGGGGCAAAACTATAAGCCCCTATCTTTATATCTCGTGTCCGATTAAAACTCAGAGCCACAAGTATCGCAAGGAGTGCTAGCAATTATGAAGGACTAAATGATAGTTGAGTATGTGGACTTGCTTTTAGGCTCGACATAGACTCTTTCCGATGTTATGACAAATTGCAATTGCTTCAATGGCGAGATTATAATTGTTAGTGCCCAATAATGTTTCGATTCATGCTTTGGCTTTGTGAATGGGTCATTACTTAAACATGAGTAATCATATGACAAAATCTATTTATGTTGTTGTTATGAAATAATCATGATGCCTTCATGTCCAGTATTTTGTTTTTATCGACGCCTCTACCTCTAAACATGAGGACATATTTATTTATTGTTATCGGCTTTTCGCTTGAGGACAAGCGAGGTCTAAGATTGGGGAGTTGATACGTCCATTTTGCATCATGCTTTTATGTCAATATTTATTGCATTATGGGCTGTTATTTCACGTTATTTCACAATACTTATGGCTATTCTCTCTTATTTTACAAGGTTTACATGAAGAGGGAGAATGCCGCAGCTGGAATTCGGGCCGAAAAGGAGCAAATATTGAAGGACTATTCTCACAAGCAACTCCAAAAGTCCTGAAACTCCACGGAATACCTTAGAATAAATAAAGAAAAATCATCGCCAAAGATGAAGGCCAGGGGCCCACACCACTCACGAGGGTGGGGCGCCCCCCTAAGCGCACCCCTACCTCGTGGGCCCCCTGGTGGCTCTCCCAGGCGTCCATCTTCTCCCATACGTAAGTCTTTCAATGAGAAAAATAGAAGAGAACCTTTAGGGATGAGACTCACGCCACGAGGCGGAACCTTGGTGGAACCAATCTAGGGCTCCTGCAGAGCTTTTACCGCCAGGACACTTCCTTCCAGGAGGGAAATCATCACCATCGTCATCACCAACGCTCCTCTCATCGGGAGAGGGCAATCTCCATCAACATCTTCATCGGCACCATCTCATCTCCAAACCCTAGTTCATCTCTCTTGTATCCAATTCTTGTCTCCAAGTCCGGATTGGTGCTAGTAGAATGCTAGTAGTGATGATTACTCTTTGTAGTTGATGCTAGTTGGTTTATTTGGTGGAAGATCATATGTTCAGATCCTATATGCACATTATTACCCCTCTGATTATGAACATGAATATGCTTTGTGAGTAGTTACGTTTGTTCCCGAGGACAAGGGAGAAGTCTTGCTATTAGTAGTCATGTGAATTTGGTATTCGTTCGATATTTTGATGAGATGTATGTTGTCTAACCTCTAGTGGTGTTATGTGAACGTCGACTACATAACACTTCACCATTATTTGGGCCTATAGGAAGGCATTGGGAAGTAATAAGTAGATGATGGGTTGCTAGAGTGACAGAAGCTTAACCCTAGTTTATGCGTTGCTTCGTAAAGGGCTGATTTGGATCCAAATTGTTTCATGTTATGGTTAGGTTTACCTTAATACTTTTGTTGTAGTTGCGGATGCTTGCAATAGAGGTTAATCATAAGTGGGATGCTTGTCCAAGTAAGGGCAGTACCCAAGCACCGTCCACCCACATATCAAATTATCAAAGTACCAACGCTAATCATATGAGCGTGATGAAATCTAGCTTGACGATATTCCCATGTGTCCTCGGAGCGCTTTTCTTATTATAAGAGTTTGTCCAGGCTTGTCCTTTGCTACAAAAAGGATTGGGCCACCTTGCTGCACCTTATTTACTTTTGTTACTTGTTGCTCATTACAATTTACCTTATCACAAAACTATCTGTTACCACTTATTTCAAGATTTCTGCAGAGAATACCTTGCTGAAAACCGCTTATCATTTCCTTCTGCTCCTCGTTGGGTTTGACACTCTTACTTATGGAAAGGACTAAGATAGATCCCCTATATTTGTGGGTCATCACTGGTCGAGCGTGTAGTCCAGCATATCCGTGACGGGTTGACTGGCATGGATCTCTTGGAGGTTTTCCTTCGACGATGCATCCAGCCTCTTCAATATCAAGATCATCCGATGTGGATGTATTCTGGCACTGAAGACACCACTCGGATCCACCCGGAGGAGGTCGAGGATGCCACGCTAGAGAGGTGGATGACTGCCATCACAGGGAACAATCATACGAAGTAGATAAGGTCCAATTCTGCATCTCCGACTGTGATCCTGTTTTCTTCACTCTGCTTTGCTTAAGATCAGTCGACTGACCTCTTTCTTGTTTGTTGTCTTCTAGGCTACCACTGAGATGTACTCGATGCCCAACGGGGCGCAAGAACAGGTCGAGGAGGAGGAGGCGAGCGGAGGTGAAAGTCAGGAGGAGTGGCAATCTGATGGTGAGGGGGATGAAGATGACGACGGCTCCGGTGAAGAGGAGGAGGAGGAAGAGGAGGAGTAAGTCGACCCTCCTCGCACGGAAAGGCGATCCAAGCTCACCCATGACCCCGCCGGTCGGCGAGGCAAGGATATCGCACCTGTCGGGCAGTCGACGAAACGCCCTCGGACGACCTCTCCGGTGCCGACTGAAAAAGCGCCGAAGCAACTCCGAGCGACGTCATCAAAGCCGACGAAGGCCCTGCCCAAGATGAAGATGGCCATTCCCACCATTTCCGGGTAACAGCAGAACTTGTGTCTTCTCGTTTAGCATGGACATACTTTTTGGTCGACTTGTTGGCTAATCAACTGATTTCTGAAATCTGCAGTGCTGCTACCTCCGAGACCTCAGCCAGGAACGAAGACCAGGAAATGGAAGATGCTGCCACCTCTAACCTGGTATGATTTACATAGTTTCGCTTTTGGTCGATTGGATTTCCGTCTTTAACTTTGGCTTTTTCCTGTAGCCCCACCTCATGTCATTGATCTTCCTGATGATGACGACGAGGTGCCGCTGAGGCCAAGGAGAAATAGAAAGGCACCGGTTGGCAAGACGACTCAGATCGCATTAGTGTCTGAGACACAGGTTCAGGAGGGTGGCAATACCACTCGGACTTCCGTGTCCTTCGCTATGTCACGACGAGCTGCGTTCGCCTTCACCGATCACTGACCCGCCCTCCCTTTCGCCACACACCACGTCCAGAGGACCAAGTGGTGTCTTGCTAAGGAGGCTATACGCCAAAGGGATCATGATGGAGCAGTTAAGGTGGTCCGGGAAGCCAGCCAGTGACCTATGATGCTAGCTCAGCCTCTTCGAGAACAACGTCCGGAGTTAGTTGGTCACCGCTTGTTACATTAGGATATGCTATCTCAAGACTCTCTTTCCAAAGATCTTTGTATCTGTACACCCTTTGGGTGTGTCGATTGAATTTTTGGATTGGTGGGGGCACGCTGAGTGCACCACCGGGTGTAGTCCCGAGACTATATAGTGGACCGCTTTGGCGATCATTGTAGTCTTTGTATTTTGTGTTTCTTCGCTCTAACTTCTTCACTCGGTCTGGTCGGACCATGTCGAATGGAATCTTGGAACCAATGGGGGCACGCTGAGTGCACCCACTAGGTGTAGTCCCCGAGACCATAGTCGACTGCTGGCAGTCGATTAAGGTCTGAAGAACCTGTGGTTTTTTTTATGATACCGTGGTCGATCAAGGGTCTCAAGAACCTCTTGGCGATTAGCTATGGTTTAGGATCATAACCTTTTGTCTCTTTCGGTCGACCGATCGAACTGAATCGATAGAACCAAGCAAGCACGCCGAGTGCGCCCATCGGGCGTAGTCCCCGAGACTACTGTTGAATATTTTGATTCGGCCGTAGTCTTAGAAATGTTACGATTTTCTCTTAGTCACTGGAAGCAACCTATCTTTGATGTCCGCCGACCCACCTTCAAGAAATCCTGCGAGCTTGTGGCTCGCTATCTTTGAATTGAGAGCAAATGATCCAGCTCAACCTTGACTTGAAGCTTGCAGGAGAGAACTTGCGGAAAGGCGAGAGACGAAGCAAAAGGTATGGCTGGTGAGAACTTGACGACTGTCTTTATCTTTCTGCCCATTCTTAATTCTGACCTCATTGTCATTTTGCAGATAAAATGGAGGAGGCTCTGAAGAAGAAGGACCATGACCTTGCTGAGGCGCAGAAGGCAGCTTTGGACAAGACGATGCTTGCGAAAGAAAAGCTGGCCCGGTCGGAAAACTTGAAGAGGAGAATACCAATCAAAGCTGCTCTCGACGCCGCCAACAAGGAGGCCGCTTGTTTGAAGAATGACAAGAGAGCTCTGAGCGACAAGGCTAGCAAACTGGTGGGGAAGAAGAACGATCTGGAGGCTTATCTGGGAGGGCTCACCAAGAAGTTATTCCTCATGCTTGAAGGTAATATCTTTTATCTGACTGACTCGTTATGATCAACTCATCGTAGATCTGTTGGCTTAACTTCAAACTGTGGTTTACGTGCACTCGCCAAAACTTCGAGGAGGAGACCACCGACCGAGACAAACTTGGACCCCATTAACTCTCCTCCCGTGAAGGACGAGGCCGCTATGAACGTGTTTCGACCGGAGTCTCGTGTTCTTTGAGTTGTTGACTATCTTGCCCGATCGAAGGTTGCGGTGTCGCGAATCGACCACGACACTCCGCCTAGAGAGACGCTTCAAAATGACCTGGAGTCTCCGATGACTCGGTGAATGACGTTCGGTCGAGTGCAAGAATGGAAAAAGTCTTCCGCCGGTGTGGTGCCGACGTTGTTTCATCCTCGGTCCGTGTTCACTTTGCAAGGACGCGAGAGGACAAGTCAAGGCGTCCATCAAAGTGGCCAATACCAAGAAGCATGACTTCCAATCTTTCATGGAAACCTTCATTGCTGCTGCCACTGGATTGCCGATGGAATCGACCGACCAGCTTTGTTGCACCCTCCAGGTCCTCCACCGAGGAGTAAGAAAAACTTTTATGCCTCACCTTAAATTTGCCTCGGAATGCCGAGAGGTTTTGTAACCGATAAACTTTTACAGGCTTGATGCCTGAGCACTTCCGAATCCGTTATCTGAACTTTGCTTGTCGTTGAATATGCTTGCTTTTGCCTTCGAGTGAACTTTGTTCTTCACTCGGAATATACTTTAATGCTTGAGACGCAGCTCTGAGGTGGAAAGTCCAGTCGACCTGCACTTCATCGCTCTTGCAGGTAGGGGTGAAGCACAGATTGCAGTCGACCTCATCGTCCTTGCAGAGCGCACGTTGTATTTGTGGCGTAGCTCAAAAGGAGAAGGTTGCAGTCGACCTGCACCTCGTCGTCCTTGCGGAGCGCACGTTGTACTTGTGGCGTAGCTCAAAAGGAGAAGGTTGCAGTCGACCTGCACCTCGTCGTCCTTGCGGAGCGCACGTTGTACTTGTGGCGTAGCTCCGAAGGAGAAGGTAGCAATCGACCTGCACCTTTGTCGCCCTTATGATCGGGGTGGTTTCGAACTTAGGCGAGTACTTGGATCTGGCTAAGCCTCCGAGTAAGAGGATTGCTCTTTACTCGGTAGGATTTTTCAAACTTAGGCGAGTACTGGACTGCAGCTAAGCCCCGAGTGGGAGGACTGCTCTCCACTCGGTAGGATTTTCAAATACTTAGGCGAGTAATGGACTGCAGCTAAGCCCCCGAGTGGGAGGACTGCTCTCCACTCGGTAGGATTTTCAAATACTTAGGCGAGTACTGGACTGCAGCTAAGCCCCGAGTGGGAGGACTGCTCTCCACTCGGTGGGATTTTCAAATACTTAGGCGAGTCTTGACTGTAGCTAAGCCCCGAGCGGGAGGACTGCTCTCCACTCGGTGGGATTTTCAAATACTTAAGTAGTCTTGGTGCAGCTAAGCCCCCGAGTGGGAGGACTGCTCTCCACTCGGTAGGATTTTCAAATACTTAGGCGAGTACTGGACTGCAGCTAAGACCCCGAGTGGGAGGACAGCTTTCCACAAGGTAGAATTTTCAAATACTTAGGCGAGTACTGGACTGCAGCTAAGACCCCGAGTGGGAGGACAGCTCTCCACTCGGTAGGATTTTCAAATACTTAGTAGTCTTTGGACTGCAACTAAGCCCCCGAGTGGGAGGACTGCTCTCCACTCGGTGGGATTTTCAAATACTTAGGCAGTCTTGATCAGCTAAGCCCCAGGGTGGGAGGACCGCTCTCCACTCGGTGGGATTTTCAAATACTTAGGCGGGTACTTGGACTGCAGCTAAGCCCCCAGTGGGAGGTGGCTCACCACTCGGTGGGATTTTTAAACTTAGGCGAGTACTTGATCTGCTAAGCCCCGAGATGGAGGCTAGCTCACCACTCGGTAGAATTTTTAAAAATTAGGCGAGTACTGGACTGCAGCTAAGCCCCCGAGTGGGAGGACCGCTCTCCACTCGGTAGGATTTTAAAATACTTCGGCGAGTACTTGGATCGGCTAAGCCCCCAGTGGGAGGCTGGCTCACCACTCAGTGAGATCTTTTAAACTTAGGCGAGTACTTGGACTGCAGCTAAGCCCCCGAGTGGGAGGCTGGCTCACCACTCAGAAGGGATTTTTTTTACAAACTTAGGCGAATCGGATTCGCAGCTAAGCCTCCGAGTGAGAGGCTTGCTCATCACTCAGTAGGATTTTTTTTTACAAACTTGGGCTAAAGCAGTTACGCAACCAAGCCACCCAATGGGGGAGTTTCTCACGTAAACAAAAAGCAACAACAATCACCGGGAAAATTATAACACTCTTGTCTTTGATAAATAAACTACAAAGGTATTTCTTATTACATTCATCCGAATGAGTACTTAAGTATAAAGGGTGGAGCATAGCTCAAGATTCCAAGCTCGAGGCTCATCGATCCGGCGATCGACATTGTAAAGATGGTATGCTCCATTGTGGAGAACTCGGTGATGATGAAGGGGCCTTCCCAAGTGGGAGCGAGCTTGTGTGGTTTCTGTTGATCTACTCGGAGGACCAAGTCTCCTTCTTGGAAGGCTCGACTCTTCACATTTCTGGCATGGAATCGACGCAAGTCTTGCTGATAGATGGTCGAGCGGATCAAGGCCATCTCTCTTTCTTCTTCTAGAAGGTCGACTGCGTCTTGCCGGGCTTGCTCTGCTTCCTCTTCAGAGTAGAGTTCGACTCGGGGTGCATTGTGAAGCATGTCACTCGGCAGAATCGCTTGACTCCATAGACCGTAAAGAATGGGGTTCTCGATCGACCGGATTAGGAGTGGTCCTCAATCCCGTGAGAACTGAAGGAAGTTCGTTGACCCACGCTTTGCTCATGCATCAACGGGGTTTCAGTCCTTTGAGAATTAAGCCATTTGCTCTTTACGCTTGTCCATTCGATCGGGGTGAGCGATCGAAGCATAGTCGACTCGTGTGCCTTGAGAAGCGCAAAAGGCTTTGAATCTGTCGGAATCGGTTCGACCCATTGTCGTTGATGATGCTATGCGGAACTCCATATCTGAATATCAACTCTACGATGAAAGCGATAGCGGTGGGCGCGCCGAGATTCTTGATAGGCTTAGCTTCGATCCATTTAGTAAACTTGTCGACCGCCACTAACACATGAGTGAAGCCGCTCTCCCGCCAGTTCTTAGTGGTCCAACCATATCCAATCCCCAAACAGCGGGGCCGACGAGTGGAATGGTCTTCAAAGTCGACGGGTTTGTGTGACATATTGGAGTAAACCGACATCCTTCACACTTGTCGACTATCTCTTTCGCCATTTCATTTGCTCTTGGCGATGAAATACCGCTCGGTATGCTTTTGGCCACAATGGTCCAAGAGGGCGCATGATGACCACAGTCCCCGAAAGTGGATATCATCAAGAATTATCTGACCTTCTTCCGGTGTTATACACTTCTGTCCGACTCCAGTCGCGCTTTCTCTGTACAGTTGTCCCTTTATCACAGTAAAGGCCTTAGATCTACGGACGATCGGTCGAGCCTCTTCTTTGTTCTCTGGGCGTTCTTTCCTTAGGATGTATGCGATGTACGGCACCGTCTAGTCGGGAGTGATGACCAAGACTTCCATGATCGTCGACCACCGCCGGAACCTCAACCTCGATCGGGTCCGTGGCACTTTTGGTTGCGGAACTTCTTGATGAAAGGATCCTCTTGAATCGATGGTGAGTGGATGTGTTCCAAAACACATCCAAGGTCACCGAGTCACAGAGCAGCCGGGCGGACCGGCTCGCTAGAAACCCGACCGCCACGCGAGACTCGCCCTCTTCCCCAGACAGGCGTCGGGTCCGCAGCCCCGGCCTCCTCCGACGACGACTCGTCGGTCGCGTCTTCGACAAGCGGGGCCCCGGTCTCGGCACTGCTGATTTCCCCGGCGACCGCCGCCCATCGGGCGAGCTCCTCCTCCTCCTCCGGGGCCGTCGCGGCCCTGTCCTCCATACCACCAAAGATCGCCGGCCTCCGCGACAAGTCAGGCCTCCCTTGCCCCAGCAAAGCAATGTAGTCTAGTTCCACAGGAGGTGTCACGGGCGACGATTGCTCGGCGTCGGCGTTGACATATCCCTCATGCAGTGTCGAAGAACTCCTGCACTTGGGCATCGTCCGGCACGACTCCAGCTTTGAACGGGGCCATGCGCATTGCAGTCCCAAGATCATGGCAATGATGTCGGACCGACGGGAGTTATTGCACAACGGGACTACTCCCGCCGGCAACTTGAACAAAGGCTTCCTGACAACCTTGCCGGCCTTCACGGCGGCCCTCGCAACCTTGCCAGTCCGCTCGACCTCGCCATCACGACCTACGTCAAGTTGAAAGAGTCGCTGGCAGAGGTGAGCATTCTGCATCACGGTGAAGTTGTGGTCAAGGACGGGGCGGAGTCGCATGATGTCCGCAGGATTCGCGAAGAGCCAGGCCGGCCTCCCCTTGTTATGCAGTGGAGCGATCCGGCGGCGGATGAAATCCGCCCCGATCATCTCAAGGGTGAGCCCGGCCTCGGTAAGCCGAAGGATCCTGGTGATGACAGGAGTGAGCTTCTCGTCATCTTCATCGACGTCGCTCCAATCACTCCTACGGACCGGCGGCGCCCGGCGCACCTCGCAGAACGCCGGCGGATCATCCTCTTCAATCCAGCACCATCAGCCCCGCCACTCTTCCCACCTCTCCTTCATGGCACCGTCCGGATACGTCCCCTTGGATCTAGGGATCCAGGTGACGCAGCCAAAGATGGCGCCTATGCAGATCCGAGGGAAGAAGTAGTGGCGGAAGAGCGCCGTGTTGGGGTGCACCCCGGCGAAACCTTCACAGAGGTGCGCAAAAACAGCCATGCACGCCACGGCGTTCGAGGTAAAATCCAGAAGATGGAAACCGAAAGTATGCATGATGTCGATGAAGAAATCAGAGAAGGGAGGACAGAGCCCGCAGGAGAAATAATCAACGAAGAAAGGGTACCGATTCGAAGCGACCTCGGCACAGTCAGCAGGGATGACGCGCGTGGCTGGATGCCCCGACTTCTCTCCCCCCGTCTTCACCCCCACAAGGGCCTAAAGGAGTCCCAGAGCTCGTGTACGTCGATCGTCGAGGGGGGAAAGAAGGCGGATTGCGTCCGCTGCACTGCCAGTGCACACTCCGGTGCCTCCGTCACTCCGGCGTCCTTGGCCCCTCCTTTACCCCTGGTAGATTTGGGCGCCATGGCGGCTAAGAGGAGCAAAGAACAAGGGGCAGCAGGGACACGACAACAACAGGCGATGGCGAAAGCTTAGAGAAGAAGGAAAAGGGAGTGGCGGTTCTGAGATTGGAAAAGGCGCAAGGGAGGAAGGTAAAGTGAGCAGCGCGCCCGCAGTTATTCCTTTTTACGGGGAAGGCACGGGCCGCCTCCTTTCTCTTCCCATTAACTGCGATGTGACGCATGCATACGGGAACCGCCCCACACATGATTGCCACGTCACGCACACCCCTCCACGCCGCGCCACGCGCGCGGGACGTGGAGAGCGCAGCGCGCGAAAAGTTTTACCACAGTAAAAACCGCCCTGCCTGCCCGCGCACCATTCTGGGCCTAGCCCAACAACGCATCACGCTTATGCATGGCCCAGGCCGGGGGCTCACTGCCGGTGTACAAAAGAGGGGTGCACTTTTGTACCCCTATACTGTGCAGGCAGCCGAGCCGCACCCAGGCGCACCAAGCGAGTAGCAAGGAGGTGAGCCAAGGTAAGACCAAAGCCCAAGATAATCAAAGCAACGCCAAGGCCAAAAACCACAAGAAGCGGAGGGACGAAGCAGGCTCCCCCGGCAAGACCCTTGCCGGGGACAGCTTTGGCAGCCCCGGCAAGACCCTTGCCGGGGCAGCTCGCCCCACACCAACAGAGCGAGTCACCCTTGAGCCCACAACCTCTAGCGTAATCTACTACGTTGAGGCAAGGGCTCGGGAGACACCTCCTTGGTGGCATGCAGATCTTCGTCAAGATCATAAACGTACAAGACCAGATGAGGACCAAAAGATGACGACCCTTGGCAGGATTCTAGCCAAGGATATCCCTAAGGCCCCCGGCAGGTGCCTTGCCGGCGACGACAGCAAGTGCCACGACAAGACCCTTGTCGGGGCCCCGGCAAGGCCCTTGCCGAGGACGTCAACAAGCCACTGCTAGGCCCGCATCAACCAAGATCCCACCTACCGTCCCCAAGCAGCTGCCAGCCCGACCAGCTGGGCAAGCACCTGCGTGGCGACGATCGACCTCTACACCAACTCAGCAAGCACCTGCGTGGTGGCATGCAGATCTTCGTGAAGACCCTACCACCTCGCCACCTCACCTGCTCACGCTTACATGGCGCCACCCGCACCGCCGTGGCGTGTCGAAGCCAGGCGAGGCAAGCAGACGGGGCAGACTCGGTCCCGCCCCGATAAAGCAAGAGGACACCTAAGCAATGCATTAAATGCATCTTGTCCCATGAATCTGAGGGATAACCTCGCTGACCATGCCCTTTCCACCTCCTGCTTGCCACTGTGGCAACCCCTTTTTCTATAAAAAGAGGCCCGAGGCGACAGGAGAAGGATTCGGCTTTTTGGAGCTTGTTACACCTCGTAGCTAGCTCAAGAACTCAGAATACATCCACCAAGGCAGGACTAGGGTTTTACGCATCCTCGCGGCCCGAACCTGGATAAATGAACCGCGTACTCTCTGTCAGATCCGCTCTTCTCTCAACCCCGGGCCCCGCAACCGTAGTAGGGATCCTTGTGATCCCATAGGTGTCATTTCCACCGACACTATGTAGCATGGGATTGCATATTTAGTCATTCAGTACAATGCATGTTGCTAAACAACAATTGAAAAACGAAAAGGCATGTTAACTGCAATATCATATGACAACCAAATATCGTAATTCATAGTGGAATTGTTGAAACTATTATTGATGAAATTGAACTGCCTGGCAAATAGTTGCACATATAGAACATCACATTGTGAAGAACTAAAATAAACAAGTCATAAGGACATCTCTAGGCGATCCTTAAAAAGTTAAAGGACTAAAACCCTTAGTGGATATATATATATACTCCAGCAATTTTTGGCTTTTTCGAGTCGATCCCCTAAACTTAAGGTTGTAAACTTCAATTTGATCAAGTTCAAAGTAGGTTCAACTGAAAGTAGCATGCATTCAAACGTAAACATAGATAGTTTTGCATAACCGAACATAAAGCATAAATTTAAACTAAGCTAAACTACTTTCGGTCGAAGTAGAGGTCGAGCCAATCCTTCCTCGTCATGTACGATGTGCCGCGAGCCGGGTCTGGGCAGGTACCTCGTCGGGGTCGTTAGGGAAGGCACTCCTCCACTCGTCGACGTCGGTCTCCTCGTTCTCGGGGCCCACCTCGACGCCCTCTGCGCCGCCGTCGCCGCCGACTTCGACCTCGTCATCGAAGGAGAGCGCGATAACCTCGCCGCCCTCCGCGTCGCCATCCTCGCCGCCTTCAACCTCGTCATCGAAGGAGAGCGCGATAACCTCGCTGGCCTTCGCGCCGGCAAGATCGCCCGCTCCGCGTCCACGAGCTCCGGGTGCTGTCGGCGGAGCTCTTGCATGTAGGCCAACTACACAACCTTCTTCTTGTAGACGTTGTTGGGCCTCCAAGTGCAGAGGTTTGTAGGACAGTAGCAAATTTTCCTCAAGTGGATGACCTAAGGTTTATCAATCCGTGGGAGGCGTAGGATGAAGATAGTCTCTCTCAAGCAACCCTGCAACCAAATAACAAACAGTCTCTTGTGTCCCCAACACACCCAATACAATGGTAAATTGTATAGGTGCACTAGTTCGGCGAAGAGATGGTGATACAAGTGCAATATGGATGGTAGATATAGGTTTTCGTAATCTGAAAATATAAAAACAGTAAGGTAACAAGTAATAAAAATGAGCGTAAACAGTATTGCAATGCTAGGAAACAAGGCCTAGGGTTCATACTTTCACTAGTGCAAGTTCCCTCAACAATAATAACATAGTTGGATCATATAACTATCCCTCAACATGCAACAAAGACTCACTCCGAAGTCACTAGTAGAGGAGAACAAACGAAGAGATTATGGTAGGGTACGAAACCACCTCAAAGTTATTCTTTCCAATCAATCCGTTGGGCTATTCCTATAAGTGTCACAAACAGCCCTAGAGTTCGTACTAGAATAACACCTTAAGACACAAATCAACCAAAACCCTAATGTCACCTAGATACTCCAATGTCACCTCAAGTATCCGTGTGTATGATTATACGATATGCATCATACAATCTCAGATTCATCTATTCAACCAACACATAGAACCTCAAATAGTGCCCCAAAGTTCCCACCGGAGAATCAAGACGAAAACGTGTGCCAACCCCTATGCATAGGTTCATGGGCGGAACCCGCAAGTTGATCACCAAAACATTCATCAAGTGAATCACGTGATATCCCAATGTCACCACAGATACGCACGGCAAGACATACATCAAGTGTTCTCAAATCATTAAAGACTCAATCTGATAATATCACTTCAAAGTTAAAACTCAATCCATTACAAGAGAGTAGAGGGTGAGAAGCAACATAAGATACAACTATAATAGCAAAGCTCGCGATACATCAAGATCGTGCCAAATCAAGAACACGAGAGAGAGAGAGAGAGAGAGAGAGAGAGAGAGAGAGAGAGAGAGAGATCAAACACATAGCTACTGGTACATACCCTCAGCCCACAGGGTGACCTACACCCTCCCTCGTCATGGAGAGCGCCGGGATGATGAAGATGGCCACCGATGAGGATCCCCCTCCGGGCGGTGCTTTAACAGGTCCAGATTGGTTTTTGGCGGCTACATAGGCTTGCGGCCGCGGAACTCCCGATCTCTTGTGTTCCCCGATCGTTTTAGGGTTTATGGATATATATATAGGCGAAAGAAGTACGTCAGGGGAGCCACGAGGGGCCCACGAGGGTGGAGGGCGCGCCCCCCTACCTCGTGGCTCCCTCGTTTCTTTCCTGACGTGCAGTCCAAGTCTATCGGGTAAATTTCCTTCCAAAAATAACTTCTCGAGAAGGTTTCATTCCGTTTTGACTCCCTTTGATATTCCTTTTCTTGAAACACGGAAACAAGGGAAAAAGCAGGGGCTAACCTTTGAGCTCTGGGTCAATAGGTTAGTCCCAAAAATAATATAAAAGTGCATAATAAAGCCCATAAACATCCAAAACACATAATATAATAGCATGGAACAATAAAATTATAGATACGTTGGAGACGTATCAGCATCCCCAAGCTTAATTCCTGCTCGTCCTCGTGTAGGAAAATGATAAAAACAGCATTTTTGATGTGGAATGCTACTTGGCATAATTTCAATGTAATTCTTCTTACTTGTGGTATGAATATTCAGATCCGAAAGATTCAAGATAAAAGTTCATATTGACATAAAAATAATAATACTTCAAGCATACTAACTAAGCAATTATGTCCTCTCAAAATAACATGGCCAAAGAAAGTTCATCCCTACAAAATCATATAGTTTAGTCATGCTCCATTTTCGTCACACAAAAATGCTCTCATCATGCACAACCCGATGACAAGCCAAGCAATTGTTTCATACTTTAGTAATCTCAAACTTTTTCAACCTTCACGCAATACATGAGCGTGAGCCATGGATATAGCACTATGGATGGAATAGAATATAATGATGGGGGTTATGTGGAGAAGACGAAAAGGAGAAAGTCTCACATCAACGAGGCTAATCAATGAGCTATGGAGATGCCCATCCATTGATGTTAATGCAAGGAGTAGGGATTGCCATGCAACGGATGCACTAGAGCTATAAATATATGAAAGCTCAACAAAAGAAACCAAGTGGGTGTGCATCCAACTTGCTTGCTCATGAAGACCTAGGGCACTTGAGGAAGCCCATCATTGGAATATACAAGCCAATTTCTACAATGAAAAATTCCCACTAGTATATGAAAGTGATTTCATAGGAGACTCTCTATCATGAAGATCATGGTGCTACTTTGAAGCACAAGTGTGGTAAAAGGATAGTAACATTGTCGCTTCTCTCTTTTTCTCTCTTTTTTTGGGCCTTCTCGTTTTTTATGGCCTTTCTCTCTCTCTTTTTTATTCCTCACTTGGGACAATGCTCTAGAAAATGATGATCATCACACTTCTATTTATTTACAACTCAATGATTACAACTCGATACTAAAAGAAAGTATGACTCTATATGAATGCCTCCGGCGGTGTACCGGGATATGCAATGAACCAAGAGTGACATGTATGAAAGAATTACGAATGGTGGATTTTCCACAAATACTATGTCAACTACATGATCATGCTAGCAATATGACAATGATGAATGTGTCATGATAAACAGAATGATGGAAAGTTGCATGGCAATATATCTCGGAATGGCTATGGAAATGCCATAATAGGTAGGTATGGTGGATGTTTTGAGGAAGATATAAGGTGGTTTATGTGTGAAAGAGCGTATCATATCACGGGGTTTGGATGCACCGTGAAGTTTGCACCAACTCTCAATGTGAGAAAGGGCAATGCACGGTACCGAAGAGGCAAGCAATGGTGGAAAGGTGAGAGTGCGTATAATCCATGGACTCAACATTAGTCATAAAGAACTCACATACTTATTGCAAAAATCTACAAGTCATCGAAAACCAAGCACTACGCGCATGCTCCTAGGGGGATAGATTGGTAGGAAAAGACCATCGCTCGTCCCCGACCGCCACTCATAAGAAAGACAATCAAAGAACACCTCATGTTTCAAATTTGTTACATAATGTTTACCATACGTGCATGCTACGGGACTTGCAAACTTCAACACAAGTATTTCTCAAATTCACAACTACTCAACTAGCACAACATTAATATCACTACCTCCATATCTCAAAACAATCATCAAGCATCAAACTTCTCTTAGTATTCAACACACTCATAAGAAAGTTTTTACTAGTCTTGAATACCTAGCATATTAGGATTATTTAAGCAATTACCATGCTATTTAAGACTCTCAAAATAATCTAAGTGAAGCATAAGAGATCAATAGTTTCTATAAAAAAAATCCACCACCGTGCTCTAAAAGATATAAGTGAAGCACTAGAGCAACCAACAAACTACTCTGAAAGATATAAGTGAAGACCAATGAGTAGTCGAATAATTATGCAACTATGTGAAGACTCTCTAACATTTAATAATTTCAGATCTTGGTATTTTATTCAAACAGCAAGCAAAGCCAAATAAAATAAAATGACGCTCCAAGCAAAACACATATCATGTGGTGAATAAAAATATAGCTCCAAGTAAAGTTACCGATGGAAGTAGACGAAAGAGGGGATGCCTTCCGGGGAATCCCCAAGCTTTGGCTTTTTTGTGTCCTTAGATTATCTTGGGGGTGCCATGGGCACCCCCAAGCTTAGCCTCTTGCCACTCCTTGTTCCATAATCCATCTAATCTTTCCCCAAAACTTGAAAACTTCACAACACAAAACTCAACAGAAAACTCGTAAGCTCCGTTAGCGAAAGAAAACAAAACACCAATTCAAGGTACTGTAATGAACTCATTCTTTATTTATATTGGTTTTAAACATACTGCATTCCAACTTCTCTATGGTTTATAAACTATTTTACTAGCCATAGATTCATCAAAATAAGCAAGCAACACAATGAAAACAGAATCTGTCAAAAACAGAACAGTCTGTAGTAATATGTATCAAACACAAACTTCTGGAACTCCAAAAATTCTAAAATAAATTGGTGGACCTGAGGAATTTGTCTAGTAATAATCTGCAAAAATAATCAACTAAATAGCACTCTCCAGTAAAAAAAAATTAGCTAATCTCGTGAGCGCTAAAGTTTCTGTTTTTTACAGCATGATCATAAAGACTTCACCCAAGTCTTCCCAAAGGTTCTACTTGGCACAAACACTCATTAAAACATAAAACCACATCTAAACAGAAGCTATATGTATTATTTATTCCTAAACAGAACCAAAAAGCAAGAAACAAAAATAAAATTGGGTTGCCTCCCAACAAGCGCTATCGTTTAACGCCCCTAGCTAGGCATGATGATTTCAATGATGCTCACATAAAAGATAAGAATTGAAACATAAAGAGAGCATCATGAAGAATATGACTAGAACACTTAAGTCTAACCCACTTCCTATGCATAGGGATTTTGTGAGCAAACAACTTATGGGAACAAGAATCAACTTGCATAGGAAGGTAAAACAAGCATAACTTCAAGATTTTAAGCACATAGAGAGGAAACTTGATATTATTGCAATTCCTACAAGCATATATTCCTCCCTCATAATAATTTTCAGTAGCATCATGAATGAATTCAACAATATAACCAGCACCTAAAGCATTCTTTTCATGATCTACAAGCATAGAAATATTACTACTCTCCACATAAGCAAATTTGTTCTCATCAATAGTAGTGGGAGCAAACTCAACAAAATAACTATCATGTGAAGCATAATCCAATTGAAAATTGAAATCATGATGACAAGTTTCATGGTTATCTTTATTCTTTATAACATACGTATCATCACAATAATCATCATAAATAGGAGGCATGCTTTCATCATAATAAATTTTCTCATCAATACTTGGGGGACTAAAAATATCATCTTCATTAAACATAGCTTCCCCAAGCTTGTGGCTTTGCATATCATTAGCATCATGGGTATTCAAAGAATTCATACTAACAACATTGCAAGCATGCTCATAAGTCACATATTTTATGCCAAGCATTCTGTGTAATTCTTCTTCTAGTACTTGAGCACAATTTTCCTTCCCATCATTTTCACGAAAGATATTAAAAAGATGAATCATATGAGACACCCTCAATTCCATTTTTTTTGCAGTTTTCTTTTATAAACTAAACTAGTAATAAAACAAGAAACTAAAAGATTCGATTGCAAGATCAAAAGATATACCTTCAAGCACTCACCTCCCCGGCAACGGCGCCAGAAAAGAGCTTAGTTGACGGGGTGTGAGTGCCACTTCTAACCTCCCGGAAGCAGGCGCGGAAAAGAGCTTGATGTCTACTACGCAACCTTCTTCTTGTAGGCGTTGTTGGGCCTCCAAGTGCAGAGGTTTGTAGGATAGTAGCAAATTTCCCTCAAGTGGATGACCTAAGGTTTATCAATCCGTGGGGCGTGGGATGAAGATGGTCTCTCTCAAGCAACCCTGCAACCAAATAACAAAGAGTCTCTTGTGTCCCCAACACACCCAATACAATGGTAATTGTATAGGTGCACTAGTTAAGCGAAGAGACGGTGATACAAGTGCAATATGGATGGTAGATATAGGTTTTGTAATCTGAAAATATAAAAACAGCAAGGTAACAAGTAATAAAAGTGAGCGTAAACGGTATTGCAATGCTAGGAAACAAGGCCTAGGGTTCATACTTTCACTAGTGCAAGTTCTCTCAAAAATAATAACATAGTTGGATCATATAACTATCCCTCAACATGCAACAAAGATTCACTCCAAAGTCACTAGTAGTGGAGAACAAATGAAGAGATTATGGTAGATCTGAAACCCCTCAAAGTTATTCTTTCCAATCAATCCGTTGGGCTATTCCTATAAGTGTCACAAACAACCCTAGAGTTCGTACTAGAATAACACCTTAAGACACAAATCAACCAAAACCCTAATGTCACCTAGATACTCCAATGTCACCTCAAGTATCCATGGGTATGATTATACGATATGCATCACACAATCTCAGATTCATCTATTCAACCAACACATAGAACCTCAAAGAGTGCCCCAAAGTTTTCATAGGAGAATCAAGACGAAAAGCGTGTGCCGACCCCTATGCATAGGTTCATGGAAGGAACCATAAGTTGATCACCAAAACATACATCAAGTGAATCACGTGATATCCCATTGTCACCATAGATACATGCGGCAAGACATACATCAAGTGTTCTCAAATCATTAAAGACTCAATCCGATAAGATTACTTCAAAGGAAAACTCAATCCATTACAAGAGAGTAGAGGGGAGAAGCAACATAAGATCCAACTATAATAGCAAAGCTCGCGATACATCAAGATCGTGCCAAATCAAGAACACGAGAGAGAGAGATCAAACACATAGATCTTGGTACATACCCTCAACCCCGAGGGTGAACCACTCCTCCTCGTCATGGAGAGCGCCGGGATGATGAAGATGGCCACCAGTGAGGGATCCCCCCTCCGGCAGGGTGCCGGAACAGGGTCCCGATTGGTTTTTGGTGGCTACAGAGGCTTGCGGCGGCGGAACTCCCGATCTCTTCTGTTCCCCGATCGTTTTAGGGTATATGGATATATATAGGCGAAAGAAGTACTTCAGCGGAGCCACGAGGGTGGAGGGCGCGCCCCCCTACCTCGTGACTCCCTCGTTTCTTTCCTGACGTGCACTCCAAGTCTATCGGGCAGCTTTCCTTCCAAAAATAACTTCTCCAGAAGGTTTCATTCCGTTTTGACTCCGTTTGATATTCCTTTTCTTCGAAACACTGAAACAAGGGAAAAAACAGGAACTGGCACTGGGCTCTGGGTCAATAGGTTAGTCCCAAAAATAATATAAAAGTGCATAATAAAGCCCATAAACATCCAAAACAGATAATATAATAGCATGGAACAATCAAAAATTATAGATACGTTGGAGACGTATCAAGGCCTCGTCGGCGGCCTCGGCCTCGAGGCGCTCCCACGCCTCGTGGTCCTCTAGCGTCATAGCCCAGCTCACCACCCCTGGCTCCGGCACAACGAGGTCGACCGGACGTGTGCCGAAGGGGAAATTGAGCCTAGCCGCCACGCCGTGGTAGCGGACCTGCCGATTGGTCGTACTCCATGGCCTTGAGCTCGGCAGTGGAAGCTACCGAGCCACCGGCGGGTGTGGGTCTCTCGATCTGTAATCTCGGCGACCCACGTCCCCCACCGCCGCTGCCGGACCCTGAGGTAGGACCTCGTCGGCTGCCGGGTCCAAGGTAGGATGGGGAAGTCCTCGAACCGGCGTAGGGGCGCGGCGGCGGGAGGATCGGGCCCGCGGAGGATGACGGGGACACCTCGGCGGCCACCTCGCCGGCGTCAGGCGAAAAGTCCACGATGAAACTCTTTTTGGCCATTGGCTCCTCGAGCTCCCCAGCACACAGGCAGAGGTTGAGGATGGAGGCGCCGGAGATGGCGGCGACCTACCAATGGAGGCGCAGAGTGGGAGTAACAGACATCGCACATGGTCTGCACATACTAATCATGTGCTATCAAACATTAAAACCTTCCAGTAGGTAGATATTTTCGAGATTACGAGGCGATGTATTTTCGAGATTGCGAGGGATGCAGAGGCGGGAGTTTTTGGGGAGTGAGCTAGTGTGCTTGACACGCCGGCTGTGGACTGTAGTCGACGCACCTTCTCGCGTAAGCCATAGGCGTACTACACACCAACGGTGCTCCAAGATATTTCCTACTACATCTCACAGGGTTGGTGATAATAAACTATGTGGGATCTACTTGATTTGAATTACATAATGGGGTCATAGCAGCAATGGACGCTGTTTGAATTGCTGGACCTTTTATCTGCAGTGAACATGCAACTATATGTGTGTCGTAAAAGAATTGGAATTATTCAGGGTTCGTTTGGACATTTTATACATTAAACTGGTTTTCTAGCCATTTCAGGTGCACAATTCGAAATTAAACTACATGCACATGCTCCGGTGCATATAAATTGGTTGAAAAATCAAATCTGAGTCCTTCAGTGCATGCTTAGGTCCCATGCAAGAAATGGGAATGAATTTGTCGGGGTTTGTTTGGCCTTGTTTATGCATTAACTGGGTTTTCTAGACATTTTATGTGCATAATTCAAATTTGAACTACAAGCACATGCTCCAGTGCACCTAAGTTGGTTGAAAAATCACATGTGTGTCCTTGCGTGCATTCTTAGGTCCCATGCATGAGATGAGAATGAATTTCAAACACCAGGGCACCGTTGATTGCCGGCAATACGTTGAGATACCTGGTTTTAAAATTCTAGTAAATCCAAAACTCGTCTGAAGTTCATGAAACTTGGCATGCTATCATGGAGCGGCATCAACATGTCGTGGTGAAAATTTTGTCCCATTTGGGGCAGGTTTGGGTCTAAGCTTCTCACAACAAGCGTGATGGTTTCGGTAGGGAACGTGCCACCTTTGGGGACGGAACGATATCCGTTGCCTCTTATTGCTTTCAAAAAATTTCTAGTGTCAACATAGAACAACAGGAGTGTTGTGTTTAATCTTGGAATTTTTCAGGGTTCGTTTGGCCTTTTTTATACATTAACTGGGTTTTCTAGGCATTTTATGTGCATAATTCAAATTTGAACTACACGTGCTCCAGTGCACTAAAGTTGGTTGAAAAATCACATGTGTGTCCTTGGGTGAATTTCTAGGTCCCATGCAAGAGATGGGAATGAAATTCAAACACCGAAGCGATGTTGATTCTTGACAAAAGCGTTGAGATGCCTGGTTTTTAAATTCTAGTAAATCCAAAACTCGTCTGAAATTCATGAAACTTGGCATGCTATCATGGAGCGGCATCAACATGCCGTGGTAAAAGTTTGTCCCATTTGGGGCAGGTTTGGGTATATGTTTCTCACAAACCAGAGCTTCTTACAACAAGCATGATGTTTTCGATAGGGAACGTCCCACCTTTGGGGATGAAACGGTATCCATTGCCTCTTATTGCTTTCAATTTTTTTATCATGTCAACATAGAACAACAGGAGTGTTGTGTCAATTTTTGTGATTTTTCGGGGTTCGCTTGGACATTTTTATGCATTAACTGAGTTTTTAATGCATTTTATGTGCATAATTCCAATTTGAACTACATGCACATGCTCCAGTGCATATAAATTGGTTGAAAATCAAATCTGTGTCCTTAGGTGCATGCTTAGGTTCCATGCAAGAAATGGGAATAAATTTCAAACACCAGGGCACCATTGATTGCCGGCAAAACGTTGAGATACCTGGTTTTTAAATTCTAGTAAATCGAAAACTCGTCTGAAATTCATGAAACTTGGCATGCTATCATGGAGCAGCATCAACATGCCGTGGTAAAAAATTTGTCCCATTTGGGGCAGGTTTGGGTATATGCTTCTCACAAACTAGAGCTTATCATAACAAGCATGATGGTTTTGATAGGGAATGTCCCACCTTTGGGGACGAAATGATATCCATTGCCCCTTATTGCTTTCAAATTTTTCTCGTGTCAACATAGAACAATAGGAGTGTTGTGTCAATTTTTGTGATTTTTCGGGGTTCGTTTGGACATTTTTATGCATTAAGTGAGTTTTCAATGCATTTATGTGCATAATTCAAATTTGAACTACATGCACATGCTCCGATTGCATATAAATTGGTTGAAAAATCAAATATGTGTCCTTGAGTGCATGCTTAGGTCCCATCCAAGAAATGGGAATGAATTTCAGACACCGAGGCACCGTTGATTGCTTAAACAAAAGCGTTGAGATGCCCTGGTTTTTAAATTCCGATAAATCCAAAACTAAATGCGAAATTCATGAAACTTGGCATGCTATCATGGAGCGACATCAACATGTCATGGTAAAAAAATTGTCCCAATTGGGGCAGGTTTGGCTATATGCATCTCACAAACCAGAGCTTCTCACAACAAGCATGATGGTTTGGATAGGGAATGTTCCACCTTTGGGGATGAAATGGTATCCATTGCCTCTTATTGCTTCCAAATTTTTTCTCGTGTCAACAAAGAACAACAGGAGTGTTGTGTCAATTTTTGTGATTTTTCGGGGTTCGTTTGGACATTTTTATGCATTAACTGAGTTTTCAATGCATTTTATGTGCATAATTCAAATTTGAACTACATGCACATGATCCAGTGCATATAAATTGGTTGAAAATCAAATCTGTGTCCTTAGGTGCATGCTTAGGTTCCATGCAAGAAATGGGAATAAATTTCAAACACCAGGGCACCGTTGATTGTCGGCAAAACGTTGAGATACCTGGTTTTTAAATTCTAGTAAATCCAAAACTCGTCTGAAATTCATGAAACTTGGCATGCTATCATGGAGCGGCATCAACATGCCGTGGTAAAAAATTTGTCCCATTTGGGGCAGGTTTGGGTATATGCTTCTCACAAACCAGAGCTTCTCACAACAAGCATGATGGTTTCGATAGGGAACGTCCCACCTTTGGGGACGAAACAATATCCATTGCCTATTATTGCTTTTAAATTTTTTTCTCGTGTCAACATAGAGCAACAAGAGTGTTGTGTCAATTTTTGTGATTTGTCGGGGTTCGTTTGGACATTTTTATGCATTAACTAAGTTTTCAATGCATTTATGTGCATAATTCAAATTTGAACTACATGCACATGCTCCAGTGCATATAAATTAGTTGAAAAATCAAATATGTGTCCTTGGGTGCATGCTTAGGTCCCATGCAAGAAATGGAATGAATTTCAAACACCAAGGCGCCGTTGATTGCCGGCAAAACTTTGAGATACTTTGTTTTTAATTCTAGTAAATCTAAAACTCGTCTGAAATTCATGAAACTTGACATGCTATCATGGAATGGCTTTTCGACATGCTATGGTATTTTTCGTGTCCATTTTGAGAGAAGGCACACTCGAATAACAGCCAACAAAGGCATTTAAAAAAAATAGCTGCCACTTTAATATCTCAAACGGTTGTATAATTCAAATCATGTGCATTCTATTAACCATTCACGTGATGCCACGTTTCTTCGTTTTAATAGCTATAGGAGGTGCCGTGCGGACAGCTGCTTGACCTTGACTGAACGGGAGGCGTGCGAGCGGAGTCCGTGCAGTGTGAGAGAGGCGTGCAAGCTGTCCTCCAATCACGCTTGAGCTCAACAGGAAGCGTCTGAGTTATGCAGCTGCCTTGAGGCTCACTAGGAAGCGAGCCCTTTGACTTCCATGGCCGCCCGCCTTCCTCTCCATTAATGGCGCCGAGCCATTGTTTAATCTGGGCGGCCTTCTGTTCACCTCCCATTCCCTCCCTCCCAGACCTCCACCAACGCCATGGCGCAGAATGATCATCTACCACTAGTCTTCAAGTTTGGTGAAGTCGACTCCGAGCCGGAGGAGATAGAAAATAAGGAGAATGGGACCTCATGGACATGGCCCAGAAAAAAAGCTGGCCATGGCGGTTCTTGCCCCGTTCCGTCCAGCTCCATCCCGCGCCCGCGCCTGCGACCATCCCCGTAGCATTGACGGGCTGGTCGCCGAGCACAATCGCAGAGCTCGAAGCCCCGGGCATCAGCGAGGTCTCCGCGGACCCACGCAAGCTCGTGTACATGCCAGCGCCCATGCCCGTGCGCGCCCCTCCACCCACTGTGGCGCCAGCCCCCATGCGTTTGGCTGCACCCGCCGCGCCCGTGCCCCTGCCCGTGCGTGCCCCTCCACCAACTGCGGCGCCGGTCCCCGTGCGTTTGGCTGCACCAGCCGCGCCCGTGCCCGTGCGCGCGCCCCCCTCAGCGGCATGGGATGCTGTGATGTCTACTACACAACCTTCTTCTTGTAGACGTTGTTGGGCCTCCAAGTGTAGAGGTTTGTAGGACAGTAGCAAATTTCCCTCAAGTGGATGACCTAAGGTTTACAATCCGTGGGAGGCGTAGGATGAAGGTGGTCTCTCTCAAACAACCCCGCAACCAAATAACAAAGAGTCTCTTGTGTCCCCAACACACCCAATACAATGGTAAATTGTATAGGTGCACTAGTTCGGCGATGAGATGGTGATACAAGTGCAATATGGATGGTAGATATAGGTTTTTGTAATCTGAAAATATAAAAACAGCAAGGTAGCAAGTGGCAAAATTGAGCATAAATGGTATTGCAATGCTAGGAAACAAGGCCTAGGGTTCATACTTTCACTAGTGCAAGTTCTCTCAACAATAATAACATAATTGGATCATATAACAATCCCTCAACATGCAACAAAGAGTCACTCCAATGTCACTAATAGCGGAGAACAAACAAAGAGATTATTGTAGGGTATGAAACCACCTCAAAGTTATTCTTTCCGACCAATCCATTGTGCTATTCCTATAAGTGTCACAAATAGCCCTAGAGTTCGTAGTAAAATAACACCTTAAGACACACATAAACCAAAACCCTAATGTCACACCTAGATACTCTAATGTCACCTCAAGTATCCGCCGATTTGATTATACGATATGCATCACACAATCTCAGATTCATCTATTCAACCAACACAAAGAACTTCAAAGAGTGCCCTAAAGTTTCTCTGGTAGAGTCAAGGCGAAAACGTGCCAACCCCTATGCATAGATTCCCAAGGTCACGGACCCATAAGTTGGTCACCAAAACATACATCAAGTGAATCAATAGAATACCCCATTGTCACCACGGGTATCCCACGCAAGACATACATCAAGTGTTCTCAAATCCTTAAAGACTCAATCCGATAAGATAACTTCAAAGGGAAAACTCAATCCATTACAAGAGATTAGAGGGGGAGAAACATCATAAGATCCAACTATAATAGAAAAGCTCGCGGTACATCAAGATCATGCCAAATCAAGAACACGAGAGAGAGAGAGAGAGAGATCAAACACATAGCTACTTGGTACATACCCTCGGCCAGAGGGTGAACTACTCCCTCCTCATCATGGAGAGCGTCGGGATGATCAAGATGGCCACTGGTGATGGATCCCCCCTCCAGCAGGGTGCCGGAACAGTGTCCCGATTGGTTTTTGGTGGCTATACAGGCTTGCGGCGGCGGAACTCCCGATCTAGGTTTACGTTACAGGGGTTTACGTATTTATAGGAAGTTACAGCATGGGTCTCACGTCGAGGGGTCTCAAGGTCATCCACGAGATAGGGGTGCGCCTAGGGGGTAGGGCGCACCCTCCACCCTCGTGGATGGCTCGGGACTCTTCTTGCCCAACTCTTTTACTCTGGGGGCTTCTTTTGGTCCATAAATAATCATCAAAAATTGGCACGTCAATTGGACTTCGTTTGGTATTCCTTTTCTGTAAACTCTAAAACAAGGAAAAAAGCGAAGCCTTTGGGCTCTAGGTTAATAGGTTAGTCCCAAAAATCATATAAAACAGCATATAGATGCATATAAAACATCCAAGATGGATAATAAAATAGCATGGAACAATAAAAAATTATAGATACGTTGGAGACGTATCAAGCATCCCCAATCTTAATTCCTGCTCGTCCTCGAGTAGGTAAATGATAAAAACAGAATTTTTGATAAGGAATTCTACCTAACATATTTATCAATGTAATATTCTTTATTGTGGCAAGAATATTCAGATCCATAAGATTCAAAACAAAAGTTTAATATTGACATGAAAATAATAATACTTCAAGCATACTAACAAAGCAATCATGTCTTCTCAAAATAACATGGCCAAAGCAAGCTATCCCTACAAAATCATATAGTCTGGCTATGCTCTATCTTCATCACACAAAATATTTAAATCATGCACAACCCCGATGAAAAACCAAGTAATTGTTTCATACTTTTGATGTTCTCAAACTTTTTCAACTTTCACACAATACATGAGCATGAGCCATGGATATAGCACTATAGGTGGAATAGAATGGTGGTTGTGGAGAAGACAAAAAGGGAGAAGATAGTCTCACATCAACTAGGCGTATTAACGGGCTATGAAGTTGCCCATCAATAGATATCAATGTGAGTGAGTAGGGATTGCTATGCAACGGATGCCCTAGAGCTATAAGTGTATGAAAGCTCAAAAAGAAACTAAGTGGGTGTGCATCCAACTCGCTTGCTCATGAAGACCTAGGGCATTTTGAGGAAGTCCATCATTGGAATATACAAACCAAGTTCTATAATGAAAAATTCACTAGTATATGAAAGTGACAACATAGGAGACTCTCTATCATGAAGATCATGGTCCTACTTTGAAGCACAAGTGTGGTAAAAGGATAGTAGCATTGCCCCTTCTCTCTTTTTCTCTCATTTTTTTATTTGGGCCTTTCTCATTTTTTTATGGCCTCTTTTTTTTCTTTTTCGTCTGGAGTCTCATCCCAGCTTGTGGGGGAATCATAATCTCCATCATCCTTTCCTCACTGGGACAATGCTCTAATAATGAAGATCATCACACTTTTATTTACTTACAACTCAAGAATTAAAACTCAATACTTAGAACAAAAATATGACTCTATGTGAATGCCTCCGTGATATGCGGGATATGCAATGAATCAAGAGTGACATGTATGAAAAGATGTGAATGGTGGCTTTGCCACAAATACGATGTCAACTACATGATCATGCAAAGCAATATGACAATGATGAAGCGTGTCATAATAAACAGAACGGTGGAAAGTTGCATGGCAATATATCTCGGAATGGCTATGGAATATGCCATAATAGGTAAGTATGGTGGCTGTTTTGAGGAAGGTATGGTGGGTGTATGGTACCGGCGAAAGTTGCACGGTACTAGAGAGGCTAGCAATGGTGGAAGGGTGAGAGTGTGTATAATCCATGGACTCAGCATTAGTCATAAAGAACTCATATACTTATTGCATAAATCTATTAGTTATCGAAATGAAGTACTATGTGCATGCTCCTAGGGGGATAGATTGGTAGGAAAAGACCATAGCTCGTCCCCGACCGCCACTCATAAGGAAGACAATCAATAAATAAATCATGCTCCAACTTCATCACATAACGGTTCACCATACGTGCATGCTACGAGAATCACAAACTTTAACACAATGATCTCTCAAATTCACAAATACTCTACTATCATGAATCTAATATTACCATCTTCATATCTCAAAACAATCATAAAGAATCAAACTTCTCATAGTATTCAATGCACTTTATATGAAAGTTTTTATTATATCCCTCTTGGATGCCTATCATATTAGGACTAAATTCATAACCAAAGCAAAATACCATGTTGTTCTAAAAGACTCTCAAAATAATATAAGTGAAGCATGAGAGTTCATCTATTTCTGCAAAATAAAACCACCGTCGTGCTCTAAAAAGATATAAATGAAACACTAGAGCAAATGACAAACTACTCCAAAAGATATAAGTGGAAATCAATGAGTAGTCGGATAACTATGAAACTATGTGGAGACTCTCTAACATTTCAGAATTTAAGATCTTGGGATATTATTCAAACAGAAAGCAAAACAAAATAAAATAAATTGACGCTCCAAGCGAAACACATATCATGTGGTGAATAAAAATATAGCTCCAAGTAAGGTTACCGATGAACGAAGGCGAAAGAGGGATGCCATCCAGGGCATCCCCAAGCTTAAACTCTTAGTTGTCCTTGAATATTACCTTGGGGTGCCTTGGGAATCCCCAAGCTTAGGCTCTTGCCACCCCTTATTCCTTAGTCCATCGAATCTTTACCCAAAACTTGAAAACTTCACAACACAAAACTTAACAGAAAACTCGTAAGCTCCGTTAGTATAAGAGAATAAATCACCACTTAGGTATTGTTGTGAACTCATTCTTTATTTGTATTTGTGTAATATCTACTATATTCCAACTTCTCTATGGTTCATACCCTCCGATACTACTCATAGATTCATCAAAATAAGCAAACAACACATAGAAAACAGAATATGTCAAAAACAGAACAGTCTGCAGTAATCTGTAACTCCCGAATACTTATGTAACTCCAAAAATTCTGAAATAAATTGGTGGACCTGAGGAATTTCTCTATTAATCTTATGCTAAGATAATCAACTTAAAAGCACTCTTTTGTAAAAAATGACAGCTAATCTAAATGAGTATAAAGTTTACATTTTTTCTGACAAGATCACATTAACTTTCACCCAAGTCTTCCCAAAGGATCTACTTGGCACAAACACTAATTAAAACATAAAACAACATCTAACCAGAGGCTAGATAGATTATTTACTACTAAACAGGAGCAAAAGGCAAAGAACAATAATAAAATTGGGTTGCCTCCCAACAAGAGCTAACGTTTAACGCCCCTAGCTAGGCATGATGATTTCAATGATGCTCACATAAAAGATAAAAATAGAAACATAAAGAGAGCATCATGAAGAATATGAGTAGCACATTTAAGTCTAACCCACTTCCTATGCATAGGGATTTTGTGAGCAAACAATTTATGGGAACAAGAATCAACTAGCATAGGAAAGCAAAAACAAACATAACTTCAAGATTTTAAGCACATAGAGAGGAAACTTGGTATTATTGCAATTCCTACAAGCATATATTCCCCCCTCATAATAATTTTCAGTAGCATCATGAATGAATTCAACAATATAACCATCACATAAAGCATTCTTTTCATGATCTAGAAGCATATAATTTTTATTATTCTCCACATAAGCAAATTTCTTCTCATGAATAGTAGTGGGAGCAAACTCAACAAAATAACTATCATGTGAGGCATAATCCAATTGAAAATTAAAATCATGCTGACAAGTTTCATGGTTATCATTATTCTTTATAGCATACATTTCATCACAATAACCATCATAGATAGCAACTTTGTTCTCATAATCAATTGGAACCTCTTCCGAAATAGTGGATTCATCACTAAATAAAGTAAAGACCTCTCCAAATCCACTTTCATAATTATCGCAATAAGATTCAACACCCTACAAAATAGTGGGATCATTACTTCCTAGAGTTGACACTCTTCCAAACCCACTTTCATCAATATAATCATCATAAATAGGAGGCATGCTATCATCATAATAAATTTGCTCATCAAAACTTGGGGGACAAAAAATATCATCTTAAATCAAACATAGCATCCCCAATCTTGTGGCTTTGCATATCGTTAGCATCATAGATATTTAAGGAATTCATACTAACAACATTGCAATCATGCTCATCATTCAAATATTTAGTGCCAAACATTTTAATGTATTCTTCTTCTAACACTTGAGCACAATTTTCCTTTCCATCATTTTCACGAAAGATATTAAAAAGATGGAGCATATGAGGCACCCTCAATTCCATTTTTTTGTAGTTTTCTTTTATAAACTAAACTAGTGATAAAACAAGAAACTAAAAGATTCGATTGCAATATCTAAAGATATACCTTCAAGCACTCACCTCCCCGGCAACGGCGCGGAAAATAGCTTGATGTCTACTACACAACCTTCTTCTTATAGGCGTTGTTGGGCCTCCAAGCTATGACGAGAGGTTTGTGGGGCGGTAGCAAATTTCCCTCAAGTGGATGACCTAAGGTTTATCAATCCGTGGGAGGAGTAGGATTAAGATGGTCTCTCTCAAACAACCCTGCAACCAAATAACAAAGAGTCTCTTGTGTCCCCAACATACCCTATACAATGGTAAATTGTATAGGTGCACTAATTAAATGAAGAGATGGTGATACAAGTACAATATGGATGGTAGATATAGGTTTTTAATCTGAAAATATAAAAACAGCAAGGTAGCAAGTGGTAAAAGTGAGCGTAAGCAGTATTGCAATGCTAGGAAACAAGGCCTAGGGTTCATACTTTCAGTAGTGCAAGTTCTCTCAACAATAATAACATAATTGGATCATATAACAATCCCTCAACATGCAACAAAGAGTCACTCCAATGTCACTAATAGCGGAGAACAAACGAAGAGATTATTGTAGGGTACGAAACCACCTCAAAGTTATTCTTTCCGATCAATCCATTGGACTATTCCTATAAGTGTCACAAACAGCCCTAGAGTTCGTAGTAAGATAACACCTTAAGACACACATCAACCAAAACCCTAATGTCACCTAGATACTCCAATGTCACCTCAAGTATCCATGGTATGATTATACGATATGCATCAAACAATCTCAGATTCATCTATTCAACCAACACAAAGAACTTCAAAGAGTGCCCTAAAGTTTCTACCGGAGAGTCAAGACGAACCCCTATGCATAGATTCCCAAGGTCGCAGAACCCGCAAGTTGATCATCAAAACATACATCAAGTGAATCAATAGAATACCTCATTGTCACCACGGGTATCCCACGCAAGACATACATCAAGTGTTCTCAAATCCTTAAAGACTCAATCCGATAAGATAACTTCAAAGGGAAAACTCAATCCATTACAAGAGAGTAAAGGGGGAGAAACATCATAAGATCCAACTATGATAGCACAGCTCGCTGTACATCAAGATCATGCCAAATCAAGAACATGAGAGAGAGAGGGAGATCAAACACATAGCTCTTTGGTACATACCCTCGACCACGGTGGACTACTCCCTCCTCATCATGGAAGGCGCCGGGATGATGAAGGTGGCCACCGGTGATGGATCCCCCTCCTCGGAGTGCGAGCAGGGTCCCGATTGGTTTTTAGTAGCTCTGAGGCTTGCGGTGGTGGAACTCCCGATCTAGGTTTTAAATCACAGGGGTTTTACGTATTTATAGGAATTTTGGCATCGGTCTCACGTCGAGGGGTCTCCGAGTCATCCACGAGATAGAGGCGCGCCCGAGGTAGGCGCGCCCTCCACCCTCGTGGATGGCTCGAACTCTTCAGCCCAACTCTTTACTCGGGGCTTCTTGTGGCGCCCCGATTCAATCGTACACTAATCATGCACGCATAAGCGTGTACGATCAAGATCGAGACTCACGGAAGATATCACAACACAAATCTAAAACATAAATAAGTCATACAAGCATCATAATACAAGCCGGGGGCCTCGAGGGCTCGAATAAAAGTGCTTTCGATCATAGGCGAGTCGGAAGCAACAATATCTGAGTACGGACATAAGTTAAACAAGTTTGCCTTAAGAAGGCTAGCACAAAGCTGGGATACATGATCGAGAAAGAGGCGCATGCCTCTGCACAGGATCCTCCTAAACTACTCCACGGTGGTAAATGCGTCGGTGCTGCGTAATAGTAAACACCTCCAGTGTAGTAGAATTGGAAGTAAATCGTCGAAGGTGGCGTCGGCTCTCTGGACTCCATCGTCTGGTCGCAGCAATTGGGTAAAGAAAGGGAAAAGGGGAACAAAGGCAACCGTGAGTACTCATCCAAAGTACTCTTAAGCAAGGAAACTACACTACATATGCATGGGTATATGTGTAAAGGGCCATATCGGTGGGTGAACTGCAGAATGCCGAATAAGAGGGGATAGCTAATCACTGTGAAGACTAAACGCTTGGCAGCCTCCGTCTTCTTGACATGTCGAAGAGAGCGGTGAAGTCCTCCAAGTAGCATCGCATAGCATAATCCTACCAGCGATCCTCTCCTCGTAGCCTGTTAGAGAAGCGACCACCGAGTTGTATGTCGGCACTTGGAAGGGTGTGTTTTATTAAGTATCCGGTTCTAGTTGTCATAAGGTCAAGGTACAACTCCAAGTCGTCACTGTTACCAAGATCACGGCTATTCAAATAGATAAACTTCCTGCGGTGCACCACATTACCCAACACGCTCGATCCCATTTGGCGGGACACCTTTATTACGGGTCATGCCCGGCCGGAAGATCAACACGTCGCAGCCCCATCTAGGCATAACAGAGGTCGACCGCGCGGTCTAAACCTAAGCGCCGCGAAGTGCAGGCCCATCGCCCTTAGCACACCTGCGTTGCGAAAGCGGCCGCAGAACCTAGCCTAGCGGCGTTCGATCCAATCCAATCGGCGCCCGCTCGTCGTGACGTCACGAAATGCTTGGTGATACCACGGCGCGGTTGCCCATATCTTGTCCCACGTGGCGGTTAGTGCGTATAAGGTCAGCGACCTTTCGAGATCAAATACCAAGATCTCGTTAAGCGTGTTAAGTATCCATGAAACGCCCGAGCGAGGCCGAGCCCACCTCTCACCAGGTAGTCTCAACCTGCACTGACGCTCATACAAAGATCCACCGCAGGGCCGTTGGGACAAAAGGTCCTTTCAGCCCCAATCCGTGAATCACTCGCGGGTGCTCCTGGCCGACCGACTTTAGTCACCACATGTATCATGTATAAAGTGTATAGTATATACGTGATCACCTCCCGAGTGATCACGGCCCGATAGTATAACACAATGACGGACAAGAATGTAGGGCCCTTGATGGAAAACTAGCATCCTATACTAAGCATGTAGGATTGCGGTAAAGGTAACAACTTGATAGTAACAAGGACAGGCTATGCATCGAGGATAGGATAACGAGAAAGCGGTAACATGCTACACTACTCTAATGCAAGCGGTATAGAAGAGAATAGGCGATATCTGGTGATCAAGGGGGGCTTGCACGATTGCTCACAGCAAGGAGGGGTCGTCAACTCCGTAGTCGAGCAGAAGCGGCAGCAGTGTCGGTCTCAGTAGTCTACCTGAGAGAAGAGGGAAGAAACAATGAATACAATGCAAACAGATGCATAACGATGCATGACAAATCAATATGTGATGTTAGGCGTGCCCTAACGCGGTATGAGGTGATACCGGTGAAGGGGGGAAACATCCGGGAAAGTATCCCCGGAGTTTTGCGTTTTCAGACAGATGAATCGGAGGGTAAAAGTTGCGAGTTTGCTATGCTAGGGATGTGTGGCGGACGAAGAGGCTGCGTTTCCGGGTTCGTCTCGTTGTTCTGAGCAACTTTCATGTAGAAAGTATTTTCATCTGAGCTACGGTTTATTTTATATTAATTTTAAAAGATTTAAATCATTTTTAGGATTTATTTAATTATTTTCAAACAACATTATACGAGCGATTGCTTACTTGACGTCATCATAACGTCGACATGACATCGGCCGATCAGCGAGAGGTGTTGGTGGTCAAGTAACGATGTGGGACCCGTCTGTCATTGTCTTAGACTAACTAAGCAGGATTTATTAGTTTAAATTGGTTAATTAGATTAACAAACACTGGTTAAATAAGTTAAGATATTTTCCTAATTAATTAATCAGTATTATTTTTTAAGCCTTATTATTATTGTTATTTTTCGTTTCCTTTTTTTAAACGTTTTGGGCATGGGGCCCCTGTCATTGTACGAGGCCATAGCAATCTTGAGGTTCACAGGCGTCGGGCGCTGGAGTGCTTGGCGCACCAGCGGGCACTCGCCATAAGCGAAACGAGCCCGCCGCAGCTGACGGGAAGGCCGGCGTGGCGATCGAACCCACGGTGAGCGATGGGAACACGTCGGCGCCAATGAGCAGCGGCAAAGCGCCTTGGGCGGGACCTAAGCGCGGGGTGGCCGTCTTGACCCAGGCCTTGTGCCTTGGGCGCTGTATGGGGCGTGGTCCGGACAGCGTCTTGTGGCGGCCGTGGGTGTGGCGGTCGTGGTGAGCCAGGGGCAAGGGAGAGGAGGCCGGGGCCTCACCGGTAAGCTGCGGTGGTCGGCGGGGCTCGATGGAGCCGTCGAGGGGGAGACGAGGACGGGACGACGTTCCGGTGCGTCTGTCCGGCGACGTGGTGATGAGGAGGCGCGACGCTTGGCGATCCGGCGACGGGCGCGGCGAAGACGATGTCGAGCAGCGCCTGGCGGCGAGGTGTGGTCGTCGGGGCGCAGCGGGAGGCGTTCAGCGAGCGGCGGGTTGGACGGCGAAGGGGTAGGCGCAGTGAAGTCGGGCGCCCGATGAGCGACAAGTGGACGCAACGACCCGAGGCGGCGTCAAGGCCGAGGCGGCGGGGCGCCCAAATGAGGCGGGCTACTGGGAGAAGGCGAAGGCTGGCCGGCGGGGTGACGCCGGGGATGGGCGCCGGAATCGTGGCGTGGGGGTGAGTTAGGCCGATCCGATTCTGGATCGGAGGGATGGGAGCGAGAGGGAGGGGGTGCCGTGGGGAGTGGGGGAGTTCGATCTAGGGTTTGGTGGGGAGTGGGGGATAAGGTGAGTGGGTGGGCGGTTGGGCACGGCGGTTGGGCCTTTGCCAGTTGGGCTAACAAGCTGGGCCCTGATTGATGGTTTGTGTTGTTGTTTTTTTTTAGTTTCTCTCTTGCTTTATTTTATTTATTTTCTTTTATTTATTTCCCTTTCTGTTTTCTCTTTATTTACCTAACATTTTAGTTTTGTAAAAATACATAGGTTGTACCTAATTTAGTAAACTTAATTAAGTCACATCCCGAACATTTTTGTTTTAATGTTTGAAAACTTTGGTTGTTTGTCTCTATTTTGAATTTGAATTTGAATTCGGTTTTCGCACTAAAGCGAGATTAGCAACAGTAAATCAAGGTGACGTGGCAGCATTAGCAGAGGTTACTGTAGCTTGATTATCCGGGCGTCACAATTCTCCTCCACTACAAGAAATCTCGTCCCGAGATTTAAGAGGTAGAGAAGGGGGAGGTCTAATTCTGAAATTCTAACGGATCTTCTCGGCCTTGGTTGCTCTCCCGAAGAGGTCGATCCATTACATTAGCGTCTTCATTTCTTTGCTTGATTCATCATGGTGAAGTCGTCATCCTTTCTTCGGGGTTCCTTCATGCTTACGAATAGGTAAGGGGTAGCTCGCTACTCTGACAGAATGCTTAAGGGGTAATCGTCTGGGGTTTTCTCGTGAATGGATAGATGAGTATCCCTCGAGTTGAACAAATCGAGAGTAAGGTAAGAAGGTACAATAAGGAGTTCAAAGCGGATAGACAATCGTTCGATGCCTGAAAAAGAGTGTGAAAGGGGTTCAAAGCAATCGGGAATAAGTATTGTGTCCGGTAACAGATTTGATGATCCCTCGGAAGATGGCTCGTGAATTACATACGAGGCCACGCGAGGAACAACCTTGAGAGCGAAGTGCAGGAGAGTCAGGTTTCGTTCCTGTGGAACTGTGGGTTATGGGCCCACCATGCGGTTTAAAATAGAAAGGGGGCAGACATCTTGCACGGTCACGATAGCAAGGCATGTCAGAGGCTAGCCTGTCGGTTATGTCGGTAACAACATCGATACCAAGGGCGAGGAACGAAGAGAACCATTTTCCTGCTCGTTGAACGAGGCGGACCAATAGGCAAAGTTCTCGTCCATCGGTGGTTACCGGAATGTCATCAACAATAGTAACAGGGTCTTACTGATAGAGTGGTACAACAAGGAGCTTATCTAAGCAGTGAATTATCCCCGCTCAGATAAGTAGATAACAAGAAAGGTTTAAACAAAGCAATGGAAAGGAAAACGCAATTATCAGATTAAACAGAACAATGGAAAGGAAAATTGTGATTACACACAATTATTAGTAGTATATCCTTCCCATGTACAAGCAGAACATGGCATATATAGGGTAGGAGAGCAAGTACCCCAACCATTCAGATAAGAGGCAAGGATTAATCAAGATGTTACCCATACAACGGTGTTTGGATAACTGACCAAGAATCATTTAGTATCGCACCTCCAATGTTCTTGTTGATGGGCGGGGTATCATAGTCATGCTTCGAGGTATAGCGATATTGTGTTCCAATCCGGGCCAGACTTGGATACACAAATGATCCATCGAGAAGCAACTTCTAAAATAAGTCTTACAATTTCCTTATGGAAGAATGGCTAACCTTCTTTGAAAAGAGGGTATTATAACAATGGGTTCCCCGGCCGGTGTGCTAGGCATGACATCACCTTACGGTCATATAAAGACCAATGTTAAAACTCCACGGAAATATGTTCAAACCATCATATCGACCGAGATTTGGATCTAATTGGTGTCGAGGATACCTCGGACTCGAGGATGCACGAGAAGAAAAGGTGTAACACAAATTGGCGAGATGTCATTGTAAGATTCTCGAAATGAACTATGGAAGCGAGTTCCAAAACAAGAGTTCATCATTTAACCAAGGAGAGAGACGATGAGGTGGTGATGGACTCAGTGACAATTCCTCAAGATTTCCAAAAGGATGGATTTCCACAGTTATGTGAACAAGGGGATAACATTTGTCAATTCAAATGATATAATGTTGTATGCTCTAGGAAAAAACATACACCATCCATCATTAGTTGAAAGGTGTGCCCGAAGTAAGACCTTAGGCAGCAAGCTCAATGTTAGAGTGACGATTCAATAACCAACAGTCTAAGGATGAACTGTCGATCGTTAACTTCAAAGCAATAGGGTTGCTAGAAGTCCAGAACTCAAACAACATTGGTAGCATATTGGTATCCTAGTTAAAAACAAGCACGGGGACCAAGGAAGAATGATGATGGTGAGAAGTATCATCATACCGAGAATTTCTAAGAGGTGGAGCAATTCTCGCGACCTTCTTGTCACAAAAAGATGGTAATCTTGCAAGGTAGAGCATAACATAAAGTGGGATAGCAAGGAATTCAAGGTACAACGCATAAAACTAGAACAAGTTTTGTGTTGCGGAAATCTAATAATGTTGTCGATGGTAGCCCAAATCATCGAGGGCAAAGGATGGCATTTCTCATCAAAATTCGATAGATCTCTTGGAAGAGCTCAGAATGTTGATGATATTCACGACACATTGGTCACGAGAGTTCATGAAGATGTAATCGATCGGCGATGACATCAAGTTAAAGTAACGATGAAGCGAAAAGTTATTGGAACCATGGGTACGAAACAAACTCAAAATCAGTTTTGTTGTTCAAGGAGAAATGATAAGATGAGGAAGATCGACGTAAGCTTAGCTCGTCGTCAGAAGTTGTGCTCTGAGAAGAAGGACCGGGTAGCACAGTTAAAATTAGCTCGATAATGATATAGCCGATCGGGCTAGGAATGACTTGAAGGATTAATAAATTTGTAAGCAGTGAAGGGTTCAAATACTTGTTGAATCGCAATGGGAACTCGATTCAGTTACCGGTGTCTTTGAGTTTTTAATAACTCAGAGCCAGTGAAAAAAAAATTGAATCAGTGAGAAGGTAGTACTTGATGAACTCATAAAAGTTATGCAGTTCCATGATATTCTCGAGATACCAGGGGGTAATACTCGATGACAGATCAAAGTAGAGGTTGGACTGGGGCATTGCTCTGCGAAGACAAGTGCTTAAACTTGCACGAGAAATGGTATTTAAAGGAGAACATGGTGAACCACGATTGCAAAAGGCGGATCCCGGATATAAGATGATCTTATACCAAGGGAATAATTAATTTTAAAAGAAGCTTCGATGAGAAGATGTACATCGTGTCCATGGGCATGAACACCAAGTTCAAGGTCGACTCCCACTTCTCCAATGCACAACCTTTCATTCACTTCTCGCGTTCAATGAAGTTGTAGTGTTGAAATTTTATCTGGCAAAATACCAGAAGAGTACGACTCATGAAAACTTTCGAGTTCACACATATTAAGGAAGGCATAGGTTCAACCCATCGGGGCATCTTAGAATCATATACCAGAATCTTTAGAAGTAATTAACTCAAGCTCAAGGCGGAGCATGGTTGAGAAAGCGAGAGGATACAATTTACCAAAGGCATTATGTATTAGAGGAAAGGCTCACAAGGTTATTGAATATGAAGAGGCGTTGTCGGATAAAATCCAACAAAGGATCTGGTGGTCCACAAGGGATCGGCGTGAGCATCGGTACTCAACTAGAGGAAGAAGAATGCAAGGAGATTAGATTATAGAAACAATGACTAACTCAATTGTCAAATGCAAAGGAATTATGATTTCCAAATCAAGGGATCGAAGCAATGCTACGATTAGGGATGGATAAGTTGAATAGCCTTAGGGTACAATCAACGACAATTGGATTGATCGAGAACCAATTCCGATTAAAGGAATGGCAGCTCAGCCGGAAAGGTAATTTATAAGGATCAATGATGATTGCGTGTATTACTTAAACATATTGAGTCAACAGACTCAAAATGATAATGACAAGGAATGTCAATAAGACTACGAGACTTATGGGATTAACCATAATGCAAGCAAGCAAGAATATCAAGAGCCAAAGGCTCCGGAGGATTCGGAAGGTCGAATAGTATTTTGAAGACTTTTGTGAAACACATGAACAAGCCCAGGGATGAGCGGATACTCGACAAGTGCGAGGATTTATTTGAAGGGGTATTCATGTGGCAAAGAACTGCTAGGCAGTAGGCACAAAGTATTCTCGGAACAATAGAGAAAACTTCGGGGTATCTTGTAATAACAAGATCAATGGGGGATGATCGTATGAATAGCAAGTGTAAGTTGTTATCCATAAGGATTTATCGGTGGTCGGGAATAGCAAAAGTGATGGGCACCAAGTCTCGAGAGAATATCAAAGAGTATCTCCGAAATCTTCTGGTGCAGTTGGTGATCATCTGGACTGAAGGGCCTCCCCGGGAGGAAGTATTTTCGAGAACCTAAAGTTAGATTTTAGTAAAAATCGTTTAACCCGAATAGAAGAGAGTTCAGAATCCCAGAGTAAAGGTCGAGGAGTAAAAGATCCTAGTACCACCCGATGGCGACGTGGGCCCATGGGCGCATGACCATGTTAGTAAAAGTTTTGTAAAGTCTAGACTCGACTTGACAAAGGAGTGTGGAAGGGGATTCCTACAGGCGATCGGCTCGATACCAACTTCAGGCGCCCCGATTCAATCGTACACTAATCATGCATAAGCGTGTGCGATCAAGATCGAGGACTCATGGGAAGATATCACAACACAACTCTAAAACATAAATAAGTCATACAAGCATCACAATACAAGCCGGGGGCCTCGAGGGGCTCGAATACAAGTGCTCGATCATAGACGAAGTCAGTGAGCTTAACAATATATGAGTACACACATAAGTTAAACAAGTTTTCCTTAAGAAGGCTAGCACAAAGCGGGATACAGATCGAAGAAGGCGCAAGCCTCACTGCACTGAGATCCTCCTAAACTACTCACAGTGGTAAATCGGTAGGCTGCGTAGTAATGAAGCACCTCCGATGTATTAGGAATTAAATAAATCGAAGGTGGCGTCGGCTCACAGGCTCCATCGTCTGGTATGACAATCGGGTAAAGAAAGGGGAAAAGGGGAACAAGGCAACCGTGAGTACTCATCCAAAGTACTACTTAAGCAAGGAGCTACACTACATATGCATGGGTATATGTGTAAAGGGCCATATCGGTGGATTGAACTACAGAATGCCGAATAAGAGGGATAGCTAATCCTGTGAAGACTATGCTTGGCAGCCTCCGTCTTCTTGACATGTAGAAGAGAGTAGACTAAAGTCCTCCAAGTAGCATCGCATAGCATAATCCTACCCGCGATCCTCTCCTCGTAGCCACATTGAGGAAGCGACCACCGAGTTGTATCACGGCACTTGGAAGGGTGTGTTTTATTAAGTATCTGGTTCTAGTTGTCATAAGGTCAAGGTACAACTCCAAGTCGTCACATTCACCGAAGATCACGGCTATTCAAATAGATAAAGTTCACTGCGAGGGTGCACCACATTACGACACGCTCGATCCCATTTGGCGGACACAGCATTGCAGGTCATGCCCGTCATGGAAAGATCAACACGTCGCAGCCCCACCTAGGCATATGAGAGAGGTCGACACGCGGTCTAAACCTAAGCGCCGCAGTGCAGGCCCATCGCCCTTAGCACACACTTGCGACGCTGCGAGGGCGGGACCTAGCCTAGCGGAGCGTTCGGTCAATCCGGCGCGTGCCGCTCCGTCATGACGTCACGAAATGCTTCAGGTGATACCACCATGCGGTTGCCCATATCTTGTCCCACGTGGCGGTTAGTGCGTATAAGGTCAACGACCCAACTCAGATCAAATACCAAGATCTCGTTAAGCGTGTTAAGTATCCATGAGCCGAAACGAGGCGAGCCCACCTCTCACCCAGGTAGGCTCAACCTGCCTGACGCTCATACAAAGATCCACCACGAGAGGGCCGTTGGGACAAAGGTCCTTTCAGCCCCAATCCGTGAATCACTCATGGTGCTCCACAAGCCGACCCGACTTTAGTCACCACATGTATCATGTATAAAGTATATAGTATATACCCGTGATCACCTCCCGAGTGATCACGGCCCGATAATATAGCAATGACGGACAAGAATGTAGGGCCAGCGATAGAAAATTAGCATCCTATAATAAGCATGTAGGATTGCGGTAAAGGTAACAACTTGGTAGTAACAAGGGCGGGCTATGCATCGAGGATAGGATAACGGAAAGCGGTAACATGCTACACTACTCTAATGCAAGCGGTATGGAAGAGAATAGGCGATATCTGGTGATCAAGGGGGCTTGCGATTGCTCTGGCAAGAAGGAGAATCGTCAACTCCGTAGTCGAGCAGCGGCCGGCGTGTCGGTCTCGTAGTCTCACGGAGAGAAGAGGGGAAGAAACAATGAATACAATGCAAACAGATGCATAACGATGCATGACAAAGCAATATGTGATGTTAGGCGTGCCCTAACGCGGTATGAGGTGATACCGGTGAAGGGGGGAAACATCCGGGAAAGTATCCCAGGAGTTTCGCGTTTTCGGACAGATGAATCGGAGGGGAAAAGTTGCGAGTTTGCTATGCTAGGGATGTGTGGCGGACGAACAGGCTGCGTTTCCGGGTTCGTCTCGTTGTTCTGAGCAACTTTCATGTAGAAAGTATTTTCATCTGAGCTACGGTTTATTTTATATTAATTTTAAAAGATTTAAATCATTTTTAGGATTTATTTAATTATTTTCAAACAACATTATCCAGAACAGTGCTTGCTGACGTCATCATAACGTCAGCATGACATCAGCAGTCAACAGAGGTGTTGACTGGTCAACTGACGTGTGGGACCCGTCTGTCATTGTCTTAGACTAACTAAACATGATTTATTAGTTTAAATTGGTTAATTAGATTAACTAACACTGGTTAATTAAGTTAATTGATTGTCCTAATTAATTAATTAATATTATTTTTAAAAGCCTTATTATTATTATTATTGTTATTTTTGTTTCCTTTTTTAAGCGTTTTGGGCATGGGCCCCCTGTCATTAGCACGAGGCCATATGATCTTGAGGTTCCACAGGCGTCAGGCGCCGGTGCGGGCGCTTACCAATGATACTCGCTTCATAAGCAGAGGCCGCCCGGGCACGCAGCCAGGAAAGGCAGACGGCCTTGAACCCATGAGGCGGAGGCGAGTGCTTGGTGCGGCGATGTGCCTTGTATTAGCGAGACACTGGCGGCACCGATGAGCAGCAACAGCGCCTGAGCCAGGACCTAAGCGGGGGTGAGCACGTCTTGACCCGGGCCTTGTGGCCGCGGCTGTGGGCGTGGTCCGGACACGGGCGCTTGTGTATGGCCGTGGGAATGCTGGGGTCGTGGTGAACAGCAGGGGGCAAGGGAGAGGAGGCCGGGGGCCTCACCGGCCGCAAGGGATCGGGTCAGCGAGGCTCGGTGGAGCCGTCGAGGAGAGCAGGGACGGCGGCGTTCCGGTCGTCTGTCCGGCGAGTGATGATGAGGAGGCGCGACGCTTGGCGATCCGGCGTGACAGCCTTGCGAAGACGACAGCGTCGGCGGCCGCCGGCGAGGTATGGTCGTCGAAGCGCAGCAGGAGGCGTTCAATGACGCGGTGGGCAGCGGAAGGGGCAAGTAAGGGTCGGCGCGCCTACGGCGAGGCGATGTGTGGACGATGACCCGAGGCAGGGCGCGCCAAGGCCGAGGCGGCGGGGCGCCCAGCGAGGCGGGCTACGGGAGAAGCGGCGTCGGCGGGTAACGCTGGGATGGGCGCCGGAATCGTATGCGCGGGTGTGGAGGTTAGGCCCGATCCAGTTCTGGATCGGAGGGGGTATGGGAGCGAGAGGGGGAGTGGGGGTGCTTCGTGGGGGAGTGGGGGTTCGATCTAAGGTTTGGTGGGGAGTGAGGGGGATAAGGTGAGTGGGTGGCGGTTGGGCCTGGCAGTTGGGCCTTTGCCTGGGCTTATTGGCAACTGAGCCACTGATTGTGCCCAAATGGTTTGTGTTGTTGTTTTTGTTTAGTTTCTCTCTTGCTTTATTTTATTTATTTTCTTTTATTTATTTCCCTTTACATTTTCTCTTTATTTACCTAACATTTTAGTTTTGTAAAAATACATAGGTTGTACCTAATTTAGTAAACTTAATTAAGTCACATCTCGAACATTTTTGTTTTAATGTTTGAAAACTTTGGTTGTTTGTCTCTATTTTGAATTTGAATTTGAATTCGGTTTTCGCACTAAAGCGAGATTAGCAATAGTAAATCGAGGTGACGTGGCAGCATTAGCAGAGGTTACTGTAGCTTGATTATCCGGGCGTCACACTTCTTTTGGTCCATAAAAAATTATCAAAAATTGGCCCGTCAATTGGACTCCGTTTGGTATTCCTTTTCTGTAAAATTCAAAAACAAGGAAAAAAGCGAAAGCCTTTGGGCTCTAGGTTAATATGTTAGTCCCAAAAATCATATAAAACAACATATAAATGCATATAAAACATCCAAGATGGATAATATAATAGCATGGAACAATCAAAAATTATAGATACATTGGAGACGTATCACGCTGCCGTCAACCGCTACCTCTCAGCGGTGCCACTTGCCGTCCTCCCGCGCCTCGCCCGTCGATCGCGCGGCGACATGATGTTTGATTTACAAGTGAAGAACATTTTGTGCTACCTTGAAGACTTCAGCAACGGCGTCCCGGAGGACGACAACGACGGCGCGGCATGCCGCCTCCGCCGCCGCCGGAAATAGTTTTTTTGGGGTTTAATATTGTATCTCGAATTTTTGATCATATGAATATAAATTCGCAGTGTGACTGAATGAAAGATATGGTTTGAGCAGACTTGCGTTTTCTCTCTTAATGTCTGAGACTTATCAAACGATTTTCTTTTGAAAAAATTGTCAATGGTTTTTAAATATAAAACACTCATCGCAAACGTTTTAGTTAGAACACCCGTATGCAATCCGACAGCTTCCCCAGGAAGCCAAGGGAAAATGTGCCGAGCAGGATTTCTACATCCCTTCAATGCAAACTATTGTTTTGCATGACCCGTGTGTTACCACGTAGAAACAATTGGGTAAGATTTGCATCTATCATTTTGGGTATGTTGCCATTTGTCAAACTGGAAAGATTGACATTTGTTTATCTAGTAACATTGCCATTTGTCAATCTTGTAACACTGCGATTTGTCAATCTTGTAACACTGCGATTTGTCAAAATATGCAGCTAAAAATCACTAGCACTATCTAATTTTTGCAACTAAAATCACTAGCACTGTCCATATGGACACCACTAGCAGGAGTGAGTTGATGGACGCATATGCAAATGTACCATTGATTACATACAACAAGTCATCAACCAACGGCATTTACAACGAGGATACCACGTTGGATTATAGATCATTTCCAACAAAACATTCTAGTAAAGTAAAGTTTTCTCACACAACAAATAACAAAGCGACGAACTGAAATTCAGATCAACCACTCGTCGGTGTTGGAAGCGTTGCTTTGAACCGTAAGTGATTCTCTGGGAAGGGCCATTCTTGTCAATCTTGGCGACACGGGATCGATCATCCGGTGAAGCGGCCTATGTCAGGACCCATATTGGGATGGTAGGGAAGCATAGCAATGTTCGAGGTATAGATACAATTGCTTCTCATAAATGGTAGTAACGTTGTGTCAACAGCAGGTGGATCGCCTTCCACCATCATTGGATAGTTTTGTCCAAGGAAGAGGGAGTTTCCTCCAAGACTTTCAATACTGAACCAGGGAGAAGATGTTGGTGCTAGTACACTAGTATCCATCCCGAATACCCTGCAACGGATGTTGGAATAGGTCCGGAGAGTGCGACCATGCAAGACAACACCTGCTTCCTTAGTAACATCAGCAGTGCCATGTATACATACAAGAAGAGGTGATCCATCAAAATAAGTTGCCAGGCGCCACTGAGTATATGGGTCCTCATGCTCGTGATCATCAGCATCGTCATCTCCCCCTTGGTTATAATTTTTTTCAAGTATAGGTGGTGGAATGCTCACAGGACCTTGGAAACACAAGAAGGTTAATTAGTAAAGGGAAACTAGCTAACCCGCATGCATGTGGATGAAACAATTATAATTACGATGGAAGACAAACATACCGAAAGCATCAGGGTTCCATGCAAAAACAGTGCCACGAGTGGTGGCAGCAAACAAAAGACCCTCGTATTGAATTGTATCACAATACTCATCCGTGTAAAGAAATTGATTTTTGAGCAATATCCATCGAGGCGTGGAAGTAAGGAAGGCAACAAGCTTGACGAAGATAGCAACAACTTCATAGTTCGTGTAATCCAAAGAGCAGTTGGGAACTCGACAAATTGCTATCTTCCATAGACGACAATCACCATGATCGTATTTGAACTCACGTAGAATACCGATTATCTTGAACCCACACAGGCGATCTGAGATTTTTGGAAGTGGAACCCGATAACGAGTGTACACATTCACAAGTTCCCACTCGTAGTTGTACCCAATATAAACAACCCAATCTCCATTTGCGCCTTCCCAAGCCTTACCCTCAAGCGATGGCATCTTAACATCACACGTATCATTATCAAGCGACATCAACTTGCACAAGGCGAGGCTTCCATCGTCCCTGCGCCAGTCAGCGGGGTCACGACGAACAAGATATGGGAGATCAGATCGCTCCTGGACCCTTGGGTTCCTTGTAATGATGTTATTAGTTGAGTCGAGAATGCTCTTGAACGAACCTACCATGCTAGCCGAGGTGATGACGTCGCACCGATTAATGAGTTCCTCCACCACGTCATCTTTCAGATAGGGGTAAGAATAACGGGGTCATTTCCAGCCTGTTCCCTCCATGGAGAAGATGATCGAACAATGGCAGAAGGAAGGGTGAAGGCAAATGGAGGGAGGAAGAGCGTGACAGCGATTCCAAATCGAGAGGGAAAGGCGAAGAGGCGGTGGGCGGTTGCCATTACAAGAAGAGGCTAGTGGGGAGCGACGGTTGCCACAGAGGTCACACTGCGGCGACAAGGCCGAGTGAACCGCATGCCGTATATCGCACACACCTTGATCTGGCTGACCGTTTCTTTTGTGTTTCCTAATCACAAACAGTTCATCCGAGTGAACCGTATGCTGTACATCGCACACACCTTCATCTAGATGACCGTTTCTGTTCTCTTGTCTCAATGCAAACAGTTCATGCGAGTGAACCGCATGCCGTATATCGCACACACCTTGATCTGGCTGACCGTTTTTGTGTGTTTCCTAATCACAAACAGTTCATCCGAGTGAATCAGAGTATGTTGTATATCGCTTTTACACCTCCATCCGCTGCCTGTTTCTTTTGTTCCTCCTCATCGCATAAGCAGTTAATTGAACTGAATCATTATGCCTGCATCGCTTTGCGCAACTAAAATCCGAACCGTGTTTGATGCATCGTCATCGCAAACGTTTTGCACCTTTTTTGACGATTTTTTACACCACAGTTTGCGATTATTGCATCGCACACAGTTTCGTCGAAGGGTCTCTGATCGTAGTGTCGCGTTAGCAGCATCCTGCAGTGTGGTACTTTGTAGGGGTAGTGGGATAAGTTTGCAAGAATAAAACTAGAAATACTTAGAGGCAATAAAACTACGTGTAATTTGCAAGATAATAAAAGTTAGTTGTTTAGTAGAAAGCTTTTTGTAACACAAGAGAATGATTTGTCCGTAGGCCATTTATAACTAGACTGGTAATCATTATTGCAATTTTATATGAGGGAGAGGCATGCGCTAACATACTTTCCGTATTTGGATCATACGCACTTACGATTGGAACTCTAGCAAGCATCCGCAACTACTAAAGATCATTAAGGTAAAATCCAACCATAGCATTTGTTGGGGAACGTAGTAATTTCAAAAAAATTCCTACGCACACGCAAGATCATGGTGATGCATAGCAACGAGAGGGGAGAGTGTCGTCCACGTACCCTCGTAGACCGTAAGCGGAAGCGTTATGACAACGCGGTTGATGTAGTCAGTCGTCTTCATGATCGACCGATCCTCGATGAGCGTCACGGCACCTTCGCGTTCAGCACACGTTCAGCTCGGTGACGTCCGCGAACTAACGATCGATGAGAGCTTGAGGAAGAGCTTCGTCGTACGACGGCAGGCGTGGTGACGGTGTTGATGAAGTTACCGACGCAGGGCTTCGCCTAAGCACCGCTACAATATGACCGAGGTGGATTATGGTGGAGGGGGGCACCGCACACGGCTAAGAGAGATCAATGATCAACTTGTGTCTATGGGGTGCCCTTGCCTCAGTATATAAAGGAGGAGAGGAGGGGAGGCCGCCCGGCCCCTATGGGCGCGCCAAGTGTGGAGTCCTAAAGTCCTAGTAGGAGTCCACCAAAGGGAAGGAGGGAAGAAGGAAGGAGAGGGAGGAGAGAAAGGAAAGGGGGGCCGGCCCCCTAGTCCAATTCGGTTTGGGCTAGGGGGGCCGCGCGCCCTGCCTTGCCCTACCTCCTCTCTTCCACCACTTGGCCCATGAGGCCCAATACTTCTTTTCCCGTATTCCCGTATCTCCCCGGTACTCCAAAAAATACCCGAACCACTCAGAACCTTTCCGATGTCCGAATATAGTCGTCCAATATATCGATCTTTACGTCTCAACCATTTCGAGACTCCTCGTCATGTCCCCGATCTCATCCGGGACTCTGAACTACCTTCGGTACATCAAAACACTTAAACTCATAATACTGATCATCACAGAACTTTAAGCGTGCGGACCCTACGGGTTCGAGAACTATGTAGACATGACCGAGACACGTCTCCGGTCAATAACCAATAGCGGAACCTGGATGCTCATATTGGTTCCTACATATTCTATGAAGATTTTTATCGGTTAAACCGCATAACGACATCGTTGTTCCCTTTGTCATCGGTATGTTACTTCGAGATTCGATCGTCGGTATCACAATACCTAGCTCAATCTCTAAATTCTTGGCAAGTCTCTTTACTTGTTCTGTAATGCATCATCCCGCAAGTAACTCATTAGTCACATTGCTTGCAAGGCTTATAGTGATGTGCATTACCGAGAGGGCCCAGAGATATCTCTCCAACAATCGAAGTGACAAATCCTAATCTCGATCTATGCCAACTCAACAAGTACCATCGGAGACACCTGTAGAGCACCTTTATAATCACCCAGTTTCATTGTGATGTTTGGTAGCACACAAAGTGTTCCTCCGGTATTCGGGAGTTGCATAATCTCATAGTCATAGGAACATGTATAAGTCATGAAGAAAGCAATAGCAACATACTAAATGATCAAGTGCTAAGCTAACAGAATGGGTCAAGTCAATCACATCATTCTCTAATGATGTGATCCCGTTAATCAAATGACAACTCATGTCTATGGCTAGGAAACTTAATCATCTTTGATTCAACAAGCTAGTCAAGTAGAGGCATACTAGTGACACTTTGTTTGTCTATATATTCACACATGTACTAAGTTTCCGGTTAATACAATTCTAGCATGAATAATAAACATTTATCATGATATAAGGAAATATAAATAACAACTTTATTATTGCCTTTAGGGCATATTTCCTTCAGTCTCCCACTTGCACTAGAGTCAATAATCTAGTTCACATCGCCATGTGATTTAACACGAATAGTTCACATCACCATATGATTAACACCCATAGTTCACATCGCCATGTGATCAACATTCAAAGGGTTTACTAGAGTCAGTAATCTAGTTCACATCGTCATGTGATTAACACTCAAAGAGTACTAAGGTGTGATCATGCTTTGCTTGTGAGAGAAGTTTAGTCAACGGGTTTGCCAAATTCAGATCCGTATGTATTTTGCAAATTTCTATGTCTACAATGCTCTGCACGGAGCTACTTTAGCTAATTGCTCTCACTTTCAATATGTATCCAGTATTGAGACTTAGAGTCATCTGGATCAGTGTAAAAACTTGCATCGACGTAACCCTTTACGACGAACCTTTTGTTACCTCCATAATCGAGAAACATATTCTTATTCCACTAAGGATAATTTTGACCGCTATTCAGTGATCTACTCCTAGATCACTATTGTACTCCCTTGCCAAACTCAGTGTAGGGTATACAATAGATCTGGTGCACAGCATGGCATACTTTATAGAACCTATGGCTGAGGCATAGGGAATGACTTTCATTCTTTTTCTATCTTACATGCGTGGTCGGGCTTTGAGTCTTACTCAATTTCACACCTTGTAACACAGGCAAGAACTCTTTCTTTGGTGTTCCATTTTGAACTACTTCAAAATCTTGTCAAGGTATGTACTCATTGAAAAAACTTATCAAGCGTCTTGATCTATCTCTATAGATCTTGATGCTCAATATGTAAGCAGCTTCACCGAGGTCTTTCTTTGAAAAACTCCTTTCAAATACTAATTGGTGTAGGAGTCACCAGGAACAGATTTCCGTGATGAATTACTTTCCAATAAGGGAGCAGGTACAGTTACCTCATCAAGTTCTACTTTCCTCCCACTCACTTCTTTCGAGAGAAACTCCTCTAGAAAGGATCCATTCTTAGCAACGAATGTCTTGCCTTCGGGTCTGTGATAGAAGGTGTACCCAACTGTCTCCTTTGGGTATCCTATGAAGACACATTTCTCCGATTTGGGTTTGAGCTTATCATGTTGAAACTTTTTCACATAAGCATCGCAATCCCGAACTTTAAGAAACGACATCTTAGGTTTCTCGCCAAACCACAGTTCATACGGTGTCATCTCCACGGATTTAGATGGTGCCCTATTTAACGGGAATGTAGCTGTCCCTAATGCATAACCCCAAAACGATAGTTGTAGATCGTTAAGAGACATCATAGATCGCACCATATCTAATAAAGTACGGTTACGATGTTCGAACACACCATTACACTGTGGTGTTCCAAGTGGCGTGAGTAGTGAAATTATTTCACATTGTTTTAACTGAAGGCCAAACTCCTAACTCAACTATTTTACCTCTGCGATCATATCTTAGAAACTTTTATTTTCTTGTTACGATGATTCTCCACTTCACTCTGAAATTCTTTGAACTTTTCAAATGTTTCAGACTTGTGTTTCATCAAGCAGATATACTCATATCTGCTCAAATCATCTGTGAAGGTCAGAAAATAATGATACTTGCCGCGAGCCTTAACACTCATTGGACTGCATACATCAGTATGTATTATTTCCATTAAGTTAGTAGCTTGCTCCATTGTTCCGAAGAACGACGTTCTAGTCATCTTGCCCATGAGGCATGGTTCGCAAGCATCAAAATGATTCATTAATCAAGTGATTCCAAAAATCCACCAGCATGGAGTTTCTTCATGCGCTTTACACCAATATGACCTAAGCGGCGATTGCCACAAATATGTTGCACTATCATTATTAACTTTGCATCTTTTGGCATCAATATTATGAATATGTGTATCACACGATCGAGATTCAATAAACCATTCACATTGGGCGTATGACCATAGAAGGTTTTATTCATGTAAACAGAACAACAATTATTCTCTAACTTAAATGAATAACCGTATTGCAATAAACATGATTAAATCATATTCATGCTCAACGCAAACACCAAATAACACTTATTCAGGTTCAACACTAATCCCGAAAGTATAGGGAGTGTGTGATGATGATCATATCAATCTTGGAACTACTTCCAACACACATCGTCACCTCGCCCTTAACTAGTTCTTGTTCATTCTACAACTCCGCTTTGATTACTACTCTTAGCAATTTGAACCAATTATCAAATGCCGAGGGATTGCTATAAACACTAGTAAAGTACACATCAATAACATGTATATCCAATATACCTTTGTTCACTTTGCCATCTTTCTTATCTGCCAAGTATTTAGGGCAGTTCCACTTCCAGTGACCATTTCCTTTGCGGTAGAACCACTCGGTTTCAGGCTTGGGTCTAGCTTTGGGCTTCTTCACGGAGCGACAACTTGCTTGCCGTTCTTTTTAAGTTCCCCTTCTTCCCTTTGCCCTTTTCTTAAAACTAGTGGTCTTGTCAACCATCAACACTTGATGCTTTTCTTGATTTCTACCTTAAATCGATTTCAGCATCACGAAGAGCTTGGGAATCATTTCCATTATCCCTTGCATATTATAGTTCATCACGAAGTTCTAGTAACTTAGTGATAGTGACTAGAGAACTCTGTCAATCACTATCTTATCTGGAAGATTTAACTCCCACTTGATTCAAGTGATTGTAGTACTCAGACATTCTGCACATGCTCACTAGCTGAGCTATTCTCCTCTATCTTGTAGGCAAAGTACTTATCAAAGGTCTCATACCTTTCGACATTGGCATGAGTCTGAAATACTAATTTCAACTCTTGGAACATCTCATATGCTCCGTGGCGTTTAAAAAACGTCTTTAAAGCCCCGATTCTAAGCCGTAAAGCATGGTGCAGTAAACTATCAAGTAGTAATTATATCGAGCTTGCCAAATGCTCATAACGTCTGCATTTTCTCCTGCAATCGATTACATCACCTAGCGGTGCATCAAGGACATAATTCTTCCGCGGCAAAGAATGAGGATAATCCTCGGATCACGGATCCAATCCGCATCATTGCTACTAACATCTTTCAACTTAGTTTTCTCTAGGAACATATCAAAAATAAAACAGGGAGCTAAACGCGATCTATTGATCTACAACATAGATATGCTAATACTACGGGACTAAGTTCATGATAAATTAAAGTTCAATTAATCATATTACTTAAGAACTCCCACTTAGATAGATATCCCTCTAATCATCTAAGTGATCACGTGATCCAAATCAACTAAACCATAACCGATCATCACGTGAAATGGAGTAGTTTTCAATGGTGAACATCACTATGTTGATCATATCTACTATATGATGCACATTCGATCTTTCGGTCTCAGTGTTCCGAGGCCATACCTGCATATGCTAGGCTCGTCAAGTTTAACCCGAGTATTCTGCGTGTCCAAATCTGGCTTGCACCGTTGTATAAGAACGTTGAGCTTATCACACCCGATCATCATGTGGTGTCTCAGCACGACGAACTTTGGCAACGGTGCATATTCAGGGAGAACACTTGTACCTTGAAATTTTTAGTGAGAGATCATCTTTAATGCTACCATCAATCAAAGCAGAATAAGATGCATAAAGGATAAACATCACATGCAATCAATATAAGTGATATGATATGGTATTCATCATCTTGTGCCTTTGATCTCCATCTCCAAAGCACCGTCATGATCACCATCGTCACCGGCGCGACACCTTGATCTCCATCGTAGCATTGTTGTCGTCTCGCCAACTATTGCTTCTACAACTATCGCTACCGCTTAGTGATAAAGTAAAGCAATTACAGGGCGACTGCATTGCATACAATAAAGCGACAACCATATGGCTCCCGCCAGTTGCCGATAACTCCATTACAAAACATGATCAACTCATACAATAAAATTTAGCATCATGTCTTAACCATATCACATCACAACATGCCCTGCAAAAACAAGTTAGATGTCCTCTACTTTGTTGTTGCAAGTTTTACGTAACTGCTACGGGCTGAAAGCAAGAACCGTTCTTACCTACGCATCAAAACCACAACGATATTTCGTCAAGTTAGTGATGTTTTAACCTTCTCAAGGACGAGGCGTAGTCACACTCGGTTCAACTAAAGTTGGAGAAACCGACACCGCCAGACCACCCGTGTGCAAAGCACGTCGGTAGAACCAGTCTCGCGTAAGCGTACGCGTAATGTCGGTCCGGGCCGCTTCATCCAACAATAGCGCCGAACCAAAGTATGACATGCTGATAAGCAGTATGACTTGTATCACCCACAACTCACTTGTGTTCTACTTGTGCATATAACATCTACGCATAAACCTGGCTCGGATGCCACTGTTGGGGAACGTAGTAATTTCAAAAAAAATCCTACGCACACGCAAGATCATGGTGATGCATAGCAACGAGAGGGGAGAGTGTCGTCCACGTACCCTCGTAGACCGTAAGCGGAAGCGTTATGACAACGCGGTTGATGTAGTCGTACGTCTTCACGATCGGCCGATCCTCTGTACCGAACATACGACACCTCCGCGTTCAGCACACGTTTATCTCGGTGACGTCCCACGAACTCACGATCCTGTAGAGCTTCGGGGAAGAGCTTTGTCAGCACGACGGCGTGGTGACGGTGTTGATGAAGTTACCGACGCAGGGCTTTGCCTAAGCACCGCTACGATATGACCGAGGTGGATTATTGTGGAGGGGGCACCGTGACACGGCTAAGAGAGATCAATGATCAACTTGTGTCTATGGGGTGCCTTGCCTCAAAGATATAAAGGAGGAGAGGAGGGAGTCGGCCCGGCCCTATGGGCGCGCTTAAGTGTGGAGTCCTACTAGGACTCCAAGTCCTAGTAGGAGTCCACCAAAGGGAAGGAGGGAAGAAGGAAGGAGAAGGAGGAGAGAAAGGAAAGGGGGGCCAGCCCCCTAGTCCAATTCGGTTTGGGCTAGGGGGGCCGCGCGCCCTGCCTTGCCCTGCCTTCTCTCTTCCACCACTTGGCCCATGAGGCCAAATACTTCTTTTCCCGTATTCCTGTATCTCGCCGGTACTCCGAAAAATACCCGAACCACTTAGAACCTTTCCGATGTCCGAATATAGTCGACCAATATATCGATCTTTACGTCTCGACCATTTCGAGACTCCTCGTCATGTCCCCGATCTCATCCGGGACTCCGAACTACCTTCGGTACATCAAAACACATAAACTCATAATACCGATCGTCACAGAACTTTAAGCGTGCGGACCCTACGGGTTCGAGAACTATGTAGACATGACCGAGACACGTCTCCGGTCAATAACCAATAGCGGAACCTGGATGCTCATATTGGTTCCTACATATTCTCTGAAGATTTTTATCGGTCGAACCGCATAACAGCATCGTTGTTCCCTTTGTCATCGATATGTTACTTGCACGAGATTCGATCGTCGGTATCTCAATACCTAGCTCAATCTCAAATCGGCAAGTCTCTTTACTCATTCCGTAATGCATCATCCCGCAACTAACTCATTAGTCACATTGCTTGCAAGGCTTATAGTGATGTGCATTCTGAGAAGGGCCAGAGATACCTCTCCGACAATCGGAGTGACAAATCCTAATCTCGATCCATGCCAACTCAACAAGTACCATCGGAGACACCTGTAGAGCACCTTTATAATCAGCCAGTTACGTTGTGATGTTTGGTAGCACACAAAGTTAGGCCAGGAACTAGCACTGGGCACTAGATTAATACGTTAGGCCATAAACATAATATAAAAGTGCAGCAAAACCATGTAAAACTATTGTAAACATGGCATGAATACTTCATAAATTATAGATACGTTGGAGACGTATCATATTGCACCATTTTCAACTCTTCGGTGGTTGCTTCATGATATGGTTCTCTTCCATCTTCAAAGAAATCACCTCACAAGCCAACACGAACAACAACCCAAACGACAAAATTATGTAAAGGATATGCATTTTCATTTTATACTTCCAACTAGCAAAGTTTGTGCCATCAAAATAAGGAACTCTATGATGATAAGTACCCTCCCTAGACGACATACTCTCCAAAGGGGATTAAGCAAAAGCAATGAAAACCAAAGCTCTGATACCACTTGTAGGATCAAGAGTATGGCAGACTTTTGACTTAATTAGCTAGCAATTCAAGAGTACCCTACACATGCAAGTGTAGAGTATGGGCAGCAAAAAGTAAAGACATGCAAGTGCAAGTAATGTAGAGCGTAGAGTTCGAGAGAATCACAAACGCAAGTTAACAATGTGAAGATTTTTTGACCCGTGGTTTTGATAGGTGGTGCTATTGTATGTCCGTGTTGATAGAGGCTTCGATCCATGGAGGATCTAAGATCATGAAGATCTGAGTTGTGATATTCCACAGAGGAATCAAGTCCATGAAGGGCTCACACCCATAAATTAGCAACCTCACATATTCCACCATGACTTATACCCATGAAGGACTAGCCTCACTTAGGTAGATCTTCATGAAGTAGGCGTTCTCCAAGCCCTCAGAAACTTCTTGGCTTCTACACAACGGGTGGAGACTTCCAAGCACACCTAGGAAATTTAGGATGCACCACCCTCCAAAAGGTTATAGATATCGTTGTTGATTTTGAACAATTTGCTCTTGTGCTTCAAAAGATAATCTCCTCAACACTTACTCTCACATATTTTTGTTTTTGGTAGGAGAGGATTTCGGTGGAAAGCAATGAGGTGACTTGATCTCAAGGAATAGATGGTTGGAGTGGAATCCCTTTGAAATCCGTACACCGAAGTGGAGCTTTCACTCTCAGAAAATGCATATGAGTTGTGTTTGATTTGAGAGACAATGGTGAAGTGGGTGGGGGTATATATATAGGGATGACCAAAAGTCTAACTGTTACACACACTTTTCCACACATCAGTGAGATTGACTGAGTTACTCGGCCAGACCGATATGCACAAAAGGTGGCAACTTTGGATCGTTCAGTCACACCGGGTGAAATTGATCGGTGGCTTTGAGATGTGATGACCTAAGCACTTTTGAACACTTTGGTGTCACCAGCTGAAACTCATGAGAAATTCTAAACGAATTTCAGTAGATGATGGAAGGTTCGCATAGGTGCTTCGGTGAGTCCGAATGAACATCTCAGTAAGACCAAATCAATTAGGATTTTAGGACAACATGCATATCTGCTTGATCAGTGACTATGGTAGGATATGTATTAGTGAGTTTGAGTGGAGTTTGGGTTTGATATAGTGGCCATTGTGAAAGTATCTAAGATTTTTGGAGTTTGATCTCTAAACACTTGAGCAATGAACTCATCTTCTCAACCTCAACCTCTTTTGATATTATCGGCATGCCCATGGGCTCAATGTGATATTTGATCAAAATTCAATATAAAAGGTGTGAGTCTTGAGGCTTGATCCAACACTTGTCCTTAGTGTTTTGTGGGGGGCGCGCGCGCGGGGGGGGGGGGGTCCAGTTCCTTCTCCCATGTTGTACATAAATGAACTTTTCTTGAAATGAGCTTTGAGCGGGCATTAGTTTAATCATATATATGTTTTATGCATTCCCAAAACCACACAGGGGATTAGATGCAATTTCAGTCTACTATACGTGTTGCCCATGGCTTGCTTAACTTCCCGGCTGCAGTTAGTCTTTACGCCAGTGAGTAATGGATCTCCTTTTTATCGACCCAGCTGTTTGGTTGCCCTAGCCGACCAAAGAAGGACATTAGAAACAATCATCATCGTTTGTCATTGATAAATATGCATGACAAAAACAAACGCAATACAAACATAATCATTTACACACTATTCATGAGAAACATCCTTCAAATAGTTCACCTATTTTTTCGTATTAGTTAGTTCACTTTTTTGCAGTTGGTCTCTAATGACTGCAGTTGGCTCTTTGGATACTTCACTTAATTTCCTATTTAATATCCATTTTATATTCCAAATAGTTCACTTTTAACTTCCGCGCTGCAGTTGATCTCTGCGTCAATAGCGGAGCGGGTCATCTAATGTCGAATAAAACCTCCTTGGCCACATACTACAACCGCGTACCCACCATCATGTACAGTGGCCAATACTTCATTTGCGTGTCGCAGAGCTTGTACAAAGCCAATGGGTACATATGGCTCGGTACATCGATTGTTAACCTGCTAAGGAGAAATGATTTACTATCAGAAACCTTACCATTTCTTCAGAGCCAAAGCGACATAGTCAGACGCTTCCACTATACGAAACTTAATATGAATGCAATAAATCCAGTGGCCATACATATTGGACGCCATTTAGAACACACGAACCACCGAAAATGAGGTGCTTAATTATCTTAGCACAAAAACAACATGCTCGTTTGAATAATGTGCAATTTTTGAAGAGTTTTCAGTTATTACTTTTTTTGCGGGAAAAACTTCCGATCTATTCATTCCATATCATGACGGTACAAAGAACACGAGAAGTAACAAAAAATAACACAGATTCATATTCATAGACCACTTAGTGACGACTGCAAGCATTGAATAAATGAAATTCATTTAGTGGGACAACCTAAGAAAATAGTCGAAGCAGGCTGACTGAATAGACGTTAGACATTTTGTATGATCTTCAAATTAACCTCACATCATATTCCCCAAAAACAATAAAAACCACACATCATATGCACATTCAACTTCGCAAGCAGCACAAAGGTCTTGTTCGAATACTCGATTTTGGAAAAGAATAGGGTTCGGATTGCCGTATATTTACTTCAACCTCATCGATCAAAAAAGAAAGAAATGAGAAGAACATTTCACTCCCCTTCACCACCTCAACTTTTTTCCATCTCCCTCCTGCCTGTCCCGCCAAAACCAAAACAATTACCTCCCCTTCCCTCGTTTTTTTGCCCATTCCCCGCCAAAACGAGAGCCAAGCATCTCAAAGGTCTGAACCCTCCCCTATCCCTCCCCTTGCCTCCTTCCCAATCAATCCCCCACGCCCGCGCTCCGTTCGCTTTCCACCGTCCCGTCCCGTCTCCTGTGCTCATCACCGGCCGGCCGCCATGTCGCGCGACGGCGACGAGGAAGAGTGCCCCGTCGGCGGTGTTACCCCGACGCTGCCGCCTCCGGTCAAAGTGAAAATCGAATCCCCCGACGAGGTCGATGTGAAGAGGGAGCCATTCCATGCCGACTCCGACGAGGTTATTGTGAAGGTCGAGGCCCACGATGAGGTCGAGGTCAAGAGGGAGCGAATCCATGCCGACCACGGCGAGGTGAAGGTTGAAGCCGCCGGCGAGGTCGAGGTAAAGAGGGAGCCAATCGATGCGGACTCCGACAAGCTGAAGCTTGAATCTCCCTCCGTGGTCGAGGCCAAGATCAAGAGGGAGCCCATCGATGCCGATCTCAAGCATGGCCGGGTCAAGAAGGAGGAGCAACCCGACGAGATCAAGGTCCCGGTAAAGGAGGAACAACGCAAAACTGCGTCGCCGCGCCATGTAAAGGAGGAGGAAGAGGACGACGACTCTAGTGACGACGAGGTGGAGATCATTGATCCCCCGCCGAAGTCCAAGAAGAGAAACCGCGAAGATGACGACGGCGTAGTCTTCATCGATCTCACGACGTCCCGCCCGGCGCCTTACCTGAACCCAAAGCCCATCCGGGCAATGCCACCGCCGGGCGCCACGCCAGTGAGCGATTGGAAGATGGTTGTAGCGCCGCAGCCGGCGGAGCTGGACGAGTACCCACCGGACCACCGCGAATGGGTCTTCTTCACAAAGTCCTATGCGACCGGGCTGTCGACTTGTCGCGGGAGGAAGTGGCTGGACGCCGGCGAGGTCGTCCACTTCGCCTTCCCTTCGCACGAAGGCAGGATCAGAGTGCCGTACAGGCAGGCGGTGGCGCTGGCAGAGATCGTGCGCTTCTCGACAAACCGATCTGGAGAGGTTCCCACTTCACTCTGCTTTTGCTTCTAATGCACATATACATCATATCTGTTCAGAAATAGTGTCTGAGTATTGATCGATTATTTGATGGCAACTAACTGTAGATCGGGAAGCTGTCTCCGGAGTGGGCGAGGTGCCTTGCCCCGCTGGTGGGTTCTTCCAAGGTTATGATCCAGGGGAAGATGGTGTTTCCGATGATGGAGCTCAGGCTGATGCAGGAGGTGTTGCTGTATGTCAGGTAACGACTCTGAGTCTGAATATCTCTGAACATGGTTGCTACTTGTATTTCCTGTACTTATTGACGCTAAATTTTTGTTTGTTTCTGCAGCTTCTACATCCACCGCTCGTCCTTGTACCTGATTTCTCCTAAAAATGAATGTCATCCAAACAATCCCCTCCGTGGCCTCTTCAAGTTGCTTCGGCGATTCGGCGTAGCTGAAGCCTGAAGCCCGAAGCTCCTGACGAGGCCAAGCCTGGCGTTTGGGTCAACATGGAGCGACATACCGATTTGCTCATGGTAGCGTCAGGATCTCGTTAGAATGTCAGGATCTCTTTTTCTCGAATACGCACGAGTGTGCGTACTATATATTCAAAAAGAAAGAGGGGAAAGAGCCCCTCCACGTTGGTGATTACATAGTTACATAACCCCAACTCCACCCGTTCCAACACTTACAAACTAATTCCTCATGACATGGCCCACCTCCAAGGCCGCTAGGAAGCGATCTATATCTACTTTAAGCAAACCTGCCGCCTTTCACGCTGCGCACTCTAGAGCTACCCTATGCATTACAAACACGATCGAAGGGGCATCCCCTTCGAACACTATGCCATTTCGATGCTTCCAGAGCTCCCAAAGCACAAGGACGATCAGAGCCCGCGTGTCCTTCTTTTCTACCGTGCTTTCTGCTGTGATCATGCACCACTCTCCAAGGCTTGATGTTGCTGTCGGTGTCCATTGTGGCTTTCCCCGAGCCGTGCACACCCGCATCCATACCTCTCTGGCGAAGACACACAGGAGCATTAGGTGGTTCATACTCTCCTCAACTTGATCGCAAAACGGGCATGCTTCCTCGTGCTCTAATCCACGGCTCGCCAATCTATCCGATGTCCAACATCTATTCTGCATTGCGAGCCAAGTAAAGAATCTACACCTCAAAGGGGCTTTAGACTTCCATGTGAACTGCGCCGTTGGATCTTTCTCCCTAGCCCAAAATTTAGCATGATATGCCGATCTCGTGGAGAAGGAGCCGCTTGGCTCCCACGCCCACCTCACTGAATCCACCGAGTCCTGGTGCAACTGGACTCTCTCCATTCGATCCCACAAACTCAGGTACTCCTGAAGCATCTGATTCGTCACCTCTGGTCCTATGTCCAATGCCCAAGCTCCGTTCATCAAACCTTGGCTAACTGTATGGCTGCCTCGTATCCTTTGTCGCACCATACTATAAACTGCTGGCGCCAGTTCCTCCACTCTGGATCCATCCACCCATCTGTCCTCCCAAAATAGCGTGTTCTCACCATTGCCCACTGCCGCGAGGGTGTCAGCTTGGAAGATTTGCATAGATTTTCTAGGGACTGAAATATCAAACTCTGCCCACGGCCTTGATGGATCCACTCTTTTCAGCCAGGGCCACCGTGCTTGCATGGCCGTATTCAGCCACTTTAGGTTGGGAATGCCAAGTCCACCTGCCCACCTCGGCGAGCACACTTTCTCCCAAGCCACTCTGCACTGGCCACCGGACGCCTGATCCTTGGCACACCATAAGAACCCACGGCAAATCTTGTTCATGGCCTTTATGACCTTGTGTGGGATGTCTAGTGCCATCATCATATGTATAGGGATTGCACAGAGCACGACCGACAAGTGTCATTCTTCCACTCTTGACATGTTGGCGGCCATCCACCTAGGTAGGCATCGAGCCACCGATCCACCATACCCATCGGTGAGCCGCCGTTTGCTTTTCGCAGGTGAGAGGGACCCCAAGTATCTCGCAGACGGATAAGAACCTTCAAGTGCGCAGCCGAGCACCTCTGCACTACCCTCTCCATGATCTACTAATTGCAATCAGACAAGAGCAGCACTCTTCCGCAGTTGACTCGAGACGGGCACGCTTAGCCAAAGAGACGCAACAGGGCTGCACAAGTAGTGAGATCCTCCACATCCGGTTTGAGAAAGATCATGACATCATCCGCGAACATAGAAACTCTTTCGGTTAAACCTCTCGAAGCGAGTGGGGATAGGAAACCTCGCTCGAGAGCAACGCCAAACATCCTCTGCAATGGCTCCATTGTGAAGATGAATAACATCGGAGAAACGGGGTCTCCCTGCCGCAGGCCCTGGCAGTTGTAAATAGGCTCTCCCGGCACACCATTTACCATGATCCTCGTTGACGATATTGCAAGTAATCCGCAAATCCAGTAAATCCACTTAGTGCTAAAGCCCATGCACCTCATCACTTCCACCAAAAATGGCCACTGAACCGAATCAAACGCCTTTGAGATATCCAGCTTGAGCATGATAGTTGGCTGTTTAAGCGCGTGCAGTCTCCTTGCTGTACTTTGCACTAACATGAAGTTGTCGTGTAAGGAACGACCCCTGACAAACGAACTCTGATGCTTGCCAACCAGCCCCGGCAGCTCCAAGGCTAATCTAACCACGAGCAGCTTGTCAATGATCTTGATCACACCATGAACTAGGCTCACCGGCCTGAAATCTTTTACGTCAATCGCCTTGTCCACCTTTGGCAGCAAGGAAACGATTGCCTTGTTGATAGCATGCATCCCTCTCATATCTCCACGAAAGAAAGAGGCAAGCGCGGCCATGATGTCCTCTTTAATAATCTCCCAACATGAAGCATAAAAACGACCCGTGAATCCATCCGGGCCGGGTGCCTTGTCCTAGGCATTGCATTAACAACCCTCCACACCTCCTCCTCTGTGAAGGCAATGTCAAGGCCCGACATGTCCAAGCAAGGGAGCTGTCGGTGTCAAAACCGGCGGATCTCGGGTAGGGGTCCCGAACTGTGCGTCTAGGCGGATGGTAACAGGAGAGAAGGGACACAATGTTTTTACCCAGGTTCGGGCCCTCTCGATGGAGGTAAAACCCTACTCCTGCTTGATTAATATTGATGATATGGGTAGTACAAGAGTAGATCTACCACGAGATCAAGGAGGCTAAACCCTAGAAGCTAGCCTATGGTATGATTGTTGATGTTGTAGTTGTTGTGTCCTCTGGACTAAAACCCTCCGGTTTATATAGACACCGGATAGGTTAGGGTTACACAGTCGGTTACAATGGTAGGAGATCTACATATCCAGACGCCAAGCTTGCCTTCCACGCCAAGGAAAGTCCCATCCGGACACGGGAACGAAGTCTTCAATCTTGTATCTTCATAGTCTTGGAGTCCGCCGTGGCGATAGTCCAGCTATCCGGACACCCCTAGTCCGGACTCCTCGGTAGTCTCCTGAACCTGGCTTCAATGACGATGAGTCCCGCGTGCACATTGTCTTCGCATTGCAAAGGCGGGTTCCTCCTCGAATACTTCATAGAAGGTTTTGAACACAAGGATAGTGTCCGCTCTGCCAAAACAAGTTCCACATAACATCGTAGAGAGAATAACTTTTACGCAGATCTGCTGGCGTATTCAGGCGTGACATCACACCACGGCCGGGCCTTTACATGAATCGTTTTCTTGTTCCACCTCGGCGTGTTTAAGCGAGGCGGTTTCCTTGGCACGCTTTTATCAAAGCATAGATCGTGCCCCTTATTTCGGGATTCTCATCAATACGGACGTGGGTAACCCATCCGCGCCATTGATGGCGGCGCTTGGGGAATAAGCGAGTTTTACCAGGCTGGTGGGGACGATAGCTCGCCATCCATATAAGGGATAAGGATCCACCTTTTCACCCTCGCCTTCTTCCTCCTTTGCTTATCCATTTCACGACTTTTCGAGCTCCAGCGCCCAAGTCCGCACATCCCACCTCGACCTTTCTCCAACCATGTCAGAGCGGGAGGCAGGTGGATGGCCTCCTCCGTCAAGGAAGGGCACATCACCAAGCTGCGGAGGCCGGATACTTGTCCGCAACATCGGCATCTGTGCTGCCCGGCGGGCAGCTCATTCCAACCCCGGGCCCCATGAGAGGGTAGTGTTTCTACTCCTCTTCCTCCGCTGACTAGGTTTTCCACTTCACCCTTTCATACGGGGTGCTAATGTTCTACTACGGCCTGGACTTCCACGATCTGGCCCCGAATTTCATCCTCAACATTTCGGCGTTTATCGTCGTGTTGAGGCCTTCCTCTGCATCCAGCCCCACTTCGGCTTATGGCTGAAGATCTTTAATGTCCGGCCGAAGGTAGTGGGCGGCCGTCAAGCGGAGTGCGGAGGCGCCATGGTTGGCAAGATGGCCAAGGTCCTATGGCTCGAGGGCGCTTTTGTGGAGATAATAAAGGGGTGGCAATCGGGGTGGTTCTACATCACCCAGCCACGCTGACCCTGAATGGGCGGCGGCCCCGAATTCAGATCTGGCTTCCCCACGGCTCTCGTCATGGAAAGAAAGCGGGCCTCGACGTGGGGTATTCGGAAGAGCTATCCGACTCCGGACATGCGTCCAAAACCTGGTGGACAAGAATCTCAAGCTTGTCGACGTAATCCGTGTGATGCTCATCCGCCGGATTCTCCCCCAACGACGAGCCTTTAATTTGTGGGAGTTCGATCCGCAAAGACCGAACCTTGAGTCGCTCTTCGACACTTCGTACGAAGATGCCCGAAGGTGCTGTTCAAAGGCGTTGAAGCCCCAACATCCGCTACCAAAGACCATGGGTACAGCGCCGGCGTCCAGCCGGCGAGGTAAGTTATTTTACCCTTTACGGGACTCTCTTTTTTTTCATAGATTGACTCTATCACGGGATCTAAAACTCCCTAATTTACAGACAGATCGGCTAAAGACGGCCGAATAGATTAATCATTCTCCGGCTCCCTTTGCGGAAGACCCGGAGGACGCCTTGGATGGCAGGGGCTGTTGGCTCCGGCGCCTCATGTGGTGCCGGAGAAGAAGGCTAAGAAGGAGGCCACGGGAACTCGAAGGAGTTCCGGCGCCAAGTGCTTGTCGAGTTCAAGCAGAATCTTCTCCACGAGGACGAGGAGGGAAGAAGAAGCTCCTCCACAGTGAGGGAGGAGAAGAAAGGAAGGCCGCCCCAACGGGGAGGCGGAGGGTCAGAAGGAAGAACCCTTCCTCCCGACTTCTCCACCAACGCGATTTACGACGAGGAGGACTGGCCAACAAGGACCAAGCCTGGCGAGATCGTAAGTGTCCGGGTACCCATGGTTTTCATAATTGTATAGTGTTCTCTAATGCCGAACAATCATGCAGCCCGCCCAAGGGCGAAGCTCTCGCCAATTCATCGAGCGGGTCCCTGGCTGCGTCGAAATGGAGAGTGCCTGCGCTTCGGCCGCCTCCTGCGCCTCACGCCCAGACGGGCGACACATGGTGGGGCCCCAAGGAGGGCTTGGTCAAGAGGAGGTAGCGCAGAGGCGCCACAAGGCGACCTCCCGGACTCAGTAGCCATGAGGCAAGACCCCAGGGGCTCCTAAGCCTGACCCTCGTCCGGACTCCATGCCGAACCATCAGTGGTTCAAGTCCGGACGGCGGATCCTTCGCAAGAAGAAGGTAAGACGCCGGTGTCCTCCGCCCAACCGGAGGCACGGATAGCCATCGGAGGCGCCAATCTTGGTGCCTCCATCGAGGAGGAGCACCGCACTATTATGAGTGCGGTGATCCGGATAGCTTCAATTCCGCCAAGAGCGGACTGGACCAAGCCTCGCACCAGCCTTCTAACAAAGCTTTGAGGTGAGTTTAAAACATATAAAAATGTTACCGCATAGACAGTAGCCCTGCATGCTTAGTTCGGTGTTCGAAAGAAAAGCCTGACCGAGGATCTAAAAAGATATCTGTGAGAGTCTAATATAAGTATGTCAATATGGGAATGCAGGTTGCTTTCTTTGACCTCTCACAAGACCGATCATGCGGAGGTCGATACATTGAAGCAGAACCTCGGCGTTCGAGAACGAAGCTCGGACAAGCCAAGAAGCAGCTCGAGGACAAGGAAGGTAAGAAATACCTTAATAAAGAAATACCTTATGGAAAAGGTTTTGGTTGCAAAAATAACAGAATAACATGGGTACCCGAGGCCACACGAGCGAGGTGGAGACCACGAGGGAAGCGGTGGCCGTGGCTGGCTCAAAGCGGCTGCGGAGCGCACCGAAGCGAGAGAAAGGGGAGGCGCATGGGCGGAGGTCTTGCAAGAGCTCCAGATTCTCGTGAAAAAACCACGAGGGTTTGGAGCGTGACTCGAGACCAGAGTCGAGGCTGCCTCGGCTCTTGAGAGTGCCAAAGCTGCTAAGGCCGAGGCCCAAAAAGCCCTCAAGAAATCGAAGCACTAAAGAAGATAGCGGCGGGTAAGGCATTCTTTATGCAAAGCAAGAATGTATAAGTCAATTACCTATTACTTACCCGGATTCGAGCTCTCCTGTGAGCATTCGCAGACGGCCCGAAAAGGCCCGATGTCGCCTCGTTCTACTGGCGCCCGGAGGGGAGCTCCATGGAGAAGGTGTTCTGGTCTCGATATCTGAGGCCGGACATCCGGTGCCCCTAAGCGACCAGTGAAGCGCCTAGTCGAGCTCCACAAGGTCGCCGAACAAAGCCATGAGGGGCCTTATAGAGCGGCCGTGGCCATTGGAGGCCATGCCCGGAGCTACTTCGCTTGGTGCAATTTGGTGGATGCCTCGTCAAGTGGCTTGAAGTTATCAAGCGCTCCGTCTGCATTGAAGGGTTCGTTGGGCCCTTGCCCGTGCTAAAGTGCACTGGGCAAGCTGGATGCGGAGAAGCTTGTGACGGACGGGCCACCGAAGGGCCATGAGCATCGCATACGCCCGGAAATGTATTATGAGGGCCTCTGAAGGGTGCTTTCGCCGAATAGCGGATGAGTGCTCCAAGGATGTAATTTTTGAATAGACTCGTGTTTGTTATTCTCAGACGCTGAAAACTTGTTCATATGCGCTAAGCAACGCTTATTAATTTAAAATATTACACCTTCCGTATGCGGCCGTTTATCAAATTTGAGAGATGGCAAGTCGTTAAGCTTCAGCCCCCATGCCACGAAAGTGCTTTGGGGTGTTCGATAAACTTGAGCACTCTTGTTCCCATTCTTGGGTCCATCTAGGAGGTGCTCAACCACAGTGAACAAGGCAACCGGACTTATAATGCTTGAACACTCTCACTTAGCCATAGAATTCTATAATTTTAAATTTAGTGAAGCCCTAGTATTCGGAAGACCCGAGTTCGGGCGCTATCACGCCTTGGCGGATAATTAGGTTCCTCGCTCTAAGCGGCATAAGTCTTTAGGGACCCGAAAAAACCTCTCGAACAGCGCATCGGCTCTCGCCTTATCATGACGGTCGGTTTTAGCTTTCTCCTTTGAGGTGCTCGACCCGTAATAAGCTGGGCACAATGTCGCGATGGTTCTCCGGTGCTACCTTAGCCGATATAGCGGAGCGTAAAGGTACCAAAACACACGGAGCGGGCAAACCCAACTATTGACCCAAGACATGATTCGAGCCAATTCATATGATGCTATAAGTTCGGGTGCCGCACTTATGAAAGTGTTAGGACTTTATCACACCATAATTTTGGGATACTTGAGCCCTGGTGTATTGGCCGTACTGCAGTGTACGGTTGCAACATGTCGTGAAATGAACATATGTATATATATAAAGGAATTAAAGCAATAATAAGCAAGAGCTATGTATTGTTTATTCAAAAAGGTATCTTGCAATGAAAGCGTAACGATACAAATAGTGCGGTAAGCAAGGGATGGGACTATCTAACATGTCCCCCTCCAGGGGTAAGCTGCGGGATGGTATGTAAAACAGGTATAATGCTCATAACAGAGACCAACTGAGCACTTAACGTGGCCTTCCGCTTCCCTGGCTGTTGCATCGTGAGTTCGGCGATTCAAGTGCCAGACAGGACTGTTCGAAGACGGAGTCCTGAAAGTAAAAAGAACAGAAAAAGGAAAAAAAAAAAAAGAAATGACCAGACGGTAGCCTTCTGGTGCGGTCGAGCCGCGCACTCTTCAGCGTCTTGGTGTCTTGCCCCTCCCCATATGCCCATGGTATCTCCAGGGCGTAATTATATGCAGCATGTACCGGTTTCGCAATTTTGCGGTGAGGTTGGGGCGGATTGCTACTCGTGCTTGAATCGCGCTGTGGTCTTGTTGCAGGTTACTCCCGGCGCTTGGCAAAGTCCGGGACGCTTAGTGGCGGACTCAAGAATTGTCGTGAGAGGCTACTTTGCACCTCCGCCTTAAAGGGCCCCGTATGCTCCTCCGTCCGGAGAAGGCGTTCGGTGTTTCCATTGATCGTGATTACTCCTCGAGGGCTGGCATCTTGAGCTTGAGGTATCGTAGTCGCGGTACCGCATTGAACTTAACCGTCACGGTTACGTCCGGCGATCGCGTGATAGCCGCTGCCGGAATGGGGACGATGTCGAAGATTAACTCTTCGCTTCGGAAGTTATCCGGAGATCCGAAGACCACTTCGAAGTGTGGCGAGCCTGTACAACTGGCTGGCCTCTACACGGTATGACGCCTTTAAAGGTCGTCTTTGTAGGTTTAATCCTTGAGGGTCAATGCCCATTTTGGCGCCTTTGTATCACGATAAAGCAGGTTCAGGCTGCTGCCGCCGTCCATCAGACTCTAGTGAGGTGAAATCCGTCGGTAATTGGGTCCAAGAACCAATGCGGCGAAGCAGCCGTGACGGATGCTAAGCGGGGTGGTCCCTTGATCGAAGGTGATCGGGCAGAAGACCATGGGTTGAACTTTGGGGCGGCCGGCTCCATCGCATATCGTCCCTTAGTGCGGCGCTTCCGCTCCCTTTTGGGTATGTGGGTTGCGTATATCATGTTCACCGTCCGCACTTGCGTAGGAAAACCCTTCATCCTTTATTGTTCAGCGGTAGGGGCTCTTCCTCGTCATCGCTTATGCAGCCCCTTGTTATTGAGTTCGGCACCTAACTTGCCTGCTTGCTTGAACACCCAACAGTCCTGTTGGTGTGATTGGTTGAGTTTTCGGGGTGCCATGTATCCGCACAAGCGATCGAGTATTCGGTCCAAGTTGGACGGGCCTGGGTATTTCTTTTGAATGGCTTCTTCCGCTGACCGGGTTTAGAGCCTCTGAATCCGGCATTGACGGCCGTGTCTTCAGTGTTATCGCTGTTAATGCGGCGCTTGTTCTTGTTGCGATGCGACCTGCCATTGTTGTCCTTAGTATCCGGACTATCAGGATGTTTGGCCAAGTTGTTACTTCGAGCTAGCCAGCTGTCCTCTCCCGCACAAAAGCGAGTAATGAGGGTTGTGAGGGCTGCCATAGATTTCGGCTATTCCTGTCCTAGGTCTTTGGGCAAGCCACTCGTCACATGGATGTTATGTTTGAAGGCTGCAAGGGCCTCTGCATCCAGGACAGTCAACGCATTTGATTTTTCTTTGTTAGGAACCGAGTCCGTAATTGTTCCGGCGATTCTTCCGGGCAGCTGAATTATATGGCTAAGGTCATCGGCGTCGGGTGGTCGCACATATGTGCCTTGGAAGTTATCAAGGAATGCGGCTTCGAGGTCCTCCCTACAACCAATTGATTCTCGCCGCAAGCTGTTGAGCCAATGCCTAGCTGGTCCTTTAAGCTTCAGGGGGAGGTATTTGATGGCATGTAGATCATCACCGTGGGCCATGTGGATATGGAGGAGATAATCCTCGATCCAGACCGCAGGATCTGTGGTACCATCGTATGATTCGATGTTTACGGGCTTGAAGCCCTCACGATTTGATGATCCATTACTTCGCCTGCGGAAGCATAGTGGGTGTGCGCGCCTCAGATTGGGCTATATCCCGACGTAGCTCATATGAGCTTTGTCTCATCTTGTGTTCGGCCCGCCGGTTTCTTTATCAGATCCGGCGCGACGGTGATCATCCCGTGTTGCTGGGCGCCACGCAATCCGTGAGATCGATCTTGTATGTTTTGCCTTATCCTCCAATATATCTATAAGTCCGGCACATTATCCCTTGCCTTGGTACTTTTTGAGCGGCGTCGGGGTGTGGCTTGAGCGGAGGCGAGGAGGCTTTCGTGTCGCGCCACGCAGGTGGCCGGGTCCGCCATGTCGCGGTAATCGCGACTTGGGTGCTTCCTCCTCTAGTCGAGGCAACGGCCTGCGCTTTGGGGTAGCTTTTGGAGGGGCGTTCGAGTTCATACTCTTCGCTGCAAGGACTTGATTCATCTGTCGCCTAGCGTGTCTTGATCAGCTCTAAGCTGCTGCTGCTTTTCTTGAGGCTGCTTGCCGTGGCTATAAGCCTGCGTTTGAAACGCCTCGTTGGCAGCAGATCCTCGTGCACGACAAATTCATCGTCGTTGCCGAGGCTTGCCTCATCTTCGAGGAGGGCGCATAATTATCGTCCTCGACCTTCTCTTTACTGCTGCAGACCGCCAGGCGGACTTGCTTCTCCCTCCTCCCCGCGCCGAAGTCCTGCCGGAGGGTTCTCTTCGGCACTGTCAGGAGTGCTATTATCTCCGTGCGGAATCACCGTTTTATTGTTACGGATTTAGAGCGGCGCCACGACGCCGGGCGCCTTGGTTTCTTGGAGGGTCATCCTCCGCTGTTCCATCGTCGTTCCCATCTTTCGGATGTCCACCATGTATATGTCATATGACGAGGTGGCCTTCCGAAAGGCTACCGTGGTGGCTGGGTCTTAATTGTCTTTCGGCGTCGCCGTCCATACCGTCGATGTCTTGAGTCATAGTCGAGCATGTCGGTTAAATCATCGGCAGTGGCTACAAAGTGGGTGGTGGGTGGCGTTGCTGAATTTCTTCGTCGTCTGCATCTCAACCGTCTCCCGTCCATTAGTCCGCCAGGCTCTCCTGGATAAAGAGAGACTTTAGTGAATTCGGATGTCGCCAAAGGGCGAGTCTTGAAGATGTCCATGACAGTGAACTCCATGACCGGGCGCCCAATCGGATTCGATTAGCGGCGAGGCGGAGGGTTCGAGTCCGGAGAAAGTCCGCACCACAGGTCGAGGTCTTCGCAAAGAGCGGGGATAGAGTTCGCTCAATCGTGAGATATTGTAGCCCCGAGGCGGTGTCCAACCATTTGTCCTCGATCGGGGAATCCGACTCCGGATGAAGGGTCGAGCGGATATCGGTGCGACCTCCGTGGCACTGCTCGGCCGCAGAGCGAGATCATGCCCATCGAGACAAAGGCGGCACGCTTCTTAGCCGCAGCTCGAATCCGTCAAAGATCAAGTCCGCGAATATCGGCCCGATAGTTAAAACTTCCAAATCTGACTGATGGCTGTATGTAGCTTTCGATCTGCCTCGGATGACCAAGCGAATTGGCCGCAGATGCAAAGCCGAACACGAAGATCTGTCAGGGAGAAAAGTCTTACCTGGACCGCGTCGTTGTTGATGATCGAAGGAGCCATCGGGCCTATCGGTGACGACACGGAAGGAACTCTCAATGAAAGCACCAATGTCGGTGTCAAACCGCGGATCTCGCTTCGGGGTCCCGAATCGCGCGTCTAGGCGGATGGTAACAGGAGACAAGGGACACAATGTTTTACCCAGGTTGGGCCCTCTCGACGGAGGTAAACCCTACTCTGCTTGATTAATATTGATGATATGGGTAGTACAAGAGTAGATCTACCACGAGATCAAGGAGGCTAAACCCTAGAAGCTAGCCTATGGTATGATTGTTGATGTTAGAAGTTGTTGTCCTCTGGGACTAAAACCCTCCCGTTTTATATAGACACGGGATAGGTTAGGGTTACATAGAGTCGGTTACAATGGTAGGAGATCTACATATCCAGACGCCAAGCTTGCCTTCCACGCCAAGGAAAGTCCCATACGGACACGGGACGAAGTCTTCAATCTTGTATCTTCATAGTCTTGGAGTCCGGCCGTGACGATAGTCTGGCTATCCGGACACCCCCTAGTCCGGGACTCCCTCAGGAGCTGAAGCGCTTCTAGGTTGATGGAGGTCGATCGTTGTTGAGCTGTCCCAAACAGATTCTCGTAGTAACCATCCACCATGCTTGCAATCTCATCTTGGCCTGTGGCCACTGAAAATCCATTAGACAACGAGGTGATAATGTTCCGCCTCTACCGGTGACACGTCGACTGGTGGAACAGACTCGTGCTACCCTCTCCTTCCCGTAGGAAAAGGATCCTAGATCGCTGCCTCGCAATGGTCCGTTCAAGAGAGCACAACCCCAACAACTTCTGTTTAAGTACTCTCCGTAGCTCCCGCTCCTGCTCAGACGAAGCTCTCGTGTCCATAGCCTTGTCCGGCCCATTTGGATCACTTCCAAATGAGATCGCAATTTGAAGCTTCACGTTACCGATCCACTGATCACTCAATCGCTTCAAGCTTTTTGCCGTGGCTCTCAACCTCATATCCAAAGTCTTGAAAGGATTATCCTCACGAGGAACCGAGGCCCATGCCTCTGCTACGATATCCATAAAACCTTCGGCCTTCGTCCAGAAAGCCTCAAACTTAAAGCGTGATCCCATGCACAGGTCCGTGTTCAAGTCTAGCAGTAGTGGGCAGTTGTCCGAGATAGCCGAGCCCACCGCACTAAGGCAGCAAGTCGGGTGTAGCTCCTCCCATGACGCAGTACAGAAAACATGGTCCACCTTCTCGAGTGTTACATTTACCCTCTCATTAGACCAAGTGTATCGACGTGCATTCAAATAGACCTCCTTCAACTCAAGCGAGTTCAGCTTAGAGCGGAATTTGCCCATCATTCTGTGGTTGATCCTCTTGTTGCTCTTGTCCTCGGGGTTTACTAACAGGTTGAAATCACCCGCTACCATCCACGGTCCAGCATGTAGCTCTCAGATCTCTTCCAACTCGCGCAGGAAAAGCAGCTTCTCATGATCCACCGGCATAATCAGGGCCGTAAGGGTGTATTCCGTGTAGTGCGGGTTAGACACGCGTACTACCAACTCACCCCACGCTAACAGGATTCCACCACGTGTACCACTCACCGGCAAGTAAAAGAAGTTTCCAAATTTATACCCGAGGCAATGACGAACTACATCAAGTGTTACAACCTCCATTTTAGTTTCTTGCAGGCACACCACACTCGGGTTTGCCGCGGCCACCACCTAAGCTACAACATTCCTAGGTGCCGGGCTATTGAGCCCCGCATCGTTCCATGATGAGCTTTGAAAGGCATACAATTCATGGTGCTAACCCACCGAACCACCAGCACCGCACCCTAGTGCGAGTCAGCCACCAAGGGCTCCCCTTCGAACACCGGCAAGACCGACGGCTGCCAATCGAAGAGAGCTAGTATCGCCGTAATGTGAGTGTCAGTCAGTGGTCTCTCAAACAGTTGCGCATAAGCCTGTAACGCGGAGTCGCTGATTGTTTCGCCTTCATTCGCAAGACATAGCCTTCGAATCAGAACGTTTTGTTGCTTGGACGCCTTAGAACCCTGCCCCTTCCTGGCCAAACGGACGTTCCTTCTCGGGTTGGACACTGGCTGCCTCTTCTGCCTAGGCCTCTTCTTGTCATTTTGCTGCACCATTTGAATCACAGTCAAAGTGGCGTCAAAGTGTGCCTCAAATCCGGCGCACAAGGAGTCCACCTGTCACCCCTGCTGCCATTCTGAGGAGTACGTGGCGAGTGCACCTCACCGCCCATGCATGGGCTGCATGGCTCCCCACCCGTTGTGGCAGCACAAGTGGCATCCTCGGGATCCGCTGAGAGACTAACCAGGAAGGTGTCTCCCATGTGCACCTGCGCTGGCCACCACCCACAGGCGAATCAGGCTCAGTTTCCGCCAACTCCTGTACCAGATCCTCCTCAATCCCCACGCCATGCCGAGACGCCGCAGCGGGGGACAAATCCAACTCCTCGCCCAATACGTGTTCACTGCATGTGCGGCCCCCACCAATCCTTGGATCCCCGTCCTTGCTCGCCATTGGCTCCTCGATGGCCGGGCTGCGTAACGACAAGGAAACATCACCGATCCGCACGCTAGCTTCCACGCCAAACCTCGGGCTCCCATCCAACAGACAAGCTCCATCCGCCCGTGCTGGCCTTGGGAGGTTCACCGATGCAGGTGAGCCCCTTGGATCCACTGCGAGACCGGTCAACAAGTGCGCCCCACCAGAGGACCTCTGACGCACCGGATTGGGCTGGCCCAACCTGCTCTGAGCGGTCAAAAGTGGCTCTATCTCCCTATGCAAAGGAGGCGCTCGACCTCGACCAAGCGGTGGAAGGCCCGACCATCGCCCGATCCGCTGTGAGCGACCCCTCTCCAGGCCGGCGCCGGGCGCGCCGATGCCGGCGCCGACGACCCCACCGACGAACCAGACGAGCCGCCATGCCCACCCGACGAAGCACCAAAATCCCGAGCGCTCGGCATGGCCCCATTCGCCGGGGCGTGTCCCTCAGCACCCCCAGCCTCACCCGACGGCGGTGACGGTGGCGGAGACTCTGGCGAGGATGGCGCATCCACGTCGGCCACCACAACTGGCGCGCCGAGAACAATGATGGTGACCGGATACCACAACGCTGCAGGCCCACCATCCACATGAGCCTCTCTCGGCTCCTCAATGTACAACAATCGGGAGCCAGGAATTCTTACCGGAGCGCCCGTCCGAAGCCACACACGAAACCCCGACATGTCAAATCGGTTCGTCGTCCTGCCCGCGACCTGATGCACGAACCCCAGGCCCCGCAATACTACCTCAGCTGTCCTCCTCGTCCAAGCATGCGCAGGAACACCCCGCAGCTCTGGAGGCACCAAGATGGGCATGGCCGCGCCTGTGGCCTGTCCCTGCCGGAGCCAGGGCCGCAGCGAGAGAGAGAACCCCAGTGCAGAGGCCTCCCCATGCTCCACCATCAACTGTCTAATGAACGGATGCTTGCAAATCACCAGGAAATCCTCCGGGAAGAAAGGGCGAATTGACATGTCCGCCGGGCCAATCCGAACTCCAGCGTGCAAAGCCAACGCAGCCAAGCGCCAATCGACCCGCCGGCCTCTCACCGGTGACCGTGACCACCATGCGCGCCGAGATCCTCCTCCATGCGGGACAACTCCTCCGAGGCCTCCGAGCACCTCTCCACCATAGGTGGCGCCGACACCTGCGTCGGGACGACCACTTGAGAACTCCACCGGCGTCGAAAGGGACGAAGAACCCGGCCCGCCCTGACAACAGTCAAATACCGTAACGCATAACCGTGACTCCAAGGTCGGACAGCGGACCGCCCAGACGGGAGGCGGCCCCGGCGAGGGGGGTGGCGCAGCCGGACGACGAGCGGCATGCGGAACCCAGCAGGAGAAACACGCGACGGCGCTCGGCGAAGGAGGCGCGCCTCCACAGCCACCGGCAAAGCACTCCTCGGCACAGAGCACTCCCGAGCAATGTGGCCCTCCCATTGCAGCGCACACACTTGGTGGGATTCCAACACTTGGCGAGATGTGGCCCTCCTCCCCACAGTTGTAGAAGCACCGTGGAGGGCAGCGGGGATGCTTTGGTCTTGGCGGCCGCGAAAGTAAGCAGGCGTCGACCATGAAAGGCGGCGACGAGTGGCGGCGGGGAGGCAGAAAGCAGGGCTGCCGCAGACGACGGCTCAGCGCCGCAAGGCACCTACCGAGGGGATCCACGAAGCGGCTTTGAAGGAAGCAACTGTGCCGCCTGGAGAATAGGTCCAGCCGTGCCCAGCACCTCGGGACCGGCAAATGGCGATGGAGCAAAGCGGAGGCGAGGCCTGGAGGGGAGCCTCGAATCCAGGAGGAGGGCAACGACCCAGAGTGAGACCAGAGGCCATGAGCTGGTGGGCCGCCGACACCGGAGTGGTGGCAGTGGTCACGGGACGCCGAGGCCGGAGTGGCGGCCAGCGGAGGGCGCAATGACGGAGGAATGAATGGGAAGAGGCGCCACAGGGAGAGGGAGCCGAATGTCAGGATCTCGTTAATGTACCATTGCGTCGGGTAATTTGGTAATGTAATGGGGGAGCTAGCTTGTGCATGGTGCGTCTGGTTCTCTTCTGCGTCCGGTTTGGTGGATGCCGGGGTTACAGCCCTGACGGCTGATGTGCGTTGAGGCTGAGGCGGCGGCCTTGAAAAGTGATGCTCGACCCAGCTCCATGGGGCGGGGCAGCGGCTCGGCCTTCGCTTGGGTGGAAATCTTGGGACATTTGGGTGGCAGGTTTGTCGGGCTCGGTCCACGCGCCCCAACAAGGGCAGTTGAATGGTTCGTCGGGGCAGGGGCTCTGGATGTGATGTGGCGTTTGTGGTTTGTGTGTGGTTGCCCTGTGCAGTGTGGGCTGTAGGCATCCGGTTCATGCAGTGTTGCAGATCGAGAGCAAGCGGTGTCATGTTGAGGCGGGGGCCCTGGATATGGTGTGGCTGCCCTGCGCAGTGTGGCATGTGGGCATCCGGATCGTGCGGCGTTGCAGCTCGAGCGCGGACGGTGGCATGTTGGGGCGGCGGCCCCCAAGGTGGTGTTGGTGGGCCGCGTAGGGCGTGGCAATTGGAAATCGGGGCAGCGACCGAGATTACACAACGACCTCGGCGCGTTTGACCACATCGTGTGAAACAGCGAAGTTGCTCTCGGCGTCGGTGTTGGCATCAAGGCCTATGTGGCAATGATAATGATGGAGTTGTCAGAGACATAGTAATGATTGTGGTAGTCGGCTCTTCCTTGACGTGTTCATGGGATTGCCTTGGCTGGTTTGCTGCTGCGAGGTTGAAGCTGCAGTGGCGGGGCCTAGTGGCGTGCGATGATAGGCAACATGTGGTTCGCTCGGTGATCTTCTGCGGTGCTAGCCATGCCTTGTTCTCCTTCACATTCTTCATCAGAGTGAGAGTTTTGTTGCCTTGTCACGGGTGGTTGAGTCGTAGCGCGGATTTTCATGTGTAACGACGTGAATTTGGTAGAATCCAAGTCTCTGTGCTTACTCTGCTATCCTTGGGTCATAGCTAGCACATAGTAACAAGCATGAATATCAGTAAAACATACTCCCTCCGTTCCAAAATGTAGTGCTTCCTCTTTTCCCGTGCTTCAACTTTGACCATAAATTTAACCAACGAGACCGACTGCGGCGGGAGCAGAAATTATACCAGTGAATTCGTATTCAAAAGAAGTTTTCAATTATATAATTTTTTCTCCCGCCGCGGTCGGTCTCGTTGGTTAAATTTATGGTCAAAGTTTGACCACGAGAAGGGCAGACGCACTATATTTTGAAATGGAGGGAGCACATCATTTTACTACAATGATAGATACATAATTATTTAAATACATAGCTTAGGCACAGCTCAAGATAGCTAATGTCTGATTGGAAACATACGCAACTACTATGTTAGGGCTTCATCAACGCCACTAGGCTCATTGAGTTTAGACCGTAACCTTTATCATCTCTTAATCGACAGAGATCTACACATCACGGTGTATGAGTACATGAAATGTACTACTTAAGTTGCAAAGGAAGGTATAAGAAAATCTATATATGCAGGAGTAAGTATTGGTGGAGGTTTGGTTTACATAAAGCCAATGTTCTCATATACTAAATTTTTATAAACTTTCTTTGAATTCAAAAATAATTTTATAACATAAAAGATAGGAGTGAGACATTTGGATATACACACCAAAGCTCATTATCTGAATTTGGGAAAAACATACATAAAGTTGAAGTGAAACACATTCCCTCTGCTCGATCCTCAACCTATACCCTTAAAATAGATTTTTAGAAAAGAAAGTGGAGAATCTTCTTCGGTCAAGTCTTGATTTGCTCAAATTTGCGATGGCAAGAGAGCACGACTAATCGATTAGGTTAAACCCTCTGTAGAGGTCGTACACGTCACCCACATGACACAACCAATCCCGTTTATCGTTACACACTTGGGTGTATGTCGCGGGGATGAACCCCAGGCATGCAACGAAACCCGGATCCTTTTCAAAAAAAACGGGGCCAACAACGCCCCTCAAGCCGGCTCACACTTGGCCGAGTTGCTCAATCCGGCCAAGCCCCTCGACCCGGCAGAACTCCTCAACCCGGCCCCAACAGCTGGCACAAGACGGCCGACCCCAACACACCAAGACTTCCCGACAAGCTAGCTCCCCCTTTGGCGTGTTCCTCAACCCGCCAGGTCGGCTCTGTCCCATCCCGAGGCGTCTGATGGGACGAGTCTCCATTCAAGGATGAGCAAAACCGCAGTGCCCGCCCATGACCTCTGGTCACCGAGGCGCGGGCAACAAAGGTCTCCACTTACCGCCGCCGTCAGGCTGGCGTGGCTATAGTACACCCGTTGTCACCGCCGACGCCAACAAGCGGCGACCTGACGGAGCGCCACTGTAGCAGACTCAACCCGGCCACTCCCTGACGATCGACAAGATGGCAAACAGTGCCCCTAGGCCCTTGAGGCCAGTGCAGAACCTGCGAGCCAGCACCCGGCGGGTCCCAACATCGACTTCCCGGATGATGACAACCCGGCCCCACGGCCCTATAACATTACCATTGTACCCACCTGAAGTTGGCCCTATAAACCCCAGGGAACCCTCATGTCTGAGGAGAGAGAGATCGACTGCATGCAACACACACACACACACACACACACGCACACACACACACACACACACATACACACCAGGAGAGGGAGCAGCCTAAGCCTTGGCCAGCCTTCCTCTTCCTCGATACAGCTCTAGGAGCAACTCTGTACTGTTACACATAAACTACACTCGGCAGGACTAGGGTTGTTATCTCTCCGGAGAGCCCCGAACCTGGGTATGTCTTGCGTCCAGCTCGCCTCATGCCGACCTCGCCTGTGGAGCCCACCAGTGCCCTCGAGCCTCCTCCTCTCTTTATCCATCCCTTGGCACCTGTCATGCGCCCACCACGACAATTGGAGCCCACCGCGGGGCAGCTCGAGGTCCTGGCCGGAAGCATGTTCCAGATGGGGCTCCCCTCCGACTTCGACGAGCTTGTCACGCTCGCGGACGACGTCATCGACACGTTCGCCGCCTCCTTCGCCGCGCTGCGCCTCTCCGATGCGCCCACGGCCCGGCGAAGTACCCTAGCTGTGCCAGCTTCTCCGACTCCCCTCTCCCTCGGCGGTAGCACTCCGCCGGGAGAATGGACCTCTGCGTGGAGGTCGCCGTCACCGACACCGGCGCCTCTTCCGCCCGCCAAGACGGGCGAGGAAGCCCGCGGCTGTGGTCGCAGCCGATCGGGCCGGCTCGCCCAACCTGGTTGCACGCCACGATGCAGAAGCCTTCAAGGTCCCCATCGCCACCGACATCGACGCCACAACATCCCCGAGGCCCGGACTCGCTCGAGGAGGACCGCCAACGCCTTACTAGAGCTGGTCGAGACGCCGCCGCCACGCTAAGCGTCGCCGCTGGATTCCGCTACCGGTGGCGCAACACTACCTCTGACTTCATCGCTGTCGTGCTTGAAACCAAGCCAGGTCGCCGACGTGCGAGCCCGGGGCGGCGCGATCGGCCACGCCTTCGGCGCCATTCCTACCGTCTACGAGACCCCCATGAAGAACATGCGTGCCGCCCAGGCGGCTGCAGTCGTCCTGGATCAGCTCGCGGGCGAAGAGCGGAAGGACCGCCTGAAGCGGGTGAACGACCTCCTCGACGCGGCCAACGCACAACAGGACCGCCTCAACCAACTCGCCAAGCCGGCGGGATCCGGCTCCGCTTAACGGTCCGAGGACCAGAGAACACGAACAGTCGCCACCACAGTGAGGCGACTCGGGCCGCACTCGACCGGCGCAACCCGCCCGACGACCGCCGGCAGCTTGGGCGACGAGCCGGCCCTGGAAGGTCGACGCTGCTACCTCTTGAGAACGCGTTGGTTTTCCCTTGAAGAGGAAAGGGTGATGCAGCAAAGTAGCGTAAGTATTTCCCTCAGTTTTTGAGAACCAATGTATCAATCCAGTAGGAGGCCACACGCAAGTCCCTCGTACCTGCGCAAACAAATAAGAACCTTGCAACCAATGCGATAAAGGGGTTCTCAATCCCTTCACGGCCACTTACAAAAGTGAGATCTGATAGAGATGATAAGATAATATTTTTGGTATTTTTATGATAAAGATTAAAAGTAAAGATTGCAAAATAAACGGTAACAGAAATAACTAGGTGACGGAAGATTAATATGATGGAAGATAGACCCGGGGCCATAGGTTTCACTAGTGGCTTCTCTCAAGATAGCATAATTATTACGGTGGGTGAACAAATTACTGTCGAGCAATTGATAGAATAGTGCATAGTTATGAGAATATCTAGGCATGATCATGTATATAGGCATCACGTCCGCGACAAGTAGACCGACTCCTGCCTGCATCTACTACTATTACTCCACACATCGACCACTATCCAGCATGCATCTAGAGTATTAAGTTCATAAGAACAGAGTAACGCATTAGGCAAGATGACATGATGTAGAGGGATAAACTCAAGCAATATGATATAAACCCCATCTTTTTATCCTCGATGGCAACAATACAATACGTGTAGTTTCCCCTTCTGTCACTGGGATCGAGCACCGCATGATTGAACCCAAAGCTAAGCACTTCTCCCATTGCAAGAAATATCAATCTAGTAGGCCAAACCAAATTGATGATTCGAAGAGACTTGCGAAGATAACCAATCATACATAAAAGAATTCAAAGGAGATTCAAATATTGTTCATAGATAATCTTGATCATAAACCGACAATTCATCGGATCTCGACAAACACACCGCAAAAGAGTTACATCGAATAGATCTCCAAGAAGATCGAGGAGAACTTTGTATTGAGATCCAAAGAGAGAGAAGAAGCCATCTAGCTAATAACTATGGACCCGAAGGTCTGAGGTAAACTACTCACACATCATCGGAGAGGCTATGGTGTTGATGTAGAAGCCCTCCGTGAGTGATTCCCCCTCCGGGGCACGAAAAAAGGCCCCAAGATGGGATCTCACGGGTGCACGTAAGGTTGCGGTGGTGGAAATAGGGTTTCGTGGTGCTCCTGGATGTTTTTGAGTGCACGTGGATATATATAGGAGGAAGAAGTAGGTCGGTGGAGCTACGAGGGGCCCACGAGGGTGGGGGGCGCGCCTCCCTACCTTGTGGCCTCCTCGTTCGTTTCTTGACGTCCACTCCAAGTCCTCTGGATCATGTTTGTTCCAAAAATCACGCTCTCGAAGGTTTCATTCCGTTTGGATTCCGTTTGATATTCCTTTTTTGTGAAACACTGAAATAGGCAAAAAAATAGCAATTTACCTTTGGGCCTTGGGTTAGTAGGTTAGTCCCAAAATAATATAAAAGTGTATAATAACGCCCATTAACATCCAAAATAGATAATATAATAGCATGGAACAATAAAAAATTATAGATACGTTGGAGACGTATCAAGCATCCCAAAGCTTAATTCCCACTCCTCCTCGAGTAGGTAAATGACAAAACCAGAATTCTTGATGTGGAATGCTACCTAACATATTTATCCATGTAATTTCCTTTATTGTGGCATGAATGTTCAGATCTGAAAGATTCAAGATAAAAGTTTAATATTGACATAAAAATAAAAATACTTCAAGCATACTAACTAAGCAATTATGTCTTCTCAAAATAACATGGCCAAAGAAAGTTCATCCCTACAAAATCATATAGTTTAGTCATGCCCCATTTTCGTCACACAAGAATGCTCTCATCATGCACAACCCCGATGACAAGCCAAGAAATTGTTTCATACTTTAGTAATCTCAAACTTTTTTCAACTTTCACGCAATACATGAGCGTGAGCCATGGATATAGCACTATGGGTGGAATAGAATAATATGATGGGGGTTATGTGGAGAAGACAAAAAATGAGAAAGTCTCACATTGACGTGGCTAATCAATGGGCTAAGGAGATGCCCATCAATTGATGCCAACGCAAGGAGTAGGGATTGCCATGCAACGGATGCACTAGAGCTATAAATGTATGATAGCTCAAGAAAAGAAACTAAGGGGGTGTGCATCCAATTTGCTTACAAGACGAAGACCTAGGGCATTTGAGAAAGCCCATTGTTGGAATATACAAGCCAAGTTCTATAATGAAAAATTCCCACTAGTATATGAAAGTGACAAAAAAAGAGACTCTCTATCATAAAGATCATGGTGCTACTTTGAAGCACAAGTGTGGAAAAAGGATAGTAGCATTGTCCCTTTTTATTTACTTTTTTTCTTTTCTTTTTTTGGGGCCTTCGTTTTTTTGGCATTTCTTCTTTTTTTATTTGGGACAATGATCTATTAATGATGATCATCACACTTCTATTTATTTACAACTCAATGATTACAACTCGATATAGAACAAAATATGACTCTATATGAATGCCGCCGGCGGTGTACCGGGATGCGTAATGAATCAAGAGTGACATGTATAAAATAATATGCATGGTGGCTTTGCCACAAATACGATGTCAACTACATGATCATGCAAGGCAATATGACAATGATGAAGCGTGTCATAATAAAGCGGAGCAAGTGGAAAGTTGCATGGCAATATATCTCGAATGGCTATGGAAATGCCATGATAGGTAGGTATGGTGGCTGTCTTGAGGAAGATATAAGGAGGTTTATGTGTGATAGAGCGTATCATATCACGGGTTTGATGCACCGGCTAAGCTTGCACCAACTCTCAAGGTGAGAAAGGGCAATGCACCTGCATCAAGAGGCTAGCAATGATGGAAAGGTGAGAGTGCGTATAATCCATGGACTCAACATTAGTCATAAAGAACTCATATACTTATTGCAAAAATCTACAAGTCATCAAAAACCAAGCACTACGTGCATGCTTCTAGGGGTATAGATTGGTAGGAAAAGACCATCGCTCGTCCCCGACCGCCACTCATAAGGATGACAATCAAAGAACACCTCATGTTTCAAATTTGTTACACAACGTTTACCATACGTGCATGCTACGGGACTTGCAAACTTTAACACAGGAATTTCTCAAATTCACAACTACTCAGCTAGCACAACTTTAATATCACTATCTCCATATCTCAAAACAATCATCAAGTGTCAAACTTCTATTAGTATTCAATGCACTTATATGAAAGTTTTTATTATATCCATCTTGGATGCCTATCATATTAGGACTAATTTTATAGCCAAAGCATTTACCATGCTGTTCTAAAGGACTCTCAAAATAATATAAGTGAAGCATGAGAGATCAATAATTTCTATAAAATAAATCCACCACCGTGCTCTAAAAGATATAAGTGAAGCACTAGAGCAAAATTATTTAGCTCAAAAGATATAAGTGAAGCACATAGAGTATTCTAATAAATTCCGAATCATGTGTGTCTCTCCCAAAAGGTGTGTACAGCAAGGATGATTGTGGTGAACTAAAAAGCAAAGATTCAAATCATACAAGACGCTCGAAGCAAAACACATATCATGTGGTGAATAAAAATATAGCATCAAGTAAAGTTACCGATGGACGAAGACGAAAGAGGGGATGCCTTCCGGGGCATCCCCAAGCTTAGACTTTTGGTTGTCCTTATATTTTACCATGGGGTGCCTTGGGCATCCCCAATCTTAGGCTCTTGCCACTCCTTATTCCATAATCCATCAAATCTTTACCCAAAAACTTGAAAACTTGACAACACAAAACTCAACAGAAAATCTCATGAGCTCCGTTAGCGAAAGAAAACAAACAACCACTTTAAGGTACTGTAATGAACTCATTCTTTATTTATAATGGTGTTAAACCTACTGTATTCCAACTTCTCTATGGTTCATAACCTCGATACTAGCCATAGATTCATCAAAATAAGCAAACAACACACGAAAAACAGAATCTGTCAAAAACAGAACAGTCTGTAGTAATCTGGATCTAACGCGAACTTCTGTAACCCAGAAAAATCTACCAAAATAGGATGACCTATATAATTTGTTTATTGATCTACTGCAATTAGAATCAGTATTTTATCACGTTCTGGTGATTTTTAACAATTGTTTTCGTGAGCAGATAGTTTCTGACTTTTTCAGCAAGATCAAATAACTATCGTCTAAGAAGATCCTATAGGTTCTACTTGGCATAAACACTAATTAAAACATAAAACCACATCTAACCAGAGGCTAGATCAATTATTTATTACTAAACAGAACCAAAATCAAGAAACAAAAAATAAAATTGGGTTGCCTCCCAACAAAGCGCTATCGCTAACGCCCTAGCTAGGCATAAAAGGCAATGATAGATCTAGGTATTATCATCTTTGGTATGCAATCCATAAGTGGCCCTCATGATAGATTCATAAGGTAATTTTATTTTCTTTCTGGGAAAATGTTCCATGCCTTTCCTTAACGGAAATTGGAATCTAATATTTCCTTCTTTCATATCAATAATTGCACCAATCGTTCTAAGGAAAGGTCTACCAAGAGTAAAAGGACATGTATGATTGCATTCTATATCAAGAACAATGAAATCTACGGGCACATAATTCCTATTTGCAACAATAAGAACATCATTAATTCTTCCCATAGGTTTCTTAATGGTGGAATCCGCAAGGTGCAAGCTTAAAGAACAATCATCAAATTCACGGAAACCTAACACATCACACAAAGTTTTTGGAATCGTGGAAACACTAGCACCCAAATCACACAAAGCAAAGCATTCATGATCTTTAATCTTAATTTTAATAGTAGGTTCCCACTCATCATAAAGTTTTCTAGGGATAGAAACTTCTAATTCAAGCTTTTCTTCATAGGATTGCATTAAAGCATCAACGATATGTTTAGTAAAAGCTTTATTTTGGCTATAAGCATGCGAAGAATTTAGCACGGATTGCAACAAGGAAATAAAATCTATTAAAGAACATTTATCATAATTAAATTCCTTGAAATCCAAAATAGTGGGTTCATTACTATGTAAAGTTTTGACCTCTTCAGTCCCACTTTTACCATTTTTTTGCATCAAGATCTAAAAACTCCGAATCATTGAGACGCCTTTTAACTAAAGTTGACTCATCTCCAGTCCCATAATTATCAAGATTCATATTGAAAAACAAAGATTTAATAGGAGATACATCAATCACTTTTAGATCTTCATCCTTATTATCATGAAAACTAGAAGAACACGCTTTCATAAAGAAATCTTTTTTTAGCACACATCCTAGCGGTTCTTTCTTTGCACTCATTAATGGAAATTCTCATGGATTTGAGAGACTCATTGATATCATGCTTAGGTGGAATAGATCTAAGTTTCAAAGAATCAACATGAAGAGAAATTCTATCCACGTTCCTAGCCAACTCATCAATCTTAGGCAATTTTTCTTCAAGCAAAGCATTGAAATTCTTTTGAGAAATCATAAATTCTTTAACACTAGTCTCAAAATCAGAGGGCATCTTATTAAAATTTCCATAAGAGTTGTTGTAGGAATTACCATAATTATTAGAGGAATTACTAGGATACGGCCTAGGATTAAAGTTTCCTCTATAAGCGTTGTTACCAAAATTGTTCCTACCAACAAAATTCACATCCATAGATTCATTATTATTTTCAATCAAAGTAGACAAAGGCATATCATTGGGATCTGAAGAAACACTCTTATTAGCAAACAATTTCATAAGTTCATCCATCTTTCCACTCAAAACATTAATCTCTTCAATTGCATGCTCCTTTTTACTAGTAGATCTTTCAGTGTGCCATTGAGAATAATTAACCATAATATTATCCAGGAATTTAGTAGCTTCTCCTAAAGTGATTCCATAAAAGTACCCCCCGCGGCCGAATCTAAAAGATTTCTAGAAGCAAAATTCAATCCGGCATAATTTTTTTGTATAATCATCCATAAATTCAAACCATGTGTAGGGCAATTACATTATCATTAATTTCATCCTCTCCCAAGCTTGTGCAACATGTTCATGATCAAGTTGCTTAAAATTCGTAATATCGTTTCTAAGAGAGATGATCTTAGTGGGAGGAAAATACTTAGAGATAAAAGCATCTTTGCCTTATTCCAAGAATCGATGCTATTTTTAGGCAAATACGAAAACCAAGTTTTAGCACGTTCTCTAAGCAAAAACGGAAATAGCTTCAATTTGACAATATCATTATCCACATCTTTCTTCTTTTGCATATCACACAAATCAACAAATCTATTTAGATGGATAGCGGCATCTTCACTAGGAAGGCCGGCGAATTGATCTTTCATGACAAGATTTAGCACAGCAGCATTAATTTCACAAGATTCAACATCGGTAAGAGGAGCAATCGGAGTGCTAAGAAAATCATTGTTGTTGGTATTGGAAAATTCACACAATTTAGTATTGTCTTGGGCCATCATGACAAGCAAGCAATCCAACACATAAGCAAACAAGAAGCAAGCGAAAATGAGGCGAACGGAAAGAGAGGGCGAATAAAACGGCAAGGGTGAAGTGGGGGAGAGGAAAACGAGAGGCAAATGGCGAATAATGTAATGCGAGGGATAAGAGTTTGTGATGGGTACTTGGTATGTCTTGACTTGTGCGTAGACTCCCGGAAGCACGCCAGAAATCCTTCTTGCTACCTCTTGAGCATGCGTTGGTTTTCCCTTGAAGAGGAAAGGATGATGTACCAAAGTAGCGTAAGTATTTCCCTCAGTTTTTGAAAACTAAGGTATCAATCCAGTAGGAGGCGACATGCAAGTCCCTCGTACCTACACAAACAAATAAGAACCTTGCAACCAACGCGATAAAGGGGTTGTCAATCCCTTCACGGCCACTTACAAAAGTGAGATCTGGTAGAGATGATAAGATAATATTTTTGGTATTTTTATGATAAAGATTAAAAGTAAAGATTGCAAAATAAACGGTAACAGAAATAACCAGGTGACGGAAGATTAATATGATGGAAGATAGACCCGGGGGCCATAGGTTTCACTAGTGGCTTCTCTCAAGATAGCGTAAGTATTACGGTGAACAAATTACTGTCGAGCAATTGATAGAATAGTGCATAGTTATGAGAATATCTAGGCATGATCATGTATATAGGCATCACGTCCACGACAAGTAGACCGACTCCTACCTGCATCTACTACTATTACTCCACACATCGACCGCTATCCAGCATGCATCTAGAGTATTAAGTTCATAAGAACAGAGTAACGCATTAGGCAAGATGACATGATGTAGAGGGATAAACTCAAACAATATGATATAAACCCCATCTTTTTATCCTCGATGGCAACAATACAATACGTGTCGTTTCCCCTTCATCCTCACATCGGGATCGAGCACCGCATGATTGAACCCAAAGCTAAGCACTTTTCCCATTGCAAGAAAGATTAATCTAGTAGGCCAAACCAAACTGATAATTCGAAGGTTTCATTCCGTTTGGATTCCGTGTGATATTCATTTTCTGCGAAACACTGAAATAGGCAAAAAAACAGCAATTTGCACTGGGCCTTGGGTTAGTAGGTTAGTCCCAAAAATAATATAGAAGTGTATAATAAAGCCCATTAACAACCAAAACAGATAATATAATAGCATGGAACAATAAAAAATTATAGATACGTTGGAGACGTATCAGACTCCGGCTTGATCCTCCCCTCCAACCCGGCCGACGTCCGGCTTCGGTCGACCCGGCTCCCCGTGGCGCGATCGCCAGCCGGCTGGGCCCGCGCCCCATCAACGACACCGATGCCTGCCATCGCCTCGACCGACTTGCCCTCTCCCAGGAGCTGGAGGAAAGCGACGCTGTCGGGCCAGCATGCTTCGGCCCGCGCATCCGGGACGAGCCCTTTCCTAAAGGGTTCATGCTCCCCTGCGACACCCCCAAATACAACGGCACCGTGAAGCCGGAGGACTGGCTCACCGACTACACCACCGCCATCGGCATCACCGGTGGCAACCACCGTCTCGCCGTACGCTACACGCCACTCATGCTCCAGGGCTCGGCCCGCACATGGTTGAACAACACAGCCGGTGGGTGTTGGTGTCAAAACCGCCGGATCTCTGGTAGGGGTCCCTAACTGTATGCGTCTAAGGTCGATGGTAGCAGGAGACAGGGACACGATGTTTACCCTGTGTTCGGCCCTCTCTATGGAGGTAATACCCGACTTCCTGCTTGATTGATCTTGATGAATATGAGTATTACAAGAGTTGATCTACCACGAGATCGTAATGGCTAAAACCCTAGAAGTCTAGCATGTATGATTATGATTGTCCCTATAGACTAAACCCTCCGGTTTATATAGATACGGAGGGGACTAGGGTGTACAAAGTCGATTCTGAGAGAAAGGAATCTTCATATCCGAACGCCAAGCTTGCCATCCACGCCAAGGAGAGTCCCATCCGGACACGGGAGAGAGTCTTCTGTCTTGTATCTTCACGGCCCATCAGTCCAACCCATGTCCAACAGGCCGGACGTCCGAGGACCCCTTAATCTAGGACTCCCTCAGTAGCCCCTGAACCAGGCTTCAATGACGAGGTGTCTAGCATGCAGATTGTCTTCGGCATTGCAAGGCGGGTTCCTCCTCCGAATACCCCAAAACAGCCTTCGAACACAAAGAACATGTCCGGCTCTGCAAAACAAGTACCACACACAACCGTAGAGAGTATAATATTTCACGAGTCCAATCTACTGACAACTTTTGTAGCGTGACGCCACGTCACCATCCGGTCATTATTTCGAACCGTTTTTCGGCCTGCCGCTCCACGTTTTGAGATGCGGTTTCATTGGCACGTCTTGTCAAAGCATAGATCGTGTCCCCTTATTACGGGATTCTCATCAATACGACCGTGGGTAATCCAACCGTCCCGTCGGCATGACCCCTCGGGAAGAGGCAAGTATTCAGGCACATGAGGAGGCGTTTGATATTCACCGCCTTTATAAAGGGGCACAGACCCGTGTTTCTTCTCTACGCCTGCCTCTTCCTCAACCTTTCCAACCTCGAGTTCCAGCACCCAGGTTTCAACTTAATTGCTACGAGCCTCCCAGTCATGTCCGGACCCAGCCCTCAAGGCCGGTGGGTGGCCTCTTACATCCTGAGAGGAAGATATTGCGAAGCTCGAGTGGCAAGATACCACGACCGCTGAAATCCTCCACAGGCTCCCTGCTAAAGGGCAGGTTATTCCTACCCCCAGATCCAGCGAGAGGGTCGTATTCATCTCCCACTTCCTCCGGGGTCTATGGTTCACTCTCCATCCCTTTGTCCGTGGACTCATGTTCTATTACGGGCTAGATTTTCATGATCTAGCCCCGGACTCTTTTCTTCACCTCTCAGCGTTCATCGTCATGTGTGAGGCCTTTCTCCGTATTCCCCCACACTTCGGCTTATTGCTCAAGACCTTTAATGTGAAGCCGAAGGTGATCGAGGGGAAGTAAGCGGAGTGTGGTGGTGCCACGGTGAGCAAGCTTACCAACACTCTTTGGCCAAAAGGCTCTTTCACAGAATCCTCCAACTTATGGCAGCGGGAGTGGTTTTACATCACTGAACCCCGTGGTACCAAGTGGGCAGCTACACCTGCGTTCCGATCTGGCCCTCCAATACGGCTTGCATCATGGATCAATAAGGGGTTGGACTTGGGATCAATTGACGAAGTGCAGACTCTATAGAGCCGCATCCGGAGTCTCCTTGAGAAGGACACCGGTCTCATCAACGTGATTCAAGTAATGCTAGTCCGCCGGGTCCTGCCGTGCTAGCGACAGCCCCTCCGCATGTGGGAGTTCAATCCGGAAGGACCACGAACCCATCAACACTTCTTTGGCACGGCCTTGCGAGAGGAATGTGGAAGTTATTTTTCAGGACACGAAAACAGTGGTCGGATACCATCGAGGACATCGGCCTCGACCGCAACCATCCGGATACCTCGGTAAGCACTTGACTCCCGAACACAGCTTAGTTAAATATCCCGTAATAAGATACTGAGAAAACCATCTTCTTCCAGGGTTGGATAAAGAAGGCGGAGCAAATTAGGTGTTCGGCCCCTCTTCCCGAAGACTCAGTTGATCCTGTGCTAATAAAGGATGCTGGCTCTGGCACCATACAAAGTGCCGGTGAAAGAGGACAGGGAGGAGAGTAGGAAGGCCAAAGGTGGCCTCCATTCTGAAGGTAGACCAGGCACTATGTCCGGGGAGATTAGGAATCCCTCTTCCGAAGACGAGAGAGAAGGAGAAAGGCAGCGTCCCTTCTCCCCATGGGAAGAAAGAAGAAAGCGCCTCCAAGATTTGGAGGTAAAGGCTCCCAAGCGAGGGAAGATGTCCCTTCGGTGATTCGGGTTCAAGAAGGCGGAGTTGTCGCGCAATTCCTCCGTAAGGACAAGCCTTTAGCCGAATCGTAAGTGAACAAGGGTGTCCTAAACATATCCCGTTCCTTTCATGTTACAAGGGTAACATCTAATATACGTTTGCAGTCCGGCGCGCAGTCTTCCTCAACAGTCCTCCTCCTCGAGGGTTCTACTCCCGGAGATGATGGAAAGAGAGACGCCTCTGCAGGACTCCTCGCCCAATAGAGTGGACGACTTTGAGGTGTCGTCTCGGAGGACCTCTCCCGATTAGCAAGTGGTGCGGGGGACAATGAAGACAACACCCGAAGGTGAAACTTCGGTCGCCCAAGGTTCAGGGTATGTGGCCCCAACGGGGACCAACAGTGAAGGCCCCGGACTAGCAGGTTTAAAGCCGGAGACGACTCTAGGGTCGAGTAAGCATATCCCTTCAAAGGGAGTCCATACTCCCACAGCCGCTTCCAGGAATCCGGAGGCGCCGGACACATTGATGGACATGTTGCAACATGCATCCGTCTAGAGGAACATCATACCTTAATGTGTACGGTAGTTGAGAGGATTCTGTCAGCGAGAAGCGGATTAAATGAAGCCTTCACAGGCCTGCTACGAGGCTTCGAGGTATGCAATGAAATATCTTCAATTGCACTCTACTTGCAAAATGCACCTGTGTATAGATAGTAGCCCCTGAGACTCTGGTTGTCAACCAAAGGGAGGCGATCAGAGGATCAAAAAAGATATGCCCAGGAGATAACCTAATTAATTTGAACACATGTTGTTACATTCATGGCGACTGCCCACGCTACCGAAGTTGCAGGTTTGAAGCAGAAACTTGAAGTGGCGGATGACGACATCACGCTTATTAATAGGCAGCTCGACGAGGCACAAGGTATGTTTTGGGGTGGTCCGTGTATGCATGTATAATAATATGAGCACGAAGCTGAGATTTATATACTGAGATCTGCATAACTGCAGATAGTGCCGCCGCGGTTGAGACCCTTCAGGCTGAGCTTGCCCGGGCCAAGGAGCAAGCCATGATGAGTAACGCGGCTGCCAAGAAGGCAGCTGATGCGTTAAAGGCCGAACAGGCTGCTAGGCGCCAGTGCGTGGAGAGAATATCCTCCATAGAGCGAGAGCTAAAGGATGCCACTGGTAAATGCCAAACACTCGGAGAGGAGAACAAAGCCAAAGTAGCCGAACTCGACAAGGTCTTACAAGAGGCGAGAGAAGTACGGTCCGAGTCTAGAGCAGCTCGGGAGGAGATCCGGCAAAATTTGGGGAGATAGCGGCGATAAGCCCTTTCTATTCTGAGACTAAATTCCGCGATCCAGTATGCCCCGCTTAATCAAATGTGGAGTTCTCCGGACGCATTCTTGGACTTGCCGAAAGAGTGTCTCCGTCTGCGCGTAGTTTTCTCAAAGCGCAAGAAGGGTATGTAATGGAGAAGCTTTTACGGTCACAATTCAAGATGCCAAAGCATCCGCTATTCTTTGAGCGAGCAGATGGCCCGATGGGCGAGCTCCACAAGATATCCGGATCTGCCATGAAGGACGTCGTGGTCGGTGTGGCGGCCAGAGCCAATTCCGAATAGTTATTTCGGTTTGGTGCAGCGACTTGTTGATGCGGTGCCACGCGTGTCGGCGTTGTTAAGCGGTCAACGTGCATTGAAGGTGCCGCGGATGGCCTTTGCCAGCGCCAAGGCGTCTTTGGGCAAAGATGAAGGCCACCGACATCGCAACAAAGGGTCCACCCTAGGGGAAGGACCATCACACGACGGAGCATTATTTTGAGGATGTCCTAGAGGGTGCCCGCTTGATAGAGGGTCAGTGCTCGAAGGATATGATATTCGAGTGAATGTACCGAAATTGTAAAAACAATATTATGATGTATTAAGGCTATGTTTTTTATACTTTTGCCTGAAAGTTTTGGTTCCTCCTGTGTGGCCGTTTTTTGTATAATCTGAAAGTTTAGCAGTCATCGGCTTCGACCCCTCGCATATAGTACGGGGGTGTTTGGAAAAGCACTTGATCACTCTTGACCCAACGTCTTGGTCCGTGAAGGAGGTGTCAATGCGGCGAACTAGGTAATCGGACTATAGGGCTTTAACATTTTCACTTAGCCATAGGAGTTTGATGGTGGGTCTATGATATAGCCCCTGGTATGTACGCGGTTATCCAAATATGGTACGTTACACAGGTGACCAGAAGAACGGTCCTTCATGTAATAGGGAAGGAATCGCGAAAGATTCTGATAAGTCATCGAGTGGTTGACTAGCTCTCGCCACATCATGACAGTCAGTTTTCGGCTTTCTCTATTGAGGTGCTTGACCAGATGAACTGGAAACACAATCGCAGTTGTTCTCCCTTTACTACCCTAGCCGATAGGGCGGAACGTAAGGTAGTAAGCACAGGAGCCGGGCAACCCAACTATTCACCAAAGACATTATTCGGAGCTGATGCATATAAGGCCAAACTCGTGACGCCGAAGTGTGCTATAAAGTTGTTCGGACTTGTCGGCAACTCATTTGTTCCCATATCAAGCCCCTGGCAATTTGTGCCGAGGTGCGTGCATGAAACAACCGAAGAAGCAAAATTCAGTTCTTAGAAAAAGCGAATACTGAATACGGATTATGTTCACTGGAATCTGATTGATACATTAAACACAATCTTACAGATTATAACGCCCCTACCCGGGCTATTTGACATGCCGAATTGAAGGGTGAGGAAAAGGCACTTCTGAGCTCGAAATAAAGAGTGCGGTCTACAAAGATTGTTTGGACCTCCTGTCGCATGCGTCGGCGCCGCCTTGCCTCAGCGAAAGGACTCCTTAACAAGAATGGCCTTTGGATAAGTATACGAAGCCGAACTCCGAAAGAGTCCGTAAGATAACCAGCCTTTGAGTCACCTGTGGTAAGGGATAAAAAGTAGTTAGAAAAGAGAGAAAGGCTATGGGAGTGCGAACCGTATTGTGTCTCCGCCGATGACCAGGGTATTTTAAGTGCATAATTGTGTATGCGCGGTACAAACTTCGCGGGTATATGAAGTGACAGCGGAGGTCAACTGCTAATCCAGCTCTGAGATTGATCAGTCCTGTTTAATAGAGGCCGCCCGGCTTGATGGCCAATGGTAGCGGCTTGATGACGCCGCTTTGTACTTCGGCTGCAGTAGCCGTAGTATGCTCATCTGTACAGAGGGAGCGTTCTGTACTTCCGTTTATCATGATAACGCCGCGTGGACCGGGCATTTTAAGCTTTACATAGGCATAGTCTGGGACCGCATTGAAACGAGCAAAGGCGGTATGCCCGAGCAGTGCATCATAGCTACTGCGGAACGGGACAATATCGAAGGTCAAGCCTTCGCTTCGAAAGTTGTTCGGCGAACCAAAAACGACTTCCAATGTGACTGAGCCCGTGCAGTGAGCTTCTACACCGGGTACCGCTCCCTTTAAGGTAGTTGTGGTGGGCTTGATTCTTGAAGGATCAATGCCCATTTTGCGGACAGTGTCTTGGTAGAGTAGATTAAAGCTACTGCCACCGTCCATAAGGACTTCCGTGAGATGGAACCCATTGATAATTGGGTCGAGGATTAGAGCTGCCGAACCTTCATGACGGATACTGGATGGGTGGTCCTTGTGATCAAAAGTGACCGGGCAGGCCGTCCATTGGTTAAATTTTGGGGCGACCGACTCTATGGCGTAGGCGTCCCATAGTGCGCGCTTGCGTTCCCCTGTAGGGATGTGCGTCACGTATACCATGTTTACTGTTTTTACTTCAGGGCAAAATTGTTTCTGTCCCCCGGTGTTCGGTTGGCGAGTCTCTTCATCGTCGCTGTCGCTGGGCGGCCCCTTCCCCCTGTGTTCGGCATTAAGCTTTTCGGCTTGTTTAAAGACCCTACAGCTTCTGTTGGTATGATTGGCTGGTTTATCGGGGGTGCCATGAATTTGGCAGGGCCGATCCAGTATCTTGTCTAAATTGGATGGTCCGTCTCTGTTTGCCTGGAATGGCTTTTTCGTTGACCGGGTTTGGAGCCGCTGAATCCGGCGTTGACCGCCGTGTCTTGCGTTCCTTCATCATTATTGTGATGCTTGTGTTTATTGCGTCGTGGCTTGCCGTTGCCGTCTCAAACTTCGGAAGTGCCCGGATCGCTGGCGCTGTTGCTTCTACGAGCGAGCCAGCTGTCTTCTCCCGTGCAAAAGCGGGTCATCAGAGCGGTAAGGGCTGCCATGGATTTTGGTTTTTCTTGACCGAGGTGGCGGGCGAGGCACTCATCCCGGACGCTGTGTTTGAAGGCCGCGAGGGCTTCGGCGTCCGGACAATGGACAATTTGGTTCTTTTTAATTAAGAACCTTGTCCAGAGCTTCTGGTGACTCTTGAGACTCTTTGGATGATGTGACTTAGGTCATCGGCGTCTGGTGGCCAGACATATGTATCTTGGAAGTTATCACGGAAGGCGTCTTCCAGGTCCTCCCAGCTGCCAATGGAGTTTTGTGGAAGGCTGTTTTGCCAGTGCCGTGCTGGTCCCTTTAGTTTTAGTGGGAGGTATTTGATGGCGTGGAGATCATCATCGCGGGCCATATGAATATGGAGAAGAAAATCCTCGATCCATACCGCGGGGTCTGTTGTCCCATCATATGATTCGATGTTTACGGGTTTAAACCCTTCTGGGAATTCGTGCTCCATTACCTTGTTATTGAAGCAAAGGGGGTGTGTCGCGCCTCTATATCGGGCCACGTCGAGACGTAGCTCGGATGGAGTCCATCTGCGGTTCTCGGCCCGGGCGTGATTATGCTTGTTGCATCCGGCTAGATAGCCCTCGTCGCGTGTCGGGGCACGCCCCCGCGATCCAAAGATCGATCTGTTCTGACCTGCTCTACTGTCCAAGTCTGCCATGGTCATATGTATAACCCGAGCGATTATGTCTACGCCTTTACGGCGGGGTAGTATGGGATGGTGTTCGACTTGAGTTGCCGCTTTGTCCCGGCCACGTGGTGGTCGGTCAGCCGCATTACGCGCTGACGGAATAGGCTCCAGCGCCTCGTCATCAAATTGAGGTAATAATTTGCACTTCGGATAACTTTTGGTCGGGCGCTCGAGGCCGTATTCCCCGGCTGCTAGGACCTGATACGTCTCCAACGTATCTATAATTTTTGATTGATCCATGTTATATTATCTACTGTTTTGGACTATATTGGGCTTTATTTTCCACTTTTATATTATTTTGGGACTAACCTATTAACCGGAGGCCTAGCCCGAAATTCTGTTTTTGCCTATTTCAGATTTCAAAGAAAAGGGATATCAAGCGGAGTTAAAGCGGAATGAAATCAATCGGAGAAGTTATTTTTGGAAGGAAAGCCACCGATGGACTTGGAGTGCATCGTCAGAAATCACGGGAGCTGGCCACGAGGGTGGGGGCGCGCCCACCCCCTATGGCGCGCCCCTGCACCGTGGCGTCCCCGTAGCTCCACCGGCGTACCCTGCACTCCATATATACCTACGACGAAAAACTTCCGGAAGCAGAGAATAGATCGGGAGTTCCGCCGCCAAAACCTCCAGAGCCACCAAAAACCAATCGGGACCCTGTTAGGCACCTATGGGAGGGAACCCTCACCGGTGGCCATCTTCATCATCGTGGCGCTCTCCATGACGAGGAGGGAGTTGTTCACCCTCGGGGCTGAGGGTATGTACCAGTAGCTATGTGTTTGATCTCTCTCTCTCTCGTGTTCTTGATTTGGCACGATCTTGATGTATCATGAGCTTTGCTATTATAGTTGGATCTTATGTTTCTTCTCCCCCTCTACTCTCTTGTAATTAATTGAGTTTTCCCCTTGAAGTAATCTTATCGGATTGAGTCTTTAAAGATTTGAGAACACTTGATGTATGTCTTGCCGTGTGTATCTGTGGTGACAATGGGATCTCTCGTGCCACTTGATGTATGTTTTGGTGATCAACTTGTGGGTTCCGCCCATGAACCTATGCATAGGGGTTGGCACACGTTTTTGTCGTGATTCTTCGGTAGAAACTTTGGGGCACTCTTTGTGGTTCTATGTGTTGGTTTGAATAGATGAATTGAGATTGTGTGATGCATATTGTATAATCATGCCCACGGATACTTGAGGTGACATTGGAGTATCTAGGTGACATTAGGGTTTTGGTTGATTTGTATCTTAAGGTGTTATTCTAGTATGAACTCTAGGGCTGTTTGTGACACTTATAGGAATAGCCCAACGGATTGATTGGAAAGAATAACTTTGAGGTGGTTTAGTACCCTACCATAATCTCTTTGTTTGTTCTCCGCTATTAGTGACTTTGGAGTGACTCTTTGTTGCATGTTGAGGGATAGTTATATGATCCAATTATGTTATTATTGTTGAGAGAACTTGCACTAGTGAAAGTATGAACCCTAGGCCTTGTTTCCTATCATTGCAATACCGTTTACGCTCACTTTTATCATTAGTTACCTTGCTGTTTTTATATTTTCAGATTACAAATACTCTTATCTACCGTCCATATCGCACTTGTATCACCATCTCTTCGCCGAACTAGTGCACCTATACAATTTCCCATTGTATTGGGTGTGTTGGGGACACAAGAGACTCTTTGTTGTTTGGTTGGAGGGTTGTTTGAGAGAGACCATCTTCATCCCTCGCCTCCCTACGGATTGATAAACCTTAGGTCATCCACTTGAGGAAATTTGCTACTGTCCTACAAACCTGTGCACTTGCGAGGCCCAACAACGTCTACAAGAAGAAGGTTGTGTAGTAAACATCAAGCTCTTTTTTGGCGCCGTTATCGGGAGGCTAGGTAAGCGGCACTCACACCCCGTCAACTAAATGGGGTTTCAAGCGCCGCTGTCGGGAGGAGAGTGCTTGAAGGTATATATTTAGATCTTGCAATCAAATCTTTTAGTATCTTGATATAGCAATAGTATAGTTAATAAAAGAAAACTACAAAAAATGCAATAGAGTTTGTCTCATACGCTTCATCTTTTTAATATCTTTCGTGAGAATAAGGATTCGATAATTGTGCTCAAGTGCTAGAAGAAGAATGCATTAAAATTCTTGGTACTAAATCTTTGTATGATGAGCATGATTGCAATGTTGTTAGTATGAATTCCTTGAATACCCATGATGCTAATGATATGCAAAGCCACAAGCTTGGGGAAGCTATGTTTGATGATTATGATATTTTTGTCCCCAAGTTTTGATGAGCAAATTTATTTTGATGATAGCATGCCTCCTATTTATGATGATTATATTGATGAAAGTGGGTTTGGAAGAGTGTCAACTTTAGAAAGTAGTGATCCCACTATTTTGGAGGATGTTGAATCTTATTGTGATGAACATGAAAGTGGATTTGGAAGAGTGTCAACTTTATTTAGTGATGATTCCACTATTTCGGAAGAGGTTCCAATTGATTATGAGAACAAAGTTGCTATCTATGATGATTATTGTGATGACTTGTATGATATTAGGAATAATGATAACCATGAAACTTGTCATCATGATTTTAGTTTTCAATTGGATTATGCCTCACATGATAATTATTTTGTTGAGTTTGCTCACTATTATTCATGAGAAGAAATTTGCTTATGTGGAGAGTAGTAAATTTTCTATGCTTGTAGATCATGAAAAGAATGATTTAGGTGCTGGTTATATTGTTGAATTCATTCATGATGCTACTGAAAATTATTATGAGGGAGGAATATATGCTTGTAGGAATTGCAATAATGTCAAGTTTCCTCTCTATGTGTTGAAAATCTTGAAGATATGCTTGTGTTACCCTCCTATGCTAGTTGATTATTGTTCCCATAAGTTGTTTGCTCAAAAAATCCCTATGCATAGGAAGAGGGTTAGACTTAAATGTGCTATTCATATGCTTCATGATGCTCCCGTTATGTTTCAATTCTTATCTTTTATGTGAGCATCATTGTCACCATCATGCCTAGCTAGGGGCTTTAAACGTTAGCGCTTGTTGGGAGGCAACCCAATTTTATTTTAGTTTCTTGCTTTTTGGTTCTGTTTAGGAATAAATAATCCATATAGCTTCTGTTTAGATGTGGTTTTGTGTTTTAATTAGTGTTTGTTCCAAGTAGAACCTTTGGGAAGACTTGGGTGAAGTCTTTATGATCATGCTGTAAAAAACAGAAACTTTAGCGCTCACGAGATTAGCTAGAACTTTTTACTGGAGAGTGCTATTTAGTTGATTATTTTTGAAGATGATTACTAGACAAATTACTCAGGTCCACCAATTTATTTTAGAATTTTTCGAGTTCCATAAGTTTGCGTTAGTTACAGATTACTACAGACTGTTCTGTTTTTGACAGATTCTGTTTTCATTGTGTTGCTTGCTTATTTTGATGAATCTATGGCTAGTAAAATAGTTTATAAACCATAGATAAGTTGGAATACATAAGGTTTAACACCAATATAAATATAGAATGAGTTCATTACAGTACCTTTAAGTGGTGTTTTGTTTTCTTTTGCTAACGGAGCTTACGAGTTTTCTGTTAAGTTTTGTGTTGTGAAGTTTTCAAGTTTTGGGTAAAGATTCGATGGACTATGGAAGAAGGAGTGGCAAGAGCCTAATCTTGGGGATTCCCAAGGCACCCCTTGGTAATATTCAAGAGTAGCCAAAAGCCCAAGCTTGGGGATGCCCGGAAGGCATCCCTCTTTAATCTTCATTCATCGGTAACTTTACTTGGAGCTATATTTTTATTCACCACATGATATGTGTTTTGCTTGGAGCGTCATTTTCTCTTGTTAGTATTTGCTTTCTGTTATTTAGAATAATGTTTTGCATCTTTAGTTTCAATAAAAATGTCAAGGATAGCCTTTGCCATGCTTATTTTGCTAGTATACATGTTGCTGTTTGAAAACAGAAAGTTTACCGCTGTTGCAAAAATTTCCTAGAAAAGTCAGAGAGTGGTATAATGTTGAATATTTTTGCATATTGAGCTCTGATAAATTTATTACAGTGGGAATTTTAGTTCATAATTTTTGGAGTCAGGGAAGTATTGATACTCTTGCATTCTTCACAGACTGTACTGTTTTGGCAGATTGCTGTTATGTTTGCATTGTTTGCATATGTTTGCTTGTTTAATGATTCTATTTAAGGATAGGAGTATTAAATATGCAGAGGCATTTAGTATTCAATGTTGAATAATAATGTTAGTGATTTGTTACAGTAGAAAATGATAAGGTTTATACTAACCTATCTCACGAGTCCTTGTTGAGTTTGTTGTGAATGAAGCTTTTGATAAAAAGAGAAACCATGATATGAGAGGAATTAAGGAGACACAAAAGTTCAAGCTTGGGGATGCCCAAGGCACCCCAAGATAATATTTCAAGAAGTCTCAAGCATCTAAGCTTGGGGATGCCCCAGTAAGCATCCCACCTTTCTTCTTCAACAACTATCGGTTAGTATCGGTTGAGCCTAAGTTTTTGCTTCTTCACATGAGTTGTGCTATCCTTGCAATGTCATTTTATTTTGTTTTGCTTGCTGTTTGAATACAATACGAAGATCTGAAATTCCTTAATGTTAGAGAGTCTTCACATAGTTGCACAATTATTTAACTACTCATTGATCTTCACTTATATCTTTCGAAGTAGTTTGTTGTTTGCTCTAGTGCTTCACTTATATCTTTTAGAGCACGGTGGTGGATTTGTTTTATATAAACTATTGATCTCTCATGCTTCACTTAGATTATTTTGAGATTCATAAATAGCATGGTAATTTGCTTAAATAATCTTAATATGCTAGGTATTCAAAAATAGTAAAAACTTTCTTATGAGTGTGTTGAATACTAAGAAAAGTTTGATGCTTGATAATTGTTTTGAGATATGGAAGTAGTGATATTAGAGTCATGCTAGTTGAGTAGTTGTGAATTTGAGAGATACTTGTGTTAAAGCTTGTGATTCCCGTAGCATGCACGTATGGTGAACCGTTATGTGATGAAGTCGGAGCATGATTTATTTATTGATTGTCTTCCTTATGAGTGGCGGTCGGGGAATGACGATGGTCTTTTTCCTACCAATCTATCCCCCTAGGAGCATGCACGTAGTACTTTGCTTTGATAACTTGTAGATTTTTGCAATAGTATATGAATTCTTCATGACTAATGTTGAGTCCATGGATTATACGCACTCTCACCCTTCCACCATTGCTAGCCTCTCTAATACGCGCACTTTTAGCGGTATCATACACCCACCATATACCTTCCTCAAAACAGCCACCATACCTACCTATCATGACATTTCCATAGCCATTCCGAGATATATTGCCATGCAACTTTCCACTGTTCCGTTTATTATGACACGCTCCATCATTGTCATATTGCTTAGCATGATCATGTAGTTGACATCGTATTTGTGGCAAAGCCACCGTTCATAATTCTTTCATACATGTCACTCTTGATTCATTGCATATCCTGGTACACCGTCGAAGGCATTCATATAGAGTCATATTTTGTTCTAATATCGAGTTGTAATTATTGAGTTGTAAGAAAATAAAAGTGTGATGATCATCATTTTTAGAGCATTGTCCCGATGAGGAAAGGATGATGGAGACTATGATTCCCCCACAAGTCGGGATGAGACTCAGGACGAAAAAGGAAAAAGAGAAAAAAAGAGGCCATAACATACACAAAAGGCCCAAATAAAAAAATATAAAAAAATGAGAGAAAAAGAGAGCAGGGGCAATGCTACTATCCTTTTACCACACTTGTGCTTCAAAGTAGCACCGTGATCTTCATGATAGAGAGTCTCCTATGTTGTCACTTTCATATACTAGTGGGAATTTTACATTATAGAACTTGGCTTGTATATTCCAATGATGGGCTTCCTCAAAATGCCCTAGGTCTTCGTGAGCAAGCAAGTTGGATGCACACCCACTTAGTTTCTTTTTTTTGAAGGGTTAGACAGTAGGAAAGACTCCTACTGCTTTAGTATATTACCAAGAGTGCCAAAGCACGTGTGTACAGTGTTACATTACATATGGACAAAGCTCAAAGCACCCCCACCTTGGGGGGGGAAGCATCAGTGATCTAAGTGAAGGGAGTCAAGTACAGCGGCAACTAAGCGCTTTCTATGGTCGTGGACCTTATGGCTAATATTAGCAAAGTCCTTTCTCGAACCTAGTCTTCCGGGATGACAATGAGGGGTTACTTGGCGAAAGTAGTTATTGTTTCGCTCCTTCCAAAGGCTCCAAGTTGCCACCAAGAATATATGCATGATCATGGGGCGGTTGTGCAAAGTTTTGAGGTGTACCATCATGTCCAATCTATTGCCATTCATGGGCGGAGATATTGAGCTCGTCCCAACACGCCCCACTAAAAGTGCATCTGTAGAAGAGGTGTTCCACCGTTTCTTCAACGTGCTTGCCCACATAGTAAGCGATCGAGGTTGTCCCCAATGTTGTAATGCCTCCTTTTGAGCATGTTCCTTGTGTTGAGACGATCGGACAAAAGGAACCAACCAAAGACCTTGAGCTTGGGAACACACGAGCCTTCCATGTACCACTTAAAAGCTTCATGTGCAGATATATCTACGAAGAAAAGGCGTAGTAAGCAGTTGTCTTGAACTCACCATTTGCCCCAGGACCGTGACCAGATGTCATTTGTGTCACGCACCCCAAGGTGTCTCCGTGTTGCTGCAGGGCCTTCAACTCATCATGCGCCTGGAGTGAGAGAGGTAAGTGAAAGCCTTGCTCCAGACTAGAAATGGTGAGAAACTGCTTGGCCGAGGCATCTTCCGTGGTGGTGTAAGAGAATGCACGGGGTAAGTATCAGAAGCAATGCCATCACACGGTCGTCCTTCCAAAAAGAGCCGAGTCACCCGATCCAAGAGTCACCTTGAGACCCCCACAGCACTGGCATAAGTTTGAGGAGTTCCCGCCACCGGAAGGAACCACAAGGTCTTTGCAGACATCTTGGGACAGCGGTGGAATAGTAGGAGTCCCACAGGAGGTTCACCCAAGGCGTATCAATTTTATTGTAGAATTTGTGGAGCAGCTTGCAGCAGGAGGTTCACCCACTTAGTTTCTTTTGTTGAGCTTTCATATACTTATAGCTCTAGTGCATCCGTTGCATGGAAATCCCTACTCACTCACATTGATATCTATTGATGAACATCTCCATAGCCCGTTGATACGCCTAGTTGATGTGAGACTATCTTATCCTTTTTGTCTTCTCCACAACCACCATTCTATTCCACATATAGTGCTATATCCATGGCTCACGCTCATGTATTGCGTGAAGATTGAAAAAGTTTGAGAATGTCAAAAGTATGAAACAATTGGTTGGCTTGTCATCGGGGTTGTGCATGATTTAAATACTTTGTGTGGTGAAGATAGAGCATAGCCAGACTATATGATTTTGTAGGGATAACTTTCTTTGGCCATGTTATTTTGAGAAGACATAATTGCTTTGTTAGTATGCTTGAAGTATTATTATTTTTATGTCAATATTAAACTTTTATCTTGAATCTTATGGATCCGAATATTCATACCACAAGTAAGAAGAATTACATTGAAATTATGCCAACTAGCATTCCACATCAAAAATTACCTTTTTTATCATTTACCTACTAGAATGACGGGAATTAAGCTTGGGGATGCACGATACATCTCCAAGGTATCTAAAAATTTTTATCGCTCCATGCTATATTATCTATTGTTTTGGACTATATTGGGCTTTATTTTCCACTTTTATATTATTTTTGGGACTAACCTATTAACCGGAGGCCCAGCCTGCATTGTTTTTTGCCTATTTCAAGATTTCGAAGAAAAGGGATATCAAACGGAGTTAAAACGGAACGAAATCAACTGGAGAAGTTATTTTTGGAAGGAAAGCCACCCGATGGACTTGGAGTGCACGTCAGGAAATACGGGAGCTGGCCACGAGGGTGGGGGGCGCGCCCACCCCCCTAGGGCGCGCCCTCCTGCCTTGTGGGGTCCCCGTAGCTCCACCGACGTACCCCCTGCACCCATATATACCTACGTATCGAAAAACTTCCAGAACAGAGAATAGATCGGGAGTTCCGCCGCCGCAAAACCTCCAGAGCCACCAAAAACCAATCGGGGCCCTATTCGGCACCTGGGAGGGGGAACCTCAGTGGCCATCTTCATCATCCTGGCGCTCTCCATGACGAGGAGGGAGTAGTTCACCCTTAGGGCTGAGGGTATGTACCGGTAGCTATGTGTTTGATCTCTCTCTCTCTCTCTCGTGTTCTTGATTTGCTTGCGATCTTGATTTATCGCGAGCTTTGCTATTATAGTTGGATCTTATGTTTCTTCTCCCCCTCTACTCTCTTGTAATTAATTGAGTTTTCCCCTTGAAGTAATCTTATCGGATTGAGTCTTTAAAGATTTGAGAACACTTGATGTATGTCTTGACGTGTGTATCTGTGGTGACAATGGGATCTCACGTGCCACTTGATGTATGTTTTGGTGATCAACTTGCGGGTTCCGCCCATGAACCTTAGCATAGGGGTTGGCACACGTTTTCGTCGTGATTCTCCGGTAGAAACTTTGGGGCACTCTTTTAGGTTCTATGTGTTGGTTTGAATAGATGAATTGAGATTGTGTGATGCATATCGTATAATCATGCCCACGGATACATGAGGTGACATTGGAGTATCTAGGTGACATTAGGGTTTTGGTTGATTTGTATCTTAAGGTGTTATTCTAGTACGAACTCTAGGGCTGTTTGTGACACTTATAGGAATAGCCCAACGGATTGATTGGAAAGAATAACTTTGAGGTGGTTTTCGTACCCTACCATAATCTCTTTGTTTGTTCTCCGCTATTAGTGACTTTGGAGTGACTCTTTGTTGCACGTTGAGGGATAGTTATATGATCCAATTATGTTATTATTGTTGAGAGAACTTGCACTAGTGAAAGTATGAACCCTAGGCCTTGTTTCCTATCATTGCAATACCGTTTACGCTCACTTTTATCATTAGTTACCTTGCTGTTTTTATATTTTTAGATTACAAATACTCTTATCTACCGTCCATATTGCACTTGTATCACCATCTCTTCATGAACTAGTGCACCTATACAATTTACCATTGTATTGGGTGTGTTGGGGACACAAGAGACTCTTTGTTGTTTGGTTGGAGGGTTGTTTGAGAGAGACCATCTTCATCCCTCGCCTCCTCTGGATTGATAAACCTTAGGTCATCCACTTGAGGAAATTTGCTACTGTCCTACAAACCTGTGCACTTGCAGGCCCAACAACGTCTACAAGAAGAAGGTTGTGTAGTAGACATCAGGACCTGAGTCCATCTGTCATTGAGTGTGTCCTGTTCGGCTTGAAGCTGTTGCTGCTTCCTTTTCAGGCTCCTCGCGGTTGCGATGAGCTGTTGCTTAAAGCGTTCTTGCTCGAGGGGTTCTTCTGGCATGATGAAGTCTTCGTTGCCGAGGCTTATTTCGTCTTGGGAGGGTGGCATATAACTGTTGTCCTCCGAGTCGTCGTTCCCAACTGGCTCGTCGGGGTTACTCTGCCCTTCCTCCCTTTCTTCCTGTTCGGAGGCTGGTTCGATGAGGGCGTCTGGGTCTTTGGCGTTCTCCGGAGTATTATTTTCTCCGGTGCCAGTATTGCTTTCTTTGTCACGACGTGATTTTGAACAGCGCCGCTGATGCCACTGCTTCGGTGGTTTATCAGCGTTATTGTCCTTGACTGGATCCCTACCACCGTCCTCGCCATCATCTTTGGATGTATCCACCATATATATATAGTATGTGGAGGTGGCCGCCCAGAGTCCGGTATGTGGTGGCCTTTGGGCCTGCTCCTCTCCGGCATCGTCATCCATACCGTCGATGTCTTCGGAGTCGTAATCGAGCATGTCGGTTAAGTCCTCGACAGTGGCTATAAAGTGGGTGGTGGGTGGGAGGAAAAATTCCCTGCTCTCAGCCCCTAGTCCGGGCTGGGCATAGCTCGGACGTTGCTCCTCTGTAATGACAAGGGGTCGCATTAAGTCTAGAGCCTCGCTTAAAGGCGAGGTTTGTCCAGAAAGAAGATAGTCCGCCGAGTACGGCGGGAGGGATACTCCCCGGCCGAACTCACACGGTGCTGAGTCCGAGGGTTCGGAGCTAGTGTCCGGAGAAGGGTCTGGCTTTTGTGATGGTTGCCAGCGATGCCACTTCAACCGGCTCTCCCGTACTGGGTTTGTTGGCCGCAGACGGTCCGGCAGGCTCGAGAAGTCCGTCTTCGAACATGGCGACGCACTCCGGATCTAAGGCCAGAGCGGGAGTTGGAGTCGCGAATCCTTGGAAGATCAAGTCTCCCTGGACGTCAGCGACATAGTCCAGGTTTCCAAAACTAATCCGATGACCTGGGGCATAGTTGTCGATCTGCTCTAGACGGCCAAGCGAGTTGGCCCGCAGTGCGAAGCCGCTGAACACGAGATCTGTCCGGGGAGAAAAACTCCCCCTGGATAGCATTGTTGTAGATGATTGGCGGAGCCATCGAACCTCTTTGAAGACAATGCAACGGAACTCTCAATGAAAGCACCAATGTCGGTGTCAAAACCGGCGGATCTCGGGTAGGGGGTCCCGAACTGTGCGTCTAAGGTCGATGGTAACAGGAGACAGGGGACACGATGTTTACCCAGGTTCGGGCCCTCTCTATGGAGGTAATACCCTACTTCCCGCTTGATTGATCTTGATGAATGTGAGTATTACAAGAGTTGATCTACCATGAGATCGTAATGGCTAAAACCCTAGAAGTCTAACCTGTATGATTATGATTGTCCCTATGGACTAAACCATCCGGTTTATATAGATACCGGAGGGGAGTAGGGTTGTACAAAGTCGGTTACAGAGAAAGAAATCTTCATATCCGAATGCCAAGCTTGCCATCCACGCCAAGGAGAGTCCCATTCGGACACGGGAGAGAGTCTTCTGTCTTGTATCTTCACGGCCTATCGGTCGGCCCATGTCCAACAAAGGGACGTCGAGGACCCTTAATCTAGGACTCCCTCGATGCGACGCATCGGCGCATGGAGTCGACTTGAGCAGCCTTCAGACGCAACTTCACCGGGACCTACCGGCGACCCGGTCGTCCAGCCAGCTTCGCCATGTGCGTCTGCAGGGCGGAGGAAGCGATCGCGGTACCTCGCCGCGCTAGATCGAGCTCCGGAACAGCTGCGAGGGCGTCCACGAAGTCCAAGCGATCCAGTACTTCGTCAACGGTTGCCGGGACGGCACCCTCCTCAAACACAAGCTCTTACACTCCGAGCCGGCCACCATGGCCGCGCTCATGGTAACGGCGGACAAGTATGCCAATGCCAACTCCACCATGAAGATCCAGGTGGCGCTGGATGAAGCCGGTAAAGCTAAGCCGGTTCCCCCTCTGAAGCCGGCCGACGAAGGCAGCCGGCAGTAGCACAACCAGCAGAACAACAAGCGCAAGGCCGACCAGCCGGCCCAGCGCTATGACAACCGGCTCGTCGCGGCCGCCGAGCAGGCGCCCGCGGCCGACCCAGCCGCCAAACGCCGGCAGACCGGCAAGACAGCATGGCAGCCTGCCATGAGTTTCGAGGAGATGCTCGATGCCCCCAAAGAAGCATCACAATGGCGCAAGGCCGTCCGCACGCACACGCTTGATGCGCCATCACCAAGCGCCTCATGAGGGGTGACATCTTACCTCCTCCGGCCCCGGCTCCAGGTGCGGGGCAGCCGCCTCCGCCTCCTCCCCTACCCTCGGCTAGCGGCGCAATGCGCGACGACGTCTACCCGGCCCAGAACGCGACCTACGTCGTCTTCACCAGCCTTGGTGACGACAAGTGTAGCGAGCGCCTGCTCCGGTAGGAGGTGAACACCGTCATCCCGGCCAAGCCGGAATACATGCACTGGTTGGAGCGCCCGGTCACCTGGACCCGGGAAGACCACCCGGCGGTCATGCCGAACCCGGGTGGCTATGCCCTCGTCCTCAACCCTACCATTGTCGCGCTCTGGCGCACGTGGAAGTTCTCGCGGGTTCTCATCGACGGCGGCAGTAGCATCAACATCCTCTACCGTGACACCATGACCAAGCTCTACCTCGAGGCCAAGGACTTGGAGCCAACCCGGATGATCTTCCACAACATCGTTCCCGGCCTCTCCTGCTCTGCGATCGGCCGGGTCCAGCTTGACGTCCTGTTCGGCACCAGCGACCACTTCCGATGCAAACCGCTTTGGTTCGAGGTGGTGGACCTATCCAGCATGTACCATGCACTGCTGGGCCGGCCCGCACTCGCCAAGTTCATGGCGGTCCCCCACTACGCTTACCTGAATATGAAGCTGCCGGGTCCGAAGGGCCTCATCACCATCACTGGCGATTACCACAAGTCCCTCGAGTGCACCCGAGATGGCGCCAAACTGGCTGAGTCGCTGGTCATAGCTGAGGAGCGGCGCCAGCTCAACCGGATCGTTGCCCTGGCCAGTGAGATGCCGGCCGTGCCAATCTCGGCCGAGGAGCCGGCCGACAAGGCCTCGTTCAAGCCCTCCAAGGAGACCAAGAAAGAGAAGATGAACCCAGAAGACCCCAGCTGCAGCAAGTACGTTGTCGTCGGCACCCACCTCGACAGCAAATAGAAAGGCGAGCTCGTCGGCTTCCTCCATGAGAATCGGGATATTTTCGCATGGACCCCAAAGGACATGCCGGGTATCCCGAGGAAGTACACCGAGCATAAACTGCACGTCTGCAAGGACGCCAAGCCTGTCCGCCAACCCCTACGACATTCCTCCGAGAAGAGAAGAACCATTGGTGAAGAGTTCGCCAAGCTTTTGGCGGCCGGCTTCATCATGGAAGTGTTTCATCCTGAGTGGCTAGCCAACCCAGTCCTCGTCCTAAATAAAAACAAGACCTAGCGCATGTGTATCGACTACACCAGCCTGAACAAGGCCTGCCCCAAGGATCCATTCGCCCTCCCGCGGATCGACCAAGTCATCGACTCCACCGCCGGCTGTGAGCTCACTGTACTTCACGGATGCTTACTCCGGCTATCATCGAATCATCTGGACCCGGCCGGCGCCCTAAAAACGTCCTTCATCACGCCCTTTGGGGCGTATTGCTACATCACCATGTCGTTTGGCCTGAAAAACACCGACGCCACCTTCCAGCGCTGCATGCAGAAATGCTTGTTGCCGCAACTCGGCCGCAACATCCATGTCTACGTGGATGACATCATGGTGAAGACCAAGCAGCACCTCACGCTCCTCGACGACCTGAAGGAAACCTTCGCCAACATGCGTGAGTACTAAGTCAAACTCAACCCGGAGAAATGCATTTTCAGCATCCCGGCCGGAAAGCTACTCGGCTTCCTCGTCTTGGAGCGCGGCATTGAGGCAAACCCGGAGAAGATCAAGGCCATCGAGCGCTTGCGCAAGCCGGCTCCGCTGCGCGATGTCCAGAAGTTCACCGGTTGCTTGGCCTCGGTCAGCCGATTTCTCAGACGGCTGGGCGAGAGGGCCTTGCCCCTGTATCATCTGATTAAGAAGACGACGCCGTTCGAATGGAACGACCAGGCGGACGAAGCTTTCAGGGACCTCAAGCGCATGCTCTCCACCGCACCCGTCGTGGCCACGCTAGCCGAGAAGGAGCCGCTGTTGCTCTACATTGCTGCAACCTCACGGTCGGTCAGCATGGTGATGGTGGTCGAGCAACCAGAGAAGGGCAAGATCCAAGCCGTCCAGCGCCCGGTCTACTACTTGAGCGAGGTGCTCTCAGCCTCCAAGCAGAATTACCCGCACTACCAGAAGATGTGTTATGGCGTGTACTTCACCGCCAAGAAATTGAAGCAGTACTTCTAAGAGCACATTGTTACCGTGGTCAGCACGGCCCCCCTCCGCGAGATCATCGGTTGCCGGGATGCCTCTGGCCGGGTTGCCAAGTGGGCACTCGAGCTAGCCTGCCACACCATCCTCTACGAGCCCCGCACTATGATCAAGTCCCAAGCTCTGGCCGACTTCCTCGTCGACTGGACCAAAACCCAGTACCTGACGCTGCTGCCGGACTCAACGCACTGGCGCATGCACTTCGACGGATCCAAGATGCGCCTCGGCTTAGGGGCCAGCATTGTGTTGTCCTCCCCGAAGGGCGACCGGCTTCGGTACGCGCTCCAGATACACTTTGCCGCCTCCAACAACGTTGCCGAGTACGAAGACCTTGTGCATGGCCTCCGGCTTGCCAAGGAACTCGGCATTCGCCGCATCCTGTGCTACGGCGACTCAGATTTGGTGGTGCAGCAGTGCTCCGGCGAGTGGGACGCCCGCGACTCCAACATGGCAAGCTATCGCTTCCTCGTCCAAAAGCTTTCCGGTTTCTTTATCAACTGCCAATTCCTCCATGTTCCGCGCGCGGAAAATGAGGCTGCCGACACGCTCGCCAAGATCGCCTCATCCTGGAAGTCCGCCCTGTCCGGCGTCTCCCTCGAGCACCTGCACAAGCCGTCCCCGGACTCCGATTCCATCTCCGTTCCGGAGATCGCGGCAGCACCCCGACCCGGCCCGGGGACTGTCGAACCCGGCCCGGGGACTGCCCAACCCGACCCGGGGACTGCCCAACCTGGCCCGGGGACTGTTGAACCCGTCTCGGGGACTGTTGAACCCGTCTCGGGGACTGTATCCATCAACCCGGCCCCCATCATACTCAACCCGGCCCCCGTCGTCCTCGACCCGGCCGCCGCCGTCCCCGACCCCGGGGCTGCCGTCCCGGAACCCACCATGGTGGCCGTCTTCACCGTAGTAACCGCTCCATCATGGGCCCTGCCCATCTCAGAGTTTCTGCAGAACGGGGTTCTCCCCATGGACGAGTCTGAGGCCCGGCAAGTGCAGCGCCAGGCGTCCGCTTAACATCATCAGCAATGAAGCTTGTCAAGCGCAGCCCCACCGACGTGTTTCAGCGCTGCGTCGAGCAGGACAAGGGCATTGAGACCCTCCTCAACATACACCAGGGCGAGTGCGGGCACCACGCCGCCTCAAGGTCCTTGGTGGCCAAGGCTTTTCACCATGGTTTCTACTGGCCCACGGCCCTCCAAGACACCGAGTCGCTTGTCCTCAAGTGTGAGGGATGCTAGCGCTTCAGCAAGCGCAACCACCAGCTGGCCTCAGCACTCCGGACCATCCCGATCGCCTGGCCTTTCGCGGTCTGGGACTCGACATGGTGGGACCCTTCAAGACCGCTCGAGGCGGCATGACGCATTTGCTGGTGGCGGTGGACAAGTTCACTAAGTGGATCGAAGCAAGGCCAATCAAGAAGCTGGGCGGCCCAACAACCGTCCGATTCGTCAAAAGACATTCTTGATGCGCTACGGCATGCCGAACAGCATCATCACGGACAACGGCACCAACTTCGCCAAGGGCGCGCTCGTGCAATACTACTCCATCTCCGGCATCCGCCTCGACCTGGCCTCCGTGGCACACCCGCAGTCCAACAGCCAGGTTGAGCGGGCCAACGGCCTCATCCTATCCGGCATCAAGCCGCGGCTCGTTGGGCCGCTCGTCCGCTTGTCCGGCAGCTGGCTCGACGAGTTGCCCGCCGTCATCTGGAGCCTCCGCACCATGCCAAACCGGTCGACCGGGTTCACCCCGTTCTTCCTCGTCTACGGAGCCGAAGCCATCATCTCGACCGACGTCGAGTTCGACTCGCTGCGCGTCACGATGTACACTAAAGCCGAAGCCAAAGAAGCCCATGAGGACGGCGTCGACCTACTCGAAGAAGCACGCCTCCTAGCGCTCAGCCATCTACCGGCAAGGCCTGAGGCACTACCACAGCAAGAAGATCAAGCCCCTCGCGTTCGCGAGAGACCTAAATCCTCGACTGGTCCAAAGCAGACAAGCCGACCAGCACAAGCTGTCCTCCCCATGGGAGGGCCCCTTCATCGTCAGCAAAGCCTTGTGCGACCGCAACACTTACTACCTCATCAACGCCCGCAAGTCAAAGAAGCACAAGAGAGACACCGCCGGCGAAGAAACAACTCGCCCGTGGAACACAGAACTCCTCCTGATACGTCTCCGTCGTATCTACTTTTCCAAACACTTTTGCCCTTGTTTTGGACTCTAACTTGCATGATTTGAATGGAACTAACCCGGACTGACGCTGTTTTCAGCAGACTTTCCATGGTGTTATTTATGTGCAGAAACAAAAGTTCTCGGAATGAACTGAAACACCACGGAACATCTATTTGGAAAATAAGAAAAATACCGAAGAAAAATCCACATCAGGGGCCCACACCTGTCTCACGAGGGTGGAGGGCGCGCCCCCCTAAGGCGCGCCCCCTACCTCGTGGGCCCCCGATGCTCCACCGACCTCAACTCCAACTCCATATATTCACTTTCGGGAGAAAAAAATCAGAGAAGGATTCATCGCGTTTTACGATCTGGAGCTGCCGCCAAGCCCTAAAACCTCTCGGGAGGGCTGATGCAGAGTCCGTTCGGGGCTCCGGAGAGGGGGATTTGTCGCGTCGTCATCATCAACCATCCTCCATCACCGATTTCATGATGCTCACCGCCGTGCGTGAGTAATTCCATCGTAGGCTTGCTGGACGGTGATGGGTTGGATGAGATCTATCATGTAATCGAGTTAGTTTTGTTAGGGTTTGATCCCTAGTATCCACTATGTTACGAGATTGATGTTTCTATGACTTTGCTATGCTTAATGCTTGTCACTAGGGCCCGAGTGCCATGATTTCAGATCTGAACCTATTATGTTTTCATGAATATATGTGTGTTCTTGATCCTATCTTGCAAGTCTATAGTCACCTACTATGTGTTATGATCCGGCAACCCCAGTGACAATAATCGGGACCACTCTCGATGATGACCATAGTTTGAGGAGTTCATGTATTCACTATGTGCTAATGCTTTGTTACGGTACTCTATTAAAAGGAGGCCTTAATATCCCTTAGTTTCCATTAGGACCCGCTGCCACGGGAGGTAGGACAAAAGATGTCATGCAAGTTCTTTTCCATAAGCACGTATGACTATATTAGAGTACATGCCTACATTACATTGATGAATTGGAGCTAGTTACATGTCACCCTATGTTATGACTATTACATGATGAACCGCATCCGGCATAATTCTCCATCACCGATCCAATGCCTATGAGCTTTTCACATATTGTTCTTCGCTTATTTACTTTCCCGTTGCTACTGTTACAATCACTACAAAACACCAAAAATATTACTTTTACTCTTTGTTACCTTTGTTACCGTTACCACTACTATCATATTACTTTGCTACTAAATACTTTCTTGCGAGATACTAAGTTATCCAGGTGTGGTTGAATTGACAACTCAACTGCTAATACTTGAGAATATTCTTTGGCTCCCCTTGTGCCGAATCAATAAATTTGGGTTGAATACTCTACCCTCGAAAACTGTTGCGATCCCCCATACTTGTCGGTTATCACCTCCGTCTGTTTTACAGTTAGCTGTGTGCAAGTATGTATCACTGCCTTTTGTAATCATATGAAAACTATGGAGTCCCCGAACGACGCTCAGGGGCTGCCCTTTCCGACCAAGCTATTGTGTCTCCCGCATTCATGCATTTTTCTCTTAAACCAACCTCACCACCGGTTCGACTTGCTCGACCAAGGGGCTCGGGGGCTGGCCAGCTCGGACACCACCCGCCGCCTTCCTTAGTGATTCCTGACGCGTTGAGGTCGTCGCGGCCCTCCACTTCGCCCTAGGCCACAGAACTGGCTTCGGCTGTCGGCTGGCAAGCAAAATGGGCCAAAGCACCAGCGCGTCACAAACACTAAGTCAAGGGCCGCCGGATTGCCCAACTCGGCCCCGTCACCTTAAGTTTCCGCATGAACGGCTACTCACCAACCAGCTTCGCCGGATTGCTGCCAGCCGGCCCAGTGGGTGTTTCGCTTGTGCTCAACATTTCGAAAGCCTAAGTACCGCACGTTCCTCCCAAGGGCCGAACTCCTTGTCACGGACTGGAGCCTCGGCCCTCAGACTCGTGGGGGGAGGCCCAAGAGGGGAAGGTCGCAAGAAAACGGCTCAAAAGACGAAAAGCAAAGCGCAAGCATCGACGAAATATATACATCACAAATTTAAACAGGCCCAAGGCCAGAGTTCATTACACCCGAACACCCTCAGTGGGTGGATGGACCTGCTACCTAACAAAATTTTCTAAGATAGGACAGGACAGCCTCAGGCATCCCCAGCGCCGGGTCGCGCAGCTGCCGGCTCCCCCGCGGTGGCCTCCGGGTTCGCCGAGGTGTCGTTGCCTTCCTCCTCGTCGTCCACATCGTCATAGACGCCTGTCTCCTCGGAGCTGCCCTCCGGGTTGTCAAGAAGCAGGCCGAAGTCGTCAGCAGGCACGACTCCGCCATCTTCCGTCCGTTCCGGCTGGAACTCGTCGTGAATGGCAAATCCGGCAATGTAGCTGGCCCGGTCAGCGATCTGTCCGGCCTCCGCCCGTAGCTGGTTTTCTGCGCCGACTCGCTGGCCCATCAACGCGTCCAACGACAGATCCGGATGCCAAGACATCTCGAACCTGGCGCCATCTCAACGCTTAGCACGGGCGTGAACGCGCCACTCGTGGAGCCGGTCTGGGCCCGCCTCCAACCACCGCGCCAACCGCGAGAAGCTCCTCGGCACAACGGAGACCGGCCAAAGGGCCGCCGTCATCGCTGCGCCGGCCTCGGAGAGCCGCCCCATATGCTCACCCAAGACTTGCAGACGGGCTTCGGTGGCGGTCACGATCTTCAGGAAGGCCCAAGCCACCTGCGGGTCGGTCCCAGAGCCGACGACTCCCTGAGGGTCTCGCTGAATGCGGACGGCTTCCTTCACCAGCTAGCGCATCTCCGGGAAGGCCCCTGTCAAGAAGAAGAGAAAATCAGAACAATCACCAAGGAAAAGAAGCTGGGATTCTAGCCCGGCAGAACCCAAGAAAAGCACTTACTGGAGAAGGACTCTTCCAGGTGCTGCGCTTCAAGCAACGTATCGCGCCGCTCCCGGACGATGGTGCGGTCACACTCCAGGAGTGTCTTCTCCAAGTCGGCCACCTTGGCAAGGGCCGCCTTCAACTCGGCGTCCTTGGCCTCGGCCGCCTTCTCAGACTCCTTGCGGTGATGGGTTTCCCCCTGACAGGCCTCTCCGGCGCGGCCACTAACCCCTTCAGGCGCTCCACCTCGGCCTGGAGCTGGCCCTTGTCGTACCAACTTGCCGCTTTGCTGGTCGGACTCAGCAAGGGCCCGCTGTGCCTCCACGACCTTGGCGGCCTTCACTTTGATGCGCTCCACCTCGGCCTCAAGATGGCTCTTGTCACCCGCCAGCCGCTCCTGCAGCCGGCTAGCTTCGTCAAGCGCCCGCCGGGCTCCCGCCGCCTCCGCCTTCGCCTCCGCCACCTCAGCCCCAAGTCTGCCGGCGTCGGCCACAAGCCGATCATAATGGAAGCCGGCTCGAATCAGCCGGGTCCTCCAAGACAGCACCTCGCCTGCAGAAGAAAGACTCAGAAACAAAGGACCACTTTAAGATTCGACCCAACTACTACGTAGTTGGCCCGAATCTCGAGGGCTACACCCACTGGGTGCGCTAGCGCGTCCCCACTAAAAAGAGCACACAAGAAAAATACCTGCGGCGACGTGGAGCTCCTCCTCCTCGGCGGCAAGCTGCTCCTTGAGCTGTCGGTGCTTCTCCAGAAGCCGGTTGAAGACGCCGACCCGGAAGGAGTCTAGTTGCTGCAAGGAGCGATGATCAGCACAAGACAACAGTTTAAGATTCGACCCAACTACTGCGTAGTTGGCCCGAATCTCGGGGGCTACACCCAGTGGGTGCGCTAGCGCGCACCCACCTAGAAGAAGCAGCAAAAAGAGAAAAACAGAAGACAAGGGAGAACTTACGAACACGACACGCTCCAGCTCCCACGTCTACTCCACCTTGGCCTGGGCGAAGGCCTGGATCCTGTCCGTCCGCCCCCACAGGTGCCGGCTCACGGCAGCCATCGCCGCCTCCTCCTGGGTCACGGGCCCGAAGAAGACCACTGTTGGTCCCGCCCGAGCAGCTGCGCCCAGCGACTTCGCCAGCACCGGGCGTACTCCCCCCAGCCCGGCTCTTCATGGCGGGCGCCCTCTCCGGCACCCTCGCCCGGCTCGGCAGCCCGGCGTGGCCTGCGGGCGCCACCACCGGCGCCATCTGCGGTGCCGCCACCGGCGGCGCCCGCTTCGTCGCCCGGAGGTGCTCCCTCGGTGCCGTTCGCGGCGCCTCCTCCAAGACGGCGCCACCGCCGCCTCCCTCAGCCCCGCCCGCTCAACCTCGTCAGTCCGCGGCGGGGTGTCGTCCCCAACCACCACGACCTCCCGGTCGAGGTCCATCACGTCCGCACAGCCACCTTGGCCGCGCCCTCACTTCGACGACGGCACAAAGACCGTCACCGCCGGCTCCATCCCGGTCGGCATCTCAGGCCACGCCGGCTCCTCACTGGCCTGAGCCCACGTCGCCGCGGCGTTGACCCAGGCTTGGGCCAACGCCGGCTCCAGCTCCTCCTCGGCCCTGTTTTGGTCCCGCCAGGCCAGGTCTTCGGCATCGGCCGGGTCCAGGCCGAGGTCCGGATCCGCCGCCTCCTCGTCCTGATCGTCGGCGCTGGTTCGGGTCCTTCGGAACGCGACACCCTCGATGGACGCGGCGTCCACCGCTTCCAGCTCCAGTGAGATCGGTGACCTGAAGCTCAACAAAGTAAACACACAAGAACCAAGCAGAACCGCTCAGCCGCCCAGATTCAAGCAAGAAGGGAACTTAACCAGACACCACCGGAACGGCGGGCCTCGCTGGCTTCACCTGAGGAGCGCCATACCTCCTCTTGGCGGGCGGTTTCGCGCCAGCGGCCGGGTTCGCCGCCCGCTTCACGGCCGGGGCCCGGGGCGCAACGTTGTCCTTCCCATGTGGCCGGCTCGCCGCCGACGCCCCCCGAGATGACCCGGCTCCAGCCGCGCCGTCGCCTCCTCCTCCCAGTGCCACTACATCAACAACTCGCGTCAGCATCCCCCGCGCCGCCTCGCGCCCGGCCACTCAAGAAATACGGAAATCGAAGTTACCCGCACGGCGCCCTGCACCGACGTCGGCGGCGGCCTCCCCCTCGCCGTGGGCCGCGGGCTCCTCCGAGCCGGCCCGCACCACCTGCCTCGGCGCTCGGTTATATGGATGCCGGATGGCGTTGAAGCTTACCTCCGCGTCGCATCGGGGCCGGACAAGAAGATGAGCAAAGCAAAATGCGGAGACCGAGGACTCACCACGGGTGCCGGGTTTGCCTGGCTGTACGGAGGCTTCCGGAAATCTCGATCGTCCCGTAGCCCGGCCTTGGAGATGTCGTTGACCCGGCGGGCGACCTGGTCCGCCGCTAGGCGCAAGTTCGACACGCAGTTAGGGTCCTGGAGTCCGGTCATCTGACCGATGAGGTGGGTGCGCTGCTGCAGCGGTAGCACCCGATGCCTGATGAAGGCTGTAATGAGGTCGGTGCCGGTGAGCCCTTCCCGCCCCCTCATCTCTGACACCCGCTGGCACAGGTTGAGCACCTCCTGCGACGGGTGCCGGGGATAATAACCCCAGTTCTGTTTCGCCCGCGGCGGCGTGTCGACAAAGGGCGGCAGGTTGATGCGGTCCGCACTAAGGTTGCGGACGTAGAATAAGGAGTTCTGCCAATTCTTGGCAGAGTCCTCCAGCGGCATATTGGGGCAGTCAGCGCCCGTCCGCTTGTAGATGACGGTGGCCCATGATCGGACATCTCCCGGCCTTGACCCTGCTGCTTCAAGGAGAAGAAGCGCACCCAGAGATCGATTGAGGGCTCGACATTTTTTGCAAACAGTCTGATAAAAAAGCAGACATTTTTTGCAAACCTAAACTAATTTTTTAAATTTTGATTTTTTTAAAAAATGCTAACAATTTGTGAAATTTTCAACTTAGAGAAACAAACATGAAAAAAAATCGCATTTTCAAAATTCTCGTTGCTGCTGGTTTTTATTATCCGTGTTTTCCTTGTTAAGCAAAGAAGGTCGTTAGCTCGTCTGGCAAACGATTAGTAGTCAGAAGTGGGAGGTGCAACAAGCTAGAGATAGATGTCGTTTTTCCCCCTAGGCTCCTACGACTAGGGTTTCTCTCCTCGGCGGCGATCCAATCGCCCCGAGTCCTTACTCCAGCCTACGTACCCGCCGGCATCCGTCGAGCGGGCTCCGCTGTCTGCGCTTCGATGGCCTCCCCTGAGGATTCCATCTCGTCCACGAGCGGCGACGCCTCGGCGACCGCTAACCCTAATCTGGAAGAGTTCTTCGACCAGCTAGATCCTAATGAGGAAGAGTTCAATGATGTGGAGATTGAGGAGGATGATCCGGTGATCAAGGAAAGTATCCGGTGGCTTGCCCTCGCGAGGGTGCACACCGAGAAAAATTTCTCTCCATCTGCCTTCTACAAGGACATGAGGGCCGCTTGGAACCCTGCGCAACCAGTGAGATTCAGACCGGTTGGACCGAACAGATTTGTCGTTCAAGCATCCTGTTTGGGTGATTGGGAACGCATCATGGGGCAAGGGCCATGGATCTTCCGTAACATGGCAGTACTACTATGTTCGTATGATGGGTTCGATGAAATTTGAGGAAGTCGTGTTCGATCATATGCCAATCTGGGCGGATCCACAAGCTGCCGACCCCTTTTGCAAAGAAAACATCGTAGAAATTGTTGAAGGGTGCAGGGAAATCATGGAGATGCGTCTGAGCAGGAATACTCGTGGGGATTACGTAAGGGTGAGGGTAAATCATGATATTCAAAAGCCCCTTACGAAGTTTGTGAGCATAGTCCGAGCCAAGGAACGCCAGGTATATTTGGTGCGCTGCGAGAAGTTGGCCCGTTTCTGCAAGGCGTGCGGTTTGATCGGTCATGTTTATAAGGAGTGCGGTCTGGGAATTCATGATGCAACGAAGCTCAAGTTCGGGGAGTGGCTGTATGCCGATGGCCCGAACAGCTATAGGTCCGATCTGAACAGTAGCAATCCGGCTGCTCCTCGTCGCCAGGGGAGGCCGAGTAGCCCGACAGGTACCCCAAGATCATCTAAGCAAGATCAAGACCCGGAGACCAGAGATACAGCTAAGAGTCCTTTAAAGGACAATGTGGCTAGGATGGAAGTGGACCGTGATGCTAGGAAGAGGCTCAATATGGAGGATGAAACAACTGGGGTAAACAGCATCTCCAGTGCTCTGGAACCGGTCCTTGCCATTACCAATGGTAGTGGAACTGAGTTGGGTTCAGCGAGCTCACCGACGAGTAGCACGTCAAGCTCCAAGCATGCAAAGCTCGTCAAGGAAAATGTCACCAATGATACATCGGCGGCCGCCCTCGCGCAGGACTACCGGACCCAATTACTGCCCTATCTTGGAACTGCCGGGGGGGGGGGGGGAACCGCCGGACAGTTCGAGAGGTGTTGGCCCTCTCAAAAGCCAATAACCCCAAGCTAGTCTTCCTTTGCGAGACTAGACAAAGTTCTTCGAGGATTGAGAGGTTACGGTGGAGGCTTGGCCTCAAAGGCTTCCATGGTGTTGATAGTGATGGAAGGAGTGGAGGCTTAGCCCTTTTCTGGGATGAGTCGTTGGCTGTGACAGTTTTGGATTCATGCATTAGATATATTGATGTGAGGATCACTGAGGGGGGTACCGGTTTGACATGGAGGTGCACCTTTGTCTATGGTGAACCAAGAGTGGAGAATAGGTACCGGATGTGGGATCATCTTTGCAGGCTTCGTGCTATCTCTACGGAACCATGGATGGTTTGTGGTGACTACAATGAAGCCCTATGGCAGCATGAGCACCTATCCCGATCCATGCGTGCTGAATCACAAATGGCGTCATTCAGGGATTGTCTGCAGGTGTGTGAATTAGAGGATCTTGGTTTCAGCGGCATTCCATTTACATACAACAATGGCCAGGCTCTAGACCGAAACGTCCAAGTTCGTTTGGACCGGGCGTGCACGGACGAAGCTTGGCGGGACCTGTTTCCGACGACGCGGGTGACCCACCTCGCAACGTCGTGCTCTGATCATAGCCCCATCTTGATCCAGATGGAAGGGGTTCAGGAGAAACGGCGTAGAGTGACTATGATGCGCTATGAAATCATGTGGGAAAGGGATCCCACACTGCCGGACACGGTTGCGACGAGTTGGAATGAGCATCGTCCGATCGGCAACCTTGGCTCTATGGCAAACTCGTTGAAGGAGATGATGAAGGATTTGAAACAGTGGAGCAAAACAAATTTTGGTAACGTCATAAAGGATATCGAGTCGCTTCGTTCTCAGCTGGCTGAATTGCAACTGTCTGGGGCTGACCATGCTCTTATTCGATAAAAAATGAACCAGCTGGACGAGCTTCTCTACAGGGAGGAGATGCTGTGGCTCCAGCGGTCCCGTATAGACTGGTTAAAGGAGGGTGAGCGCAACACAAAGTATCTACACCGCTGAGCAGTTTGGAGAGCTCGTCGGAACCTGATTCAGTGGCTACAGAAAGCAGATGGTACTTGGTGCAGCGTGCCATCAGACATGGAACAGATGGCCAACTCCTACTTTAAGGAGATTTTTACAAAAGATCCTACCTTGTCAGCAGGGGAGGTGCTTGAGTGTGATGGCTTCCCAGCAAGATTTTATCAGCGAAACTGGGCGAACTTGAAGGTGGATATTGTGGCGGCGGTGCAGGATTTTTTCATCACTGGCATTATGCCGGATGGAGTTAATGACACGGCAATCGTACGATTCCAAAAGTTCCCCATCCAAAGGAGTTAAAGGACTTCAGACCGATTAGCCTGTGTAACATGGTGTATAAGGTTGTTTCTAAATGCATGGTGAACAGACTTCGACCTCTCCTGGCTGGACTCATTTCGTAAAACCAAAGCGCCTTTATTCCAGGGAGGCTCATATCTGACAATTCCCTCATTGCCTTCGAGTGTATTCATCATATCCAGACAGCAAAAAGCAATTCGCCCGCCTTATGTGCCTATAAGCTTGATCTATCCAAGGCCTATGATCGGGTGGATTGGGATTTTTTGGAGAAGGCTTTAGCTAAATGGGGCTTTTCTCAGGTCTGGATTTCTCGTGTGATGGCATGTGTATCTTCGGTGAAATATTCCGTAAAATTTAATGGCAAGTTATTGGAGGCGTTCACCCCATCCAGGGGGCTCCGCCAAGGTGATCCGCTGTCCCCCTTTCTCTTCCTGTTTGTAGTTGATGCTCTTTCTTCTCTCATAAAGAAGGCTACAAGGGAGGATGATCTCCAGGGGATCAAAATCAGCAGAAGTGCTCCAGAGATTTCTCACCTTCTGTTTGCGGACGACTCTCTTTTGTTTTTCCATGCGACAGAGCAGCAATCAGCTTTGGTAAAGGGTTTGTTGAACACGTATGCGTCGGCGACGGGGCAGCTAATCAATCCGTCGAACTGTTCCATCCTTTTTTCGAATCATTGCCAGCCTAATGTTATACATGAAGTGAAGAATGTGTTGGAGATCACGCAAGAGGTTTTTGAACCTAAATACCTGGGCTTGCCAATCCCTGAAGGAAGAATGCACAAAGGTAGATTTGAAACTACTCAAGATCGGTTGCGGAAGAGGCTTGTGGATTGGAGTGAACAATATATGTCCTCGGGCAATAAAGAGGTTCTCATCAAAGCCGTTGCCCAGGCCATTCCTACTTATGTGATGAGCGTGTTCAAGCTTCCAGCAGCGGTTTGTGACGAACTCACTTTCGTATGATCCGCCAACATCTTGGTGGGGTGTGGAGAAGGGAAAAGGAAGATGGCATGGATGAGTTGGGATAAGCTGAGGCTTCCTAAGTCCATGGGGGGTATGGGCTTCCGTGACATGAGATCGTTTAACCAAGCCTTGTTAGCCAAACAAGCGTGGAGGCTTCTGGATTCTCCCGAAAGCTTGTGCTCAAGATTGTTAAAGGCTAAGTACTTCCCACATGGCCAGTTATTGGACACTGTTTTCCCAAATAGTGGTTCGGAGGTGTGGAAGGGAATTCTACACGGGCTTGAGCTGGTTAAGAAAGGGACAATTTGGCGTGTGGGAGATGGTGCATCGATCCGTCGTGGAGGATCCTTGGATCCCGAGACCTGACTTCGTTCACCAATTACTCCCAAAGGTAACTGCCGACTAAACCGTGTGTCGGTTCTTGGATATCAACGGGCTTGGCGAGTGGACAGGCCCGAATGAGTTTTTGGCCTATGGATGTGGTGCATATCACGAAGATTCGAACATCCCCCGGCGCAGTGATTTTCTCGTCTGGTTCCCGGAAAGAAGCGGTCTATTTTCGGTAAAGAGTGCTTACAGACTTGCAACCCAGGCACACAATTCTGTCTTCGCCAACGGTTCATCCAGTACCAATCCGGACGGGGAGCGCTCTTTGTGGAACCTCGTCTAGAAGTCTGATGACCACAAAAGATGAAGATCACCTCTTGGCGGTTTGTTATAGGTACACTAGCTACACAAAAGTGCAAACATTTGAGGCACTTGCCAACGCGATTGACATGTGCTCTTTGTGGTGTTGAGGAAGAGAACACGTACCATGCGCTGATTGTATGTACGCATGCAAGGATTCTCTGGGTGAACATGTCTGCGTCGTGTGGCCATTACCAACTGATGATATGCTCCTTAATTCTGGAAAGGAGTGGTTTCTGTCCTTGTTGAGCAAGTGCACTGCTGATGTCAGGGACATGCTAATTATGTTGGTATGGAGGATTTGGCAAGTGCGGAATGATTTGATGCATTGGAATGATAGTACGTCAGTCATTGCTAATGTTGATTATTTGGACAGTTACTACAAGTCGATCAAGCTGGCGGGTAGATACTCCACTGATGAGATCATAAAAGGCAAGATGACTATCATAGAGGCTCCACCCAACGTGCGTGCAGACCGGCCTCTCACAGCTCCCTGGCCGGCACCTGCAGTGGGGATGGTGGTGCTTTCAGTGGATGGTTCCTTCCAGCAAGAAGACGGTACTGCGGCAGCGGGTATGGTCCTAAGGAATCCGGATGGTACAATTATCTTCGCAGCTTATCGTTTTATCTTCCCTTTGCAACGACTACATTGAGGCGGAACTTCATGCGTTGATGCAAGGTATGGCGTTAGCTATACAACACTCAGATCTCCCGGTGGTGGTGCAGTCGGACTCCTTGGAGGCCTTGTCCAGTCTTTCCAATAATGCTCTTTGTAAATCAGCTTATGGCCACCTTGTGCTGGAGATCAAGGATTTGTTAGGTAATAGGGAGTTTTCTCTGTTGAAGATTTCTCGTTTTCAGAATAGAGTTGCCGATTGTCTGGCCCATTATAGCCGCACGGAGTGTACTACTGCTGTGTGGTTGGGTTCAGTACCACCGTGTATTGAGGACTTGTGGCCTCAAGACTGTAACTCTAACATTTTGCAATAAAACTCCCTTTACCCCCGCAAAAAAAAGAAGTGGGAGGTGCAGGGTTACATGTAGAAGGAAGCGTGGCCAAGGAAAACACGGTTTACGCACAATGTCAAATGCACATGCGGCCTTTGGAAATCCTTGAGCGGCTGGAAATTTTTGAATAATGCATGAGGCGGCTCGTGAACAGCTACAGCGTGCGCAACAATACAGACGTATTACATGTCCACGAAGCATTCAACCATGTTTCTTCTCTAGGGTACGACTTGGTGTCTCACTCTGAAAATAGGTTTTTATTTGCCGGGACCCTATGAAATTAGTTCTTCTATGTGCATATACATCTAACCCCGTATTAATGACTTGGACAAAGAACACGATGTTGAGTGGTCAACAAATTGGTAATGTAATCCACTTGCTATTACATCATTTAGTGCCAGTTGTGCGGCCAGAATCGGCTATATACTGAGAAGAAGAAATAGTCCACGGTGCAATCATAGGGACACTTGAACAACACAAAACTATTTCCACCGTAGACAACTAAAAAATTTGGTTTTATCTTTGGTTTCATATACCGTGCCATCTTGCGGATCCAGCTAATTATGTAATTTTATTTGTCTTATTTGTTTGAGTAAAAAAGGAAGACATTTTTGGACAGGTAAAGAATAAGTCTTCCGATCACCGCATCAAAAAATGCATTTCACAACCAATTATTACAATGTCTCGGATTGACAAGTCCCACAAAGTAATCAAATGATACCCGCAAAAAAAAGTAATCAAAGGATAAAAGCGGTACATCAATGACACACCGAGAGCTCGGTTTTAACAAGCCTCTTTGTTGAGACAAAAATCTTCTAATGACTTGCTCTAACTCTTTTGCATCCTCCATCGTTGCCCCTCTGTCCATTCCACTGCAATACCGATGAAGCGCTTCCAATTGGTAGACAATAGCATAACCTGGTGGCTCATTGAGATATGTAACTTGCGTGCGACTCATAAGTTTCACCATTTTGCATAACATAATTAGCAACTGAAGTTGGTGTAGCCAAATAGATTGCAGAACATGGTTCAAGTTTTGGTCCAATCGAGACAGACTCCACCGACCCAGGCTGGGCAGTGAAAACTCGAGGCGCAACCAAACACGCTCTAAGTGAATCCTCGCGCATTTTAAGTGCAGCGCCATGCGAGAGGCAACCAGGTGTAGGTTGGCACGTGCTAGTTTCTCTGACTTCCTTTGAGAAAATGTTGCGCCTACGGTCTTCCGACGGGAATCCTACGATACCTTCCCCCTCAAACTACCCCCCCCCCCGGTCATCAAAGGATTGAAGCACTATATAAAGCAAGCCTATTGCTAACCCGTCGCCCATGTTGAGACCTAAATCCGTAGTGACTTGGTCTAACTTTTTGCTTCCCTCCATCATTGCCTCCCCACGGTCCATTCAACGCAACACCGCCCAAAGGCGGTTTCAGTTAGTGAACAAGAACATAACCTGGTGGCTCGTTGATATTGGTAACTTGTGTGTGACACATAAGTTTCACCATTGAGCACAACATCAACCTCGGTTTGTGTAGGCAAACGGGTTGCAGAACATGGTTGATGTTTTGGCCCAATCGAGACAGACTCCACGGATCCTGGCTGGGCGGAAACGTGAAAACTCGATGAGCAACCAAACACGTCCTAGGTGCATTCTCTCATGCTATTTCTATGGAGCGCCATGTGAGAGGCAACGGGGTGTAGGTGGGCACCTGCTCGCTTTTCTGACTTCCTTTGCAAAAATGCTACACCTAAGAGCTTTGTACATGAACCCTACGAAACCTTCTCAATAAAACTACCCCCCCCCCAACATTGCTCCTTCCTTCGGGTGGTCTAGGGGACTCGAGACCGTATTGGCATATCACTCAGCTTGGCTTTGCCTCCTTATCCAGGGCGTTGTGTATAATTAGGAATAAATCATGCATTGATGGTATTTTTAGTATTGAAACCCAACGAACGGCCTATTATAAATTGGTGATTTTCCTGCAGCTGTTGGAATGCCTTCAGTGGGCAAAAGGACTAATTGCATCTTAATCATCTCATCACCAACTTTCGTGTCTTTGGGATTGAGTCCTTCGACTTCCACCTAGATCTAGACAACTAGCTAGAAGGTTGTCAGTGGTGCGAGAAGTCGTTTAGATGACCTTTTTGGAGTAGAGTAAATAGCAAAAAAATAACTATCTACAATTCGCATTAGGATTCCATGGAACTACCACTTTATTTTTTCTTCATGATACCTATCGATTTTGTCTAGTTTTTTCAAAAAAAAGCACTAATTATCGATTGGCTTAAAATTGATCGCGGTTATGATAGTTGCGGAGCACTTATCAGATCACGTGGCACAAAAGACAATTCCATTACAATGAACAGTTATTTTGACTGCTATAGCAGGTGGGGCCCACATGTTAGTCTTTATAAAAAGTTCCCAGAGTAGATAGGCTAGCGCCCCCACGAGCGACTTGGGGATTGATTGATCCCTCCCCCACCAGCGACTCTTAACTCCTATATGCTTTATTATTAAAGTCAGGCAACACATCCTTTAGACTAGTCACAATGGGAGTAACTTGACTAGTAACATCACACATTTCAATACAAGATTGCTTATGTGGCAGCTAATTAATGAGGAGAAAGAGGTTTGTGGTAACTTAGCTAGTTATTGTAACATCACACATTTCAAGACATAATGAGTCTATAGCCTAATAAATGAACTCTTTCATGTTACCACTCATATGTTACTGCCCACTATGGAGGTAGTAACATAGACTGGTAACATCGGCAAGTTACTACTCTATGTTACTCCCCACTGTGAGCAGTCTTATGAAAAACAACGGCCATGTAAGCTGAAAATTTTGGCCATGGGTTTGAGGGAACAAGACAAATATGAGCCACCTCATATCCTAAAATTACCATCACGAGAAGATTAATCAAAATTCAGTAAGCAAAGCATGTGAGAATGGGCAAAGAGAACTCACTTGATCCATGGAGGTAAGGAGAGACGATTTATGGCATGCAGGGATGGGGGGAGGGGGGCAAAGATGCAGCCGTATGATTGCGACAAAATTCGGGAAGTGGTTATGTGACTAGTGCTTAATTACTGCTTGCATGCAGTTTTTTTATGAATAAAGACACCCAAAGATCATCTTAGATCTGATTAATATTGAGGAATACAAAGGCAATACCATGGATTTTTTTGCGGGGAAAACAGAGAGCTTTATTAAATGAACACATTCTTGGGACAATCAGCCAATAGGTTGGACACCAAGAAGCTGGGAGTTTAAATCAAGCAATTGTTGGTCACATTCGATGTGCAAGCATGCTTTGCACACAAATGCGCTTGGAAGGTTTGCTAACACGCTTACATGTTGTATTACAAAAGAGGTAAAATAAACACTAAGCTCTCCTATCTCTAGTAGTCAAGGGGCCACAATTGAACGAGAATTATGGCGAGTGTTCTAGAGTGTCACCAACTCCACACAATCAACTTCCATTATCACATACGAGAATCCTCGAAGAGAAGCAAAACAAACTCCATCTCGCAAAGAAAGTCCCTCCATGATCAAGGGGTCCGAGATCCCCAAGTATGGCTTGCAGCAGGCACCTAGAAGGGCCGAGGAAGAGCGAGCAACACCTCCCACACCCCCTGCCATCTGCCAGATTGATGGCTCCATCGGTGGTGATTTTTAATAAACCATCATCAGGCGGCCGCCACCCGAAGCCCAGCAATACCAGCGCATCCTTGCGCAGCAAGTGAAGGAGCTCAATGGCCTCCTTCATAGCTCGTATCATCGCCGTGGGATCTCTCCCTTCTTCATCGTGTATCGATTCTGGAATGCCAAATAGACCACATAATAGTAGTGATCTTAACGCGATCATCATCAGTAAATCATGGGTCACATATGATATCTCGAGCCCACGAATCCGAATGTAGAAGAGGAAGCCGAATTCCAAACCATGCACATGCCTCCTCCCAGAAGCGCTGAGCATGTGAGCAATGAATTAACACATGTTTCACATCCTCATCCATAGCTAGACATACTTTGCATCAACAAATCTCTGCAATATGTCAGTGATTGAGGCGGCCTCATCTGGAAGAATCCCGTGAAGAACTCTCGACCAGAAAACTCTCACTTTTGGAATGACATTCAATTTCCACAAGGCTTTCCACATCTGTTGATCACCATTTGAGGTCCCGGTAGCCGTCCCTTCCTCTAGAGCCAAATGCTCGTTCTGAGTCACAAGAGCATGGTACACTGTCTTCACAGTGTAGTTGCCAGATTTTTCGAATGCCCAAGCAAGGAAATCATCACCTCCTCCCTGCCGAATGGGAATATTAAGAATGGCCTCGGCATCTGGAGCGATGAAAGTATCCGTGACCACCTCCTGTCTCCAAGACCAGTTGGTTATATCAATGAGATCCGCCACCCGCTCAATACTAGTGTTCGGTGACCTGGAGAGAGGTGACATGGAAATTGTACCCGGAATCCATTTATTGGTCCAGACATCGATGGTGTTGCCATCTCCTACACGGGAGATCAAGCCACTACGTAGGGCTTCCCTCCCTACCATGATCGCCTTACAAGTGGCCGAGGCTGACTTGGGCGTAGTAGCATGCATGAAGTCTATGTCAGGGAAATAACGCCCCTTCAATACTCTTGCACAAAGGGAATTAGCATTCGACAAAAATCGCCACCCGTGCTTTCCCAACATAGAACGACTAGTACACAATAAAGTTACATTAAAAATCATACTAGTCTTCTTCCTCTGATTGTACGCCACCCGCCTAAGATTGAAAATTGCCAAGAACCAACTAAACAGAAAGGCGACACCTGCGAATGCCCTCATCACACCAGGCTTTGAAGACCACAATAGCCACTCGCCCCTTGAGGCGAGGTCTAAAATCGCTAAAAGCGATGTCGGTGGAGGATCACCCCACGTAGAATAGGCTTGAATCCATCAACATCAGCACAGAGGGTTGGATAACCCGGCCCTAGCCACAGAACAACACATAAGAAGATGTTTAAGTCGCCGCACCAATAGCCAACCATAAGCTCTCCTTAAAAGACAGAAGAACTGCCAAGACCTGAAGGGAACCAACAGATCTAGGGACACAAACCCCCATAGGCTCTTCATAGGCGCCAGATCGGACATCGTCCAGGTACAAAAATACTGGAGAGAGCTTATTCCAACACACCATCGACGCCACCACCTCGTCAATGTTCTTTGGAGAAGTAAAAATGTAACAAAAAACAAGATGGATTGGTCCCACTCCTCTTTCCACCGACAAAGGCTGCGGATGAAGAAGAGGAGGAGGACCGAAATTGTCGTTAGTAGTTGTAGCGGCGACAACTAGGTTAGGAGGCGGCCGCGTGAAGTAAGGTTCCTCTTTCTTTTCATGTATGCAGTTTTTGGTACAACTTTTGACAGAGTGCATGCCCCACCCACCTAACCTCCCATGTTTTTCCTTCTCACTTGTTAATTTGAATATGCTATATCAGTAGAATCGTAAGCCCAATTTATATTTTGTTTCATATTCTTGTTCCTTGTGACAAGAACTTTGAAATAAGAACAATTATGAATAAGTTTTGACATTGTTTTAAAATTTCATTAAGTTTTATCCGTTGAAACATAATAGAAATAAGATATAAAATCATTAAGTTTCAGTATTGAAACTTAGAACAATGTGGGGGCTCCAAAGTTTTGACAAGTTTTAAAAAGTTCAACAAGTTTCAACTACTAAAACTTGGTAGAGCGAATAATAAGTTTGTAAAACTTGGTAAAACTTAATATGTATCAAGTTTTAATATTTATATCCTGTCAAATTTTAAAATGTTGTATAAATTTATTCAAAATTGATCTTATTCAAAAGTACTCGTTGCAAATTGGGCTTTTAGTTCAAAAGATACAGTAGGTTCAGATTTTAAGACAAAATCAAAAAGCATAGGAGGTGGGATGGGTGGCGCATTCAACTGTGCCAAAAATGGGTATGGACGGACCCTAGTGCATTGATTAAGGGTTAATGGCACAAACTAATGCACCAATCTTGAAGCAATTATGGGCGGTCGCATGCATACTTGTCCCAAGACATGTGAGCCCTTGTGAGTTTCCATGGAGTTGAGGGTAGGATATTGGAACCATAGGTCAGGGCCGGATTGTGAGTGAGGGGCCCAAGTGGGCGTTGAGGTCATCGTCATCTTGGTGGTTACCAGGTGTTGCAAGACAATCCGAAGCGTCTCTAGTCAAACTTATAAAAGGGCTTAAGGTCTAAAAAGATCACCTAGATGAGCACCCAAAAGGTTTAGCTGTTCAATTTCTTTAGAAGAACGTCTGCGGGCCTCCAATTTGAGCCGGTGAAACATAGTCTCTTAAAATATTTTCTCTCTTGCGGCGTGGCCACCTCTCTCTTGCTCGTTCACCTTCATGTCGACACAAACCTTGCTGCATTCCTTGCCACCAATGACCACCACGGAAGCCAACCGACACCTCGCAGCCCGTCGACACCGACCATCAAATTCAGACAAGAATCTGGTGAACATTTTTCTTCACTTTTCATCTTTTCCAAATCTCTCTCGGGCCAGTTGTGGTCCTCATTGTTGTCCCTACCCCAACGATGCTCCTCCCTATCGTCCCCAGCCACGAGCAAAGCTACTACTCATGCGGAGGAACACCTACATAAGAAAGCTCACTTACATGAAGAAAAGATTCACGAAAAAGTGGCCACCGGCCTCCATCGCCAATTCCGGCGAGTCCTCGTGTTTCGAACCATGCAAGACCATGAATAGTATAAGAATGAGGGAAAGAACCCATTCGGCAAAGAAGCACCAAAGAAATGGCCCCGTGTAGAACGAATTTCACCTACTTTCTCGACTATTTCGTCGCACACTTACATTGCACACGCTGAGCCTCCATCAGATAACTTTCGCGATGCATATATCCTAGGTCCTAGCTAACTCATAGACATCATCTAGTGGCAAGAAGGCGTCTTCGACCACTTGGAAGGAGGAAGGAAGAAGAGAGAAGAAAGAGGGAAAAAGAAGAGGAAGAGAGACTTCCATGTGGATCTAGTTCGCTTGAGAAGTTAAACCTAAGAGTTCGATTAGGTTTGCATTTTTTGACTTCTTAAAGTTGAAAAGTTGAGATTTGAAGAGGCCGTTTGAGAAGTTAAATTTTAGAAATTTGGTTAGAGACGTCCTTAGCCTCTTGTAGGCGACAAGATCGTCAAAAGACCAAGAACCTAAGTCCAACTAGGTTGGTGCGTCCACTATGCTAGAATGGGTATGCACCTTAATTGATGTGAGAAGGTGAGACAAGACGAAGGTTGATGGGCTCATGGTGAAAGGGTGTGTAAGTCACATGTTTGATGAATTCCTGCGTGAGATGATTCATTTCACGGATATGAATATCATCAAAGAAGTTTGGGAAATATTTCTTCTGGGTCATGTTTTTCTTATATCCTATATATCTAAGTAAATGATTTCGTACACATGCAAGTCATTAACACCATTAACTGTATGCAACCCTTCCACCTTCAAATATTTCACTACATGCACGCCATCTACATCATCAAGCACATGCAATCCGACCCCACTATTAACTTCTATTTTTATTTTTTTTAGCAACAAATAATTAAACTTGAATGTCACAAGACAATATAACATGCATTCACCCTACATTTACCTCTATGTTTCTACCGTTCATATGCCTATTTAGTGGGGTAGTATTTTACTATATTCTAGTTTTACTTTCAATAATTTTGATTCCTATAAATTTCCGCAGCAGTCTTGGCGAGGTGTTATATAGTCTGAACAAGTTAATCCTGTGCGGTTTTTCTGTGCCAAATCCACCTGCCCGTATGGTGGAGAGGGGCAGCGTCGGTACTTCCATTGAAAAATAAATATAAACACCAACTATGAAACTAATGGTAATATGGCTCAGTTTGCAGCGTCGGTACGATGCAATTAATTTATAATCTGTTGTTCAAAATTAGTCATAAAAACAGATAAAAATGAATCAGACAAACACCAAAATTTGTAGAAGTGGGTGGGGCAAATGGAATTATGCCACCAAATTGTCAAACCAACCATATGCGCAGCAAGTAACCACCCTAGTATTTTACTACAAACAAATCGAAACCACAAGGAAAGACCTAGCCTTAACATATGACTTTGTCTCACTTTGGTATTGTGGAGGCTTTTCAGACTCCTAGCTATTTGTTTATACTACCGGACATTGCAGTTAGTTGAGAGCAAATTTTATATAGATGTAGCAAAAAATAGCAAATTGCCATAATAATCAAGCTCACAGACACCCCGCAAAAAAAGAAGAAGCCCGCAGACCACAATAGACACAAAGTAGCCGGAAATCCGACATTTAGATTACATTCATATCCTACCTTTAGAAACTTTCGATGGAGTGCCTCAACCTCTATGAGATGTGGATGCAATAGAATGATTGTAGATATATCTGACAAAGCCATAGCCCACATAAACTCTACGAAAGAACTAGCGGAGTAGGTGTGAACTTAACAGTTAATATTATACTACAAAAGTTTTTTCTGGTATTACAAAAGTTAGAAAAATAGACGACGCAAACATCACTTTCATACATCACACATAACAACCTCGTGCAATGACTTCTTCTTGTGTGATGAAATCAACTATTTTTTCCTATAACGTGAACGAGTCGTAAGAAAAACCCTATGATCGGGCAACATATATGTAAAGAACTGCCCTAAAGTTTACTCCAGTGACTACTGACCGAGAAGCTCACCAGCTATGATCCGAAGTCTTTCTACGGAATTCCTCAAAGTGAAAAAAGGTCTTCCGACGGATCATGCATGCACACGCTCAACAGCTCTTGAGCCACCAGCCACAACGACGACACGCTAACCCACGCGTGGAACAAGGCGCCTATATAAACATGAGCTCCGGTGCATATGTATTCCACACAAGCATACAGAGTCTAATAAGGCTCTATGCTAGATACAGTAATCAAGATGGCTTCTCCCACGCCATACCTTGTCGTGCTCTTGTGCCTCACGAGCCTCCTGCAGGCATCGCTGACGGCGGGTTTTGAGCTGCCGGAATCCGAGGTGAGAAGCAGGTTTTCCAAGTGGATGACCAAGTACTCGAAGCGCTACTCATGCCATGAGGAGGAGGAGAAGCGGTTCGGAATCTTCAAGACGAACACCAACTCCATCGGCGCTTTCGCCAGCCAGACCACAGTGAACGCCGTCGTGGGTGGGTTCGGGCCGCAGACCATCACCACGGTCAGGGTGGGCATGAACAGGTTCGGCGACCTCAACCCCAGCGAGGTCGTCGAGCAGTTCACCGGGTTCAACAACACCGCCTTCCGCACCCCCAAGCCCTCGCCCCTCCCCTACCACTCCTGGAAGCCGTGCTGCGTCGACTGGCGCTCCAGCGGCGCCGTCACCGGCGTCAAGTTTCAGGGCTCTTGCTGTAAGTCAAGCTAGATATAATGTATATATAGAACCGCTCCTACAGCTCTGCTCCGTTTACTTATGTTGTGCATGCATGGGCATATTTATGGCAGTGTCATGCTGGGCGTTCGCGGCCGTGGCGGCCATCGAAGGCATGAACAAGATCAGGACCGGCGAGCTGGTGTCGCTGTCGGAGCAGCAGCTCGTGGACTGCGACACCGGGAGCAGCGGCTGCAGCAGTGGGCGCTCCGACACGGCGCTCGGCCTCGCGGCAACCCTCGGCGGCCTCACATCGGAGGCGAAGTATCCGTACAGCGGCATCCAGGGCAGCTGTGACGTGGACAAGTCGCTGTTCGACAACCAGGCGTCCGTCAAGGGCTTCAAGGCCGTGCCGCCCAACGACGAGCATCAGCTGGCGCTTGCCGTGGCGATGCAGCCCGTGACGGTGTACATCGACGCCAGCGCCTGGGAGTTTCAGTTCTACACCGGTGGCATCTACCGCGGGCCTTGCTCCTCCGACGCGGCGAGGGTGAACCATGCCGTCACCATCGTCGGCTACTGCGAAGGCCCCGGCGACAACAACAAGTACTGGATCGCCAAGAACTCGTGGAGCAACGACTGGGGTGACCAGGGCTACATTTACCTCGCCAAGGACGTGTCATGGCGGACGGGCACCTGCGGCCTCGCCACCTCGCCCTTCTACCCGACGGCTTGACCCATTCCGGCTTGCCGGCGGAGCTTTTGCATTCGCCAACTGCTTACGTTGTTTTATTTTATGAGAGAGAGGCCAATTGCTTATGTGAAGTACTAGTGCGCCGATCATACATACGGCACAAAATGATTGATGTATGTGTGGTATTGATTTTTTTTTTCAGCTGTGATAATGCAAAATAAGATATTAATAAAGTACTACAAAAGTCATTTAGATTCTGCTGTTTTTGGCATTGCGGTGGATTGTGTTAATCCCATCAACTCTCAAGTTTTTGTTTATTTATTAGACTGTCATTCACCTGCTTTTGCCTATTTTTATACCTTGAAAGAAATCCAGAACACTTTTGACTTTGATGAGGTAAGAGATAACTTGCGAGAAAAATAACAGTTCATCAATTAAAATACAAAAATAATCTTGGAAGCGAAAAAATGTTCATGAATTTGAAAAAAGTTTGTGAATTAGAAACATGTTCATGGATTTAAATTTTTTTTTTTGCGATTTTCATGGATATGAAAAGTTGCCTGTTCAACTAAAATTCACGAATTTTTAAAATCTTCTAAATTTTTGTAAACATTCACTGATTTGAAAAATGCTGAATTGAAAAAATATTAGGAAATTGTTAAACAATAGAAACGATAATAAAGGAAAAAAGAACAAAACTAAGAGAAAAGAAACGAAATAAATGGTTCAGGGAAGGTTATAGAACCTTCGAAAACCGTTGGGAGAAAAACACGGCCGAAGACCGTAAATGGGCCAGCCATAGCACGTCGGGCAAGCAGGAGGTGCGCGTTTCCTCGATATTCCGCCATACGCGGGAAATAGGAACGGCCACACATGACACCCAACCCAGAACGTGAGCTTCATCACGCGGCCTTGCTCCAGGCACAGGAAGCCCAAAGCATTATTTTTTACAGGAAACCCCCAAAGTTCATAGCTCAATAGGCTAGGAAGGAAACGGATCCCCTATGTCTCGCTTCTAGCGAGACCTAAGATCCCTCGCGTGAAAGAGAGCCCCAGATGGGCCAGCCCGGGCGCCCGGGAGGGCACAGCCTTACCTTTTTCTGTTTGCTTTCCATGTTTTCTGTTTTAGTTTTTAACTTTATTTTTTGTTTACTTTGGTTTAGACTTTCAAATATACTAAATATATATATCTTAAAAAATCACTCTACATAAAAAATAAAAATGTTAAAAGAGCATTTTAAAAATGATAAATGTGTATAAAGAAAATGCCTATCATGTAAACAAAAAATATACACACACAAAATCTGATGTGTATAATAAAATTTGATCATGTATTCAAAAAATGTTTAATCAAACATTTCAAAGCATGTTGAACAAGTATTTGAATAAAAAATTTATTCAAATATTTTAAAAATGATAAATGTGCATAGAAAAATGTTGTCCATGTATTAGATGGAAAAAATTGTTCGTGTAATTAGAAAATGTAGTCGACCATTAAAGAAATGTTGAATAGGTACTTCAAAAATGCTAATCAATTATTTGAAAAAACAAGTAAATGTCTATTTAAAAAATGTTGACAATGTATTAAAAATGATGAAATTTTTGGTGTTGTATTTGAAAAATGTTAATCATGATTTTTTTTTAAAAATAAAAGTATTGAAAACATAATCAAGCATTTGAAAAATGTTAGATGTGTATAGAAAATATGCTGACCTTGTATTTGCAAAAATGATGAAATTTTTTGATCATGTACTTAAAATTTCAATCAGGCATTTGAAAAAATGTTGAACAAGTAATTGAGGAAAGATAAAATGTATAGAATTTTTTTACGATGTATTCAAAAATTATAATCATATATTTGAATAATGATACATGTGTATAGAAAGTATGTTGACAATGTATTAAAAATGTTAATATTGCAAATAGAAAATGTGAATCAAGCATATTGAAAAAGTTAATATTTTAAAGAAAAAAAGTTCAGCCATGTATTAAAAAACTATGAATCTTATATTTGGAAAATGTTAATCGGGCATTTGAAAAATATTTAAAATGTGCATAATTTTTTTTACCATGTAATATAGTGAATTTTTTTAAACTTAATCTTTGAAAAATGTTTAAATTGTGTTTAGAAAATATATGTTGACCATGTATTAAAAAATTTAATCAAGCATTTAAAAAAGTTTGTAGTATATAGAAATAATGTTGACCATTTGTTCGAAATGTTAATCAAGCATTTGAAAATTGTTTCAAATGTGTATAGAAGAAATGTTGATCATGTATTCAAAAAATATTATACTTTTTTTGCAGGAATTATACTTTTATTTTTAATATATTAAACATGTAGTAGAAATTTTTATTAGATATGTACCAAAAATGTGTTTTATTTTAAATATTTTAAACATGTTAGAAAATTTTATTACATATATACCAAAAATTTGTATAAAAAACAATGAATGCATGAGAGGAAACAAAAGAAAAGTGATGAAAAATGAGAAAGAAACAAGCAAAATCGAAGAAAAATGAAGAGAAAAGGAAGAAAAGAGAAAAGCCAATGAAAACTACAAAATAAACAAAGATAACTGAAGAAAAACAAAAGAATAAAGGAAGAAAATAAAAAACCAGTGAAAACAGAGAAGAATATGAAAAAACAAACAAAAAAGAAAAGAAAGGAAAATGAATGAAACTGAGTGAGAAGCAAAGGAAAACGGTTAAAAACAAATAAAAACAGAATAACCGGATGAACTATTGTGTTAAAAAAAGAAAAACCAAAAAATATAGAAAAAAGGAAAACTGAAAAAACCTAGCAAAACCAGCGAGCGAATCGCAGCTTGTGAGTGAACTCTCTCGAATAAGCCAAACGAAAAAAAACACAAAACTGGGCCGGCCCAATTGGTATTCCTTCCGTTTATAGTCTTTCAAGAGATTCTACACAATCTACATACGGATGTACATAAACATATTTTAGAGTGTAGATTCACTCTTTTTGCTTCGTATATAGTCCATAGTGCAATCTCTAAAGAGACTTATACTCCCTCCGTTCCTAAATATAAGTATTTTTAAGAGATTTCATTATAGACTACATACGAAACAAAATGAGTGGAAAAATATTTTAAAAGGCGTCTACATACATCTGAATGTAGTCCCTATAGTGGAATCTTAAAAAGAGGGAGTATTTAGAAACGGAGGGAGTACTGTGGATGCAGCAAAGTCATTAATGATCGTTAGTGGGGTTTGTGTATGTTCAACAGCCGCAAACCGATCACAAAAGTAACTACTCAGGGAATAACATTTTTAACTTGCTACCGGAAACATTAAGCGTCAGCTCAGATGGGAAGAAGCTGTTTACTCCAAACAAACAAACAAAAAAGTAATTGATGCAAAAGTGCAAATGATAACTCTCTTTTATTAACAGGAGAGGAAATGCGAATATCTGTATATTTTTAAACTGAAATGCTAGTAGATAGGGAATAAGAAGCTGAAAACTACTGTAGTTACAGATACCCTTGGCTGCACCAGCTCAGATCAGTACAAAATTCAGGTCATCAAGAGAAAACTAGAAGAGCTTTACATAATTACATAACCTCAGCTCAGATTTACAGTAATGCCGATACACCGACAGAGGGTGCCGTAGAGATGCAAACCCTCAACATTTGCATTCTTTGAGATAGTAGTCAAGGAACTTCGGTCTACACAAGATTTTCTCCTGTAACCAGAGATGTGGAATTTTCTGCAGATTTATAAGAGTTCCCAATCATCCTCCAGACCATCTGATGAACAAACTACTTCATAGCAAACATCTACTGATTTCTGTGGTCTAAAGGGGACGGCCTGATGCACATTCATATCCTTCTTTGACCACCGGAGTTTATTCGACAAGCTCCTCATCAACACTTTCTGCAAGGAGTAAAAACATCGGTTGCCATGCTTTTGCGTACAAAGTAAAAAAAGTAACAAGAATGGCAATAAAAGCAAGCAAAATGAGTATATGTGAGATATTTATTTGCTTTCTAATGCAATTTCTCCAAGGATGTTTAGTAGATAAATTCAGAAAGAGTAATACAGCCTAGTTATTTCACACAAAAGGACATGATGCTGTAATTGCATTAATCTACTACCACGACCAATTCTTACTATTACCACAGTACCACCATATTTCAAGTACTTGGTACCTTGAATGATGTGTTTTTTGGTTGAGGAACCGAGGATGCCTCTGCTTTGTTATATTTCATCTGCTCCTGGCCATCCCGGAGCTCTACATTAACAAAATCTGTGGTCTCGTCAGTAGACATATTTGGATCATCAGCACCAGCGAACACCTCTGCACTCAAGTAATGTGAAACAGTCCCAACAGACAAATTCTTTATGTAACCTATTTAGCACACAGAAGCAACATTATTGTCTGTATAAGTTAAGATATTCGGAATATATTTTTTCGTTATTTGCCATTCTCTGGAAGCACATTCAAATGTTGTGGAAAAACATAAAGTCATGTTCAGACATTTCAAAATTTGGAAGAAAAAAAAGCTACAAACCGTGCTTTGTTGATTCTTCATGGCTGTTCTCACTGCATAATTCTGATTGTTCTTCATCATTTCCCTTTCCAAGCAGAATTGCTCCATCAAAAGCAGCTTCAAAACATAAATATCAGTTAAATATTATTAAGGAAATTGAGGGATTAGAGGACATTATTTGCTAAGATTAAAATCAAGTAATGCTGCTTGTCGAAATTGATTATTTTCACCTCAGTGTACTGGATAAAGATGAGCAAAATGATAATTTCTCGATTGTTTACCTGAATGTCCTGAACCAGGGAGTTCAACTTGCTCGATGATTTTATTTCCGTTAAGCTTCTTCAGATACATAATCTTGGACTACGGTGGCTTTCTCTGTTAGGACATATCAATTCAATAAAATCAGTCAGTAAATTGAAATATTGATGGCAGCAGGAAGTGCACAACAAATGTTATAGTCAGTAACGTGGCAATGGTTTGGCTCCATAATTCTGAAGAAATTACAGTACAGCTATTTTCTATTAGAGACAGCTCATCATGCTTTCTACATCACAATCAGTCAATTACATGTAAGTCCATATTGAAAGGCCCCTATGATCTGAGTAAATAAGATAAGGAAAGATAAATCCAGACCAGGTGATTGTCGTGGTGTTACAGAATTCCATTGATTCCATAATATAATTTCCTCCTCACTGCTAACAGATCCCCCTAGTGAATTGTGATTTTCAGGAGTGCAGTTATCGGACAGATCCTCTGAATTGCAAAAAGCAACTTCCTCCTTGGTGTCAGCAGCTCTATCAAGTGAAATGGAGTCTTCAGAAGCACACATGGCTGCAGGCAAGAGTATAAACCATATGATCTGTTAGAACAATGGTGTCATCAAGGTTACTTCAGTGCCCATCAGAAAAAAAGATCCCCTTCACACAAAGTATTTTCTGGGCAAACAATATCTGAAAGCTAAGGGGCTGTTTGGTTTCTGCCTGCACTGACCCTACCAAGGCATTGGCACGCCAATAAATTGGCGAAGCCTTCACCTGCCACCAGCTCGCCAATCGTTGGCATAAAAATCGACGTGAAGCTGAACTAGAGGACTGGGCTGGTTGGGGCTCGCCAAATAATTGGCTTCCATCCAAGCACTTGCCCACGGGAGTGGTCAACGCCAATAAATTGGCTGGGCAAGTTGGGGTACCAATCCAAACGGCCCCTAAATGACAAGGAACTGGAACAGAAATCTAAGCAATCTTATGTGTGATCAAGGACAAACCTGTAGTTGTAGATGAAACAGACTCAGTTTCATGAACATCAGTAGCAGTTGAGCCGAGAGAGCGGTCTTCCATGATAACGAGAGATGAAGGATAACCAGAGAATCCTTCGTTAGGGTTAACTTGCCGCATTTTAACACGTGTGGAGGGAGATCCGGTTACGGCACCGTTATTAGATGGATCCGTTAATGTCCCATGGTCTTTGTCCGGAAATTTATCATCAGGAGAGTGAGCGTAAATCAGCGCATGGATATCCTCAACTAGCTCAACAGCTTTATCGTGAGCAGAATCAAGATATTTGATCGGTAACTGTCAAATGTAAGACAAATCACTACCAAAGCATTGCCAAAAAATCATGTGTCATGCTAAATATCTGCCTATAGGAATAAAATCAAGACAATTGTGCTAAGTGTGAAGGTAAGAAAGGCACTACCTCCATGAACTTCTTCATATTTTCTCCAAACCCATCAAACGTGATACCCATATCAAATCCATCCATGAGCGAAATAGAACCAATATAATCTGAATCCAGTCCTCTCGCCATTGGCTTTCCGTGTCAAGAAAAAGGCATAAATATCCTGTTTCTGCATTTAATGGTAGAAAATTTAACATTATTAAGAAGAAAAACATTAATTTTACCCCACATGATTGTACATTCTCGCATACCACATAGTTGAGGGGTGACTCCTGACTAAAGCACTGAAGTAATAAACCATGAATAAAGCTCTTGGCACGACGATCACCAACTTGTGGTATTTGGCACTGAAGTTCTCTAAATTGGAGTATTTACCAACAAACTTTAAACATAACCTACTAGCAGGAAACTACCTTACAGCAAACAACTTTTTCCGCATATAACCTACTAACTGAAAATAAATAGGCATGCCTCTTGTCCCCGCTAGTGTTGTTGATAATCCCTCGACCAAATTACACAGGGTAACAATTGTGGGGTTTATTATGTGTGGTTTTACGTTAATTCGAGGAGCAATATTTTATTTTGCTGAACATTTGTGGGGTTTATTATGTGTGGTTTTTACGTTAATTCGAGGAGCAATTTTTAATTTAGTCACCGAACCACAAGGGCCTGAAGTGAACTCCTCCCAAAATCCCAATAGAACCCCAGTACGCGGCCCTAAAACGAGTGACAGATTCAACAACATCAGTTGATCCGATTCAGGTGCAGAGCACGTCAACACTAACAGGGGAACAGCAGCGCCGAGGAAAAAATTGCAGAAAAAATCGAGCTGAAACACGAACAGCCGCCTGTCGATCGCCGCACCATCGAACTAATCGGGAACCTAATCACTTGCCAGAGCAGAACAGAGAGACCTGGAACAATATGCAAGAAAAGAGACGCTCTCACCTCTAGGTTGCCGCCGGCGACCAAGGGCGCGCAAGAGGGCGGCGCCGGGAGGGGGAGCTCTGGCCGCGGCTTCTAGGTTGTGGCCGTCGCACGCAGGAGAGAAGAACCAGACGACAAAAGAGGTGGAAAAGCTAGGGAGTATAATAAAAGTAGTATAAAAAATATAATAAATACGAGAAGTAGAAGGGATCAAGTGCGAATCTTTGGGAGCACGAACTCTTCCTCCCCGTGTGGCTTGCGGCCCGAGTTTCTGCCGCCGAACGAACTTCTGATTCTGATCAAGCTGGGCGCCTTTGGGATCAATCTCCTCCGTTGATACGGGTCCAAGAGTATTGCGTTACATGGAACAGAGTTTCTGACAGAGAACGCAAACACCCCGTCCCGTTATTACAAAACTTATATACTACTACCTCTTCTTTTTTGCGAAAAAGGTTAGTACAAAACTTTTTTTTTCGCGAAAAAGGTTAGGAAAAAGACTCGCCAGATGATTGTGGTACGAGTGCCAAGTGATATGCGAGCATGTGGTTGGTTGCAAAACCACTAGGATAGCCTTTCTTATTTGGGAATCGCTTGTGACCGGTGCGCCGGCCCAAACTTCGGCCGGTCTGATCCATCACGCAGCGCTGTCTTATCCACTCGCGTGGCTCTTTCTTCAATCGCTTTTCTTGACAAACTCTTAGAAGCAGGCTCCATGGCGCCGCCATAAAGCTACTCAACGCCCGCCGCCATCTCGTTGGCCGTGACCGCAATCTCCCAAGCTGCTTCGTCCACCTCCCACCATTGGCCGCAACCGCAAGCTGCTTCGTCCACCTCCCGTTATTGGTCGCGTTCGACAGAAGCCGATGCTACAACCATCGAAATCAAAAGCTGGAACCAGCTATTGCAAAAGCTACTACCGGCAAAGAAAATGCTGGAACCAGCAAATCAAAACATGGGGTTGGGAGATGAAATTGCTACAACCACAAATAGAAAGCTGGAGCCGACAAATTAAAAAGCTGCAACCGGCTAAATCAAAAACAAAGCTCTACCAGGAGCACAGCGGCCTTGCAAAAAAAAGGTGTTGCATCCACAGCAGTTGCTGGCAACGGCCGTCGCGGCCAATGAGGTCTTGAATTTGTTACAACCGGTAACCGCAAAAGCTACCATCAACGATTTTTTTTTGCTTCGACGGACATGGACGGGGATCCTGAATTTTGTTACAACCGGCAACCAGAAATGATACCACAGGGCGAGTTTTTTAGCTACATCCGTTCATGGATTAGCTGCAAGTCGCGACGGGCGGCAACGGCGTTTTGCTGCAACCGCGTTTCGGTCTTGCTACCACTGGCGATGATTTTTGCTACATCCACGCATTTTGGTTGGAACCATGAAGGCATGAACTGACAGCAAATCTGGACCCCGTGAACACACAAGCTCCCCGGCGGTGACCATGACCAGGGCAGGGGGTGTTGCAGCTGCAGCCGGAATCTCGTCTAGCAGATGTTGGAAGCGGCGACGGCCGGTGCTACGAGCCACATCGACGAATGCTGCATGTGTGGAGGTGGCTAGGCGGGGCGAGTGTGGCGGCGCAACTGATCGCGCCCGGAGGGCGACGGGTGGCCCGTGGTGCGGGAGACTACTCCCAGAGCGGGGGATTTTTTTCCGGAGGGGATCTCGTGGGCTCGTGGTGTTGGGAGAACGAAGAGGCGGCCTTGGGCGGGCCAGGTTGTCGAAATCGAGCGGCCAGGAACGTGCGAATCGGGCGGCTGGCATACGACCAGCCTAACCGTTCGGCCGGCGCGCCGGCGCCTATCACTGCCCTTCTTATTTTCCTTTGTCGAACGAGTTGCGAAACTGTTTTTCCTGGTTGAGGGAGTTACTACCTACCTTTCTATCCGTGATCGCTCAAAGAAGAGTATCTAGTATTAAAATACGTCTAGATACATTTATTTCAACAATAATTAATAGAAATTTAAGAAAATACAAAAGATAGTGCCCAAAGAACACCTAAAGAAAAACTACTATCATCTTGCTTGCGCGAAAACGTTGGCAACAATGACATGGCTTTTGAGGAAAGCGTAGGAGATTGAAAGAGATGACTTGAGAGCACTAGCGGAGCTTTCTTTTGGCCCTTCGTTGAGACGAAAAATTGTTTCACTACAACATAGTGGCGTGGACACGATTTTGGATCGGGTTGGTCCAATCTCTATACTTTATACATACTAGTAGTACTTGGAACATCTCTAGAGTAGACCCTTAAACCTTCTGCAACCGTCCGTGTAATGTGGTCCGAACCATAGAAACCATCCAACACGGACATGTATCGGTCCGTTGAGCGGTCCTGACGTACCTTTTCCGGCAAACACGAGACAAAGTTTGTGTCGGAGGGAGGGAGCGGGGTGGGTAGGACTCCGACACCTCGGCCTACCTAAAACCCCTCCCGGATCCCGCGACTTCATCCTCTCATTTTTTTCTCCTCCAGTTTTCCTCTCTTGCCCTCGCCGCCACTCCATCGCCCAGGCCGCCACGCCGCACCCCTGCCGGAACTTGACGAGGCCGTCACCTCCAGCGGTACACCCAGGCTCATGCCGCTTCTCCTCCACCGCCGTCGCACACCTCTCCTCAGACCGCCCCTCAGGTACCATCCGCTCCTACGATGCTTACCATGCCTGGCAACTGTTCGGTGAATTGCTCGAGCTAAATTTTGTTCCCTTCTTCTTTGAAGAAATGGATTCAGATATGGAGTACATCTACGAGCACTATGTTGAGTCGTCCAACGAGGAGGACTGCACAGATGAGACGGTCACAATGCGGGCGGTGCTTGCAGACACGGAGCGTGCGGAGAGCATGTTTCACGGGATCGATCAAGGGCCATCGAGTAGTCAACCGCAACCGGGCGCGTGACCATTTGATGCTGATGGACGACTGCTTTGCCCCCGATGCCCTCTTCGCCGACAAATTTGGATGCCCAAAAATGCTTCGATCGTCTCCATGGCGTCCGGTCCTTTGATGACTACTTCATCTTGAAGAAGGATGCCGTGGGAAGGATGGGTTCTCTGGTTATTAGAAGTCCACGGCTGCACTACACATTAGAGGAAACACAAGTTTTTTTCTTTCTCAAAGGGTTAACGTTAGAAAGGCACGAGAAATATCAAAAACTCAGTGAAAATCATATCAAAACCCTCTTATGAAAGTGGCAAAATATCGGGCCATCATGTATCGAGTAAATTGTATTTCTTATGAATATTATTATACATGGCATAATTGCACATACGGACATCCATAGATAGTTAAACCAACCTATCGTATAGAACGCATGAAGGAAACGAGGAAGCTAGCGATCACATAGTGCAGTCGCACATTTTGGGCTTGAGCCTTGAGCATGTGTTGCGGGTTGCTGGTGTTTTTAGAGGTGTAGTGAAATATAGCTTTTTACATCTACATTGAAGTATTGAATCGATTTACCATGGACCACCCTGTTCACGCTGCAACTAGGCCACCGCTACAACATATGAGTACATGCAAATTGAATTAATGTGCAAAATACCATTGACAAAGAGTAAATTACAATTTCCCTCTTCGTGTATTACAAGCAAATTGAAGGGAATAGCATTAGAATTGAGCATTATGAAGGAAATATGCCCTAGAGGAATAATAAAGTTGTTATTTATATTTCCTTATATCATGATAAATGTTTATTATTTATGCTAGAATTGTATTAACCGGAAACTTAGTACATGTGTGAATACATAGACAAAAGCAGTGTCCCTAGTATGCCTCTACTTGACTAGCTCGTTAATCAAAGATGGTTAAGTTTCCTAACCATATACATGAGTTGTCATTTGATAAACGGGATCACATCATTAGAGAATGATGTGATGGACAAGACTCATCCATTAGCTTAGCATAATGATCGTTTAGTTTTATTGCTATTGCTTTCTTCATGACTTATACATGTTCCTCTGACTATGAGATTATGCAACTCCCGAATACCGGAGTAACACTTTGTGTGCTATCAAACGTCATAACGTAACTAGGTGATTATAAAGATGCTCTACAGGTGTCTCCGAAGGTGTTTGTTGGGTTGGCATAGATCAAGATTAGGATTTGTCACTCCGTGTATCGGAGAGGTATCGCTGGGCTCTCGGTAATGCACATCACTATAAGCCTTGCAAGCAATGTGACTAATGAGTTAGTTGCGGGGTGATGCATTACGGAACGAGTAAAGAGACTTGCGATGTGAGATTGAACTAGGTATGGTGATACTGAACGGATCGAATCTCGGGCAAGTAACTATACCGATGACAAAGGAACAATGTATGTTGTTATCTTGGTTTGACCGATAAAGATTTTAAGTAGAATATGTAGGAGCCAATATGAGCATCTAGGTTCCGCTATTGGTTATTGACCGGAAATGTGTCTCGGTCATGTCTACATAGTTATCGAACCCGTAGGGTCCACACGCTTAACGTTCGATGACGATTTGTATTATGAGTTATGTGTTTTGGTGACCGAAGCTTGTTCGGAGTCCCGGATGAGATCACGGACATGACGAGGAGTCTCTAAATGGTCGAGAGGTAAAGATTGATATATTGGAAGGTTATATACGGACACCGAAATGGTTCTGATAAGGTTCGATGATTTTTTTGGAGTACCGGGAGGTTACCGGAACCCCCGGGGAAAGTTAATGGGCCTAATGGGCCATAGTGGAGGAGAGGAGGCAGGCCACGAGAGGTGGCGCGGGCACCCCCTTGCTCAATCTGAATTGGACAAGGGGAGGGGCGCGGCCCCCCTCTTTCCTTCTCCCTCTCCCTCATTTCCCCTTTCCCCCTCTCCGTTGGAAGGAAAGGAGGGGCCGAATCCTACTAGGAACGAGTCCTAGTAGGACCCCCGCCTCTTGGCGTGCCCCCCTTGGGCCGGCCTCCTCCTCCCCCCTCCTTTATATACGTGGGCAGGGGGCACCCCAAAGGCACACCAAGATTTCTCTTAGCCGTGTGCGGTGCCCCCCTCCACAGTTTATGCCTCCGGTCATAGTGTCGTAGTGCTTACGTGAAGCCTGTGCCTTGATCACATCACCAACACCGTCGCCACGCCCGTCGTCTTGTGGAACTCTCCTCGACCCCTCTTTGGATCAAGAGCTCGAGGGGCGTCATCGAGCTGAATGTCGCTGAACACGGAGATACCGTCGTTCGGTGCTTGGATCGGTTGGACCGTGAAGGCGTTTGACTACATCAAAGCGTTAACATAGCGCTTCCGCTTCGGTCTCACGAGTGCGTGGACACACTCTCCCCTCTCGTTTCTATGCATCTCCTAGATAGATCTTGTGTGATCGTAGGAATTTTTTTGAAATTGCATGCTACATTCCCCCACACATTAAGGTCTAAAATATCATTGACAAAGAGTAAATATAATAAGAAATAGTGATGCAAAATGGGATGTATCAGCTCCCCCAATCTTAGATATTGCTTGTCCCCAAGCAAAATCTGAGCTTAGTAAACATGACCACGTGTTTATGAAGTGAGGAGTCGATAATAAAGAATATAAAAATGGCAACATCACTATTTACTTTGATGATCAAACATTCTAAATGACAATATCTTCTTACAAAACTTCTTGTGAGGAGGTCATGGCACCTTTACATGCAAAAGCTGTTGGGGAACGCAGTAATTTCAAAAAAATTCCTACGATCACACAAGATCTATCTAGGAGATGCATAGCAACGAGAGGGGAGAGTGTGTCCACGTACCCTCGTAGACTGAAAGCGGAAGCGTTTAGTAATGCGGTTGATGTAGTCGAACGTCTTCGCGATCCAACCGATCCAAGGACCGAACGCATTTACACCTCCGCTCAAAGCACACGCTTAGCTTCGATGGCGCCCCTCGCATATTGATCTAGTTGAGCCCGAGGGAGAGTTCTGCCAGCACGATGGCGTGGCGAAGGTGATGATGATGTTACCGGCGCAGGGCTTCGCCTAAGCACTACGGCGATATGACCGAGGTGTGTAACTATGGAGGGTGCACTGCACACGGCTAAAAGATCAACTTGTGTGTTCTAGGGTGCCCCTGCCCCGTATATAAAGGAGGGAGAGGGAGAGGCAGCCGGCCCTAGGGGGGGCGCGCCAAGGTGTGGAGTCCTACTAGGACTCCCTAGTCCTAGTAGGATTCCACCTCCCACACGGAAGTAGGAAAGGGGGAAGGGAGAAGGAGAAGGATAGGGGGGGGGGGCTTCTTCTAGTCCTAATCGGCCTCCCGCCCAAAGGGGGGCGCACCAGCCCCTTGTGGACTGGTGTGCTTCCCTCTTATGGCCCATAAGGCCCATAACTTCTCCCGGGGGGTTCCGGTAACCTCCCGGTACTCCAGAAAATACCCGGACTCCTTCGGAACCATTCCGATGTCCGAATATAGCCTTCCAATATATCAATCTTTATGTCTCGACAATTTCGAGACTCCTCGTCATGTCCGTGATCTCATCCGGGACTCCAAACAAACTTCGGTTCATCAAATCACATAACTCATAATACAAATCGTCATCGAACGTTAAGCGTGCGGACCCTACGGGTTCGAGAACTATGTAGACATGACCGAGACACATCTCCGGTCAATAACCAATAGTGGAACCTGGATGCTCATATTGGCTCCTACATATTCTACGAAGATCTTTATCGGTCAAACCGCATAACAACATACGTTGTTCCCTTTGTCATCGGTATGTTACTTGCCCGAGATTTGATCGTCGGTATCATCATACCTAGTTCAATATCGTTACCGACAAGTCTCTTTACTCGTTCCGTAATACTTCATCCCGCAACTAACTCATTAGTCAGATTGCTTGCAAGGCTTATAGTGATGAGCATTACCGAGAGGGCCCAGAGATACCTCTCCAAAACACGGAATGACAAATCCTAATCTTGATCTATGCCAACCCAACAAATACCTTCGGAGAGACCTGTAGAGAATCTTTATAATAACCCATTTATGTTGTGACGTTTGATAGCACACAAAGTGTTCCTCCGGTATTCCGGAGTTGCATAATCTCATAGTCTGAGGAACATGTATAAGTCATGAAGAAAGTAGTAGCAATGAAACTGTAACGATCATAATGCTAAGCTAACGAAGGGGTCTTGTCCATCACATCAGTCTCCTAATGATGTGATCCTGTTCATCAAATGACAACACATGTCCATGGTTAAGAAACATAACCATCTTTGATAAACGAGCTAGTCAAGTAGAGGCATACTAGGGACACTTATGTTTTGTCTATGTATTCACACATGTACTAAGTTTCCAGTTAATACAATTCTAGCATGAATAATAAACATTTATCATGAAATAAGGAAATAAATAATAACTTTATTATTGCCTCTAGGGCATATTTCCTTCAGTCTCCCACTTGCACTAGAGTCAATAATCTAGATCACATCACCATGTGATTAACACCAATAGTTCACATCACTATGTGATTAACAACCATAGTTCACATCGCCATGTGATTAACGCCCAAAGGGTTTAGTAGAGTCAATAATCTAGTTCACATCGCTATGTGATTAACACCCAAAGAGTACTTAGGTGTGATCATGTTTTGCTTGCGAGAGAAGTATAGTCAACGGGTTACGCCATATTCGAGATCCGTATGTATTTTGCAAATTTCTATGTCTACAATGCTCGCATGTAGCTACTCTAGCTAATTGCTCCCACTTTCAATATGTATCCAGATTGAGACTTAGAGTCATCTGAATCGGTGTCAAAGCTTGCATCGGCGTAACCCTTGACGACGAACCTTTTTGTCACTTCCATAACCGAGAAACATATCCTTATTCCACTAAGGATAATTTTGACTGTTGTCCAGTGATCCACTCCTGGATCACTATTGTACCCTCTTGCCAAACTCATGGTGAGGTACACAATAGGTCTGGTACACAGCATAGCATACTTTATAGAACCTATGGCTGAGGCATAGGGAATGACTTTTCATTCTCTTTCTATTTTTTGCGTGGTCGGGTTTTGAGTATTTACTCAATTTCACACCTTGCAATACAGGCAAGAACTCCTTCTTTGACTGTTCCATTTTGAACTACTTAAAAATCTTGTCAAGGTATGTACTCATTGAAAAAACTTATCAAGTGTTTTGATCTATCTCTATAGATCTTGATGCTCAATATGTAAGCAGCTTCACCGAGGTCTTTCTTTGAAAAACTCCTTTCAAATTCTCCTTTATGCTTTACAGAAAATTCTACATCATTTCCGATCAACAATATGTCTTTCACATATTGAAAGTGCAACTATCCCTAGGTGGTTTTGGTAATTCCTAACAACATATAACTCATTGAGCTAACATCATTCCAAGATGAATATTTCAGGAAAAGCTCAATGGATGGCATGGCATGGATGAGAAAAGTGGATCCCTCAAAATGCTAAGGATAAAAGGATTGGCTCAAGCTCAAAAGCTCAAGACTCTACATTTTATATTTTAGTGATCCAAAATCACATTGAGTCTATAGGAAAAGCCAATACTATCAAGGAGGGATGAGGTGTTGCTTAATGAGTTTCTTGCTCTCTGATTAGCTTAGTGATATGCTCCAAAACCCTCAACTACTTTCTCATATCCACATATGACCTAAACCCAAAGTCAAACTCGGCTCTATCTATTCTTTCTTCCCGGAGCCACCGTGTTCTTTTGTCATAGCCACTGCCACAAACCCTAGGCAAATCGGTCTCACCGATAGGGATCTCGGTCTCACCGAGATGGGATTGTAATCTCTCTGTTTCCCTTCGTAACGTTTCGGTTCCCCTGAGATGAGCGATCGGTCCCACTGAGATTGCAATGTAAACTCTCTGTTTCCTTTTTGTAATATTTCGGTCTCACCGAAATGAGCGAATCAGTCCCACCGAAGTTTACGACCAACTCTCTGGTTAGCTTATTACCAAAATCGGTCTCACCGAGTTTGTGTAATCGGTCTCACAAAGATTACGTTATGCCCTAACCCTAACCACATCGGTCCTACCGAGTTGCATGTCGGTCCCACCGAAAATCCTAACGGTCACTAGATTTGCTAAATCGGTCCAACCGAGTTTATCAATTCGGTCCCACCGAGTTTGGCAAGTTGTGTGTAATGGTTAGATTTTGTGTGGAGGCAATATACCCCTCCACCTCCTCTTCATTCGTGGAGAGAGACATCGTAACAAACCTACACTTCCAACTTGTCATTTACGAGAAGGAACCACCTACTCATGTGTTGAGGCCAAGATATTCCATTCCTACCATATGAATCTTGATCTCGCCTTCCCCAAGTTGCTTTCCACTCAAATCTTCTTTCCACCAAATTCAAATCCTGTGAGAGAGAGTTGAGTGTTGGGGAGTGAGGGAGTCCTGGATTAGGGGGTGTCCGGATAGCCGGACTACCATCATCAGCCGAACTATCATCTGTGGGACTATCATCATCGACCCGGACTCCAAGACTACGACGATACAAGATTGAAGACTTCTCCCCGTGTCCGGATGTGACTTTCCTTGGCGTGGAAGGCAAGCTTGGCGATACGGATATGTAGATCTCCTACCATTGTAACCGACTCTATGTAACCCTAGCCCGTGTCTATATAAACCGGATGGCTTTAGTCCGTAGGACTAGAACAACAACCCTTACAATCATACCATAGGCTAGCTTCTAGGGTTTAGCCTCCTTGATCTCGTGGTATATCCACTCTTGTAAACATCCACAATATCAATATCAATCAAGCGGGGACGTAGGGTTTTACCTCCATCAAGAGGGCCCGAACACAGGTAAACATCGTGTCCCTTGTCTCCTGTTACCATCCGCCTAGACGCACAGTTCGGGACCCCTACCCGAGATCCACCGGTTTTGACACCGACATTGGTGCTTTCATTGAGAGTTCCTCCGTGTCGCCACCGATAGGCTTGATGGCCTCTTCAATCAACAACGACGCAGATCTGGGTGAGACTTTTCTCCCGGACAGATCTTCAGATTCGGCGGCGAAGCCAAGACCGCGCCAACTCACTTGGCCATCCGAGCAGATCGAAAGCTACGCCCCGGCCGTCGAGTCAGGTTTGGAAACCCTAAACTTCACGGGCTGATATCCGCGGGGACTTGATCTTGATGGATCGAGCCCTGAGCGTCTTGCGTGGCTATCACGATGGGCATGACCTAACTCGCCGCGGACAGCACCTTGGAGGCCGCTGCGAATCCGCTCCGACCCATGGTCCGGAGTCGATCGCTTCGGATCGAGGACGGATGGCTGGACACCGCCTCGAGCCGCAACTTCTACGGTGATAGAGCTGAACACTTACCTTGTCCCGCATAAAGCTCATGACTCGAGGTGCGGACTCTCGCCGACTCGAACCTCCTGCACCCTGCCCGATCGAATCCGATTGGGCGCCGATCATGGAATTAACGCTGCGGACATCTTTCCTTTTCGCCCTTGGCGATATCATAAATTCACTAAAGCATCTCTCGCTATCCGGAGAGCCACGGCGAAGCTACGGCCAGGGGCGGTTGGGACGCAGACGACGAAGAAATGCAGAGCCCACCACCACCCACTTACGTAGCCACCGTCGGCGATTTTTTTTAACCGACGTATTGACTACGACTCAAGACATCGGCCAGTGCAGACGGCGATGCCGGAGACTACCAAGAACCGGTGCCTATAGGACCTTTGGAAGACCACCTCGTCATACGACATATACATGGTGGACACCCCAAAGGGAAGCGATAAGAAGGAACAACGGACGCGGCGGAGGATAATCCGCCGATAAACAACCAAAATGGCGGCGTAAACGCCGCCTAAGTCCCGCTCGATCAAAGCAGCCTTCCTAATTCGACTCCAAATGAGCAGAGCAGGGCAAACCAATGGACGACGCAATGTGACGAGCTTGGATAATCAACCCCTTCACGGAGCAATCAACAGTCCGGACACAACACCGGAGCATAAGAGCATACACAAAAGACTCGTCGCCACTGCAAGAAGTTTGAAGAAGGAGAAAGCAGGCTCAAAACAGCGAAGACACGCTCGTAATGAAGTGGAGCAAAGTATTCAAGACTGCCAGACAAATATGGCAATGGCCATCAAGCGAAGAGCTACCCAAGCGCAAGTTGCTGCGGAATTTGACGAGGAAGCCATAGAGCCTTCACGGTCAAAAAATAAAGAGGCCACTGGCGGATAGACGGCAGATGGCCAGGCCAGCGACAAGCGGGGCCACGCACAAGCCTACTTATAATCACAGGAAAACGGACGGCCCAACTAGGTCCATCTACGGGCCAAAAAAGAAGGCCCCAGGAAGTAACACAACACAACAAGTGTTCGAAGACAGCGGCACACCCAAATACAGGGGCGCCGCACACCCGCTATGTTTTTGTTGGAAATATGCCCTAGAGGCAATAATAAATTAGTTATTATTATATTTCCCTGTTCATGATAATCGTTTATTATCCGTGCTATAATTGTATTGATAGGAAACTCAGATACATGTGTGGGTACATAGACAACACCATGTCCCTAGTAAGCCTCTAGTTGACTAGCTCGTTGATCAATAGATGGTTACGGTTTCCTAACCATGGACATTGGATGTCGTTGATAACAGGATCACATCATTAGGAGAATGATGTGATGGACAAGACCCAATCCTAAGCCTAGCACAAAGATCGTAGTTCGTATGCTAAAGCTTTTCTAATGTCAAGTATCATTTCCTTAGACCATGAGATTGTGCAACTCCGGATACCGTAGGAATGCTTTGGGTGTACCAAAGCGTCCTGGCAATCGGGTGGCTATAAAGGTGCACTACAGGTATATCCGAAAGTGTCCGCTGGGTTGGTACGAATCGAGGCGGGATTTGTCACTCCGTGTAAACGGAGAGGTATCTCTGGGCCCACTCGGTAGGACAACATCATAATGTGCACAATGTGACCAAGGGGTTGATCACGGGATGATGTGTTACGGAACGAGTAAAGAGACTCGCCGGAAACGAGATTGAACAAGGTATCGGGATAACGACGATCGAATCTCGGGCAAGTACAATACCGCTAGACAAAGGGAATTGTATACGGGATCGATTGAGTCCTTAACATCATGGTTCATCCGATGAGATCATCGTGGAACATGTGGGAGCCAACATGGGTATCCAGATCCCGCTGTTGGTTATTGACCGGAGAACGTCTGGTCATGTCTACATGTCTCCCGAACCCGTAGGGTCTACACACTTAAGGTTCGATGGCGCTAGGGTTATAAAGGAAGTTTGTATGTGGTTACTGAATGTTGTTCGAGTCCGGATGAGATCCGGACGTCACGAGGAGTTAGGAATGGTCCGGAGGTAAAGATTTATATATGGGAAGTCCTGTTTTGGTCACCGGAAAAGTTTCGGGTTTTTCGTGTAACGTCTGGGACCACGGGAGGGTCCCGGGTCCACCAAGTGGGGCCACTAACCCGGAGGGCTGCATGGGCCAAGTGTGGGAGGAACCAGCCCGGGTGGGCTGGTGCGCCCCACAAGGGGCCCAAGGCGCTAAGGAGAGGAGAGGGGCAAACCCTAAGGCGGATGGGCCTTAGGGCCCATACTGGTGTGCCTCCTCTCCCCTCCACCTGGCCGCCACCCGGATGGGATTGGGGCTGGCCGCCCCTAGGGTGGAACCCTAGAGGGGCGCAGCCCCCTCCTCTCCCTATAAATACTTGAGGCTTGGGGCTGCCCAACACATGAGTTTTCTCCCTCTATTGGTGCAGCCTGCCTCTCCTCCTCCTCCTCTCCCGTGGTGCTTGGCGAAGCCCTCTTGAATCACCACGCTCCTCCATCACCACCATGTCGTTGTGCTTTGCTGCTGGATGGAGTCTTCCTCAACCTCTCCCTCTCTCCTTCTTTGGATCAAGGCGTGGGAGACGTCACCGGGCTGTACGTGTGTTGAGCAGCGGAGGTGCCGTCCGTTCGGCACTAGGATCTCCGGTGATTTGGATCCACGATGAGTGCGACTCCTTCAACCCCGTTCTCATGAACGCTTCCGCTTGGCGATCTACAAGGGTATGTAGATGCACTCTCCTTCCCTCGTTGCTAGTTTCTCCATAGATAGATCTTGGAGACACGTGGGAAAATTTTGAATTTACGCTCGTTCCCCAACAGTGGCATCATGAGCTAGGTCTATTGCGTAGATTCTTTTCACGAGTAGAACACAAAGTAGTTGTGGGCGTTGATTTTGTTCAATATGCTTACCGTTACTAGTCCAATCTTGTTTCGACGGCATTGTGGGATGAAGCGGCCGGACCGACCTTACACGTGCTCTTACGTGAGACAGGTTCCACCGACGACATGCACTTGGTGCATAAGGTGGCTACGGGTGCCGATCTCTCCACTTTAGTCGGAACGGATTCGATGAAAAGGGTCCTTATGAAGGGTAAATAGCAATTGGCATATCACGTTGTGGTTTTGCGTAGGTAAGAAAGCGTTCTTGCTAGAAACCCATAGCAGCCACGTAAAACATGCAAACAACAATTAGAGGACGTCTAACTTGTTTTTGCGAGGGTATGCTATGTGATGTGATATGGCCAAGAAGAATGTGATGAATGATATGTGATGTATGAGGTTGATCATGTTCTTGTAATAGGATTCACGACTTGCATGTCGATGAGTATGACAACCGGCGGGAGCCATAGGAGTTGTCTTTATTTATTGTATGACTGCGTGTCATTAAACAACGCCATGTAATTACTTTACTTTATTGCTAACCGGTAGCCATAGTAGTAGAAGTAATAGTTGGCGAGACAACTTCATGAAGACACGATGATGGAGATCATGATGATGGAGATCATGGTGTCATGCCGGTGGCGATGATGATCATGGAGCCCCGAAGATGGAGATCAATGGAGCTATATGATATTGGCCATATCATGTCACTACTATATAATTGCATGTGATGTTTATTATGTTTATGCATCTTGTTTACTTAGAACGACGGTAGTAAATAAGATGATCCCTTACAACAATTTCAAGAAGTGTTCTCCCCTAAGCGTGCACCGTTGCTAAAGTTCATCGCTTCTAAGCACCACGTGATGATCGGGTGTGATGGATTCTTACGTTCACATACAACGGGTGTAAGATGATTTACACACGCGAAACACTTAGGGTTAACTTGACGAGCCTAGCATGTATGCAGACATGGCCTCGGAACACACGAGACCGAAAGGTCGAGCATGAGTAGTATAGTAGATACGATCAACATGAAGATGTTCACCAATGATGACTAGTCCGTCTCACGTGATGATCGGACACGGCCTGAATTGACTCGGATCATGTAATCACTTAGATGACCGGAGGGATGTCTATCTGAGTGGGAGTTCATAAGATGAACTTAATTATCTTGAACATAGTCAAAAGACCTTTTGCAAATTATGTAAATAGCTCGCGCTTTAGTTCCACCGTTTAGATATGTTCCTAGAGAAAATATAGTTGAAAGTTGAAAGTAGCGATTATGCGGACAGATGAAAGCTTATGTCCTTAATGCACCGCTCGGTGTGCCGAACCCCAAACGTCGTTGTGGATGTTGCGAACATCGGACATACACGCTTTGATAATTACGTAATAGTTCGGTTAAGCGGTTTAGAGTTAAGGCACGAAGACGTTTTTCGAAATGTCGCGGAACATATGAGATGTTTCGAGGGCTGAAATTAGGATTTCGTGGCTCGTGCCCGTCAAGAGGTATGAGACCTCCGGCGATTTTCTTAGCCTACAAACTAAGGGAGAAAAGCTCAATCGTTGAGCTTGTGCTCAGATTGTCTCGAGTACAACAATCACTTGAATCGAGTGGGAGTTGATCTTCCAGATGAGATAGTGATGTTTCTCCAAAGTCATTGCCACCAAGCTGCTAGAGCTTCGTGATGAACTATAACATATCAAGGATAGAGATGATGATCCTTGAAATATTCGCGATGTTTGACACCGCGAAAGTAGAAGTCAAGAAGGAGCATCAATTGTTGATGGTTAATGAAACCACTTGTTTCAAGAAGGGCAAGGGCAAGAAGGGATACTTCATGAAACGGCAAATCGATTCTTTGCTCTAGTGAAGAAACCCAAGGTTAAACCCAAACCCGAGACTAAGTGCTTCATGCTTGAGGAGCGGACAATCAAGCGTAACTACCCTAGATACTTGGTAGATGAGAAGGTGGCAAGGTCGATAGAAGTATATTGGATATACATTATGTTAATGTGTACTTTACTAGTACTCCTAGTAGCACCGTGGTATTAGATACCGGTTCGGTTGCTAAGTGTTAGTAATTCAAAATAAAAGCTACGGAATAAAGCGAGACTAGCTAAAGGTGAGTGACGATATGTGTTGGAAGTGTTTCCAAGGTTGATATGATCAAGCATCGCGCTCCCTCTACCATCGGGATCGGTGTTAAACCTAAATAATTGTTAGTTGGTGTTTTCGTTGAGCATAGACATGATTGGATTATGTCTATCGCAATACGGTTATTCATCTAAGGAGAATAATGGTTACTCTGTTTATTTGAATAATACCTTCAATGGTCTTGCACCTAAAATGAATGGTTTATTGAATCTCGATTGTAGTGATACACGTGTTCATGCCAAAAGATATAAGATAGTAATGATAGTACCACCTACTTGTGGCACTGCCATGTAAGTCATATTGGTATAAAACGCATGAAGAAGCTCCATGTTGATGGATCTTTGGACTCACTCGTTTTTGAAAAGTTTGAGACATGCGAAGCATGTCTATTGGTGTGTACGCATGAAGAACTCCATGCAGATGGATCGTTTGGACTCACTTGATTTTGAATCACTTGAGATGTGCAAATCATACCACATGGGCAAGATGACTGAAAAGCCTCATTTTCAGTAAGATGGAACAAGATAGCAACTTGTTGGAAGTAACACATTTTGATGTGTGCAGTCCAATGAGTGCTTTGAGGCATCTGATTAATATCGTTATGTTCTTACTTCACGGATGATTTGAGTAGATGTTGAGTATATTTACTTGATGAAACACAAGTCTGAATTATTGAAAGGTTCAAGTAATTTCAGAGTGAAGTTGAAGATCTTCGTGACAAGAGGATAAAATGTATGCGTGGTGTGATCATAGAGATGGATATCTGAGTTAGAGTTTGGTACACAAATGAGACATTGTGGAAATTGTTTCACAACTAATACCGCTGGAACACCATAGTGTGATGGTGTGTCCGAACATCATAGTTGCACCCTATTAGATATGGTGCGTACCATGATGTCTCTTATCAATTACCACTATCGTTCATGGGTTAGGCATTAGAGACAACCGCACTCACTTTAATAGGGCACCATGTAATTCCGTTGAGACGACACCGTTTGAACTATGGTTTGGAGAAACCTAAGTTGTCGTTTCTTAAAAGTTTGGGGCTGCGGCAGCTTATGTGAAAAAGTTTCATCGTGATAAGCTCGAACCCAAAACGGATAAATACATCTTCATAGGACAACCAAAACAGTTGGGTATACCTCCTATCTCAAGATCCGGAAGCAAAAGTAATTGTTTCTAGAAACGGGTCCTTTTTTCGAGGAAAAGTTTCTCTCAAAAGAATTGAGTGGGAGGATGGTGGAGACTTGATGAGGTTATTGAACCGTCACTTCAACTAGTGTGTAGCGAGCACGGAAGTTGTTCTGTGGCGCCTACACCAATTGAAGTAGAAGCTTATGATAGTGATCATGAAGTTTCGGATCAAGTCACTACCGTACCTCGTAGAGTGACAAGGATGCGTGCTACTTGAGTGGTGCATAATCACATCTTAGAGGTCATGTTGCTAGACAACAATGAACCTACGAGCTATGGAGAAGCGATGGTGGGCCCGGATTCCGGCAGATGGCTCGAGGCCATAAAATCCGAGAAAGGATCCATGACTTTGGTGGACTTGCCCGATGATCGGAAAGCCATTGAGATAAATGGATCTTTAAGAAGAAGACGGACGTGGACGGTAATGTCACCGTCTATGAAGCTCGGCTTGTGGCGAAGAGTTTTTCACAAGTTCAAAGAGTTGACTACGATGAGATTTTCTCATCCGTAGCGATGCTTAAGTCCGTCGGAATCATGTTAGCATTAGCTGCATTTATGAAATCTGGCGGATGGATGTCAAAAGCGAGTTTCCTTACCGGTCTTACGTAAGGAAAGGTTGTATGTGATACAATCGAGAAAGTTTTTGTCGATCCTAAGGATGCTAAAAGGTATCTTTGGCTCGGCGATCCTTCTAAGGACCAGGGTAAGCATCTCGGAGTTGGAATGTGCGCTTTGATGAGATGATCAAAGATTTTGGGTTTATACAAAGTTTATGAGAAACTTGTATTTCCAAAGAAGTGAGTGGGAGCACTATAGAATTTCGATGAGTATATGTTGTTGACATATTGTTGATCGGAAATGATGTAGAATTCTGGAAAGCATATAGGGTTATTTGAAAGATGTTTTTCAATAGAAAACCTGGATTAAGCTACTTGAACATTGAGCATCGAGATCTATAAGGATAGATCAAAATGCTTAATAATACTTTCAAATGAGCACATACCTTGACATGATCTTGAAGGTGTTCAAGATGGATCAATCAAAGAAGGAGTTCTTGCCTGAGATGTAAGGTATGAAGTTAAGAGTTAAAGCTCGACCACGGCGTAAAAGAGAGAAAGGACGAAGGTCGCCCCTATGCTTCGAATATAGGCTCTATAGTATGCTATCTTTGTGTACCGCTTGCGGAAGTGTGCCTTGCCATGAGTCGATCCAGGTACAAGAATGATCCAGGAATGGATCATTGGACAATGATCAATAATTGTCCTTGGAGTAAATAAGGACATGTTTCTCAATTATGGAGGTAATAAAGAGTTCGGCGTAAGGGGTTACGTCGATGCAAGCTTTAACACCTATCCGAGTGACTCGAGTAGCAAACCGGTATGCGTATAGTGGAGCAACCATTTGGAATAGATCCAAGTGGAGCGTGGAAGCAGCGTTTACAATGTGACCTAGAAATTTTGCAAAAGCACACACGGATCTGAAAGGTTCGAGACCCGTTGACTAAAAACCTCTCTCACAAGCAAAACATGATCAAACACGAGAACTCATTGAGTCTTAATCACATGATGATGTGAACTAGTTTCTGACACTAGTAAACTCTTTGGATGTTGGTCACATGGCGATGTGACCTATCGTCGTTAATCACATGACGATGTGAACTAGATTATTGACTCTAGTGCAAGTGGGAGACTGTTGGAAAGATGCCCTAGAGGCAATAATAGATTAGTTATGATTATATTTCCTCGTTCATGATAATCGTTTATTATCCCTGCTATAATTGTATTGATAGGAAACTTCGGATACATGTGTGGGTACATAGACAACACCATGTCCCTAGTAAGCCTCTAGTTGACTAGCTCGTTGATCAATAGATGGTTACGGTTTCACGACCATGGACATTGGATGTCGTTGATAACGGGATCACATCATTAGGAGAATGATGTGATGGACAAGACCCAATCCTAAGCCTAGCACAAAGATCGTAGTTCGTATGCTAAAGCTTTTCTAATGTCAAGTATCATTTCCTTAGACCATGAGATTGTGCAACTCCCGGATACCGTAGGGAATGCTTTGGGTGTACCAAAGCGTCCTGGCGTGGCTGGGTGGCTATAAAGGTGCACTACAGGTATATCCGAAAGTGTCATTGGGTTGGCACGAATCGAGATTGGGATTTGTCACTCCGTGTAAGCGGAGAGGTATCTCTGGGCCCACTTTCGGTAGGACATCATCATAATGTGCACAATGTTACCAAGGGGTTGATCACGGGATGATGTGTCACGGAACGAGTAAAGAGACTTGCCGGAAGCGAGATTGAACAAGGTATCGGGATACCGACGATCGAATCTCGGGCAAGTACAATACCGCTAGACAAAGGGAATTGTATACGGGATCGATTGAGTCCTTGACATCATGGTTCATCCGATGAGATCATCGTGGAACATGTAAGGAGCCAACATGGGTATCCAGATCCCGCTGTTGGTTATTGACCGAGAACGTCTCGGTCATGTCTACATGTCTCCCGAACCCGTAGGGTCTACACACTTAAGGTTCGATGGCGCTAGGGTTATAAAGGAAGTTTGTATGTGGTTACCGAATGTTTTTGAGTCCCGGATGTGATCTCGGACGTCACGAGGAGTTCCGGAATGGTCCGGAGGTAAAGATTTATATATGGGAAGTCTGTTTTGGTCACCGGAAAAGTTTCGGGTTTTTCCCAGTGCGTCTGGGACCAGGATGGTCCCGGGGTCCACCAAGTGGGGCCACCAACCCCGGAGGGCTGCATGGGCCAAGTGTGGGAGGGAACCAGCCCCAGGTGGGCTTGTGCGCCCCCCACAAGGGGCCCAAGGCGCCTAAGGAGAGGAGAGGGGGCAAACCCTAAGGGCAGATGGGCCTTAGGGCCCATACCTGGTGCGCCTCCCTCTCCCCCTCCACCTGGCCGCCACCCAGATGGGATTGGGGCTGGCCGCCCCTAGGGTGGAACCCTAGAGGGGGCGCAGCCCCCTCCCTCTCCCCTATAAATACTTGAGGCTTGGGGGCTGCCCAACACAAGAGTTTTCTCCCTCTATTGGTGCAGCCCTGCCTCTCCTCCTCCTCCTCCTCTCCCGTGGTGCTTGGCGAAGCCTGTGGATCACTGCACGCTCCTCCATCACCACCATGCAGTTGTGCTGCCTGGATGGAGTCTTCCTCAACCTCTCCCTCTCTCCTTACTGGATCAAGGCGTGGGAGACGTCACCGGCTGTACGTGTGTTGAGCAGCGGAGGTGCCGTCCGTTCGGCACTAGGATCTCCGGTGATTTGGATCACGATGAATACGACTCCTTCAACCCCGTTCTCATGAACGCTTCCGCTTGGCGATCTACAAGGGTATGTAGATGCACTCTCCTTCCCCTCGTTGCTAGTTTCTCCATAGATAGATCTTGGTGACACGTAGGAAAATTTTGAATTTCTGCTACGCTCCCCAACAAAGTGGCATCATGAGCTAGGTCTATTGCGTAGATTCTTTGCACGCAGTAGAACACAAAGTAGTTGTGGGCGTTGATTTTGTTCAATATGCTTACTGCTACTAGTCCAATCTTGTTTCGACGGTATTGTGGGATGAAGCGGCCCGGACCGACCATACACGTACTCTTAGAGACAGGTTCCACCGGCCCGACATGCACTTGGTGCATAAGGTGGCTAGCGGGTGCCGATCTCTCCCACTTTAGTGAGCGGATTCGATGAAAAGGGTCCTTATGAAGGGTAAATAGCAATTGGCATATCACGTTGTGGTTTTGCGTAGGTAAGAAACGTTCTTGCTAGAAACCCATAGCAGCCACGTAAAACATGCAAACAACAATTAGAGGGCGTCTAACTTGTTTTTGCAGGGTATGCTATGTGATGTGATATGGCCAAGAAGAATGTGATGAATGATATGTGATGTATGAGGTTGATCATGTTCTTGTAATAGGATTCACGACTTGCATGTCGATGAGTATGACAACCGGCAGGAGCCATAGGAGTTGTCTTTATTTATTGTATGACCTGCGTGTCATTAAACAACGCCATTTAATTACTTTACTTTATTGCTAACCGGTATCCATATTAGTAGAAGTAATAGTTTGCTAGACAACTTCATGAAGACACGATGATGGAGATCACGATTATGGAGATCATGGTGTCATGCCGGTGACGATGATGATCATGGAGCCCGAAGATGGAGATCAATGGAGCTATATGATATTGGCCATATCATGTCACTACTATATAATTGCATGTGATGTTTATTATGTTTATGCATCTTGTTTACTTAGAACGACGGTAGTAAATAAGATGATCCCTTACAACAATTTCAAGAAGTGTTCTCCCCTAAGCTGTGCACCGTTGCTAAAGTTCGTAAACTTCTAAGCACCATGTGATGATCGGGTGTGATGGATTCTTACGTTCACATACAACGGGTGTAAGACAGATTTACACACGAAACACTTAGGGTTAACTTGACGAGCCTAGCATGTACAGACATGGCCTCGGAACACAGAGACCGAAAGGTCGAGCATGAGTAGTATAGTAGATACGATCAACATGAAGATGTTCACCAATGATGACTAGTCCGTCTCACGTGATGATCGGACACGGCCTAGTTGACTCGGATCATGTAATCACTTAGATGACCAGAGGGATGTCTATCTGAGTGGGAGTTCATAAGATGAACTTAATTATCTTGAACATAGTCAAAAGACCTTTTGCAAATTATGTCGTAAGCTCGGCGCTTTAGTTCCTTTGTTTAGATCTGTTCCTAGAGAAAATATAGTTGAAAGTTGAAAGTAGCGATTATGCGACGATGAGAAAGCTTATGTCCTTAATGCAGCTTCGGTGTCTTTGAACCACAAACGTCGTTTGTGGATGTTGTGAACATCGGACATACACGTTTGATAATTACGTGATATTTCGCTTAAACAGTTTAGAGTTGAGGCACGAAAGACGTTTTCGAAATGTCGCGGAACATATGAGATGTTTCGAGGGCTGAAATTAGGATTTCGGGCTCGTGCTTACGTCAAGAGGTATGAGACCTCCGACGATTTTCTTAGCCTACAAACTAAGGGAGAAAAGCTCAATCGTTGAGCTTGTGCTCGATTGTCCGAGTACAACAATCACTTGAATCGAGGTGGAGTTGATCTTCCGGATGAGATAGTGATGTTTCTCCAAAGTCATTGCCACCAAGCTGCTAGAGCTTCGTGATGAACTATAACATATCAAGGATAGAGATGATGATCCTTGAAATATTCGCGATGTTTGACACCGCGAAAGTAGAAGTCAAGAAGGAGCATCAATTGTTGATGGTTAATGAAACCACTTGTTTCAAGAAGGGCAAGGGCAAGAAGGGATACTTCATGAAACGGCAAATCGAGTTGTCGCTCTAGTGAAGAAACCCAAGGTTAAACCCAAACCCGAGACTAAGTGCTTCATGAACGAGGGAACGGACATCGAAGCGAGAACTACCCTAGATACTTGGTAGATGAGAAGGCTGGCAAGGTCGATAGAAGTATATTGGATATACATTATGTTAATGTGTACTTTACTAGTACTCCTAGTAGCACTAGGGTATTAGATACCGGTTCAGTTGCTAAGTGTTAGTAATTCAAAATAAAAGCTACGGAATAAACAGAGACTAGCTAAAGGTGAGCTGACGATATGTGTTGGAAGTGTTTCCAAGGTTGATATGATCAAGCATCGCGCTCCCTCTACCATCGAGATTGGTGTTAAACCTAAATAATTGTTATTTGGTGTTTTGCGTTGAGCATAGACATGATTGGATTATGTCTATTGCAATACGGTTATTCATTTAAGGAGAATAATGGTTACTCTGTTTATTTGAATAATACCTTCAATGGTCTTGCACCTAAAATGAATGGTTTATTGAATCTCGATTGTAGTTATACACGTGTTCATGCCAAAAGATATAAGATAGTAATGATAGTACCACCTACTTGTGGCACTGCCATGTAAGTCATATTGGTATAAAACGCATGAAGAAGCTCCATGTTGATGGATCTTTGGACTCACTCGTTTTTGAAAGTTTGAGACATGCTAAGCATGTCTATTGAATAATGTCTGTATGAAGAAACTCCACGCAGATGGATCGTTTGGACTCACTTGATTTTGAATCACTTGAGATTTGCAAATCATACCACATGGGCAAGATGACTGAAAAGCCTCATTTTCAGTAAGATGGAACAAGATAGCAACTTGTTGGAAGTAACACATTTTGATGTGTGCAGTCCAATGAGTCTTTGAGGCATCTGATTAATATCGTTATGTTTTTACTTCACGGATGATTTGAGTAGATGTTGAGTATATTTACTTGATGAAACACAAGTCTGAATTATTGAAAGGTTCAAGTAATTTCAGAGTGAAGTTGAAGATCTTCGTGACAAGAGGATAAAATGTCCGTGATGTGATCATAGAGATGGATATCTGAGTTGCTTGTAGTTTGGTACACAAATGAGACATTGTGGAAATTGTTTCACAACTAATACACTTTGGAACACCATAGTGTGATGGTGTGTCCGAACATCATAGTTGCACCCTATTAGATATGGTGCGTACCATGATGTCTCTTATCAATTACCACTATCGTTCATGGGTTAGGCATTAGAGACAACCGCACTCACTTTAATAGGGCACCACATAATTCCGTTGAGACGACACCGTTTGAACTATGGTTTGGAGAAACCTAAGTTGTCGTTTCTTAAAAGTTTGGGGCTGCGACGCTTATGTGAAAAAGTTTCATCGTGATAAGCTCGAACCCAAAAACGGATAAATACATCTTCATAGGATAACCAAAACAGTTGGGTATACCTCCTATCTCAAGATCCGGAAGCAAAAGTAATTTTTCTAGAAAGCGGGTCCTTTCTCGAGGAAAAGTTTCTCTCGAAAAGAATTGAGTGGGAGGATGGTGGAGACTTGATGAGGTTATTGAACCGTCACTTCAACTAGTGTGTAGCAGGGCACGGGAAGTTGTTCCTGTGGGCGCCTACACCAATTGAAGTAGAAGCTTATGATAGTGATCATGAAGTTTGGATCAAGTCACTACCGTACCTCGTAGAGTGACAAGGATGCGTGCTACTTGAGTGATGCATAATCACATCTTAGAGGTCATGTTGCTAGACAACAATGAACCTCTGAGCTATGGAGAAGCGATGGTGGGCCCAGATTCCGGCAGATGGCTCGAGGCCATAAAATCCGAGAAAGGATCCATGACTTTGGTGGACTTGCCCGATGATCGGAAAGCCATTGAGATAAATGGATCTTTAAGAAGAAGACGGACGTGGATGGTAATGTCACCGTCTATGAAGCTCGACTTGTGGCGAAGAGTTTTTCACAAGTTCAAAGAGTTGACTACGATGAGATTTTCTCATCCGTAGCGATGCTTAAGTCCGTCGGAATCATGTTAGCATTAGCTGCATTTATGAAATCTGGCGGATGGATGTCAAAACGAGTTTCCTTACCGGTCTTCGTAAGGAAAGGTTGTATGTGATACAATCGTAAAGTTTTTGTCGATCCTAAGGATGCTAAAAGGTATCTTGGCTCCGGCGATCCTTCTAAGGGCCCAGGGTAAGCATCTCGGAGTTGGAATGTGCGCTTTGATGAGATGATCAAAGATTTTGGGTTTATACAAAGTTTATGAGAAACTTGTATTTCCAAAGAAGTGAGTGGGAGCACTATAGAATTTCGATGAGTATATGTTGTTGACATATTGTTGATCGTAAATGATGTAGAATTTCTGGAAAGCATATAGGGTTATTTGAAAGATGTTTTTCAATAGAAAACCTGGATTAAGCTACTTGAACATTGAGCATCGAGATCTATAAGGATAGATCAAAATGCTTAATAATACTTTCAAATGAGCACATACCTTGACATGATCTTGAAGGTGTTCAAAATGGATCGATCAAAGAAGGAGTTCTTGCACGAGATGTAAGGTATGAAGTTAAGAGTTAAAGCTCGACCACGGCGGAAAAGAGAGAAAGGGCGAAGGTCGTCCCCTATGCTTCGGACATAGGCTCTATAGTATGCTATCTTGTGTACCGCTTAGGAAGTGTGCCTTGCCATGAGTCGATCAAGGGGTACAAGAATGATCCAGGAATGGATCATTGGACAGTGATCAATAATTGTCCTTGGAGTAAATAAGGACATGTTTCTCAATTATGGAGGTAATAAAGAGTTCGGCGTGAGGGTTACGTCGATGCAAGCTTTAACACCTATCCGGTGACTCGGTAGCAAACCGAGTGCATTATAGTGGAGCAACCATTTGGAATAGATCCAAGTGGAGGCGTGGAAGCGGCGTTTACAATGTGACCTAGAAATTTGCAAAGCACACACGGATCTGAAAGGTTCGGACCCGTTGACTAAAAACCTCTCTCACAAGCAAAACATGATCAAACACGAGAACTCATTGAGTCTTAATCACATGATGATGTGAACTAGTTTACGAGACACTAGTAAACTCTTTGGATGTTGGTCACATGGCGATGTGACCTATCGCGTTAATCACATGACGATGTGAACTAGATTATTGACTCTAGTGCAAGTGGGAGACTGTTGGAAATATGCCCTAGAGGCAATAATAAATTAGTTATTATTATATTTCCACTGTTCATGATAATCGTTTATTATCCATGCTATAATTGTATTGATAGGAAACTCAGGATACATGTGTGGGTACATAGACAACACCATGTCCCTAGTAAGCCTCTAGTTGACTAGCTCGTTGATCAATAGATGGTTACGGTTTCACGACCATGGACATTGGATGTCGTTGATAGCGGGATCACATCATTAGGAGAATGATGTGATGGACAAGACCCAATCTAAGCCTAGCACAAAGATCGTGGTTAAATGCTAAAGCTTTTCTAATGTCAAGTATCATTTCCTTAGACCATGAGATTGTGCAACTCCGGATACCGTAGGAATGCTTTGGGTGTACCAAGCGTCCTGGCAATCGGGTGGCTATAAAGGTGCACTACGGGTATATCCGAAAGTGTCATTGGGTTGGTACGAATCGAGACTGAGATTTGTCACTCCGTGTAAACGGAGAGGTATCTCTAGGCCCCTTTCGGTAGGACATCATCATAATGTGCACAATGTGACCAAGGGGTTGATCACGGGATGATGTGTTACGGAACGAGTAAAGAGACTTCCGGAAGCGAGATTGAACAAGGTATCGGGATACAAGCGATCGAATCTCGGGCAAGTACAATACCGCTAGACAAAGGGAATTGTATACGGGATCGATTGAGTCCTTGACATCATGGTTCATCCGATGAGATCATCGTGGAACATGTAGAGCCAACATGGGTATCCAGATACCGCTGTTGGTTATTGACGAAGAACGTCTCGGTCATGTCTACATGTCTCCCGAACCCGTAGGGTCTACACATAAGGTTCGATGGCGCTAGGGTTATAAAGGAAGTTTGTATGTTGTTCTTGAATGTTGTTGAGTCCGGATGAGATCCCGGACGTCACGAGGAGTTAGGAATGGTCAGGAGGTAAAGATTTATATATGGGAAGTCTGTTTTGGTCAGGAAAAGTTTCGGGTTTTTCAGAACGTCTGCAGGACCAGGAGGTCCGAGGGTCCACCAAGTGGGGCCACTAACCCCGGAGGGCTGCATGGGCCAAGTGTGGGAGGAACCAGCCCCGGGTGGGCTGGTGCGCCCCACAAGGGGCCCAAAGCGCCTAAGGAGAGGAGAGGGGCAAACCCTAAGGCGAGATGGGCCTTAGGGCCCATACTGGTGCGCCTCCCTCTCCCCCTCACGGCCGCCACCCAGATGGGATTGGGCTGGCCGCCGCCCCTAGGGTGGAACCTAGGCGCAGCCCCTCCCTCTCCCCTATAAATACTTGAGGCTTGGGGGCTGCCCAACACATGAGTTTTCTCCCTCTATTGGTGCAGCCCTGCCTTTCCTCCTCCTCCTCCTCTCCCGTGGTGCTTGGCGAAGCCCTACTGGATCACCACGCTCCTCCATCACCACCATGCCGTTGTGCTGCTGCTGGATGGAGTCTTCCTCAACCTCTCCCTCTCTCCTTCTTTGGATCAAGGCGTGGGAGGCGTCTTGGGCTGTACGTGTGTTGAGCAGCGGAGGTGCCGTCCGTTCGGCACTAGGATCTCCGGTGATTTGGATCACGATGAATCGACTCCTTCAACCCCGTTCTCATGAACGCTTCCGCTTAGCGATCTACAAGGGTATGTAGATGCACTCTCCCTCCCTCGTTGCTAGTTTCTCCATAGATAGATCTTGGTGACACGTAGGAAAATTTTGAATTCTGCTACGTTCCCCAACAGTTTACCGATGAGGTCTTTGGATCATGAATTTCCAGCAGGGTTCAAACCCATGAACATAGAGGCATCTGACGGCTATGAGACCAGTCTGGATAGAAGATTACATACTACACATACACATGGCTAGAGGAGATGATCTCCACGCCATAAAATACCTACCCTCAAGCTCAAAGGGCCAGCCCGATCGCTCAAAGGCCTCCCGAAAACAACATTGTTGGAAGTTGGGAAGAGCTTGAGGACGTTTAGAGCAAATTTTCAAGGGACTTATGTCCGCCCTCAGGATCTTGACGATCTGAGTCATATAACCCAACAGCCCGGGAGAGTCACCAAGAATCTGGAACAGGTTCCTTACCAAAAGAACCAAATAGTTGACTGTCGGACGCGGAAGCCTTAGCAGCTTTTAAACACAACGTCAGGGACGAATGGCTCGCCGGACACCTCAGCCAAGAGAAGCCAAGAACAATGGCCGTGCTAACTAGCCTCATGGCGCTTTTGCGAGGAGAAGACAGTAGCTAGCAAGATGCAACACCAGCGACCGAATACATCCGAGATCGGAGATGGAAAGCGGAAAGTCACGGCCTTGAGGAAGGATCAAAGGCGAAATAAAGAAAAAGCCCAAAGAGGCACGGCGGTCAACGCCTTGAATTCAAAAGCTTCAGCGGCAAACAATAAAACACGGCCTCTTAAGGACAACAGAGCGAGCTATCAAATTTAAACAAAATTTTAGATCGGATATGTCAAATCCACACTACCTCAGGAAGGCCCGCAAACCACACCAACCGAAATTGTTGGGTTTTTAAGCGATCCGTGAGACTCAGCGCTGGACACAAAGGCTCGGCATGCCAAGCGAGGGCGATGTGAACCCCACCGGTGAGCACCTAGGAAGTCAAAAGACTTTCCCACAAGAAGTCAAACAGTAAACTCGCTTCACGTGATAGTACGGAAAACCAACATGGCACTCGCTAAGACAAGTGTCGCACGGTCCACCTCAGTGGAACACCGAGATTGGATGTCAAAACCAATCACTTTCGACCATCTAGATTAGTCCAGAAGTATCCGGAACGCAGGATAGAAGCTTACGATATTGGATCCCATAGCAGACGGACTGCATTTCACGCGAGTTTTGATGGATGGCGGCGATGAATTAAACCTGCTATATCCGGACACAATCCATAAGTTGGGATAGACCATACTACAATTCGGCATAGTCGCACTTCCTTCAAAGGAGTGGCGCCGAGCCCTTACGCCAGTGCACAGTTTCATTATTACTAGAAGTTGTGTTGGGTCACCGACAACTTCCGACGAGAAAAGCTAACCTTTCATGTCGCCCCATTTAAAAGTAGCTATCAAGCATCAGCAGGGGACGGGAAGCTTTCGTCCGCTTCAATGCAATACCACATTACGCGTCTCTTACGCTTAAAATGCTCGATCAACGTGGCATCATTTCATTATAAAAGGTCGCTTGAGACCCGGACACGGCTGGGCGAGTCCGGGATAAATAAACTAAGGGGCTACCTAGCCGCACACCCTTCACAAGGGTTTGCACATATAAGCCACAATGAGCTAGCATAGGCTCAGCTTTATTAATCTATATTTCAATTTTTTATGCACTTTCTCGCATACGATTTCTTTTCAACCAAGTTCCTTTTTTCTGAGATGAGCAGCGTGCACACCCGTCGAGGATCTGACACAATGGAACCACGGTATGAGCGTGCGATAGGGACCCGTTGCAAGGACTCTTTTCGGACTAAGACCCTCGTAAACCTTTCTTCTGTCTCTTGTTGCTATAATCCCACGGTTTATCATTATAACCAGAGTGGAGGCTGGCGTTTTGGCATCGGCCGCGCCCGAAGAACCTGCCCGTGCAGGACACAAGGGGCTTAGGGCTTTGTTTTGCCTGCTATTATAAAGACCGAACACCTTCGGAGTGTTCGGCGTCTCGAGTTAGGCCTTATATGCATCAGCTCGAATCATGTCTTTGGTCAAATGTTGGGTTTGCCCGGCTCCACATGTTTTGCTGCCTTCGTTCCGTATCATCGGCTAACGTGGCTCCGGAGAACTCTGCGATTGTGCCCCGGTTAAATTGGGCAAGCACCTCGATGAAAGCGGCCAGCTGTCATGATATAGCGAAGGTGGTCAACCACTCGATCGACTATGGGAATGTTTAGGATTCCTCGCTTTGGCGAAGGGCCGTTTCGGCCAGGCACATCCGCGCCCCAAATTGAGGAAGCGCGGTGCCCCGAGGCTATGTCGTAGCCCCACACCGAACTCCATGGCTAAGTGAAAGTGATAAAAGCATTATAGTCCGGTTGCCTCGTTTGCTACGCTACCACCTCCTTTACGGGACCGAGGCGTCCGGATTAAGTGTGAAAACGCGCTATTTTTTGCGAACACCCCGCACCTTGTGCGTGGGGGCTGAAACCGGCAGCGCCATCTTTCAAAGTTATACACGTATACATGAGCGGCCGCGCATAGGAGATATTCTATTACTTGAATGCACAAGTATAAAAGGCGCTTACATCATAAATATCGTTTTACATCATATAAGCGTTCATTCGAGCGTAACATTTTTTGAGCAACCTTTGCGACTCTATTACCACGAGCACCACGCAGCGCCCGCCAAAATAGTGCTCGGCGGGTAACCGGTTATCATCCGAACCGAAGTGCAATAGCGGTGGCATCCATCTCTGTCCAATGTGTCTTCACGAGCGGCGCCATCCGCGCACCCTCTATGCAGGCCGACCGCTTCATCGCCTTGATATGCGGCACCGCCCTAAGAAATTGCTGCAATAAGCCAAAGTAACTCTTCGGCGGGGCCTATCCGGCCGGATATGGTCACTATATCCGTCATAGCAAGCCCGGACAACCTATTTAGCTCAGCCCACTCAGCCAAGCGGTCGGCCAACGGAAGTGAGCCCGGACTATGGAATTGAGACCAAAACAGCTCTTCCGTCTTGTGATCCTCACTCACTGCGCTGCAGTTGGCCCGGTGAGCATATTTTGGATCCATAAACCTTGACACGATGAAAAAGGCTTGCGGCTACAATATCTCGACTGGCGCAGCTCTTCCTTTATAGCCCGCATTGCAGGCGGGCATCCTTAACCGGCGGTGGCCTTCCGCAGGTCTTCTTGCCCGCTTAGGCGCTCCTTCTCAAGAGCCTCATTGCGGTCGGTAGCATCTTTTAACTTCGAGGCCATTAAGCCATCTCTTCCCTGCTCGGCGGTGTGCGACCCTTTCGGCCGCTAACTCATCGGCCGCCCTCGAACGCCGCATTACTCTTCTCGGCCTGCTCCTTGGCTTGAGCAAGTTCGCTCGAAAGGCTCTCCAATGAGCGGCACTATCTGCATTTCACACACATATTGTAAGGGGTGGGCTTGGCTCCCTTACCAAGTGACAGCCGTGATAACACTGACCTTGCGACTCATCAAGTCGCCTATTGATCAACGTGATGTCCGCATCCGCAACATCGAGTTGCCGCTTTAGTTCAGCAACTCCATCAGTCCGGCTGGCCCCCGGACGACCCGCCACCTTGCATCGGCATGACGGGAATTTAAACCTGCGATTTTGATCCTCGGCACGTTGTCGATTTCGACAACCTACCGAGTCTCAGGGTCTACTATCTATACAGGGCGCATTCTATACGCAAAACTGTTAAAAGGTGTGTCATTTTTACGTACCTCAAACCCCTTGACAAACTCCCCGGCGGCAGGTACGCCCGCCTTGGCCGGGACGAAATCCTTTCAATCACCATGCTCATCAATGCGTGGTGATCTTCTGAGATAAACGCCTTCTCAAGCGGATCCTTGTCCGTACACCGGTGGCGCCCGAACTATCCGGCTTTGCCAAACCGGGGCTCCCTCGCGCGACGACACTTCAGGCTCTCGTCCGCCCCTATCTCGACGGCGCCGGACGGAGGCGTCTCGCTCTCCACCATCTCCGGACGAAGGTCCCCCGAAGGCGAGCTCATCTGAGAAGGGCGGAGATCCGAACTACAAGGTAAAACTTTAGTTATCCTCGAAGCACAAATAGGGATGTCCCTTATTATAAAACTCCTTTCTTTCTACTTACGGCTCGTTGGAGGCTGACTCTTTAAGGAGATTGTGCGGCGGGGCCTCCCGGCCATGAGACCCTCTGGCGAAGATTTCTTCCCCCGTTTAGGGGCTTTGCCCCGGGTCCTCGGTGGCAGTCCTCTTCTCCCCTTGGAGGGAGGAATTCTCGATACCCCTCTTTCAAGAGCCTCCTTAGGCGAGGCAGTAGCTTTCCTGCTTTCCCCTTCGTCTTCCTCTGAAGGCGCAACCTCAAGCATCCGGACCAGCACGGGATCCGGCGCGGTCTCGGGGAGGGGGGCCGGACACCGTATCAATTTTGCTTCCGCTATCCACTCCTGTGTAGAAGGAAGTTGGTCATAAAGCGAATCATCGAAAGGCAAACAAACGGTATGTTCGGACTCGGAACTACTTACTTGAGTATCCGGGCGATTGCAGCTTAGGCCAGCATCCTCGGTCAATTCCGGACGCACCTCTTGCGATCCGAAGAATAATTTGTACATCTCCAGGGGTGTCATACCCATGAAGTGTTGAAGAATCCGTGGGCCCTCGGATTAAACTCCCATAGCCGGAGAGGCGGCGTTTGCGAGGCGGGAGGCGCCTAATCAGCATAACCTGCATCACCACCACCATATCGACCTCCCTCGTTTGGAGATCTCAAATCCGGCCCTGCGGTAGGGGCACGTCCTTTGTGACCCCAGTTGAGCTCCTTGGTTGACCCACGACATCAACCGTCGTGGAGGTCCCAAGCGGAATAAGGGCGGCGGCTTTACTTGCGGCCCCTCGGAGCAGTAATATAGAACCACTCTTGCTGCCACGGGCCGAGCTCCTCTTGGAAGGAGCCAGCGGGCCGCAGGCGTCGGCTCTCCCTACTTATGGCCGCCCGCCGCCTCCGCTCGGCGCCCCGATCATCTTGGCGCCACATTGAAGGTCTTTAGCCACGAGGCGAAGTGAGGGGTGACGCGGAGGGAGGCCTCATGAGCGATAATAAATGCGGAAATATGGAGGATAGACTCGGAGCCAAATCGTGGAATTCCAACCCATAGTAAAACATGAGCCCTCTCACAAAAGGATCCATCGGAAGCCTAAACCCCGACGGAGGTGGGATATAAAAGCGACACACTCGCCGGGCTCGGGGTGGGGATGGCCTGCCCTTGGCCGGCAGGCAACCTGTCTTGAAATCTCATAAGCGGTGCTTGGCCTCCGCAGCTTTAGCACGTCCTCCTCCGTCATCCACCGCCACGGAGGTCGGAACCGGACATCGTTGAAAGTCCGGGCGCTCGAATTTGGAGCTCTAGGTGCTTTGGAACTTGGAGCGGGGAGAGGATTCGATGGAGGATTGAAGAAAAGGCGAGCCTTGGTCCCGTTATAAAGAGGAAGAATACCAAGAGCCGTCTCCGTGACCGTTTGGGACTTCGCCCGATAGAAGCGTGGCGAGCGAAGCGGCGGTTGGGTTACCCACGTCCGTATTAATGAGAATCCGGATTAAGGGGAAACCACGATCTCTGCTTCGACAAGGCGTGCCAAGAAACCGCCTCGCTAAATCTTGTTGAGGTGGTAGAGTGAAAAACAATTCTAAGTAATGGCTTGGTAGTGGTGTGACGTCATGCCCTGAAAAGCGTCGGCAGATTGAACTTGTGTGTATATTATTATTCTCTCTCTGATTGGAGCGTGGAATTTATTTTGCTTGAGCCGGACACTATCCTGGTGTTCACAATCTTCTATCATTCGGAGGAGGAACCCGCCTTGCAATGCCAAGCAATATCTGTGTAGGACTTATCGTCATTGAAGCCTGGTTAGGGAGCTCTTGAGGAGTCTGGATTAGGGGGTGTCCGGATAGCCGGACTACCATCATCGGCCGAACTATCATCTGCGAACTATCATCATCGACCGTACTCCAAGACTATTAATATACAAGTTTGAAGACTTCTCCCCGTGTCCGGATGGTACTTTCCTTGGCGTGGAAGGAAAGCTTGGCTATACGTATATGTAGATCTCCTACCATTTTAACCGACTCTATGTAACCCTAGCCCTCTCCAGTGTCTATATAAACCGGATGGCTTTAGTCCGTAGGACTAGAACAACAACCCTTATAATCATACCATAGGCTAGCTTCTAGGGTTTAGCCTCCTTGATCTCGTGGTAGATCCACTCTTGTAAACATCCACAATATCAATATCAATCAAGCATGACGTGGGTTTTACCTCCATCAAGAGGGCGAACACAGGTAAACATTGTGTCCCTTGTCTCCTGTTACCATCCGCCTAGGCGCACGATTCGGGACCCCCTACCCGAGATCCATGATTTTGACAATCGGCAGAGACTATCATTTGAAGCACAAGAGCAAGGAGTTCATCATCAACACACCATTTGTTACATCTTGGAGAGTGGTGTCTCCTAGATTGACTAGGTGTCACTTGGGAGCCTCCGACAAGATTGTGGAGTTGAACCAAGGAGTTTTTAAGGGCAAGGTGATCGCCTACTTCATGAAGATCTACCGCTAGTGAGGCAAGTCCTTCGTGGGTGACGGCCATGGTGGGATAGACAAGGTTGCTTCTTCATGGACCCTTCGTGGGTGGAGGCCTCCGTGGACTCGCGCAACCGTTACCCTTCATGGGTTGAAGTCTCCATCAACGTGGATGTACGATAGCACCACCTATCGGAACCACGACAAAAACATCCATGTCTCCAATTGCGTTTGAATTCTCCAAACCCTTCCCTTTACATTCTTGCAAGTTGCATGCTTTACTTCTGCTGCTCATATACTCTTTGCATGCTTGCTTGAATTGTGTTAAGATTGCTTGACTTGTGCTAAGATAGCTAAAATCTGCCAAAGACTAAAATTGGGAAAAGGATAAGTTTTTATTTGGTCAAGTAGTCTAATCACCCCCCCTCTAGACATACTTTCGATCCTACAAGTGTATCAGAGGTTTGGTCTCCATTTGCTTTGATTTCCATAGCTTTTGGTGGTCATAGCCTTGGTTTCACAACCTAGGAGAGTATGGCGTCTAGCGAGGGAAATTAGCACCGTAGAGGTCCTTACTTTGATGGTACTAATTTTGCTAGTTGGAAGCATAAGATGAAAATGCATATTCTTGGACATAGCCCCGCCGTTTGGGCTTGTGTGTATTGGCTTGCAAGGTGAATTCTTTGATGGGAGAGAACCAAACCATGAAGCTAGTGCGGAAGAGTTGAAGATCTTTGCAATACAACGCTCAAGCTTGTGATATCCTCTTCAGCGGATTGTGCCCGAAGAATTCAACAAAATCAAGCCGTCTTGAGAATGCAAAGGAAATTTGGGATACTTTGATTGATATATGAAGGTACCGACTCCGTCAAGGAATCCAAGTTGGATGTGCTCCAAAGTCAACTTGACAAGTTCAAAATGAAGGATGGTGAAGGTGTCATTGAAATGTACTCTAGGCTTGCTCTTATCACAAATGAGATTGCGGGCTTAGGAAGTGAAGAGATGACCGATAGATTCATCATCAAGAAGATCCTAAGAGCCTTGGATGGAAAATATGATACCGTGTGCACATTGATCCAAATGATGCCCAATTACAAAGATCGCAAGCCAACGGAAGTCATTGAAAGAATTGTTGCTCATGAGATGTCACTACAGGATAAGGAGGAACTTCACAACAAGTCAAGTGGTGCTTACAAAGCCTCATGTGAAGCCCCCACATCATCAAGTGAGAAACAAACCTTCAATGAAGAATTAAGCTTAATGGTGAAGAACTTCAACAAATTCTACAAGAGTAGAAGCAAAGAGAGAAGCTCCAAGTCAAGGTCCTACAATGACAAAAGATCTTCTAGTCGGGAGCATAATTGCTACAATTCTGGAAGACCCGGACACTACTCCAATGAGTGTATGGCACCCTACAAAAGAAGAGAAGATTCTCCAAAAAGAAGAAGTAGAAGAGAAGAATCACCACCAAGAGAGAAGGAGTAGAGATGATGGGTATGAGCGAAGACCCTCACGGAGAAGCAAGGATTAGGAAAGGAAGGACAAGTCATCAAGGAGCTACACAAAGCGAAGACATCAAGCTCATGTTGGTGAATGGGTATCCGACTCCGACTCAGACAATCACTCAGGAGAAGCTATCACTCCGACTCCGAATATACTCAAGATGAAGGTGTTGCCGGTCTAGCACTTGTGTCAACCAACTCCTACGACATATTTGATTCACCAAATGAAGGAATTGGAAAATGCTTCATGGCTAAAGGCCCAAAGGTAACACACCCCGAGTATATTGATTTCAATAGTGATGAAGATGACTTGCTAGGTGATGACGATTTACTTGTTGACAACTCTAGTGATGAATACTATGATGAAACGTCAATTAATCATGCTAATCAAGATAAAACGAATGACAATGATAAGGAGAAGATTGAGCTTCTAACTAAAGAACTAAAGACTCTTAAGTTAGCTCATGAAACTATCTTAGAAGATCATCGAGAACTTTTAAGGACTCATGAGAAGTTACGCTTTGAAAAGCTCAATCTTGAGCAAGAGCATGAGTTCTTAAAAGGTAATCAATGATGATCTTCGTAAGAAAAGTTCTTCTTACATTGCCTAGCGTTTACTCTTATCTACTTACATGCCTCAAGTCAAGTCCAATAAAAAAAACAAGAAGGATTCTTCCTCTATTAGTAAATATAATCATGCTAAATCAAATGTTGTTGCTTCTAGTAGTTATCTTGATTCCACGAATGATTCTCTTAGCCAAGTTACACTTGAGCAAGAAAATAGCTTATTGAAGGAATTATAGAGAAAGGTGTTTACAAGAGCCTTTAGGGAGTAAGCAATTTGAGGAAATTATGCATAAGCAAGGAAGGCACCTTAGGAAGAATCAAGGTGTTGGTTTTGAACGAAAGTTCAATGCCAATGGAGTTGAGTGGGAAGAAGATCAATACCCCAAGACTAAGTTTGTTCCCCAACAAGAGAAGTATGATCCTACTTCTTTCAAAGGGACACAAGCTCAAGATGATCTTCCACCACAAGACCACAAGCAAAAAGGCAAGGACAACCTTCAAGAGGAGATTGATGCATTAGAAGAAGCTCCTAAGGCCTTGGTCAAGTGGGTTCCCAAGACTACATCAAGTTCTACTTCATCAAATGCGACTACAACTCCAAGGATTCCCATCAAGATGATGTGGATCCCGAAGAAGAAAGAACTAGAGAGTTCTTGAGGGTGACTCGCCAACATATTTCACTCATATCATTTTGGCAACAACAAGTGCAATCAACTTCCACATCTTGCACTAGTTCAAGGAGTCACAAACCCTCTTGTTGGTAAGACAAGGGACAAGGTAATCTAATGCTTTCATAGACATCATCTTGTGTGTGCATCACTCTATGTCTATGGATATCCTTGTTTGTTCCTTGTGGGACTAACCCGTGTAGGTATTGAAAGTGCAACTCACTCCAAAAGGATTGCTCCAAATGATCTTCATCAACATTGAGCATCCACATCTTCAACACCTACATCAAGTCATCATCGACAAAACCCAAGGTTAGTTCATCCCTCTAAGGGGGGGATCTCACATCTAGGGGGAGCTTTACTCTAAGAATTGAGTCAAAGCAACTCTAATGGTGTGAACACATCAATGCTTTATGTAAAAGTGGTAACCCCACTTGAGCTTTAATAATGAGTATGACCTATGATCAAATGTTCTCATTTGACTCCTAAGTCAATATACTCATATATAGATGACCTAGTCATCGGCAATTGTTTGATAGATGCTAGAATTGTTTGTGCATGCTTTGTCACATATTTCATTTGTCATTTTATTGTGCGAGCATGTTGGTTGCATATTTTACTCATTCGAGGACATCCACTTATTGTTTGATTGATTGGTTTCTTTTTCTTTTGCCAAGTGGATGGACAAGAATGCCTAAGAACCTTCTCTAGCTATCTATGCTTTTCTCGTCTCAAACTCTATTCATGCTACATCACAAAATTTGATCAAGTCGATTCGAACCACTACGTGTGAGGAGCACTTTCGGAGTCCCGATTCGTCATAGACTTAAACTTCCAAAACTTCTTTGTGCGTTTGGTCGACCGATTCCTCCATTTCGGTCATACCGAGATCACTAAATCGATCTAGGTTTTCAATCTCGGTGCAACCGATTTGAACTTTTGGTCACACCGAGTTGCTGTAATCGTCAGCGATTATGCATCTCGGTGCCACCGAGTTGTTCCACTCGGTCACACCGGCAGTCGGGCTATATATACTCACGGGCAAAAATTTGGAAACTTTCTCCGAACCCATTAAGCAGCGCATAGCTTCGCTCTGCCTCCTGGGGTCTCCGGATCGTCCTCCTAAATGCCGCCACCGCCTCCGGTCGCTGGTCTCCGCCCCGCCGTCAATGGAATTCACCCCGCCCGTTGCCGCCGTGGCGAGTTTATCGCCCGAACTAGGGTATGGACTCGATCACGGTGCTATCCCCGTCCGATTCCTAGCGCACATTGTGTTCATCATGATTCTTGCCACGATTGAAACTATTCTATCCGGTCAAAACACTCCGTAGATCGAGAGATGAATTGAAAATTTAGGGTTAGGTTTCATGAAACCATCTCGGACCCACCGGTTGCGTAACTTCGGTTCCACCGATTGACTAAGGCTGTTGCACAAGTGATTCTCGGTCGACCGAGAATTGCAAATCGATGTGACCGAGTTCGTGACTTTGTGAAACCCTAGCGGTCTCGGTGCCATCAACTGTGACTCGGTCTCGACCGAGTTCCCTAGTTTAGGTTCAAAAAGCTGCCCGGTATCACCGAAGTTTACCGTCGGATGATCCGAAATGCTTTCTGTGGAAAACTAAAACTAAGTTTTTGAATCATTCTTTTGCAAAAACCTCTGTATTTTGTGATGCTCATCCACTCTATCTCATCTATATCTATTCATAGGGTCTGCAGTCAGTGTTTGCAATATGTCTGATCAGAGTGACAGCCGAGAACAAGTCGGAGGAGCAGATTCGAGATGAGTGAGGCACTAGTCCCTCTAGCGGCTCCGAGATGAGGGTAAAGGGAAGCACTCCCAAAGAATCTCTACCCAAAGCTTCCACCAGGGCCAGAAAGAAGAAAACCTCAGAATCTGAGGATGAAGACTATGTGGCAGAAGAGGATGAGGCCACTTCCAAAAAGGTGCTCAAGAAATAATATAGCTCAGCTGCAGTAGTTAAGCCATGTCTGAAGACCAAAAGGCCAGCATGAAGACAACCCATGTCTAAAGCCAGAGCCTCCACTCAAGCATCTTTGGAGTCTCAACCCAAAGAGGCTGCTGCAGAAGGGAAGAAGAGAAAGGAAAGGGTCAAGAAGACCATGGCCAGAGTCATTGGAAAGCCTTCCATGATGGAAGAGGAGGAAGAAGAAGAGGTTGCTGCACCAGCACCCAAGGCTCAGAAGCTTATGGGTGATGCTATTAGGTCAGGGGCTGCATCATCAAAGCCCAAAGAAGCACCCAAAGCTGCCTCCAAACCCAAGACTACACCTAAGAGGAGTACCAGAAACATATCTGCTGCTGAGAAGAACAAGGCTCCAATGCCTGAAACTGTTGCTGAAGAAGAAGAAGATGAAGAGCATATCCTGAGAAAGTTGAAGCCAAAGATTCCAGACCACAATGATGCTCATCCACTGTGGCTGAGAACATGAAGATCGGAGAGACTCAGGATTGAGGCTATGGAGAGAGTCAGATCCATATGCCACGGAAGGAGGACTGCTGTTGACTACGGGTTCCACACAAAGGAACAGCAGGACTTCTATGAGACAATTTTGTTGGACAAAAAGCCTATAGTGTGTGACATGAGGTGGGTCGACTGGACCTACATAAAGGAGAATGAGGAACACTATCCTGGTGTGTATGATAGCTTCAGTGCTTGTGGAGTTGCAGACTTTGTTGGGCAGAAGCTCACAAAGTGGAATGAGGAGCTCATAATGCAATTCTACTCCACAGCACACTTCTATCCAGATGGCAGGATAGCATGGATGTCTGAAGGTACAAGGTACCAATCAACTATTGAGGAATGGGCCAATCGATCAATGCACCTAAGGAGGAAGAGGATGACTTGGATGTCTATGCCAAGAAGAAGATGGATCACAACTCTATGGCATTATGTACAAAGAGATTCACGATGCAAATCTTGAGACTCACCGGTTTGGATCGGTGAAACACTTCTTTGTCAGTGCGCCTACAATCAATTGGATCCTCGGGCACACTCTCTTGCCCAAGTCTGGTGATCACAAAATGATCAGAGGCCATGCAATAAACTTGCTACATATATTTGATGTGCCACAGAAGTTCAAGGTCATGAGCCTTATAGTTGAAACTATCAAGAGGACAGCAGCTGACCAGAAAAGAAGTTGTGGATATGTCCCACGCATCCGTGGAGTCGATTAACTCCAAGATGGGGATGGACACATACCTATTGGATAAGGAGCATATGCCTATCTATCCAGACTTTGAGGACAACCAAGTGGTTATGGATGAAGATGAACCATCTTGATTGCAAGCACAAGCTAAGAAGGAGAAGGCAAGGGCAGAGAAGGCTGCCAAGATGCCAACAATGGAAGAGGCATCTCGATTACTTTCAAGAGCAAAGCAGGATCAACTTGGCTACTTGATTGCATCCACTCTGAGGATTGAGAAGGGCTGGCCACCTTGACTCGAAACCAGAGAGCTTGGAGAGGATCATGGAGCAGAAGTTCTATGACATGGATGTGAAGGTCACAGAGATCCAGTCCGTTGTTGAGTAACCGGGATGATATCTGCGGGGAGAGGAAGGGCAAGTCAACCACTAAGGCATTTGCCGAGTGCCTAGAGCTCGAGATCAGCTGCGGTGCAGTGGCAGACACCAGAGCCACTTCATCCGCACCAGCTACAGCTTCAAAGTACCACCAGCTCCAAAGCACCTACACCTCCAGCTCCATCTACATCAAGCGATGCTTTCGTCCTTAGCGTTCTCTCTACACCACCACACGAAGATCAAGCACGAGAGTCGATCTAGTGCTATGCATTTTCTATGAACTTTTGGTAACTTGTTGCCAAAGGGGAGAAAAATGTATAGATCATAGGTCTCAGAGAGAGTGTTGCTTTTGTTCTCTCTTGCTTTGGTGGTTGAACTTTATTAAACTTGTTTGAAATACTTTATGTACGTGTGATACTTGGATGATCAAGTGTCTGATCATATGCTACATTTATGCTTGTTGGATGGCATTATCCCATTTATCTCTATATGATCATTCACTTTGCTTGGTGATGAGTGCATGTATTCAATCATTATCATTTTGAGCGCTCCACCAAGATGTATGTGACATGGAAGAGTTACCCATGAGCCTAACTCCTTGTGCATTTGCAGTCCAAAGCAAATCTTAAACTATGCACAAATTTAGGGGGAGCTCTTGCTTTTCACATACTTCTCAAAGCGACAATGTTTTTCACTCTTATTATCATTTGTCGAAGCTTGATCTATATGTTGTCATCAATTACCAAAAAGGGGAGATTGGAAGTGCAACTATCCCTAGGTGGTTTTGGTAATTCCTAACAACATATAGCTCATTGAAACTAACATCATTCCAAGATGAATATTTCAGGAAAAGCTCAATGGATGGCATGAAATGGATGAGAAAAGTGGATCCCTCAAAATGCTAAGGATAAAAGGATTGGCTCAAGCTCAAAAGCTCAAGACTCTACATTTTATATTTTAGTGATCCAAGATCACATTGAGTCTATAGGAAAAGCCAATACTATCAAGGAGGGATGAGGTGTTTCTTAATGAGTTTCTTGCTCTACAGTGCTTAGTGATATGCTCCAAAACCCTCAACTACTTTCTCATATCCACATATGACCTAAACCCAAAGTCAAACTCGGCCCTACCGATTATTTCTACCCGGCGCCACCGAGTTCAGATGTCATAGCCACTGCCACAAACCCTAGGCAAATCGGTTTCATCGATAGGGATCTCGGTCTCACCGAGATGGGATTGTAATCTCTCTGTTTCCCTTCGTAACGTTTCGGTCCTACCAAGATGAGCGATCGGTCCCACCGAGATTGCAATGTAAACTCTTTGTTTCCTTTTTGTAACATTTCGTCTCACCGAAATGAGCGAATCGGTCCCACCGAAGTTTACTCGACCAACTCTCTGGTTAGCTTATTACCAAAATCGGTCTCACCGAGTTTGTGTATGTCGGTCTCACCGAGATACGTTATGCCCTAACCCTAACCACATCGGTCCTACCGAGTTGCATGTCGGTCCCACAAGAAAATCCTAACGGTCACTAGATTTGCTAAACCGGTCCGACCGAGTTTACCAATTCGGTCCCACCGAGTTTGGCAAGTTAATGGCATGTGATTGAATTTTGTTTGGAGGCTATATATACCCCTCCACCTCCTCTTCATTCGTGGAGAGAGCCATCGAGAACAAACCTACACTTCCAACTTGCTATTTCTGAGAAGGACCACCTACTCATGTGTTGAGGCCAAGATATTCCATTCCTACCATAGGAATCTTGATCTCTAGCCTTCCCCAAGTTGCTTTCCACTCAAATCTTCTTTCCACCAAATCCAAATCCTGTGAGAGAGAGTTGAGTGTTGGGGAGACTATCATTTGAAGCACAAGAGCAAGGAGTTCATCATCAACACACCATTTGTTACTTCTTGGAGAGTGGTGTCTCCTAGATTGGCTAGGTGTCACTTGGGAGCCTCAGACAAGATTGTGGAGTTGAACCAAGGAGTTTGTAAGAGGCAAGGAGATCGCCTACTTAGTGAAGATCTACCGCTAGTGAGGCAAGTCCTTCGTGGGCGACGGCCATGGTGGGATAGACAAGGTTGCTTCTTTGTGGACCCTTCGTGGGTGGAGCCCTCCGTGGACTCGCGCAACCGTCTCATGAACGCGGTCATGTAATGTCGGCCTGGGCCGCTTCATCCAACAATACTGCCGAATCAAAGTAAGACATTGCTGGTAAGCAGTATGACTATTATCGTCCACAACTCTTTGTGTTCTACTCGTGCATATAACATCTACGCATAGACCTGGCCCGGATGCGACTGTTGGGGAACGCAGTAATTTCAAAAAAAATCCTACGATCACACAAGATCTATCTAGGAGATGCATAGCAACGAGAGGGGAGAGTGTGTCCACGTACCCTCATAGACCAAAAGCGGAAGCATTTAGTAACGCGGTTGATGTACTCGAACGTCTTTGCGATCCAACCGATCCAAGCACCGAATGTACGTCACCTCCGCGTTCAGCACACGTTCAGCTCGATGACATCCCTCGTGCTCTCGATCTAGTTGAGGCTGAGGGAGAGTTTCGTCAACACGACGGCGTGGCGACGGTGATGATGATGGCGCAAGGCGTGGCGACGGTTATGATGATGTTACCGGCGTAGGGCTTCGCCTAAGCACTACGACAATATGATCGAGGTGTGTAACTGTGGAGGGGGGCACCGCACACGGCTAAAAGATCAACTTGTGTGTTCTAGGGTGCCCCCCTGCCCCCGTATATAAAGGAGGGAGAGGAGGCAGCCGGTCCTAGGGGCGCCCAGGTGTGGAGTCCTACTAGGACTCCCTAGTCCTAGTAGGATTCCACCTCCCACACGGAGTAGGAAAGGGGAAGGGAGAAGGAGGAGAAGGAAAGGGGGGGGGGGCGACCCCCTTCTCCTAGTCCTAATCAGCCTCCTGCCCAAGGGGGGGGGCACCAGCCCCTTGTGGGCTGGTGTGCATCCCTCTTCTGGCCCATAAGGCCCATAACTTCTCCTAGGGGGTTCCTGTAACCTCCCGGTACTCCGAAAAATACCCGAACTCCTCCAGAACCATTCCCATGTCCGAATATAGCCTTCCAATATATCAACCTTTATGTCTCGACCATTTCGAGACTCCTCGCCATGTCCGTGATCTCACCCGGGACTCCGAACAAACTTCGTTTCATCAAATCACATAACTCATAATACAAATCGTCATCGAACGTTAAGCGTGCGGACCCTACGGGGTCTAGAACTATGTAGACATGACCAAGACACATCTCCGGTCAATAACCAATAGCGGAACCTGGATGCTCATATTGGCTCCAACATATTCTACGAAGATCTTTATCGGTCAAAACCGCATAACAACATACATTGTTCCCTTTGCCATTGGTATGTTACTTGCCCGAGATTCGATCATCGTTATCATGATACCTAGTACAATCTCGTTACCGGCAAGTCTCTTTACTGCGTTACGTAATGCCGTCCGCAACTAACTCATTAGTCACATTGCTTGCAAGGCTTATAGTGATGAGCATTACCGAGAGGGCCGGAGATACCTCTCCAAACACGGAGTGACAAATCCTAATCTCGATCTATGCCAACCCAACAAATACCTTCGGAGACACCTACAGAGCATCTTTATAATCACCCATTTGCGTTGTGACGTTTGATAGCACACAAAGTGTTCCTCCGGTATTCCGGAGTTGCATAATCTCATAGTCTGAGGAACATGTATAAGTCATGAAGAAAGAAGTAGCAATGAAACTGTAACGATCATAATGCTAAGCTAAAGAATGGGTCTTGTCCATCGCATCATTCTCCTAATGATGTGATCCTGTTCATCAAATGACAACCCATGTTTATGGTTAGGAAACATATCATTCTTTGATAAACGAGCTAGTCAAGTAGAGGCATACTAGGGACACTTATGTTTTGTCTATGTATTCACACATGTACTAAGTTTCCGGTTAATACAACTCTAGCATGAATAATAAACATTTATCATGAAATAAGGAAATAAATAATAACTTTATTATTTCCCCTAGGGCATATTTCCTTCAAAAGCTTAACCCACAAAGTTTCTTGATCATAGAAAACCATGTTCTTAGTCATTAAACAAATGAATTACTCTTATTCTCCTAGAATGGTGTGTGTTAGAGTTGTTTACTCAATAGATATCGCATGCTCAATCATCTTTGGCCTTTCAATCATTAAGTAGCACTCAGGAGCAAATTTTTAGTACAAATATGTTTTCAGCCGGACACATAGGAATATTTAACTTACTTAGGGATAATGTCAACAATAAAGAATGAACATAATTATGCACATTAATAGTTTAGAATTCATGGATATTCCTCCACCTTGCAGTATTTACTCTAAAGTCTAGAAGGAAAAATGAATTAACTCATCGTTGGTAAAGGAAGGAAATACGCCTTGTGGGAGGCTCCATGGTTGGGTTAGCAAGATCACCCTTCTCTGTTGCTATCTATGGGTCACATTACCGAGTTTGTTGATCTCTGGATGTGACGCCTGTCGGTGTCAAAACCGGCGGATCTCGGGTTGGGGGTCCTGATCTGTGCGTCTTAGGCTGATGGTAACAGAAAGCAAGGGACACAATGTTTACCCAGGTTCGGGCCCTCTCGATGGAGGTAAAACACTACTTCCTGCTTGATTAATATTGATGATATGAGTAGTACAAGAGTAGATCTACCACGAGATCGTAGAGGCTAAACCCTAGGAGCTAGCCTATGATGATTATGGTTGTGATCGTGATCGGCCTTCTAAGGACCATCCTCTCCGGTTTATATAGACACCGGAGAGGGCTAGGGTTTACATGGAGTCGGTTACAAGGAAGGAAATATATTATCCGGATCGCCAAGCTTGTCTTCCACACAAAGGAGAGTCCCATCCGGACATGGGACGGAGTCTTGAGTCTTGTATCTTCACGCTCCAATAGTCCGGAAAAAGTATATAGTCCGGCTGTCCGGATACCCCCTAATCCAGGACTCCCTCAGTAGCCCCTGAACCAGGCTTCAATGACGATGAGTCCGGCGCACAGTCTTGTCTTCGGCATTGCAAGGCGGGTTCCATCTCCGAATACTCTAAAGGAATTATCGGACACTTGAATCGTGTCCGGATCTGCAAAATGATCTTCACACGCCATCGTATGGGGCGTAACACAAATCTGGTCTGCTGACAATTTTCGTACGTCGTGCCCCTGCATCGTGGCCCGGCCCAACACGTGCCGGTGTTTCTTGGCCCACCTCACCTTGCGTTGCGAGGCGGTTTTATTGGCACGCCCCGCCAAAGCAGAGATCGTGTTTCCCTTATTACGGGATCTTCCATAAACACAGGCGTCGCCACCCACACGGCTGTTGGTATGACTCCAAGTGTTTTTAGATAAGTCTCAAGCGGTCACGCTCGAGGACTCTTGATATTCACCCCTTATAAAGGGGCGAGGCCTATACCTCTTTTCCACCACCCTGCGCCCTTTCGCATCTCGAGTTCTAGCGCCGAGACCCAAACTTCGAACGCCCCGGATCCTCCAATATGTCCGGATCCAACTCTCAGGGCCGGTGGGTGGCCTCCTCGATCAAAGAGGAGGACATTGCGAGGCTTAGGGAGGTCGGATATCTGACTACCGACATCCAGCACAGGCTTCCTGCTCTAGGGCAGGTCATCCCTACACCCGAGCCCAATGAGAGCGTCGTCTTTGTTCCTCACTTCCTCCGGTTTGGGCCTCACCTTGATCCCTTTGTGAGGGGCTCATGTTCTATTACGGGTTAGATTTTCATGATCTAGCCCGGACGCTATTCTCCATATCTCGTCGTTCATCATCGTATGCGAGGCTTTTTCCACGTCCTCCACACTTGACTTATGGCTCAAAACCTTCAATGTGACGCCTTAAGATGATCACGGGCGACATGCGGAGTCTTGGAGGTGCCATAATAAGCAGGAACGCCGATGCCTCATGGCGGAAGGTTCTTTCCCGGAAGTATCCGATGTATGGCAGCGGAGGTGATTTTTACGTCCACGGCTCCCGGAAGGCACAAAGTGGGTGGCAGCCCCGAAGTTCGCTCGGGCCCTCCGTCTGGCCAGCGCCCGTTGATGAAGCGTGGGGCGGAATTGGGGGCCCGCTAGTGATGTACCAATACTGCGAGCCGTGTCCGGGAGCTTCTTGAAGGACATTAACCTTATCGGCATAATTCAAGTAATGCTAATCCGACGGATGTTGCCGTGCAAAGCGCCGGCCTCTCCGGATGTGGGAGTTCAATCCAGAGGGTCCGCGGACTATTAAGCACTTCTTCGGCCCGAAGCTTCGAAGGATGTGTAAATTATTCTTGGACCACAAGTAAAGTGTCCGGATACCACCGAGGATGCGGGCCTAAAGTTGCAATCGCCTAGATACCCAAGTAAGTAACTTTGAAACCCGGACACATCGTTCAAATTTGTGATAGTCATTATTCTGAAAATCCTCCATGGCCAGGAATGGCTCAGCAAGGCGGAGAGAATCAGGTATCCGGCGCCACTTCCCTAAGGCTCGCCTAGCCCAACCGTTGCCAAGATGCTTGGCCGGGTGCTTAGCAAAATGCCCTCAGGGAAAGACGAAGGGAAGAACAGAGAAGCAGCACTTCACACACTGCGCATCCAAACCGGGGGAATTGCTACCTCCCCTAAGGAGGATAATCGGGGAGGGGAGTCTAAAGCCTCCTCCCCGCGCGGGAAGAAGAGGGCCGCCTCCGAAGACTTGGAGCCGGCGATGCCGAAGCAAGGGAAAAGGGTATCACCAGGGGGCTCTGCCCCGACGGGCACCCTCACCGCGTCATGCCCGCCAACGGGCCAGCCCTCCAACGAGCTGTAAGTTAATCGTAAACTCAAAGGTACTACCTTTCTCCGAGTACACTAACCAGGATCCATTCTTTGCAGCCCGACTAGCAGCTCTTCTCAACAGAGTTCGTCTTCGGGCAATCTTCCTCCGGAGATGATGGAGAGTGAGACCCCACCAGCCTCTTCGTCTCCTGAGGCGGGCGACACCGAGGTGTCATCATGGAGGAGTCCGGTTTTGCCAAAGCCAGAGGCTAATCCGTCCGCCACCCTGAGCCCGGAGCGTTCGGCTCCCACGGGGGGCGATGAGAAGGGTCCGACACAGTTCGGTGTCCGGCCGGACATATTGACGGGCCTTCTGGAGCGAGCTGTGCTCTCGGAGGAGCACCACTCATTAATGAGCACGGTGCTCAAGAAGATTTCATCCGCCACAAGCGGTTTGAATGAAGCATTCTGAGAGCCTGCTCAAAGGCTTTGAGGTATGTAGTGAGAAATACACAATTTTTTGGTTGTGAGGCACGCAGCTAGGTGTGCTCCATATGGACAATAGCCCACGAGACTCTGGTTGCCGCCCGAGCGTAAGCGGAGGATCATATTAATGTAATCTTGATTACATTTGTACATATGCGTGGTATCTAAGGATCCCGGCCCGGACAGTTCGTTGAGGTTGCCGAACTAAGGAGGCAAATTGGATCTATTGATGCCGATATCACTTGGTGAGCGAGCGGCTGAGCGACTCACAAGGTATGTGCTCGCTTTCCTTATTATGTTGTATAGAAAAATATGAGGGGGGCATAATATTAATGCGACATGCTTGGACTGCAGACGGTGCTGCTACCGTGGAAGCCCAGAGGGCGGAACTTGCCCAGGCCAAGGAACAAGCTCGGGCCAGCGATACGGCTGCCCTAAAGGCGGCCGAAGAGTTGAGAGCCGAACAGGTTGCTCATCGCCGAAGCGAAGACAAGATAGCCGAAATGGCTGTGGACTTGAAAAATGCCGCCGTACGGTATGAGCTCCTTGAAAAGGAGAATCAGGTTAATTCGGCTGACCTGAACAAGGCACTTAATGCGGCCAAGGAGATGCGGACCGAGGTTAGGGATGCGCGGGAGGAGCTTCGACAGGCCGGAAAAATCGCGGCTGGGAGTCCCTACTTGTTGCGGATGAAGTTCTTGGATCCGAAGTATGCTCTCCTGGATCGACGCTGGAGTCCTACAGACGCTTATGCGGACTTGGCGAAGAGTACCGCTGATGCCGCCGAGTTTTTTGAGGATCAAGGTGATAGAGAAGTGGAGAGACTATTCTGGTCCTAATTCAATGCTCCCGCGCGTCCATTGCCGTTGAATGAGAAGATGGCTGCTTTGGCGGAGCTTCATAGGTTGTCCGGGCTTGCCGTGCGGTCTGTAATAGACCATCTTTGGCCGAAGGGGCCTAAGCTGGACAGTTATTTTGGTTTGGTGCAAGAATTCCTCGGTGCCGTATCTCAGATCGATGCCATGAGAAGGTCGGCGTGTATAGAGGGTGCATGGATGGCACTTCCCGCGTTAAAGCATTTTGGACAGATATGGAGGCCACCCTCATTGCGACCCAGAATCCGGCGGGAGGCCAGGATCCGGCCGAGCTCTATTTGGAGCAGGTAACAGAAGGTGCTCGCTTAATAGAGGCTCAGTGCTCGAAGAATGTCATGTTCGAGTGACAAAGCGTGTCATTGCAAAAACAATGTTATTTTGATTATGAGGCTATATTTATACTTTGTGCCTGAAAGTATTATTTGTACCTCCTGTGCGGCCCTTTATATATATATATATATATGTAATTCTGAAAGTTAGCAGTCGTTGGCTTCAGCCCCCACGCATACAATGCGGGGGTGTTCGCGAAAAATATGCATAATCACACTTGATCCAACGTCTTGGTCCATTAAGGAGGTGATCGCACGTCGAACTAGGCAACCGGACTATATAGTCAGTAACACTTTCACTTAGCCATAAGAGTTTTGGCGGTGGGGCTACTATGTAGCCTGGTACTTTTAACGTGCATCCGAATACGGTAGCGTGTGTACATAATGGGGAAAGCGGTCCTTACGTTAATCTTGGAGGAATTCTAAAGATTACAGTAAGTCTTGAGTGGTTGAAACAGGTCTCTCATTTGTATCATGACGGTCGGTTTTTCGGCTTTCTCTCTTGAGGTGCTCATCCGGAATAACCAAGGCACAATCATGATGTAGTTCTCATTTAGGCCTATAGCCGATAAGAAACGGAACATAAGGCGGCAAACCCGGAGGCAGGAAAACCCAACATTTGACCAAAGACATAATTCGGAGTTGATGCATATAAGGCCAAACTCGTGACGCCAAACACTCCCAAAGGTATTCAGACTTTATGACAGAAAATAGGCTGAAGAACGCCCTTTCGTTATAAACCCTGTATTTCCAGTGCGTGCATTAGTCCTGTCAGTGACGAAATGCCAATAATGGCAGTGTCCTCTGTGGGTATAGCACACAAGGGAAGTCTAAACAACAAGAGGCAATAGAAAAGGTTTACCTGAGGGCTTAATCTAAAGAGAAACCTTTGAGCGGGGCCACACGCGTCTGCGCCTTTGTCTCCGTTGTGCCGTGTCACGGAAGGGTATCGCATTTAATGTTATGCGTAAAAAGAAAACTCATGTAAGCATGCGATTGATAGTAGAAATGTAAAACATTGGCCTGCCGATAGGGTTGAGCCAAGGGTGGGGCTGTATTAAATATCTATAGCCCCTGGTGTCCTCTATGGGATTATGTACATGGCGCCCTGGGTCAGTTTCATCCGGACTGCCGGACTCGTCTAACCGTGTCCGTGGTCTTAACGACCAGTCATGCTTTCCGGTGTTGGATGCCACTTAGGATCCGGCCGCTAGAGCCGCCGCGTATTCCTCCACGCGTGAAGAGCGCTCTGTGTTTCCGTTAACGGTGATGACGCCACGTGGACTGGGCATTTTGAGTGTAAGGTAGGCATAGTGCGGTATTGCGTTGAAGAGGGCGAAGGCCGTTCTTCCAAGTAATGCGTGTTAGCCGCTTTGGAAGGGTGCGATGGTGAAGAGTAGTTCTTCACTTCTGGAGTTTCCTGGGGAGCCGAATGTTACTTCCAGTACGACGGAGCCCCTACCGTAGGCTTCAACGCCTGGTATTACCCCTTCAAAGGTGGTGTTGCTTTGGATAATTCTGGATGGATCTATCCCCATCCTGCGGACAGTGTCCTGGTATATTAAATTGAGACTACTGCCACCGTCCATGAGGACGTGGGTAAGATGGTATCCGTCGATCATTGGGTCAAGCACCAAGGCCTCTGATCCTCCACGTCGAATACTAGTCAGGCAGTCTCTGTGATCAAAGGTGATCGGACAAGTCAACCAGTAGTTAGGTGTGGGTACGATGGGATCTATAGCGTATGCGTCTCTGAGCGCGTGTTCGTGCCTTCTCATGGATGTGTGAGTCGCGTGGATCGTGTTTACTGTTTTAACCTCTGGTGGGAATTTTTTACATCCCCGGTGTTAATTTGGCGAGGTTCATCCTCGTCTTCACTTAGTGTTTCCCTTCCCTTGTGTTCGGCATTTAATTTGTCGGCCTGCTTGAAGACCCAGCACTCTCTGTGAGTGTGGTTTGCGGGTTTGTCAGGTGCCATGAATTTAGCACATCTGTCGAGACTCTGCTCTGCACCGACGGTCCCTCTTTACTACCTTTAGATGGCTTCTTTTCTTTGATCGGGTCGAGAGCCCTGAATCTGGCGTTGACCGTTGTCTTGTCTGGGCTCTCTTCCTTGTTTTGAAGTTTGTTTTTATTCTGTAGTGGTTTCCGTTGCCATCCCTTATTTCGGATGTGCTTGGAGTCAGATGCCTTTACGGGCCAACCAGCTATCTTCACCCACGCAAAAGCGGGTCATGAGGCTTGTTAAAGGCTGCCATTGTCCTTGGCTTTTCTTGGCGAGGTGTCTGGCGAAACCACTCATCGCGGATCTTGTGCTTGAATGCCGCTAAGGCTTGACGTCCGGACAATCGACAATTTGATTCTTCTTAGTGAGGAATCTATTCTATAGTTCTTGGCGGACTCTCCGGGCTGTTGGATTATGTGACTTAAATCGTCCGCATCCAGAGGCCGGACATAAGTCCCTTGGAAATTGGCCCTGAAAGCGTCCTCGAGTTCCTCTCAACTCCCAATTGAATTTTCGGGGAGGCTTTTCAACCAGTGTCGAGTTGGTCCCTTCAGCTTGAGGGGAAGGTATTTGATAGCGTGGAGGTCATCCCCACGAGCCATGTGTATATGTAGGATAAAATCCTCGATCAAGACCCTCAGAGTCCATCATTCCGTCGTATGCCTCTATGTTCACAGGTTTAAAACCACATGGAAATTCATAGTCGATGCTTCTTGGTGAAGCACGAGGGGTGAGCAGCCCTCTACATACACAGATGTGTTGTGGCATGCCGTCGGCTGTTGTTGTGTCCGGTGTTTGTTACGGCTGGTATCCGATCGGTATGATCGTTTGGATGACCATAGTCCCGCCGAGGTGTGTCCTTTAGATCCGTAGATGGACCTAGCCGCCGGCTTTCTTATCCAGTGCTCACGTAGATCGTGCTGCTCGTCATGGTTATGAAGTGGTTAGATCCGGCCTCACAGTGCGTGTTGTTCTTTGGTGGAACGGCCTCGTCGTCGAATTCTGACAGCAGCTTGCGTTTTGGATAGCTCTTTGTATGGCGATGGTCGCCGTATCTTTCTTTGGTGTCTAGCACTCTATTCCATCTGCGATTGAGCGTTTCCTGTTCAGCCTTTAGCCTTTGCTTCTGCTTCTTCAGACTTCTCACGGTGGCCATAAGCCTTCTGTGGAGGTTATCTCGTTCCCCGCGTGTTTCTGGGACAACGAATGCATCGTCGTCCGGACTATGTTCTTGTCCTGGGGCGGTTTGATTAATTCGTCCATCGGGATCATTGTGGTCGGGCGTCTGCTCCGAGCTATGTTCGGCATGACCTGGCTCATCCTGCTCCATCGCTGGGTCCGTATGGTCGTTGTTGCCTTCGGGGTTGACTGGAGTGTCGATCTTTGTGGCGCTCTTGTCGCTATTTTCTTGTTCTTTGGACTTGGAGCGCGCTCGTGACGCGTCGTTTTGGTTTTTTCCTGGGGGTTTTATCTTCCGGATTGTCGCCGTCCTCCTCCTTAGGCATATCCACCATGTATATATCGTATGAGGAGGTAGCTGTCCACCGCCCCATGCGCGGTGGTTCCTGTTCTTTTCCTGCATCGTCGTCATACCGTCGATGTCTTCGTAGTCGAAATCAAGCACGTCAGTTAGATCATCGACCGTGGCAATGAAGTGGGTGGTGGGTGGGCCACGAATTCCTTCGCCGCTTCCCTCGAGCGGACATAGTTCATGGGAGAGTCTCCCTCGACAAAGAGAGAGACTTTAACGAGTTCAGCACGTCGCCAAAGGGTGAGTGCTGGAAGATATCCGCGGCGGTGAACTCCACTACAGGGGCCCAACCAGGTTCGGTGGGCTCAAGAGAGCACGGAGTGGAACCTACAGCCGGATATGAGTCCGGGGGTCCGGTGTCACATGCTTCTTTGGGGGCGAGGCCTGTGTTCGGCTCTACCGCCGATGAGTGTGCGGCCCGCGGGGCAGGGTCCATCCTCCGCTCCTTAGGCAGCAGCGGTCTGCTCCGGATTTAGGTCCGGATCTGCCGCGAGGATGACATCCCGAGCATTGTCCGGCAAGCAGGTCTAAGCCGTGCTCATCGTGACCGTCCGGCGCTCCTGGCACAGGCCCGAATCCGTTGAAGATCAAGTCTCCGCGGATATCAGCCGTGTAGTTCAGGTTTCCGAACCTGATCTGGTGGCCCGGGGCGTAGCTGTCGATCTGCTCCAGATGGCCAAGCGAATTGGCCCGCAGTGCGAAGCCGCCGAACACGAAGATCTGTCCGGGGAGAAAAGTCTCACCCTGGACCGTGTTGTTGACGATGATTGAAGGAGCCATCGAGCCTTGCAGCGGCGACACAGAGGAACTCTCAATGAAAGCACCAATGTCGGTGTCAAAACCGGCGGATCTCGGGTAGGGGGTCCCTATCTGTGCGTCTTAGGCTGATGGTAATAGAAAGCAAGGGACACAATGTTTACCCAGGTTCGGGCCCTCTCGATGGAGGTAAACCCTACTTCCTGCTTGATTAATATTGATGATATGAGTAGTACAAGAGTAGATATACCACGAGATCGTAGAGGCTAAACCCTAGGAGCTACTCTATGATGATTATGGTTGTGATCATGATCGGCCTTCTAAGGACCATCCTCTCCGGTTTATATAGACTCCGGAGAGGGCTAGGGTTTACATGGAGTCGGTTACAAGGTAGGAAATATATTATCCGGATCGCCTAGCTTGTCTTCCTCGCATAAAGGAGAGTCCCATCCGAACTACGAGGCGAGTCTTGAGTCTTGTATCTTCACGCTCCAATAGTCCGGACAAAGTATATAGTCCGGCTGTCTGGATACCCCCTAATCCAGGACTCCCTCAACGCCCCCGATTCAATCATACACTAATCATACACGCAAACATGTACGATCAATATCAGGGACTCACGGGAAGATATCACAACACAACTCTAAAAATAATAATCAAACAAGCATCATAATACAAGCCAGGGGCCTCGAGGGCTCGAATACAAGTGCTCGATCATAGACGAGTCAGCGGAAGCAACAATATCTGAGTACAGAGATAAGTTAAACACGTTGCCATAAGATGGTGTTACCTCTTGAGCACAACGTTGGTTTTCCCTTGAAGAGGAAAGGGTGATGCAACAAAGTAGCGTAAGTATTTCCCTCAGTTTTGAGAACCAAGGTATCAATCCAGTAGGAGGCCACGCTCAAGTCCCACGCACCTAGACAAACAAATAAGAACCTTGCGACCAACGCGATAAAGGGGTTGTCAATCCCTTCACGGCCACTTGCAAAAGTGAGATCTGATAGAGATGATAAGATAATATTTTTGATATTTTTATGATAAAGACTAAAATTAAAGAAAGCAAAATAAACAGTAATGGAAATTGCTAGTTGTTGGAAGATTAATATGATGGAAAATAGACCCGGGGGCCATAGGTTTCACTAGTGGCTTCTCTCAAGATAGCATTAATATTACGGTGGGTGAACAAATTACTGTCGAGCAATTGATAGAATTGAGCATAGTTATGAGAATATCTAGGCATGATCATGTATATAGGCATCACGTCCGCGACAAATAGACCGACTCCTATCTGCATCTACTACTATTACTCCACACATCGACCGCTATCCAGCATGCATCTAGAGTATTAAGTTCATAAGAACAGAGTAACGCTTTAAGCAAGATGACATGATGTAGAGGATAAACTCAAGCAATATGATATAAACCCCATCTTTTTTATCCTCGATGGCAACAATACAATACGTGTAGTTTCCCTTTCTGTCGCTGGGATCGAGCACCGCAAGATTGAACCCAAAGCTAAGCACTTCTCCCATTGCAAGAAAGATCAATCTAGTAGGCCAAACCAAACTGATAATTCGAAGAGACTTGCAAAGATAACCAATCATACATAAAAGAATTGAGAGGAGATTCAAATATTGTTCATAGATAATCTTGATCATAAACCCACAATTCATCGGATCTCGACAAACACACCGCAAAAAGAAGATTACATCGAATAGATCTCCAAGAGAATCGAGGAGAACTTTGTATTGAGATCCAAAGACAGAGAAGAAGCCATCTAGCTAATAACTATGGACCGAAGGTCCAAGTAAACTACTCACACATCATCGGAGAGGCTATGGTGTTGATGTAGAAGCCCTCCATGATCAATGCCCCCTCCGTGAGCCTTGAAAAAAGGCCCCAAGATGGGATCTCATGGAGTACGAGAAGGTTGCAGCGGTGGAAATAGGGTTTCGTGGTGCTCCTGGATGTTTTCGGGCAATGCGTAGGTATATATAGGCGAAAAGAAGTCGGTTAGGAGCTACGAGGGGCCCACGGTGAGGGGCGCGCCCGAGGCGGCGCGCCTCCCTGCCTCGTGGCCTCCTCGTTGATTGCTTGACGTCCACTCCAAGTCCTCTGGATCACGTTTGTTCCGAAAATCACGTTCCCGAAGGTTTCATTCCGATTGGACTCCGTTTGATATTCCTTTCCTTCGAAACACTGAAATACGCAAAAAAACAGCAATTTGGGCTGGGCCTCCGGTTAATAGGTTAGTCCCAAAAATAATATAAAAGTGTATAATAAAGCCCATTAAACATCGAAACAGATAATATAATAGCATGGACCAATCAAAAATTATAGATACGTTGGAGACGTATCAAGCATCCCCAAGCTTAATTCCTGCTCGTCCTTGAGTAGGTAAATGATAAAAATAGAAATTTTGATGTGGAATGCTACTTAGCATAATTTCCGATGTAATTATCTTAATTGTGGCATGAATATTCAGATCCAAAGGATTCAAAATAAAAGTTCATATTGACATAAAAATAGTAATACTTCAAGCATACTAGCAAGTAATCATGTCTTACCGAAATAACATAGCAAAAGAAAGCTTATCCCTACAAAATCATATAGTTAGGCTATGCTTCATTTTCATCACACAAAATACTCCCATCATGCACAACCCCGGTTTCAGCCAAGCAATTGGTTCATACTTTTTAACGCGCTTAAGCTTTTTCAACTCTTACGCAATACATGAGGGCAAGCCATGGACATAGCACTATATGTGGAATAGAGTGGTGGTTGTGAAGAGGACAAAAAGGGAGAAGATAGTCTCACATCAACTAGGCGTATCAGCGGGCTATGGAGATGCTCGTTAATAGATATCAATGTGAGTGAGTAGTGATTGCCATGCAACGAATGCAGTAGAGCTATAAATGTATGAAAGCTCAACAAAAGAAACTAAGTGGGTGTGCATCCAACTTGCTTGCTCACGAAGACCTAGGACATTTTGAGGAAGCCCATCATTGGAATATACAAGCCAAGTTCGATAATGAAAAATTACCACTAGTATATGAAAGTGACAACATAGCAGACTCTCTATCATGAAGATCATGGTGCTACTTTGAAGCACAAGTGTGGAAAAAGGACAGTAACATTGTCCCTTCTCTCTTTTTCTCTCATTTTTTCATTTTTTCTTTTTTTCTCTTTTTTTGGGCCCCTTTTTTTTTTCTTTGGCCTCCCCTTTTTTTTATTTAGTCCGGAATCTCATCCTGACTTGTGGGGGAATCATAGTATCCATCATCCTTTCCTCACATGGGACAATGCTCTAATAATGATGATCATCACACTTTTATTACTTACAACTCAAGAATTACAACTCAATACTTAGAACAAAATATGACTCTATGTGAATGCCTCTGGCGGTGTACCGGGATATGCAATGAATCAAGAGTGACATGTATGAAAATAGTATGAATGGTGGCTTTGCCACAAATACAATGTCAACTACATGATCATGCAAAGTAATATGACAATGATGAAGTGTATCATAATAAACGGAACGGTGGAAAGTTGCATGGCAATATATCTCGGAATGGCTATGGAAATGCCATGATAGGTAGGTATGGTGGCTGTTTTGAGGAAGATATAAGGATGTTTATGTGTGATAGAGCGTATCATATCACGGGGTTTGGATGCACCGGCAAAGTTTGCAACAACTCCCAAGGTGAGAAAGGGCAATGCACGGTACCGTAGAGGCTAGAAAATTTGTGGAAGGATGAGAGTGCGTATAACCCATGGACTCACATTAGTCAGAAAGAACTCATATACTTATTGCAAAAGTTTACTTAGCCCTCGAAGCAAAGTACTACTATGCATGCTCCTAGGGGAAGGGTTGGTAGGAGTTAACCATCGCGCGATCCCGACCTCCACACATAAGGAAGGCAATCAAAAGAGCACCCCATGCAACAAATTTGTTACACAAATTTTACCATACGTGCATGCTACGGGACTTGCCAACTTCAACACAAGTATTTCTCAATTTCATAATTACCCAACTAGCATGACTCTAACATTACCAGCTTTATATCTCAAAACAATTATCAAGCATCAAATTGATCATGCACTTTCTATGATAGTTTTTATTATACCCATCATACTAGAACCAATTTCTATAACCATAGCAAGTACCATGCTGTTCTAGAAGACTCTCAAAATAATATAAGTGAAGCATGAGAGATCAATAAAACCACCACCGTGCTCTAAAAGATATAAGTGAAGCACTAGAGCAAAAACTATATAGCTCAAAAGATATAAGTGAAGCACATAGAGTATTCTAATAAATTTCGAATCATGTGTGTCTCTCTCAAAAGGTGTGTACAGAAAGGATGATTGTGGTAAACTAAAAAGCAAAGACTCAAATCATACAAGACGCTCCAAGCAAAATACATATCATGTGGTGAATAAAAATATAGCCCCAAGTAAAGTTACCTATAGACGAAGACAAAAGAGGGGATGCCTTTCGGGGCATCCCCAAGCTTAGGTTTTGGTTGTCCTTGAATTTTACCTTGGGGTGCCTTGGGAATCCCCAAGCTTAGGCTCTTGCTACTCTTTGTTCCATAATCCATCAAATCTTTACCCAAAACTTGAAAACTTCACAACACAAAACTCAACAGAAAATCTCATAAGCTCCGTTAGCAAAATAAAACAAACCACCACTTTAAGGTACTGTATTGAACTCATTAATTATTTATATTGGTGCTAAACCTACTGTATTCAAACTTCTCTATGGTTTATAATCTATTTTACTAGCCATAGATTCATTAAAATAAGCAAACAACACACGAAAAACAGAATCCTGTCAAAAATAGAACAGTCTGTAGTAATCTGTATCTAACGCAAACTTCTGGAACCTAAAAAAATTCTACCAAATTAGGAAGTCCTAGATAATTTGTTTATTGATCTACTGCAAAAAGAATCAACTGAAAAACACGTTTTTGTGAATTATGAAAACTAATCTCGTTCGCGCAAAGTTTCTGTTTTTTACAGCAAGATCAAATAACTATCGCCGTAGGTTATCCTAAAGGTTATACTTGGCACAAACACTAATTAAAACACAAAAACGAATCTAACCAGAGGCTAGATGAATTATTTATTACTAAACAAAACCAAAAAGAAAGAAACAAAAATAAAATTGGGTTGCCTCCCAACAAGCGCTATCGTTTAACGCCCCTAGCTAGGCATAAAAACAAGGATAGATCTAGGTATTGCCATCTTTGGTAGGCAACCCATAAGTGGCCTTCATAATGGATTCATAAAGTAATTTAATATTCTTTCTAGGGAAGTATTCCATGCCTTTCCTTAATGGAAATTGGAATCTAATATTCCCTTCCTTCATATCAATAATTGCACCAATCGTTCTAAGAAAAGGTCTACCAAAAATAATAGGACATGAAGGATTGTAATCTATATCAAGAACAATAAAATATACGGGCACATGATTCCTATTTGAAACAATAAGAACATCATTAATTCTTCCCATAGGTTTCTTGATAGTGGAATCCGCAAGGTGCAAGTTTAAAGAGCAATCCTCAAATTCACGGAAACCTAGCAAATCACACAAAGTCTTAGGAATTGTGGAAACACTAGCACCCAAATCACACAAAGCATAGCATTCATGATCTTTAATTTTAATTTTAATTGTAGATTCCCACTCATCATAAAGTCTTCTAGGGATAGAAACTTCCAACTCAAGTTTTTCTTCATAAGATTGCATCAAAGCATCAACGATATGTTTAGTAAAGGCTTTATTTTGACTATAAGCATGAGGAGAATTTAGTACGGATTGCAACAAGGAAATAAAATCTATTAAAGAGCAATTATCATAGTTAAATTCCTTGAAATCCAAAATAGTGGGTTCAATGCTATCTAAAGTTTTGACCTCTTCAATCTCACTTTTACCAAATTTTGCATCAAGATCTAAAAACTCTGAATTATTGGGACGCCTTTTAACTAAAGTTGACTCATCTCCAGTCCCATCATTATCAAGATTCATATTGCAAAACAAAGATTTAATAGGAGACACGTCAATAACTTTTAGATCTTCATCCTTATTCTCATAAAAAAATTCCGGTTTAGTGGCCATCTTATTAACTAAGGTGGCCTGCTTATCCGAAATTTTAGCTATTAATTTTTCAAGATGAACAATCTGAGATTTCAAACCATAAAATTACTTATACATATCATCAAGCTCTTTATTCATGTATTCCATAAAGCCTTTTTGTTCCTTAAGCTCGTTTCTAAAGAAATTATTATGCTCAAATTGTAAAGTCATAAAACTCCGGACATTGCTTTCAATCTCTTCCAATCTTTTAAGGTGAAGATCACCAAATCTAGGCAGGGCCATAGGGGCAACAATCAACAAGAGGCAAGCAAAAAGAGGCGAACGGAAAAAGAGCGCGAATAAAACGGCAAGGGTGAAGTGGGGGAGAGGAAAACGAGAGGCAAATGGAAAATAATGTAATGCGAGGGATAAGAGTTTGTGATGGGTACTTGGTATGTCTTGACTTGTGCGTAGACTCCCCGGCAACGCCGCCAGAAATCCTTCTTGCTACCTCTTGAGCACAGCGTTGGTTTTCCCTTGAAGAGGAAATGGTGATAGAGCAAAGTAGCGTAAGTATTTCCCTCAGTTTTGAGAACCAAGGTATCAATCCAGTAGGAGGCCACGCTCAAGTCCCATGCACCTACACAAACAAATAAGTACCTTGCAACCAACGCGATAAAGGGGTTGTCAATCCCTTCATGGCCACTTGCAAAAGTGAGATCTGATAGAGATGATAAGATAATATTTTTGGTATTTTTATGATAAAGACTAAAAGTAAAGAAAGCAAAATAAACGGTAATGGAAATTGCTAGTTGTTGGAAGATTAATATGATGGAAAATAGACCCAGGGGGCATAGGTTTCACTAGTGGCTTCTCTCAAGATAGCATTAATATTACGGTAGGTGAACAAATTACTGTCGAGCAATTGATAGAATTGAGCATAGTTATGAGAATATCTAGGCATGATCATGTATATAGGCATCACGTCCGCGACAAGTAGACCGACTCCTGCCTGCATCTACTACTATTACTCCACACATCGACCGCTATCCAACATGCATCTAGAGTATTAAGTTCATAAGAACAGAGTAACGCTTTAAGCAAGATGACATGATGTAGAGGGATAAACTCAAGCGATATGATATAAACCCCATCTTTTATCCTCGGTGGCAACAATACAATACGTGTCATTTCCCTTTACATCCTTTGGGATGGACACCGCAAGATTGAACCCAAAGCTAAGCACTTCTCCCATTGCAAGAAAGATCAATCTAGTAGGCCAAACCAAACTTATAATTCAAAGAGACTTGCAAAGATAACCAATCATACATAAAAGAATTCAGAGGAGATTCAAATATTGTTCATAGATAATCTTGATCATAAACCCACAATTCATCGGATCTCGACAAACACACTGCAAAAGAAGATTACATCGAATAGATCTCCAGGAGAATCAAGGAGAACTTTGTATTGAGATCCAAAGAAAGATAAGAATCCATCTAGCTAATAACTATGGACCCGAAGGTCTGAAGTAAACTACTCACACATCATCGGAGAGGATATGGTGTTGATGTAGAAGCCCTCCGTGATCAATGCCCTCTCCGGCGGAGCGCCGGAAAAGGCCCCAAGATGGGATCTCATGGGTACAGAAGGTTGCGGTGGTGGAAATAGGGTTTCGTGGTGCTCCTGGATGTTTTCTGGGTACGTAGGTATATATAGGCGAAAGAAGTCGGTCAGGAGAGCTACGAGGGGCCCATGAGGGCGGGGGCGCGCCCAGGGGGGCAGGCGCGCCTCCCTACCTCGTGGCCTCCTCGTTGATTGCTTGACGTCCTTTCCAAGTCCTTTGGATCACGTTTGTTCCTAAAATCATGTTCCCGAAGGTTTCATTCCGCTTGGACTCCGTTTGATATTCCTTTCCTTCGAAACACTGAAATAGGCAAAAAACAGCAATTTGTGCTGGGCCTCTGGTTAATAGGTTAGTCCCAAAAATAATATAAAAGTGTATAATAAAGCCCATTAAACATCCAAAACAGATAATATAATAGCATGGAACAATAAAGAATTATAGATACGTTGGAGACGTATCAGATGGCTAGCACAAACTGGGATACAGATCGAAAGAGGTGCATGCCTCCTGCCTGGGATCCTCCTAAACTACTCCTAGTCGTCGGTGGCCTGAACGTAGTATTAGGCACCCTCGGTGTAGTAGGGGTCGTCGTCAACGGTGGCGTCTGGCTCCTGCGCTCCAACATCTGGTTGCGACGTCCGAGAAGAAGAGGAAAAGGGGGAAAAGATGGAGCAAAGCAACCGTGAGTACTCACCCAAAGTACTCGCAAGCAAGGATCTACCCTACATATGCATGGGTATCTATGTAAAGGGGCAATATCGGTCGATTGAACTGTAGAATGCCAGAATAAGAGGGGGATAGCTAGTCCTATCGAAGACTACGCTTCTGGCAGCCTCCATCTTGCAGCATGTAGAAGAGAGTAGATGGTAAGTTCACCAAGTATCATCACATAGCATAATCCTATCCGGCGATCCTCTCCTCGTCGCCCTGTGAGAGAGCGATCACCGGGTTGTATCTGGCACTTGAAAGTGTGTGTTTTATTAAGTATCCGGTTCTAGTTGTCATAAGGTCGGCACAACTCCGGTCACATTACCGCGGACATGGCTATTCGAATATTTCAATCTTCCCTACAGGGGTGAACCACATTACCCGACACGCTCGATCCCTCTGGCCGGGCACACTTTCCCGGGTCATGACCGGCCTCGGGAGATCAACACGTCGCAGCCCTACGTAGGCCTAACAGAGAGGTCAGCACGCTGATCTAAATCCTATGCGCGTAGGGGTCTGGGCCCATCGCCCATTGCACACCTGCACGTTGCGAACGCGACCGGTGAGCAGACCTAGCAACCTCCATTACAAAGGAAGTTGCGTTATGCGGTCCTACCCGGCGCGCGTCGCTTAGTCGCTAACGTCTAGGAGGCTACGGCTGATACCACGACGCCGGTTGCCCATATCTTGTCCCACATGGCGGTTGGTGCATATAAGGTCAACGATCCAACTTAGATCAAATACCAGGATCTTGCTAAGTGTGTTTTTATGAAGTAACCGCGGACGCCGACCAGGACCAGGCCCACCTCTCACCTAGATGGTCTCAACCTGCCCTGTCGTGCCGCCACAAAGATCCACACAGAGGGCCGCCGGGACAAATGTCCTTTCAGCCCCAATCAAGTGAATCACTTTCATGGTACTCTACGAGCCGACCCGACTTTAGTCACCACCTGAATAGTATGTATGTATGTATATAGTATATACCCATGATCACCTCCCGAGTGATCACGGCCTGATAGTATAGCATGGTAGACGGACAAGAATGTAGGGCCACAGATGATAAACAAGCATCCTATACTAAGCATTTAGGATTGCAGGTAAGGTATCAACCACTATGGCAACAATGACAGGCTATGCAACAGAATAGGATTAACCGAAAACAGTAACATGCTACACTACTCTAATGCAAGCAGTAGAGGGAAGGAATGTGAGATATCTGGTGATCAGGGGGGGGGCTTGCCTGATTGCTTTGTCAAGAAGGAGGGGTCGTCAACACCGTAGTCGTACTGGGTAGCAGCGGCTGAGGGAGTCCTGGACTAAGGGGTCCTCGGGCGTCCGACCTGTTATCCATGGGCCGGACTGATGGGCTGTAAAGATACGAAGGCCGAAGACAATACCCGTGTCCGGATTGGACTCTACTTGGCGTGGAAGGCAAGCTAGGCGACCTGTTATGAAGATTCCTTCTTATGTAACCGACCCCATGTAACCCTAGATCTCTCTGGTGTCTATATAAACCGGAGAGTATAGTCCGGATTGGGGCATACTCATTACCATATTCACATAGGATAGACTTCTAGGGTTTAGCCATTACGATCTCGTGGTAGATCAACTCTTGTAACACTCATATTCATCAAGATCAATCAAGCAGGAAGTAGGGTATTACCTCCATAGAGAGGGCCCGAACCTGGGTAAACATCGTGTCCCCCGACTCCTATTACCATTGATCCTAGACGCACAGTTCGGGACCCCCTACCCAAGATCTGCCGGTTTTGACACCGACATTGGTGCTTTCATTGAGAGTTCCACTGTGCCATTGATGAAAGGTTTGATGGCCCCTTCAATCGTCAGTAATGACGTGGTCCAAGGAGAAACCTTCCTCTCCGGAGAGATCTTTGTATTCGCGTGCTTCGCATCGCTGAGGCCAACTCGCTCGACCATTTGGAGCAGATCGATAGCTACGCCCCTGGCCATCAGGTCAGATTCGGAAGCCTGAACTACGTCGTGGACATCCGTGGAGTGCTCTCTACTACGCAACCTTCTTCTTGTAGACATTGTTGGGCCTCCAAGTGCAGAGGTTTGTAGGACAGCAGCAAATTTCATCAAGTGGATGACCTAAGTTTATCAATCCGTGGGAGGCGTAGGATGAAGATGGTCTCTCTCAAACAACCCTGCAACCAAATAACAAAGAGTCTCTTGTGTCCCCAACACCCAATACAATTTGTAAATTGTATAGATGCACTAGTTCGGCGAAGAGATGGTGATACAAGTGCAATATGGATGGTAGATATAGGTTTTTGTAATCTGAAAATATAAAAACAGCAAGGTAACAAGTGGTAAGAGTGAGCGTAAACGGTATTGAAATGCTAGGAAACAAGGCCTAGGGTTCATACTTTCACTAGTGCAAGTTCTCTCAACAATAATAACATAATTGGATCATATAACTATCCCTCAACATGCAGCAAAGAGTCACTCCAAAGTCACTAATAGCGAAGAACAAGCAGAAGAGATTATGGTAGGGTACGAAACCACCTCAAAGTTATTCTTTCCGATCAATCCATTGGGCTATTCCTATAAGTGTCACAAACAGCCCTAGAGTTCGTAGTAAAATAACACCTTAAAAACACTCATCAACCAAAACCCTAATGTCACCTAGATACTCCAATGTCACCTCAAGTATCCGTGGGTATGATTATACGATATGCATCACACAATCTCAGATTCATCTATTCAACCAACACATAGAACCTCAAAGAGTGCCCCAAAGTTTCTACCGGAGAATCAAGATTTAAAACGTGCCAACCCCTATGCATAGGTTCATGGGAGGAACCCATAAGTTGATCACCAAAACATACATCAAGTGAATCACGTGATATCCCATTGTCACCACAGATACGCACGGCAAGACATACATCAAGTGTTCTCAAATCATTAAAGACTCAATCCGATAAGATTACTTCAAAGGGAAAACTCAATCCATTACAAGAGAGTAGAGGGGGAGAAGCAACATAAGATCCAACTATAATAGCAAAGCTCGCGATACATCAAGATCGTATCACCTCAAGAACACGAGAGAGAGAGAGAGAGAGAGAGAGATCAAACACATAGCTACTGGTACATACCCTCAGCCCCGAGGGTGAACTACTCCCTCCTCGTCATGGAGAGCGCCGAGATGATGAAGATGGCCACCGGTGAGGGATCCCCCCTCCGGCAGGGTGCCAGAACAGGGTCCCGATTGGTTTTTTGTGGCTACAGAGGCTTGCGGCGGCGGAACTCCCGATCTATTCTATTCTTCGATCGTTTTAGGCTATATGGATATATATAGGCGGAAGAAGTACGTCACGGGAGCCACGAGGGGCCCACGAGGGTGGAGGGCGCGCCCTAGGGTGGTGGGCGCGCCCCCCTACCTCGTGGATCCCTCCTTTGTTTCCTGACGTGCACTCCAAGTTTATCCAGTAGGTTTCTTCCAAAAATAACTTCTCCAGTTGGTTTCATTCCGTTTCGACTCCGTTTGATATTCCTTTTCTTCGAAACACTGAAACAAGGGAAAAAACAGGTACTGGCACTGGGCTCTGGATCAATAAGTTAGTCCCAAAAATAATATAAAACTGCATAATAAAGCCCATAAACATCCAAGATGGATAATATAATAGCATGGAACAATAAAAAATTATAGATACGCAGCATCCCTAAGCTTAATTCCTGCTCGTCCTCGAGTAGGTAAATGATAAAAACAGAATTTTTGATGTGGAATGCTACTTGGCATAATTTCAATGTAATTCTTCTTAATTGTGGTATGAATATTCAGATCCGAAAGATTCAAGACAAAAGTTTAATATTGACATGAAAATAATAATACTTCAAGCGTACTAACAAAGCAATTATGTCTTCTCAAAATAACATTGCCAAAGAAAGTTATCCCTACAAAATCATATAGTCTGGCTATGCTCTATCTTCACCACACAAAGTATTTAAATCATGCACAACCCTGATGACAAGCCAAGCAATTGTTTCATACTTTTGACATTCTCAAACTTTTTCAATCTTCACGCAATACATGAGCGTGAGCCATGGATATAGCACTATATGTGGAATAGAATGGTGGTTGTGGAGAAGACAAAAAAGGGGAAGATAGTCTCACATCAACTAGGCGTATCAACGGGCTATGGAGATGCCCATCAATAGATATCAATGTGAGTGAGTAGGGATTGCCATGCAACGGATGCACTAGAGCTATAAGTATATGAAAGCTCAACAAAAGAAACTAAGTGGGTGTGCATCCAACTCGCTTGCTCATGAAGACCTAGGGCATTTTGAGGAAGCCCATCATTGGAATATACAAGCCGAGTTCTATAATGAAATATTCCCACTAGTATATGAAAGTGACAACATAGGAGATTCTCTATCATGAAAATCATGGTGCTACTTTGAAGCACAAGTGTGGTAAAAGGATAGTAACATTGTCCCTTCTCTCTTTTTCTCTTATTTTTTTAATTTTTTTATTTGGGCCTTTTCTCTTTTTTTATGGCCTCTTTTCTTTATTTTTCGTCCGGAGTCTCATCCCGACTTGTGGGGGAATCATAGTCTCCATCATCCTTTCCTCACTTAGGACAATGCTCTAAAAATGATGATCATCACACTTTTATTTACTTACAACTCATGAATTACAACTCGATACTTAGAACAAGATATGACTCTATATTAATGCCTCCGGCGGTGTACCGGGATGCGCAATGACTCATGAGTGACATGTATGAAAATAATGAACGACGGCTTTGGCACAAATACAATGTCAACTACATGATCATGCAAAGCAATATGACAATGATGAAGTGTGTCATAATAAACGGAACGGTGGTAAGTTGCATGGCAATATATCTCGGAATGGCTATGGAAATGCCATGATAGGTAGGTATGGTGGCTGTTTTGAGGAAGGTATATGGTGGGTGTATGATACCCGGTGAAGGTGCGATATTAGAGAGGCTAGCAATGGTGGAAGGGTGAGAGTCGATAATCCATGGACTCAACATTAGTCATAAAGAACTCACAGACTTATTGCAAAAATCTATTAGTTATCGAAACAAAGTACTACTGGCGCATGCTCCTAGGGGATAGATTGCAGGAAAAGACCATCGCTCATTCCCCGACCGCCACTCATAAGGAAGACAATCAATAAATAAATCATGCTCCGACTTCATCACATAACGGTTCACCATACGTGCATGCTACGTGAATCACAAACTTTAACACAAGTATTTCTTAAATTCACAACTACTCAACTAAAATGACTCTAATATCACCATCTTCATATCTCAAAACAATTATCAAGCATCAAACTTTTCTTAGTATTCAACACACTCATAAGAATTCTTACAAATCTGGTATGCTTAGCATATTAGGATTATTTAAGAAAATTACCATGCTATTTAAGACTCTCAAAATAATCTAAGTGAAGCATGAGAGATCAATAGTTTCTATAAAACAAATCCACCAATTGCGGTTTCTAAATGATATAAGTGAAGCACTAGAGCAAACAACAAACTACTCCGAAAAGATATAAGTGAAGATCAATGAGTAGTGGATAATTATGCAACTATGTGAAGACTCTCCCATTTAATAATTTCAGATCTTAGTATTTTATTCAAACATCAAGCAAAGCTAAAGAAAATAAAATGATGCTCCAAGCAAAACACATATCATGTGGTGAATAAAAATATAGCTCCAAATAAAGTTACCGATGAACGAAGACGAAAGAGGGGATGCCTTCCCGGGCATCCCCAAGCTTAGGCTCTTGGTTGTCCTTGAATATTACCTCGGGGTTCCTTGGGCATCCCCAAGCTTAGGCTCTTGCCACTCCTTATTCCATAGTCCATCGATTCTTTACCCAAAACTTGAAAACTTCACAACACAAACTTAACAGAAATCTCGTGAGCTCCGTCAGCAAAAGAAAACAAAACACCACTTGAAGGTACTGTAATGAACTCATTCATTATTTGTATTTGTGTTAAACCTACTGTATTCCAACTTCTCTATGGTTTATAAACTATTTTACTAGCCATAGAGTCATCAAAATAAGCAAACAACACACGAAAACAGAATCTGTCAAAAACAGAACAGTCTGTAGTAATCTGTATCAAACGCAAACTTCTGGAACTCCAAAAATTCTAAAATAAATTGGTGGACCTGAGGAATTTGTCTAGTAATCCTCTGCAAAAAGAATCAACTAAATAAAACTCTCCAGTAAAAGGTTTTAGCTAATCTTGTGAGCGCTAAAGTTTCTGTTTTTTACAGCAAAGGTTCTACTTGGCACAAACAATAATTAAAACATAAAAACACATCTAAACAGAAGCTAGATGGATTATTTATTCCTAAACAGAACCAAAAAGCAAGAAACTAAAATAAAATTGGGTTGCCTCCCAACAAGCGCTAACGTTTAACGCCCCTAGCTAGGCATGATGATTTCAATGATGCTCACATAAGAGATAATAATTGAAACATAAAGAGAGAATCATGAAGAATATGACTAGCACATTTAAGTCTAACCCACTTCCTATGCATAGGGATTTTGCGAGCAAACAACTTATGGGAACAAGAATCCAACTTGCATAGGAAGGTAAAACAAGCATAACTTCAAGATTCTAAGCACATTGAGAGGTAACTTGATATTATTGCAATATGTAGAAGCATATGATCCTCTCTCATATTAATTTTCAGTAGCATCATGAATTAATTCAACAATATAACCAGCACCTAAAGCATTCTTTTCCTGATCTACTTGCATAGAAATTTTATTACTCTCCACATAAGCAAATTTGTTCTCATCAATAGTAGTGGGAGCAAACTCAACAAAATAACTACCATGTGATTGAAAATTAAGATCAAGATGACAAGTTTCATTGTTATCATTATTCTTTATAGCATACATGTCATCACAATAATCATCGTAGATAGGAGGCATGCTTTCATCATAGTAAATTTGCTCATCAAAACTTGGGGGACTAAACATATCATCTTCATCAAACATAGCTTCCCCAAGCTTGTGGCTTTGCATATCATTAGCATCATGGATATTCAAGGAATTCATACTAACAACATTGCAATCATGCTCATCATTCGAAGATTTAGTGCCAAACATTTTAATGCATTCTTCTTCTAACACTTTGGCACAATTTTCCTTTCCATCATTCTCACGAAAGATATAAAAAAAGATGAAGCGTATGAGACAAACTCAATTCCATTTTTTTGTAGTTTTCTTTTATAAACTAAACTAGTGCTAAAACAAGAAACAAAAAGATTCGATTGCAAGATCGAAAGATATACCTTCAAGCACTCACCTCCCCGGCATGGCGCCAGAAAAGAGCTTAGTTGATGGGGTGTGAGTGCCGCTTACCTAACCTCCCTCCAACACGGCGCTTGAAAAAGATCTTGATGTCTACTATGCAACCTTCTTCTTGTAGACGTTGTTGGGCCTCCAAGTGCAGAGGTTTGTAGGACAGTAGCAAATTTCCTCAAGTGGATGACCTAAGGTTTATCAATCCGTGGGAGGCGTGGGATGAAGATGTTCTCTCTCAAACAACCCCTGCAACCAAATAACAAAGAGTCTCTTGTGTCCCCAACACACCCAATACAATGGTAAATTGTATAGATGCACTAGTTCGGCGAAGAGATGGTGATACAAGTGCAATATGGATGGTAGATATAGGTTTTTGTAATCTGAAAATATAAAAACAGCAAGGTAACAAGTGGTAAAAGTGAGCGTAAACGGTATTGCAATGCTAGGAAACAAGGCCTAGGGTTCATACTTTCACTAGTGCAAGTTCTCTCAACAATAATAACATAGTTGGATCATATAACTATCCCTCAACATGCAACAAAGAGTCACTCCAAAGTCACTAATAGCGGAGAACAAACAAAGAGATTATGGTAGGAGTACGAAACCACCTCAAAGTTATTCTTTCCGATCAATCCATTGGGCTATTCCTATAAGTGTCACAAACAGCCCTAGAGTTCGTAGTAAAATAACACCTTAAAAACACTCATCAACCAAAACCCTAATGTCACCTAGATACTCCAATGTCACCTAGATACTCCAATGTCATCTCAAGTATCCGTGGGTATGATTATACGATATGCATCACACAATCTCAGATTCATCTATTCAACCAACACATAGAACCTCAAAGAGTGCCCCAAAGTTTCTAACGGAGAATCAAGACGAAAACGTGTACCAACCCCTATGCATAGGTTCATGGGCGGAACCCGCAAGTTGATCACCAAAACATACATCAAGTGAATCACGTGATATCCCATTGTCACCACAGTCATGCACGGCAAGACATACATCAAGTGTTCTCAAATCATTAAAGACTCAATCCGATAAGATTACTTCAAAGGGAAAACTCAATACATTACAAGAGAGTAGAGGGGGAGAAGCAACATAAGATCCAACTATAGTAGCAAAGCTCGCGATACATCAAGATCGTATCACCTCAAGAACACGAGAGAGAGAGAGAGTCAAACACATAGCTACTGGTACATACCCTCAGCCCCGAGGGTGAACTACTCCCTCCTCGTCATGGAGAGCGCCGGGATGATGAAGATGGCCACCGGTGAGGGATCCCCCCTACGGCAGGGTGCCGGAACAGGGTCCCGATTGGGTTTTGGTGGCTACAGGGGCTTGCGGAGGCGGAACTCCCGATCTATTCTGTTCTTCGATCGTTTTAGGCTATATGGATATATATAGGCGGAAGAAGTATGTCAGGGGAGCCACGTGGGGCCAACGAGGGTGGAGGGCGCGCCCTAGGGGGGTGGGCGCGCCCCCCTACCTCGTGGCTCCCTCTTTTCTTTCCTGAAGTGCACTCCAAGTTTATCCGGTCGCTTTCCTTCCAAAAATAACTTCTCCAGTTGGTTTCATTCTGTTTCGACTCCATTTGATATTCCTTTTCTTCAAAACACTGAAACAAGGGAAAAAACAGGAACTGGCACTGGGCTCTGGGTCAATAGGTTAGTCCCAAAAATAATATAAAAGTGCATAATAAAGCCCATAAACATCCAAGATGGATAATATAATAGCATGGAACAATCAAAAATTATAGATACATTGGAGACGTATCATGGAGACTTGATCTTTGACAGATCCGAGACCGCGGCAACCGCTCCCCTTCGCCCCGATGAACATGGCTTAAACCTGTCATCGGGCCGCATCCAGGAGATAGCTCCTGTAACAACTCCGGCCTTAGATCTAGAGCAAGTCAAGACATCTGAAGATGGGAGACTCAACCCCATCGCGGGGGCTACCGAGTCTACGGCATTGGAGCCGCGCGCAGATCCCACTTCATACGATACCTGCATCAACGGAACCCCGGACTCGTCTCTGATATCGAGTTCCGAACCCTGCAAGCTCACGGATACCGAACTCGATCATTTATCGATATCAAGTTCAGCGCCGCAGATGTCTTTCAGCACTCGCCTATGGGCGATCTACTAAGCTCACTAAAAAGCCTATCCCTGGCAAATGGCTCGTCACAGAACTATGTCCGGTTTGACCTTACGGCGGATGATGGAGAATTTTGCTTCCCACCCGCCACCCACTTCATAGCCACCGTCGAAGACCCAACCAACACACCTGGCCTCTGCTCCGAAGACATCGACGGTCCAGACGATGATAAGGGGCAAGGCCAGAGCTTACTATCTGCTAGACGCGGGGCGACCACTTCCTGGTATGACGTGTGCATGGTAGACACACCCAACGACGATCTCGACGATGACAAGGAGGATCCAGTCGAGGATAAGCCTCCTGGTACACAGTCCGAACACCTGCGCCCCCGGCGCCACTCTCAGTCACGTCACTCAAGAGAAAACAATACTAGCACCGGAGGTGATAATACTCCGGACAACGAAGGCCCTGTTGAGACAGGATCCGAACAGGAGGACCAGGAAAGCGGGCAAGATAGCCCTGATGAACAAGTCATACCCGGAGACTTGGAGGATAGTAATTATCTCCCACTCTCCGAGGAAGAGGAGAGCCTCGCCAATGAGGATTTCATCGTGCCTGAGGAACCTCTCGAGCAGGAGCACTTTAAACGCCGACTAATAGCCACGGAAGGAATCTAAGAATAAAGCAGCTGCAGCTTCAAGCAAGCCAAGATCTGCTCAATGACAAATGGACCGAGGTCCTGGCCGCCGAAGAATACGGCCTTAGCGGCCCAGACAAAAGCCACCACAACTGTAGGTGGCTCCCTCAACACGATGGCAAGGCGTTGGAGCCCACACCACCATTGAATAAGCCAGTAGGCCGACCACAGTTCAGTCCGGACAAAGCAGCAGTCCAAGCAGAGCACCACACCAACCCATCCGGCCGTCCAAGCAAGAATAAAGAAGCTCGGGGGAGCACTCGCGGCATCCAACATGACCTGGAGGGTAGAACAGGACACACAAAATCGACACACAGATCGCGGGGACATGCCCTGGCCAGTAATAACGGTTATCTATTCGGACACAACAGACCCGAGCACGCTCGGTCCGAAACCCGTAAGCGGAGTCCGTCAGAGGTGCTTCACGGTGTGGCCCAACATAGAGGAGCCGCACACCCTCTTTGCTTCACCAACGAGGTAATGGAGCATGAATTTCCAGACGGGTTTAAACCCATCAAAATCGCATCATACGATGGAACAACAGATCCTCAGTAAAGATGGATTGAGGATTACCTCCTCCATATCCACCTGGCTCGCGGAGACGACCTTCATGCCATTAAATACATACCTCTCAATCTTAAGGGGCCAGCGCGGTACCGGCTAAACAGTTTGCCAGAAAATTCTATTGGCAGCTGGGAAGATTTGGAAGATGCCTTTCGTGACAAATTCCAAGGAACATATGTCTGGCCATCAGATGCCGATGACTTAAGTCATATTGTCCAACAGCCTGGCGAGTCAGCCAGGGAACTCTGGACTAGGTTCTTAGTCAAAAATAACCAAATTATCGATTGTCTGGACGCGGAAGCCCTTGCGGCCTTCAAATATAGCGTCCGGGACGAATTGCTAGCACGTCACCTCGGCCAGGAAGGACCTAAATCCATGACAACCCTTACCGCTCTAATGACTCGCTTTTGTGCGGGACAAGACAACTGGCTCGCTCGTAAAAGCAACAATGCCAGCGACCCGGGCACTTCCGAAATCTGAGACGGCAACGGCAAGCCACGACTAAACGAACACAACAGTCGCAGCAATAATGAAAGATTATGCGACACAGCGATCAACGCCTGATTTCACAATCTGAAAACCGGTCAACGGAAGAAGCCATTCAAGGCAAACCAGGATGGACCATCCACCCTCGATAGGATATTGGACCGACCTTGTCAGATTCACGGTCACCTTGATAAGCCAGCTAATCACACCAACACAAACTATTGGGTCTTTAAGCAGGCAAGCAATCTTAACGCCGAACACAATGGGAGGAGCCCACCAGCGATAAAAGGCACGGAGCGGCTTCGCCACCAACACCGGGGGCGTAAACAGTTCCCTCCGAAGCTCGACCACTCCCGAAACGGAAATAGCAGTTCGGCTTCCGCCACCCACCCGCTATACCGGCAAGATTCACACCACGCATACATCACTATGCGCTCAAGATACCATGGGCACCGGCGGAAGCACAATACGGGCAACCCTGCAAACATTCCTGTAATGTTCTTTATATGTTTCCCATATTTTTCTTTAGTATCTATTAAAAACAGGTGACCATCAGGACAACATCTAATCGGACTCTATCGGAGTCCGGATCCGTACACTCACCTAAGGGGCCACTTCCGTTAAGGACTCCCCTCCCCGAGGACGGGCGGCGCAGACGTGCGACAGGAGGTCCAAAACAGCTTTTTGTAGACCGCACTCTTTATTTTGAGCACACACAATGCCTTTTTTCCTCCGCTCCCAATTCCCCAGCATGTCAGATGGCCGGGTTGTGGTTTTTCTCTTATTTATATATATATGAATCTATCATTGGCCTATTGCTCCACTCCCAGTAAACTTCATCCGAACTAATCTTCCATACTCTTTCTACAACGAGTACGCCTGTAACAGCGGTGTTACAAGACGCACCTTGGCATAACTTGCTAGGGGCTTGGTATGGGAACAAAAGAGTCACCAATAAAAGTCCGAACAGCTCCATAGCGTACTTCGGCGTCGCAAGTTTGGCCTTATATGCATCAGCTCCGAATCATTATCTTTGGTCAATAGTTGGGTTGCCCGGCTCCTATGCTTGCTACCCTACGTTCCGCTCTACCGGCTAGGGTAGTAAAGGGAGAACTACTGCGATTGTGCCCTGGCTTTGACCGGATCAGCACCTCAGTAGAGAAAGCCGAAACCGATCATTCATGATGCGGCGAGAGCTGGTCAACCACTTGATGACTTATTGAATCTTTAGTGATTCTCCGTAGTTACGAAGGATCTTTTTCAGATCAAAACATGTAAGGCACAATATTACGATCGCGCATACATACCAGGGCTATGTCGTAGCCCCACCATAAAATTCCTATGGCTAAGTGAAAGTGTTAACGCCCTATAGTCCGATTGCCTGGTTCGCCGCATTATCACCTCCTTTATGGACCAAGACGTTGGATAAAGAGTGATTCAATGCTTTTTTGAACACCCCCATATTTCCTACAAGGGGGCTGAAGCCGACGTCTGGAAAACTTTCAAATTTATTAAAACGGCCGCACAGGAAGAATACAAGCTTCCAGCAAAAAATAGATTAACTATAAAGTTGTCTGTTACAACCCTTGTACACATCACTCGAATATTATGTCTTTCGAGCATTGACCCTCTATCAAGCGGGCGGCCTCTAGGACGTCTCCAAATGATGCTCCGGTTCCGGACGGTCCTTGCCTTTGGGTGGACTCTTCGTCGCAACATCGAGGGCCTTCATCTTCCCCCAGAATGTCCTGACTTGGGCGAAGGCCATCCGTGCACCTTCAATGCACGCCGACCGCTTCACGGCGTCGATACGCGGCACCGCGTCAGCAAGCCGCTACGCCAGGCCAAAGTAACTACTCGGAACAGGTTCAGTCGACCACAAATGGACTAAGACGTTCTTCATGGCAGCGCCGGATATCCTATGCAGCTCGGCCCACTAGAAAATCTGTTCATTCAGCAACAGAGGGCGCCTCGACGCGCCAAATTGCGACCAGAAAAGCTTCTCCATTGCATACCCCTCTTGCTTTGATAAAATCACAACAAGATCGGAAGAACTCTTCGGCAATTCTAAAAAATTGTCCGGAGGACTCCATACTTGGTTAAGCTGAGCATAGTTCGGGTTGCCGAACTTAGCCTGTAGCAAAAAGGGCTCGCCAGCCACAATCTCCCCAGCTTTCCGGATCTCCTCACGGGCTGCTCTGGACTCAGACCGCACTTCCCTCGCCTCTCGTAAGGCCTTGTCAAGTTTAGCCGTTTTGGCTTCATTTTCCTTCTCAAGAAGTTTACAGCGGCCAGCTGCATTCTCTAACTCGCGCGCCATGGTGGACATTGCCTCCTTGTCTTGGCACCATGCAGCTTGTTCGGATTTTAACTCAGCCAATGCCTTTTCTGCAGCCGCATCACTAAACCGGGCCTGCTCCTTGGCCCGGGCCAGCTTCGCCCGAAGGGCTTCCATGGCAGCGGCACCATCTGCTTATGCACATTTCATGTAAAACTCTTTTTCAGAGTCAGGCTTAAATTACAAGCACATTGGTGTAAGGAATGCTCGACATACATACCTTGCGAGTCGTCAAGACGCCTGTTGATCAATGCAATATCATCCTCCGCAATATCCAGCTTTCGCCGCAATTCAGCCACTTCCGTATTATTGCGGTAGTGGCGAGGAGGGGCGGTAGCCTGCATTCCAAATTCAATCAAGATCAGTACACTGAAAGCATATATTTTTGATCCTCCGATTTCTTCCTTGAAGGCAATCCGAGTCTCGAGGGGCTACTGCATACACACAGGTGCATTCTGTCAATGTCATTCAATTGGCAACATTACATCACAAACCTCAAAACCTCTTAGAAGGCTCGTAAAGGCCTCGTTCAACCCGCTCTTCGCGGAGAGAACTTTTTCGACCACCGTAACCATTAAGGCACGGTGCTCTTCTGAAACGGACGCTCATCGCAGCATGTCCGTCAGCGTCTCCGGCACTCCTGGGTCTTCGGACTCCGCCGCCGGAGCACGACACTCCTTTGAAGGAATTCGCTCACCCGCCTCCAGAAACGTCTCCGGCTGTAAACTGGATAGTTCGGGGCCGTCATTCTTGATCCCCGAACCCTGAGTGACAGAGGCGCCACCTTCAGGCAACTCCTTCCTCGTTTCCTGCGCTACTTGCCGGTTGGGAGGAGCCCTCCGGTCAAGATCATCGGCCTATTGGGCGAGGAGGCCGGAGAAGGCGTGTCACTCTCCATCATCTCCAGCAGAAGGTCTCCAGAGGAGGAGGACGATTGAGAAACACCAGGCGTTAGCCTGCGAGGACGTACATATGTCAGAGGATTACTTGATAATAAGAAAGGAATGAGCTATGGTTAAAGTACCCTGTCACTTACGGTCTGGCCGGAGGTTCATCCTCATCATCAAGCTCTGCATCGACATCGCTCGCCTGACCCAAGCCGCCCGACGATGGCGTTTTTCCTTTCTTGGAAGGTTTCCCCTCCTGATCTCCAGAAGCGGCCCTCTTCTTGCTATGAAAGGCCCCCTCTACACCTTTGCCCCTGGGCAAAAGGGTTTCGGTTTCCCCGAACACAGCGTCTGAATCATCCTCAGGGCGGACATCTCCTTTGGGCTCCCCGCTCTCACCCCCTCTGCAGACACACAGTGCAGTGTCGGAGTTAACTATCCAGCGTCGGCGAGGCGGGAGCGAGGTCTTCGGGAAGGCGGGACACGGATCCAACACCGCTTTCTTTATCAGTCTTTAATATAAGGATGGGTCGTTCGATATCTTCTCAAGAGATGCTTGAATGAAAGGTGTTCGGAGATTGAATACTTACCGGAGTGTCCGGATGATTGAAGTCAAGGCCAACGTCTTCAGTGGTGTCCGGCCATTGCTCTCGCTCCCCGAAATATAATCTCCACATCCCTTCGTGCGTAGCACCGAAAAAGTTCTAAAGAGTCCGCCGCCCTTCTGGATTAAACTCCCACATATGGAGAGGCCGCCGCTGACATGGCAGGGTCCGGCGGACTAGCATTACTTGAACAATGTTCACAAGTTCGATGCCCTTCTCGGTAAGGCTTCGGATGCGACTTTGCAGAGTCTGCATCTCATTGGAGGACCCCCAGTCTAATCCCTTATTGATCCATGAAGTGAGCTGAGTTGGAGGGCCGAGTCGGAACGCGTGCGTAGCTGCCCACTTGGAGCCCCGCGGCTCGTTGACATAAAACCACCCCTGCTGCCATAGCTCGGAAGACTCGGCGAAAGATCCTTCAAACCAAACCCTACCGGGCGAAGCTTAAGGGACATGGCGCTTGCCAAGACTCTGCCCGCTCCTCCTCTGTCACTCGCGGCCTCACGTCGAAAGTCTTGAGCCACAAACCAAAGTGCGGAGGAATCCGCAGGAAGGCCTCACACGTGACAATGAATGCCGAGATGAGAAGAATAGAGTCCAGGGCCAGATCGTGAAAATCTAGCCCATAGTAGAACATGAGCCCCTGGACGAAGGGGTTAAGCGCGAACCCTAACCCATGGAGGAAGTGGGACACAAATACTACCCTCTCGCCGGATTTGGGGTGGGAATAATCTGCCCCTCGGCAGGAAGCCGATGAAGGATTTCTGGGGTCAGGTACCTCGCTACGCGGAGCTTCGCAATATCCTCCTCCGTGAGGGAAGAAGCCACCCACCGGCCTGAACGGCTGGACCCGGACATGATTGGGGCTGGTGGTGATTGGAACTCGAGGGCTAGAACTCGAGGTGGCTGGGGTTGAGGAAGAAGCAAGCACGAAAGAAGAAGACAAGTCTGGGTCCCTATATGAAGGCCTGTAATATCGAAAGCGTCCTCCTGGGTCTTGAAACTTACCTATCCCCAAAGAGTTGTACCCAGGGGACGGCTGGGTTACCCATACCTGCATTATTGAAAATCCCGCAAATAAGGGGACACGATCTCTGCTTTGACAAGACGTGCCAATAAAACCGCTTCCCGAGACGTGGGGCAACGGGCTAGCTAACACTTGGAAATAATAACCGGGCAAGCGTGATACAATGTCATAAACAGTTGTCAGCAGATTGGACTCGTGGAGTATTGTATTTTTTGCAAATTATATACACATGTCCGGATACTATCATCACATCCGAAGACTACCTTGGGATTCGGAAGAAGGGGAACCCGCCTTGCAATGCCGAAGACAATCCGCGCGCCGGACTCCTCGTCATTGAAGCCAGGTTCAGGCTCTTTGAGGAGTCCTGGACTAATGGGTCCTCGGGCGTCTGGCACATTATCCGTGGGCGGATCGATGGGTCAGAAGACACGAAGATCAAGACTATACCCGTGTCCGGATTGGACTCTACTTGGCGTGGAAGGCAAGCTAGGCAACCTATTATGAAGACTTCCTCCTATGTAACCGACCTCATGTATCCCTAGATCTCTCCGGTGTCTATATAAACCGGAGAGCATAGTCCGGATAGGACAGATTCATTACCATATTCACATAGGCTAGACTTCTAGGGTTTAGCCATTACGATCTCGTGGTAGATCAACTCTTCTCACACTCATATTCATCAAGATCAATCAAGCAGGATGTAGGGTATTACCTCCATAGAGAGGGCCCGAACCTGGGTAAACATCGTGTCCCCCGTCTCCTGTTACCATCGATCCTAGACGTACAGTTCGGGACCCCCTACCCGAGATCCGCCGGTTTTGAAACCGAGAGCGGCGTCGGTCTCGGTGTCTAACGAGAAAAGAGGAGGAAGAAACAATAAATATAATGCAAACATAAGCATGACGATGCATGACATGACAATGAGCGGTGCTAGGTGTGCCCTAACACGGCAGTAGGTGATACCGGCAAAGGGTGGAAACATCCGGGAAAGTATTCCCGGTGTTTCGCATTTTCGGACTTACAGGCCGGAGGGGGAAAGTTGCATGTTAGCTATGCTAGGGATGTGTGGCGTATAAATGGGCAGCCTATTCGGATTCGTCTCCTCGTTCTGAGCAACTTTCATGTACAAAGCATTTTCATCCGAGCTACGAATTATTTTATATTAATTTTCAAAGTTTTAATCAATTTATAAATTATTATTATGAAATTAATTCAAAAATAGCATTATTGCATCAGGATGATGTCAGCATGATATCCATCGGCAAAGTTCTCGTCCATGGGTGGTTACCGGAATGTCATCAACAAAAGTAACAGGGTCTTACTGACAGAATTGTACACCGAGGTGTTTACATAAGCACGGAATTATTACTGGTTAGATCATATTGATCACAAGAAAGGTTAAACAAAACAATGGAAAGGAAAAGGTGTTTAACAAAGTAACAGAACAATGGAAAGGAAAATATGTATAAACACATATTTCAAGGGTATATCCTCCCAAGGACAAGCACAACATGATATCCATGATGTGATATAATGTAGATAACTCTTTAGGTAAGGGGAGAGAAATTTCATGACATTACCTATACAGCGGTGTTTGGATAATTGAGCAGGAAACATTTAGCATTGGGCTTCAAATGTTCTTGTTGAAAATCAGAGTACCATAGACATGCTTCGAGATAGCATTGACATGGTCATCAAGTGAAGATCAGACTTTGGAAACACAAAGGATCCATCAGGAATAACTTGTAGAATAAGTCTTAAAATTTCCTCATGGAAGAATGGATAACCTTGCTGAAAAGGAATCTATAACAATAGGGCCTCCAGCCAGGTGTGCTAGGCACGACATCACCTTACCGGGTCACATAAAGACCAATGTTATAACTCTTGGAAATATGTTCCAACCATCATATCTGATCGAGATTCAGATCTGATTGGTGTCAGGATAACTCAGACTCAGGATGACTGAGAAGAAAGGTGCAACACAAATTGTCGAGATGACATTGTAAGATTCTCAGGAATTGAACTAAGGAAGCGAGTTCCGAAACAAGAGTTCATCATTAAATCAAGGAGAGGTGAGGAGGTGGCGACTCAGCGACAATTCATTGAGATTTTCAAAAGCTGGATTTCCACACTTAAGTGAACAAGGAGATAACATTTGTCAGATCAAATGATATAATGAGGTATGCTCAAGGAAAACATACACAGTTAAACATTGGTTGAAAGGTGCACCAGAAATATGGGCTTAGGTAGCATGATCAATGTTAGAACGGTGATTCGATAACCGATGGTCTAAGAATGAAATATCGACCATTAACTTCAAATCAATAGGGTTGCTAGAAGTTTTGAAGTCACACAACATAGTTCAATTGTCGGTTTTCCGGTTAGAAACAACACGAGGACCAAGGAATGAACGGATATGGCAAGAAGTATCACCTGTATTAAGAATTCTTAAGAGGTGGTGAAATTGTCACGACATTCTTGAGATAAAAGATGGTAATACTCCAAGGTAAAGGAGAACAAATGCTGGATAGCAAGGATCTCAAGGTATACACAAAGCACGAACAAGTTTGTGTTGAACGGAAGGCAATAAAGTGGTCGGTGATAACACAAATCATCGAGAGCAAGGATGGTATTTCTCATCATGAATTCAATTGATATCATGGAAGAGCTCAGAATGCTGATGATGATCATGACAAATTTCGTCGAGAGGCTCCACGAAGAAGCAATTGAATAGCGGCAGCATCAAGCAACAGGACTAATGCAGCGAAAGATTATTGGAACCACGGATATGACACCAACTCAGAATCAATCTTGCTGTTCGAGGTGAAACGATAAGACAAGGAAGATCGATGTAAGCTTAGCTCATCGCCGAAAGTGGTGCTCCGGGAATGAGGACCAGGTAGCACAGTTAAAATCAGCACGATACTGATATAGTTGATCATGCTAGAAATGACGTGATCGAGTACAAACTCATAAGTAAAGAAGATTACTAATAGTTGTTTAATCGCGATGCGGACTCGATCCCTTTATCGGTGTCCTTGAGTGTTTAATGACTCAGAGCCCGTGAAAAAAATTGGAATCAGTGAGAATGTAGTACTTGATGGAGAACTCATAAGAAGTTATGTAGTTCCGTGATAATCTCGAGATACCAGGGTGTAATACTCGACGAAAGATCAAACTAAAGGTTGGACTGGTGTATTGATCCACAGAAGACAAGTGCTTAAACTTGCCCGAGAAATGGGATCAAATAAGAACATATGGTCGGAACCACAATTACAAAGGATCAATTCACCGATACCAAAGGATATTATATCAAGAAAATAGTTATTATTACTAGAAGCTTCCATGATAGGATCTACATCGTGTCCATGGTCATGAACACAAAGGTTCAAGGTCGAGTCCCACTTCCTCAATACATAACCTTCCATTCACCTCTTGTATTTCGAAAATGACATTAGTTGTTGACAATTTTACCTGGTGCAATACCAGATAAGTATGACCCGTGAAATCTTTCGGGTTCACACAGATTAGGGAAGGCGTTAGTGTCGTGGTTCTAAGTCTGACAGTAGAATGGGGGGTAGGGATGTAGAGGCAAGATCCTAGCTATGGAGGAGTTGTACACGTGAGTTTTACGAGTTCAGGCCCTTCTCGGAGGAAGTAACAGCCCTACGTCTTGGAGCCCGGAGGTGGTCTACTGGATTATATGCATGTGAGTTACAGGGGGTGTGAACCCTTGTCACTGAGGAGGGGGGTGGCTTATATAGAGTTTGCCAGACCCCTCCGGCCCTCAGTTACGTAGGGTTTAAAGTACATTAAGATAGGGCGTTACTGGTAGCGCCAGGAATAAAGTGACATAATGACCATTAAAGCTACATAATGACCGACCATTGCGATGCGGAGTGGCTTTAGATCTCCCGGCGGTCGAGTGATAGTCTTCATGGTCGAGTGACTCCAAGTCTATCGAGTGGAACACTTCATGGTCGATTGAAAGATGATTCTTCTTCGAATGCTTCTGGTGATAAAGTGATGTCCTTGGGGAGGGTATCTAGGTCAGCCTGTGACCCTACCCTAGGTACTGTCTTCATCATTAGCCCCGAATGGATCGGGGTTTGAGTGGGGAAGGAGTTGAAAAATACTTCCGACTCATTTTTACACTTCGGGTGTGTCTGGTCTTGGATCAACGAACCGAGGTGGTGACGTCAACTTCTTTTTCAGTCGCCTTGGTCCATTCTTGTTATTGTCGAGTGAACTTTTACTGGAAGAGCTCCGAGTGCTGATGTGGAGGAGGTCTTCCGTCTGACAAGTGGTGCTGCTGTCCGCGGATCTCATGGGATTCAATTCGGGATGTGCGGGCGGAGGAGGCTGCGATGTCGGGCTGGATAAGGTAGTGCCGCCTCGATTTCGCCATACGCCTTTTTTGCCACGTGTCAGCGCGATCGCTATTGGGATTTGATAAGACCGCCTGGGCCTACAAGTCAGTCACTCGGAAGTAACCTCATATAAGGCGCCGGACCGGGGTTTTTGAACAGTGCGCCCTCATTCTTCCCCCTCCTTCTCAGATTTCTCCGTTGCGCCTGCTCTCGCCCCAGTGTTGCTGTTCTGTTCGAGCTCCGTCTGCGGCGATGGGGAAAGAGAATACGGTGGCTCTGGAGCGCGCGAAGAAGGCGACGGCGAAGGCGAAGGGGAAGAAGTCCAGCCGAGGCGGATCTTCCTCGAGGTCCGGCCTGCCGCCGGGCTGGATCCAGGGCGACTCGATCCGCTCGGCGATCCGTCAGGACGACATCGACGACCTGGTCAAGGGAGGACTGATCCCCCACGAATCGGCACGGCTCCCGGGGAACGAGACCGAGCCGCAGCCACGTGAGGGTGAGTGCGTTCTCCTCGCCACTCACATCGACCGCGGGTTTTCCTTGCCTCCCCACCCTTTCTTTCGAGGCTTCTTGAATTTCTTTGGGGCGCAACTCCACCATTTTACTCCAAACACCATCGTGTACCTTGCTGCCTTCGTGTCTCTGTGCGAGAACTTCTTGGGTTGCCGACCCCACTAGGGCATTTTCAAGCACATTTTCACATGTCGCTCTCAGTCGGTCAAAAAGGCAAATCTGAGTGACGAGAAGACGCAAGTGATCCAGATGTGTGGGGGTCTTGGGATTCAGATGAGGGGTAAAAGTTCCTTTCCAGCCATGATTCTTCCCGATTCGGTCCGTGGGTGGCAGTCGACCTGGTTCTACTACAAAGACCAGCCGACTCCAGGGTAGTCGACTGGACTTCCCCCTTTTTCCATGGCCCGAGTGGGGAAGCCCTCCCCTTTGAAGGTGATCCCAGAAGAGAAGGCACAAGTCAAGGTGCTGGTCGATCGAGTAGTTCAACTTGTCCGTGATGGGGCGACTGGTATGGATTTGTTGGAGGTCTTCCTCCGGCGACGCATCCAACCGCTTCAAGCTCGTGACCATCCGATGTGGATGTATTCGGGCACTGATGTCACCACTCGGACTCATCCGGAGGAGGTCGACGAAACCACGTTGGTGGGGTGGCTGATGAGTATCACTGGAAACAAAGACAACCCAGGGGAGCCAGGAGAATTCCTCCGCTCGACCAATCTTACGAACCGCATAAGGTCCAATTCTGAACTACCGATCGTAATCTTGATTTATTCGTGCAGCTGTTTATGCTTCATTGACCGACTTTGTTCTCGCTTTGTTTTCTTCCAGGCCCTTACCGAAATGTACTCGATGCCCAACGGGGAGCAGGAGCAGGATCCGGAGGGGGAGGCAAGCGGAGGTGAAAGTGGGGAGTGGCATTCCGACGGAGAGGGGACGAGGAGAGCGACGACCCGAGTGACGAAGAAGAGGTCGACTCGCCTCCTCGTAGGGAAAGGCGATCCAAGCTTGGCCAAGATCCGGCGAGCGCCCGTGACAAGGCAATCATTCAGACTGGGCAGTCGTCGAAGCGTCCTCAGACGTCCTCTCCGGCACCAACTGAGAAGGCTCCGAAGCAGTCCAAGGTTGTAGTGCGAAGACTCGAAAGTGACCGCCGAAAATCAAGATTAGCGTTCTGTGCTTCTGCATGAGTGTTTTTCTTCGCTTTTACTCGGCGTTACGTGCTGTTTATCTTTCCTTTGGTTTGATCGAATGAATCTTGAAACCGGCAAAGGTGCTACCTACCGGGACTTCAGCTTATAAAAGCGAGGATGAGGAAATGCAAGACGCGGTCACCTCAATCTGGGTACAATCTTCATTATTCTCTTCCCTTTGTCGATCGAATCGTGATTTATCCAATCGGGCGATGAAATTTTGGCGATTGATCTTTTTACAGCTCCCAACATCATTGACCTCCCCGACGATGATGAGGACGAGCCACAGAGGCCCTTGGGGAGAAAAAACAGGAAAACGTCCGCTGGCAAGACGCTTCAGTCGACGCCGGTGGCGGAACCGGTAGTTCAGGACGCCGGCGATGCCAATCGGACTTCTGTCTCCTTCGCCATACCGCTGTCGAGTGCTCGACCTTCCGCGTCAGCTGCACATGCTCCTGCCGATCCACCTTCAGTTTTTGCTACACATCACGTCCCAGAAGACGAAGTGGGTGCTGCCAAAGAAGCTATACGCCAGGGGGGCATTATGATGGAGAAGATGAAGATGGTGCGGGATGCTTGCCATGCTGCTTATGATGCTAGCTCCGCTCTCCAGAGCAACGTTCAGGTTAACAGATTGTCGACTGGCTCTCTTGGCTTGTTCTGTTTAGGATATGGTACCTGAAAACTCCCTTTCCAAGGATCTTTGCACCTGCACACCCACTAGGTGTTTCGATTTATCACTGAGCAAATTCATACTTTGAGCTGAATTCGATGTTGTCCTTGATTGAATTTTTGGACTAGTGGGGGCACGCTGAGTGCACCCACTGGGTGTAGTCCCCGAGACTATGATGGACTGCGGGCAGTCGTTTGTAGTCTTGTATTTTGAATTTCTTCACTTTCGGTGCAGTCGGGCCATGTCGGTGGAATTTTGAACCGGTGGGGGCACGCTGAGTGCACCCATCGGTGTAGTCCTCGAGACCATGGTCGATTGGCAATCGACTATGGTCTGAAGACTGCTTGTTGCTTTCTCTTTCTCTCTTTTTTTTACTTTCATGGCTGGAAAGGCCTTGTCGAGTGTAAAGCTGAACCAATGAGGGGCACGCTAAGTGCACCCACTGGGTGTAGTCCCCGATACTACTGTTGGATGTTTGATTCGGCAGTAGTCTTAGAATTTGTTGGCTTTATCCTTTTACCTCTCCGAAATAACCACTCTTTTCACCAGTCGACTGACCTGTACTTTGGTTGCAGAAATCTTGTGATCTTGGAGCTCGCTTTCTTGACCGGGAGAAACAAATGATTCAACTCAACCTCGACACAGAGTTGGCCAAGATGTAACTGTAGAAAGCCAAGGATGACGCCACTGGTAAGAAAGACTTGTCGACTGGTTTGTCCTTGATCTGGATTTCATTTTTCTTTTTCTGAATCAAGCATTATTTCTTTCAAAGAAACTGAAGCAGGCTCTGGCGAAAAAGGATCAAGATCTGACTGCCGCGCAGAAAAAGGCTGATGATAAAACCGCTTTGGCTGAACAGAAGCTGGCTTCAGTTGGCAAATTGGAGGAAGAAAACGCCAAGATAAAATCTGCTCTGGACGAAGCCAATAAGGAAGTAACCCACTTGAAGAAGGACAAGGTCAATCTGAACGAGAATATGGAAGGTATTGCCTGCAGGAGGAACGATCTGGAGAGTTATCAGAGGAGCCTTGCTAAGAAGTTGTTCGTCAAGCTTGAAGGTATATTCTTTGTTCCGACTGGTTTGTCCTCGTCGACTCGGCATACAATTATTGACTCACCCTCGGATTGTGCATGCAGAGTTTTGCCTGGACTTCGAGGAGGAGACCGGGCGAATTGAACCAAGCTTGGACCCCATCAACTCCCCCGTGAAAGATGAAGCTGCCATGAATGTGCTCTGACTGGAATCCCGCATCGACGGTGTCATTGACTACCTTGCTCGACTGAAGGTCGCAATGTCGCGGATCGACACAACACTCTGGCCAAGGGCAAAGCTCCAGAATGACCTCGAGTCTCTGATGACTCGACTTAATGAGATCCCTACGAGTCACGAGTGTGGAAGAAGTCTTCTACCCGATGCGGTGTCTTGATGTGGCTCATCTTTGGTTCGCGTCCATTGCAAGGAAGCTCGAGTAGAGAAGCTGGCAGCGATCAAGGTTTCAAACACCAAGAAGCATGATTTCCAATCCTTTATGGAGACTTTCATTGCTGCCGCCACTCGGATTGCCGACGAAATTGACCTGGACGAATTCGCCGAGCCTGCTGGCCCTCCTCCTGCGGAGTGAACAAACTTTTATGTTCCACCTTAAATTTGCCTCGGGATGCCGAGTGATTTTTGTAATCGCTATACTCCTTCGAATTGAATGTCCGAGTACTTTGATCCGTGGTCTTTAACCTTTAGGGTTCATCTAAACTTGATTTATCTCAGGATATGCTTGCGACTGCTTTTGGAATTTGTTCTTCATTTGGAATGACCTTTGTGTTTGAGATGCAGCCCTGAAGTGGAAATTTCAATCGACCTGCGCCTCGTCGTCCTTGTGGACAGGGAAGGAGCGCACGTTGTACTTGTGGCGCATCTCCGAAGGAGAAGGTTAGAGTCGACCTGCACCTCGTCGTCCTTGCGGATAGGGATGAGGCGCATGTTGTATTTGTGGCGTAGCTCCGAAGGAGAAGGTTGCAGTCGACCTGCACCTCGTCGTCCTTGCGGATAGGGATGGCGCGCATGTTGTATTTGTGGCGTAGCTCCGAAGGAGAAGGTTGCGATCGACCTGCACCTGTAAATGCGTCCTTCTGCGGATGGGGATGAAGCGCACATTGTATTTGTGGTGCAGCTCCGAAGGAGAAAGTTGTAGTCGACCTGCAGCTCGTCGTCCTTGCGGATAGGGATGTGTTTCAAACTTAGGTGAGTACAATACTGCAGCTAAGCCTCCGAGTGGGAGGGTTTCTCACCACTCGGTAGGATTTTTTAACTTAGGCGAGTACTGGACTGCAGCTAAGCCCCCGAGTGGGAGGATCTCTCACCACTCGGTAGGATTTTTTAAACTTAGGCGAGTACTGGACTGCAGCTAAGCCCCCGAGTGGGAGGGTTGCTCACCACTCGGTAGGATTTTTTAAACTTAGGCGAGTCCTCTCATGCAGCTAAGCCACAGAGTGGGAGGGTTGCTCACCACTCGGTAGGATTTTAAACTTAAGCGAGTACTAGATCAGAAGCTAAGCCCCGAGTGGGAGGGTTGCTCACCATTCGGTGGGATTTTTAAACTTAGGTAGTCTTGGACTGCAGCTAAGCCCCCGAGTGAGAGGCTTGCTCACCACTTGGTAGGATTTTTTAAACTTAGGCGATCTTGGACTGCAGCTAAGCCCCGAGTGAGAGGATTGCTCACCACTCGGTGGGATTTGTTAAACTTAGGCGAGTAATCTTGGATCTGCAGTAAGCCCCCGAGTGGGAGGATTGCTCACCACTCGGTGGGATTTTTTCACACTTAGGCAGTCTTTGACTCTTGACTAAGCCCCGAGTGAGAGGCTTGCTCACCACTCGATGGGATTTTTAAACTTAGGCGAGTCTTGGATCAGGCTAAGCCCCCGAGTGGGAGGATTGCTCACCACTCTGTGAGATTTTTCACACTTAGTAGCATCTTGGACTGCAGCTAAGCCCCGAGTGAGGGCTTGCTCACCACTCGGTAGGATTTTTTAAACTTAGGCGTAGTCTTGGATCATGATTAAGCCCCCGAGTGAGAGGCTTGCTCACCACTCGATAGGATTTTTCAAACTTAGGCGAAACGGATTCGCGACTAAGTCACCCACTGGGGGATTTCAGATACAAACAAAAGCAACATCAATCGTTTAGGAAGACTATAAAGCTCTTGTCTTTGATAAACAAACTACAAAGGTATTTCTTATTACATCTCATCCGAATGAGTACTTAAGTATAAAGGGGCGGAGCAGCTCCGTGTTCCAAGCCCGTGGCTCGTCTTTCTGATGCTCGACATTGTAAAGATGGTATGCTCTGTTGTGGAGAACTCTGGTGACTATGAAGGGACCTTCCCACGCGGGAGCGAGCTTGTGTGGTTTCTGCTGATCCACTCAAAGAACTAAGTCTCCCTCTTGGAAAGCTCGACCCCTCACATTTCTGGCGTGGAATCGATGCAAGTCTTGTTGAAAACGGTCGAACGGATCAAGGCCATTTCTCTTTCCTCCTCTAGGAGGTCGACTGCGTCCTGTCGGGCCTGTTTCGCTTCATCTTCAGAGAAGAGCTCAACTCGGGGCGCATTGTGAAGCAGGTCACTTGGTAGTACAACCTCAGCTCCATAGACCAAAAAGAATGGAGTTCGCCAAATGACCGATTGGGAGTTGTCCTCAATCCCCAAAGAACTGATGGAAGTTCATCGACCTGTACATACCGCTATGCGTGCTTGAGATCACACATCGATCGGGGTTTCAGTCCTTTGAGAATTAAGCCGCTTTGCTCTTCTGCTTGTCCATTCGACCGGGGGTGAGCGATCAAGCATAGTCGACTCGTGTACCTTGAGAAGCGCGAAGGCTTTGAACTCACCGTAATCGAAGTTCGATCCGTTGTCGATGATGATGCTGTGCGGAACCCCGTGTCTGAATGTCAACTCTCACGATGAAACCGACAAGCAGGCTGGCTTCAAGATTCTTGATAGGTTTAGCTTCAATCCATTTGGTAAACTTGTCGACCGCACAAGCACATGAGTGAAGCCGCTCCTACCAGTTCTCGATGGTCCAACCATATCCAATCCCCAAACAAAGCAAAGGGCTAGACGAGTGGAATGGTCTTCAGGGCTGACGCAGGCTTGTGAGACATATTGGAGTAAAACTGGCAGCCTTCACATTTGTCGACTATATCTTTCGCCATTTCATTTGCTCGTGGCTAGTAAAACCCAGCTCGGTATGCTTTAGCCACAATGGTCCGAGGAAGGGCGCGCATGGTGACCACAGGTCCCCGAGTGGATATCGTTGAGGATCACTTGACCTTCTTCGTGTGTTATGCATTTCGCTTACTCCTGCTACACTTTCCCTAATAGCTTGTCCTCTTATTACAAAAAAGGCTTTGGATCGACGAACGATCTGTCGAGCCTCTTCTTCATCCACTGGGAGTTCCTTCCTAAGGATATACGCAATGTATGGCACTGTCCATTCGGGAGTGATGACCAAAACCTCCATGACCAGGTCGACCATGGCTGGGACTTCGACTTCAGTCGGATCTGTGTCACTCTTAGGATGCGGGGGCTCTTCTGTGAAAGGATCTTCTTGAACTGACGGTGCGTGAATGTGTTCCAAAAACACATTGCTGGGAATGGCTTCTCTCTTGGAACCTATCTTTGCCAAATCATCGGCTGCTTAATTTTTCAGTCGGGGTATATGATGGAGCTCCAACCCCTCAAACTTCTTTTCCAATTTCGTCACCGCATTGCAAAGTAACCAAGTCATGGCTGGGCTTCGACGTCCCACTCCTTCATCACTTGATTGACTACCAAATCTGAGTCGCCATAGACCATGAGGCGATTTGACGCCGAAAGTGAGATGGCCATACGTAACCCATACAAGAGTGCTTCATATTCTGTTCGTTATTGGAGGAATCAAAGTGAATCCGGAGGACATATCTGAGCTTGTCTCCTCGGGGATACCAAGACCACCCCAAAGACCGGAACCATTCAAAGATCTTGGAACCATCAAAGAACATGGTCCAAAGGTTCCGAGTGAATTTGAGCTCGGCGATTGCTATTCGATCCACTGGCGAGGAAATCTGCTATTGCTTGGGACTTGATAGCTTTCTTTGCCTCAAACTTGATATCCAAGGAAGGAGTTCAATCGCCCACTTTGCCACTCGACTAGTTGCATCTCCTGTTGTTCGTAATCTCGACAATGGAGCGTCACGATTTAATCGTAATGGAGTGATCGAGAAGTAATGTGCAACCTTCTTCATGGTCATATAAATCCCATAAACAAGCTTACGATAATGTGGATATCTTTGCTTTGATGGAGTCAAAACTTCGTAAACATAATATCTTGGGCGCTGAACTTTATAGGCTTTTCCTTCTTCTTCCCGCCGACCGTAGTAATCTTGTCTTTGACGACTTGTGCAATGGCCGCAATGTAAAGCAGTAAAGGCTCTTTGCTGATTGGGGCAGCAAGCACCGGCAGGCTGGAAAGCAGGGCTTTTAGCTCTGCAAATGCTGCATCAGCTTCAGGAGTCCACTCGAACTTATCTGACTTCTCCATCAATCGGTAGACAGGCAGTGCCTTTTCACCGAGTCGAGAAATGAATTGACTTAGGGCTGCCAAACAACCAGTAAGCTTATGGACATCATGCACACGCACAGGGCGTTTCATCCAGAGTATGGCACCCACTTTCTCTGGGTTAGCGTCGATCCCTCATTCGGAAACAAGAAAACCGAGTAATTTTCCGCCCGGAACTCCGAATGTGCACTTTGATGGATTAAGCTTGATATCATACCTTCTGAGGTTGGCAAAGGTTTCAGCAAGGTCAGCCCAAAGAGGTCGGAACCTTTACGTGACTTGACCACAGTGTCATCCATGTACGCTTCCACATTCCGACTGATTTGAGTGAGTAAACACTTCTGAATCATCCGCATGAATGTGGCTCCAGCGTTCTTCAAGCTGAATGGCATTGTGACATAACATAAACACCCAAATGGGGTGATGAAAGCTGTTTTTATCTCGTCGGGTCCATACAGACGGATCTGATGATACCCCGAATAAGCATCCTAAAAGGACAAACGCTCACACCCCGCAGTCGAGTCGACTATTTGGTCGATGCGAGTGAGAGGAAAGTGATCTTTCGGGCAGGCCCGATTGATATGCTTGAAGTCAATGCACATGCGAAGTGAATCATCCTTCTTAGGGACCATGACAACATTAGCTAGCCACTCGGAGTGGTAAATCTCTCGGATAAACTCAGCTGCTAGAAGCCGAGCCACTTCTTCACCGATTGCCTTTCTCTTCTGTACGGCGGACCGTCGAAGATGTTCTTTGACTGGTTTCACTTTTGGGTCGACTCGCAGACGATGCTCAGCCAGCCCCCTGGGAACACCCGGCATGTCAGAAGGTTTCCATGCAAAGATGTCCCAGTTCTCACGGAGGAACTGGATGAGCGCTTCTTCCTATTTGGAGTCGAGTGTTGTTGAAATGTGAGTTGGAGCAGCATTGGGATCGGTCGGGTGAATATGAATTGGCTTTGTTTCACCAGATGACTGAAATGTTGAATCTGTGGCAGGCTTCTTAGCTCGCAACAAATCACTCGGATCTGCATTTTTTTGATACTCCTGCAATTCCACCACTGCCATTTGTGCCTCGGCGATCTTCGAGCCCTTCTGGAAGCACTCTTCTGCCTTCTTTCGATTGCCAGTGATAGTGATTACTCCTTTAGGACCAGGCATGTTCAATTTGAGGTACACGTAACATGGTCGAGCCATAAAAACGTGCATAAGCTGGCCTGCCCAGAATAGCATGGTAAGCACTCTGGAAATCCACAACTTCAAATGTCAACTTTTCTTTGCGGTAATTCTTGGAATCACCGAAAACCACATCAAGGGCGATCTGGCCGAGTGACTCAGCCTTCCTGCCAGGAATAACTCCATGAAAACTCATAATACTTTCACTGAGTCTGGACATCGGAATGCCCATTCCTTTCAATGTTTCCGCGCTACAAGATATTCAGGCCATCGCCACCATCCATCGTAACCCTAGTCAACCGAAAGTGCCTTCGATGATCGGGTCGACCACCAACGCTTGCCTCCCGTGGGTGGCTATGTGTGTTGGGTGATCAGATTGGTCGAATGTAATGGCGATGCGAGACCATTTCAAATAATCAAGCGTCGCCGAGCGACCATGTTTACTTCTCTGTTGATGACTTTCGATGCGACTTTGCTCTCAACATCAGCCAAAAATCATCGAGTGGAATTGGCGATGGGGTAACCATCATCACTTTCTTCTTTGTCCTCAACTTTGTCTCGACTCTTTTTCTTTTCTTTGGGATGTTTCTCTCGAACTGCTGGATTAGGAGCCGACATCGCCGAGTGGTATGCTTCGGGTAAATGAGATTACCCTCTTCATCTTTCTTTGTGTGAATGTGGCACGGCAAATCCAACACATCATTTCCGCCTTGATCTTTTATTTTTTGGGGTTCCACGGTCCTTTGGGCTTCCCCTTGAACTTTCCCCGAGTCACGGCTAAGGTTTCTCCAGAGCAACGGCTTGGCTTTTGCGCTTCTCGCTTCCCGGATCGAGTTTCCTCCTCCGGTTTCAGGGCGGCTTGTTTTGTGTTTGCCACTCGAGCCGATCCTCCCTCTTCACCATTGGCATACTTGGTGGCAATCTCCATCATTCGACTCGAGAGACATATCTCCGGTCCGGACCGAACTTCAGATTGAACTCCCGATATTTGACACCTTCCTTGAAGGCACAAACTGCTTGGTGATCAGACACACTCTCCACCATGGGGTGCAACGTTATCCATCTCTGGATATAATCCCTCAAAGTTTCATTTGGCTTCTGCACACAAGATTACAGCTCTGTTAACCCTGCTGGCCATTTGCATGTTCCTTCGAATGTTCTGACAAACACTCGGGCAAGTTCTTCCCAACTATAAATACTGCCGGTGCTAATCGATTCAACCATGCTCTGGCCGAGCCTTCCAACATCAGAGGAAGGTGTTTCATGGCCACCTCATCATTGCCTCCACCAATCTGCACAGCCACTCGGTAGTCCTCATGAAGGAAATATGCTCTAGAGGCAATAATAAAGTTATTATTTATTTCCTTATTTCATGATAAATGTTTATTATTCATGCTAGAATTGTATTAACCGGAAACATAATACATGTGTGAGTACATAGACAAACATAGTGTCACTAGTATGCCTCTACTTGACTAGCTCGTTGATCAAAGATGGTTATGTTTCCTAGCCATAGACATGAGTTGTCATTTGATTAACGGGGTCACATCATAAGGAGAATGATATGATTGACTTGACCCATTCCGTTAGCTTAGCACTTGATCGTTTAATATGTTGCTATTGATTTCTTCATGACTTATACATGTTCCTATGACTATGAGATTAAGCAACTCCCGTTTACCGGAGGAACACTTTGTGTGCTACCAAATGTCAAAACGTAACTGGGTGATTATAAAGGTGCTCTACAGGTGTCTCCGAAGGTACTTGTTGGGTTGGTGTATTTCGAGATTAGGATTTGTCACTCCGATTGTCGGAGAGGTATCTCTGGGCCCTCTCGGTAATGCACATAACTATAAGCCTTGCAAGCATGGTGACTAATGGATTAGTTGCGAGATGATGTATTACGGAATGAGTAAAGAGACTTGCCGGTAACGAGATTGAACTAGGTATTGAGATACCGACGATCGAATCTCTGCAAGTAACTTTATCTGGAAATGACAATGGGAACAACATATGTTGTTATGCGGTCTGACCGATAAAGATCTTCGTAGAATATGTGGGAGCCAATATGAGCATCCAGGTTCCGCTATTGGTTATTGACCGGAGACGTGTCTCGGTTATGTCTACATTGTTCACGAACCCGTAGGGTCCGCACGCTTAAAGTTTGATGACGGTTATATTATGAGTTTATGTGTTTTGATGTACCGAACGTAGTTCGGAGTCCCGGATAAGATTGGGGACATGACAGGGAGTCTCTAAATGGTCGAGACGTAAAGATCGATATTTGGACGACTATATTCGGACATCGGAAAGGTTCCGAGTGATTCGGGTATTTTTGGAGTACCGGAGAGTTACGGAATTCACGGGGAGTATATGGGCCTTATTGGGCTTTAGGGAAAGAAAGAGGAGAGTCTGGCGCCCCCAAGGCCTAGTCCGAATTGGACTAGGGGAGGGGCTGCGCCTCCTTCCTTCTCTTCTCTCTCCCTTTCCTTGACTCCTACTCGTACTACTTGGAAGGGGGGAATCCTACTCCCGGTGGGGAGTAGGACTCTTCCTAGGCGCGCCATAGAGAGGGCCAGCCCTCTCCTCCTCCACTCCTTTATATACGGGGAGGGGCACCCCTTGAGACACAACAATTGATCGCTTGATCTTTTAGCCGTGTCCGTGCCCCCTCCACCATAGTCCACCTCGATAATATCAGAAAGCAGTGCTTAGCGAAGCCCCGCGTCGGTAGAACATCATCATCGCTACCAGCCGCCGTCGTCGATTTGAAACTCTCCCACAACACTCGGCTGCATCGGAGTTCGAGGGACGTCATCGGGCTGAATGTGTGCTGAACTCGGAGGTGCCGTACGTTCGGTACTTGATCGGTCGGATCGTGAAGACGACGACTACATCAACCAGCGTTGTGCTAACGCCCGCTTCGGTCTAGGAGGGTACGTGGACAACACTCTCGCCTCTCGTTGCAATGCATCACCATGATCTTGGCGTAGCGTAGGGAAATTTTGAAATTACTACGCTCCCCAACAAAGGGCATCCGAGCCTGGTTTTATGCGTAAATGTCGTATGCACGAGTAGAACACAAGTGAGTTGTGGGCGATATAAGTCATACTGCTTACCGGCATGTCATACTTTGGTTCGGCGGTATTGTTGGACGAAGCGGCCCGGACCGACATTACGCCAGACGCCACGCGAGACCGGTTCTACCAACGTGCTTTGCACACAAGTGGCTAGCGGGTGTCAGGTTTCTCAACCTTTAGTTGAACCGAGTGGCATACGCCCGGTCCTCATGAAGGTTAAAACAGCACCAACTTGACAAACTATCGTTGTGGTTTTGATGCGTAGGTAAGAACGGTTCTTGCTCAGCCCGTAGCAGCCACGTAAAACTTGCAACAACAAAGTAGAGGACGCCTAACTTGTTTTTGCCGGGCATGTTGTGATGTGATATGGTCAAGGCATGATGCTAAATTTTATTGTATGAGATGATCATGTTTTGTAACCGAGTTATCGGCAACTGGCAGGAGCCATATGGTTGTCGCTTTATTGTATGCAATGCAATCGCCCTGTAATTGTCTTTACTTTATCACCAAGCGGTACCGATAGTCGTAGAAGCATAAGATTGGCGAGACGACAACGATGCTACGATGGAGATCAAGGTGTCGCGCCGGTGACGATGGCGATCATGACGGTGCTTCGGAGATGGAGATCACAAGCACAAGATGATGATGGCCATATCATATCACTTATATTGATTGCATGTGATGTTTATCTTTTATGCATCTTATCTTGCTTTGATTGACGGTAGCATTATAAGATGATCTCTCACTAAATTTCAAGATAAAAGTGTTCTCCCCGAGTATGCACCGTTGCCAAAGTTCGTCGTGCCCGGACACCACGTGATGATCGGGTGTGATAAGCTCACGTCCATCTACAATGGGTGCAAGCCATTTTGCACACGCGGAATACTCGGGTTAAACTTGACGAGCCTAGCATATGCAGATATGGCCTCGGAACACTGAGACCGAAAGGTCGGGCGTGAATCATATAGTAGATATGATCAACATATTTATGTTCACCATTGAAAACTACTCCATTTCACGTGATGATCGGTTATGGTTTAGTTGATTTGGATCATGTGATCACTTAGATGATTAGAAGGATGTCTATCTAAGTGGGAGTTCTTAAGTAATATGATTAATTGAACTTAAATTTATCATGAACTTAGTCCTGGTAGTATTAGCATATCTATGTTGTAGATCAATAGCTCGCGTTTAGCTTCCCTGTTTTATTTTTGATATGATCCTAGAGAAAACCTATGTTGAAAGATGTTAGTAGAAATGATGCGGATTGGATCCGTGATCTGAGGATTATCCTCATTGCTGCACAGAAGTATTATGTCCTTGATGCACCGCTAGGTGAGAAAACTATTGCAGGAGCAGATGCAGACGTTTTGAATGTTTTGACAAAAGCTCGGTATGATAACTACTTGATAGTTTAGTGCACCATGCTTTACGGCTTAGAACCGGGACTTCAAAAATGTTTTGAATGCCACGGAGCATATAAGATGTTCCAAGAGTTGAAATTGGTAGTTCATACTCGTGCCCATGTCGAGAGGTATGAGACCTCTCGACAAAGATTTCTTTGCCAATAAGATGGAGGAGAATAGCTTAACCAACGGTGAGCATCTGCTCAGATTGTCCGAGTACTACAATTACTTGAATCAAGTGGGAGTTAATCTTCCGTGATAAGATAGTGATTGACAGAGTTTTCTAGTCACTATCACCAAGTTACTAGAACTTCGTGATGAACTATAATATGCAAGGGATAACGGAAACGATTCAAGCACTTCGTGATGCTGAAATCAATGAAGGTAGAAATCAAGAAAAACATCAAGTGTTGATGGTTGACAAGACCACTAGTTTCAAGAGAAAGAGCAAAGGGAAGAAGGGGAACTTCAATAAGAACGGCAAGCCAGTTGCTGCTCAAGTGAAGAAACCCAAGTCTGGACCTAAGCCTGAAACTAAGTGCTTCTACTTCAAAGGGACTGGTCACTGGAAGCGGAACTACCCCAAGTATTTGGCGGATAAGAAGGATGGCAAAGTGAACAAAGGTATATTTGATATACATGTTATTGATGTGTACTTTACTAGTGTTTATAGCAACCCTCGGTATTTGATAATCGTTCGGTTGCAAAGAGTAGTAACTTCAAACGGAGTTGCGTAATGAAAAGAGACTAGTTAAGGGTGAAGTGACGATGTGTATTGGAAGTGGTTCCAAGATTGATATGATCATCATCGCACACTCCCTATACTTTCGGGATTAGTTTTGAACCTAAACAAGTGTTATTTCGTGTTTGCGTTGAGCATGAATATGATTTGATCATGTTTATTGCAATACGGTTATTCATTTAAGATAGAGAATAATTGTTGTTCTGTTTACATGAATAAAACCTTATATGGTTACACACCCAATGAAAATGGTTCATTGGATCTCGATCATAGTGATACACATATTCATAATATTGAAGCCAAAAGATGCAAAGTTAATAATGATAGTGCAACTTATTTGTGGCACTGCCGTTTAGGTCATATTGGTGTAAAGCGCATGAAGAAACTCCATGCTGATGGACTTTTGGAATCACTTGATTATTAATCACTTGATGCTTGCGAACCATGCCTCTTGCGCAAGATGACTAAAACTCCGTTCTCCGGAACAATGGAGCGAGCAACTGACTTATTGGAAATAATACATACTGATGTATGCGATCCGATAAATATTGAGGCTCACGGCGGGTATCGTTATTTTATGACCTTCATAGATGGTTTGAGCAGATATGGGTATATCTACTTAATGAAGCACAAGTCTGAAACATTTGAAAAGTTCAAAGAATTTCAGAGTGAAGTGGAAAATCATCGTGACAAGAAAATAAGGTTTCTACGATCTGATCGCGGAGACAAATATTTGAGTTACGAGTTTGGTCTTCAAATTAAATCAATGTGGAATAGTTTCACAAATTCGTGCCACCTGAACACCACAACATAATGCCGTGTGTCCTAACGTCATAACTGTACTTTTATTGGATATAGTGCAATCTATGATGTTTCTTACCGATTTACCACTATAGTTTTGGGGTTATGCATTAGAGACAACTGCATTCACGTAAAAAGGGCACCATCTAAATTTGTTTGAGATGACACCGTATGAACTGTGGTTTGGCAAGAAACCAAAGTTGTCATTTCTTAAAGTTTGGGGTTGCGATGCTTATAAGAAAAAGTTTCATCCTGATAAGCTCAAACCCAAATCGGAGAAATGTTTCTTCATAGGATACCCAAAGGAGACAGTTGGGTACACCCTCTATCACAGATCCGAAGGCAAGATATTCGTTGCTAAGAATGGATCCTTTCTAGAGAAGGAGTTTCTCTCGAAAGAAGTGAGTGGGAGGAAAGTAGAACTTGATGAGGTAATCAGACTGCTCCCTTATTGGGAAGTAGTTCATCACAGAAATCTATTCCTGTGACTACTACACCAATTAGTGAGGAAGTTAATGATGATGATCATGAAACTTCAGATCAAGTTTTTACTGAACCTCGTAGGTCAACCAGAGTAAGATCCGCACCAGAGTGGTACGGTAATCCTGTTCTGGAAGTTATGTTACTAGACCATGACGAACCTACGAACTATGAAGAAGCGATGGTGAGCCCAGATTCCGCGAAATGGCTTGAGGCCATGAAATCTGAGATGAGAAAGTATGGACTTTGATTGACTTGCCCAATGATCGGCGAGCCATTGAGATTAAATGGATCTTCAAGAGGAAGACGAACACTGATAGTAGTGTTACTATCTACAAAGCTAGAATTGTCGCAAAAGGTTCTCGAGAAGTTCAAGGGGTTGACTACGATGAGAGTTTCTCACTCGTATCTATGCTTAAGTCTGTCCGAATCATGTTAGCAATTGCCGCATTTTATGAAATCTGGCAAATGGATAAACAAAACTGCATTCCTTAATGGATTTATTAAAGAAGAGTTGTATATGATGCAACCAGAAGGTTTTGTCGATCCTAAAGGTGTTAAAAAAATGTGCAAGCTCCAGCGATCCATCTATGGACTGGTGCAAGCATCTCGGAGTTGGAATATACACTTTGATGAGTTGATCAAAGCATATAGTTTTATGCAGACTTGCGGTGAAGCCTGTATTTACAAGAAAGTGAGTGGGAGCACTACAACATTTCTGATAAGTATATGTGAATGACATATTGTTGATCGGAAATAATGTAGAATTATTCTGCAAAGCATAAAGGAGTGTTTGAAAGGAGTTTTTCAAAGAAAGACCTCGGTGAAGCTGCTTACATATTGAGCATTAAGATCTACAGAGATAGATCAAGACGCTTGATAATTTTTTCAATGAGTGCATACCTTGACAAGATTTTGAAGTAGTTCAAAATGGAATAGTCAAAGAAAGAGTTCTTGCCTGTGTTACAAGGTGTGAAATTGAGTAAGACTCAAAGCCCGACCACGGCAGAAGATAGAAAGAGAATGAAAGTCATTCCCTATGCCTCAGCCATAGGTTCTACAAAGTATGACGTGCTGTGTACCAGATCTATTGTATACCCTACCATTGAGTTTGGCAACGGAGTACAATAGTGATCTAGGAGTAGATCACTGGACAGCGGTCAAAATTATCCTTAGTGGAATAAGGATATGCTTCTCGATTATGGAGGTGACAAAAGGTTCATCGTAAAGGGATACGTCGATGAAATTTTTTGACAATGATCCAGAATACACTAAGTCTCAATCTGGAAACATATTGAAAATGGGAGCTATTAGCTAGAGTAGCTCCGTGCAGAGCATTGTAGACATAGAATTTGCAAAATACTTACGGATCTGAATGTGACAGACTCGTTAACTAAAATTATCTCACAAGCAAAACATGATCACACCTTAGTACTCTTTGGGTGTTAATGACATACCGATGTGAACTAGATTATTGACTCTAGTAAACCCTTTGGGTGTTGATCACATGACGATGTGAACTATGGGTGTTAATCACATGGTGATGTGAATTATTGGTGTTAAATCACATGGCGATGTGAACTAGATTATTGACTCCAGCAAGTGGGAGACTCAAGGAAATATGCCCTAGAGGCAATAATAAAGTTATTATTTATTTCCTTATTTCATGATAAATGTTTATTATTCATGCTAGAATTGTATTAACCGGAAACATAATACATGTGTGAGTACATAGACAAACAGAGTGTCACTAGTATGCCTCTACTTGACTAGCTCGTTGATCAAAGATGGTTATGTTTCCTAGCCATAGACATGAGTTGTCATTTGATTAACGGGGTCACATCATTAGGATAATGATGTGATTGACTTGACCCATTCCGTTAGCTTAGCACTTGATCGTTTAGTATGTTTCTATTACTTTCTTCATGACTTATACATGTTCCTGACTATGAGATTATGCAACTCCCGTTTACCGGAGGAACACTTTGTGTGCTACCAAACGTCACGACGTAACTAGGTGATTATAAAGGTGCTCTATAGGTATCTCCGAAGGTACTTGTTGGGTTGGCATATTTCGAGATTAGGATTTGTCACTCAGATTGTCGTAGAGGTATCTCTAGGCCCTCTCGGTAATGCACATCACTATAAGCCTTGCAAGCATTGTGACTAATGGAGTAGTTGCGAGATGATGTATTACGGAACGAGTAAAGAGACTTGCCGGTAACGATATTGAACTAGGTATTGAGATACCGACGATCGAATCTCGGGCAAGTAACATACCGATGACTATGGGAACAACGTATGTTGTTATGCGGTCTGACCGATAAAGATCTTCGTAGAATATGTGGTAGCCAATATGAGCATCCAGGTTCCGCTATTGGTTATTGACCGAAGACGTGTCTCGGTCATGTCTACATTGTTCACGAACCCGTAGGGTCCGCACGCTTAAAGTTCGATGACGGTTGTATTATGAGTTTATGTGTTTTGATGTACCGAACGTAGTTCGGAGTCCCGGATGAGATCGGGGAAATGATGGGGAGTCTCGAAATGGTCGAGACGTAAAGATTGATATATTGGACGACTATATTTGGACATCGAAAAGGTTCCGAGTGATTCGGGTATTTTTCGGACTACCAGAGAGTTACGGGAATTCGCCGGGGAGTATATGGGCCTTATTGGGCTTTAGGGGAAAGAGAGAGGAGAGGCTGGGTGCCCCCAAGGCCTAGTCCGAATTGACTAGGGGAGGCTGCGCGCCTCCTTCCTTCTCTTCTCTCTCCCCTTCCCTTGACTCCTACTCCTACTACTTGGAAGGGGGAATCCTACTCCGGTGGAGGACTCCTCCGAGGGCACGCCATAGAGAGAGCCGGCCCTCCCCCTCATCCACTCCTTTATATACGGGGAGGGGGGCACCCCTTGGAGACACAACAATTGATCGTTTGATCTTTTAGCCGTGTGCGGTGCCACCCTCCACCATAATCCACCTCGATAATACTGTGGCGGTGCTTAGGCGAAGCCCCTGCCGGTAGAACATCATCATCGCCACCACACCGCGTCAGGTCGATTTAAACTCTCCCTCAACACTCGGCTGGATCGGAGTTCGAGGGACGTCATCGGGCTGAACGTGTCCTGAACTCAGAGGTGCCGTGTTCGGTACTTGATCGGTCGGATCGTGAAGACGTATGACTACATCAACCGCGTTGTGCTAATGCTTCCGCTTTCGGTCTACGAGGGTACGTGGACAACACTCTCCCTCTCGTTGCTATGCAGCACCATGATCTTGTGTGTGCGTAGGAAATTTTTGAAATTACTACGTTCCCCAACACCTCAAGCCAAGTGTCAGGCTTGGACTCACCAGTGAACTTACTGACTCCAGTCGCCAACCTGAAGTTGGGAGGACTCACCGTGGCCCTGATGGCTCCGCTGAAGCACTCTGGGCCTGAGACATGCTCTCTGCTGCTGGTCGGAATATCTCTAGCATGGCCTTCTCTGTGTGCTCTGTTTACATCGACGGACCACTGAACGAGAATAGATCTCGCATCAAAGCCCGGTTCCTCGGGTCGTCTCGAATCCTTCGCCCACCACTATGAGGGCGCTCACATCGCGGCCGCCGAGGCACGTATGACCCACTCCTTGGGGAGGCGTGGGCACTCGACGGCGATCATCGCGGATCGAGCCGCGATCATACCGCTTCACGGTTTCAGAGTGATCTCACGTCTCCACGCCCCTCGCGCCGGGGCGATCTTGGGCTGTGAGCCGACTGGACTGTATCTGCAACAATGGACCTGCTATGGATCCTATTCCGCGACTGTGACACAGCTGTATTTTGTTCTCCTGCTGCCCGGAGTAAAGCTCTGATCTGCATCAAACCTCTGCCAGCTTCTGACTGGGAAGGTTGAATTGACTCTGCTATTCAGGCTGCAGCTGTTAGGTTCTGAATCGGAGTTCGATATACCTGAGTTGGAGGCGAAAAGAGTTGTCGTCGACTGGACTCAGGAACCCGCTGCCGAGCAAGCTCGTCGAGTGCATGCTGGAGGTTCTCCAGTCGAGTACGCTCAGCCAAGTTGGCCAGGCATACCTCCTCCAAGGCTCGAGCCTCGGGGGTTTCTCCAACGATAGGAGTGTGAAGTGCATCCATGTTCTGGCGGCGAAGTTCTTCCCTCTGCTGTGAAGAGAGGGGCTCGGGGAGGTACTCCTCGTGGACACGCGACGGATCGCCTCCGCCATCGCCACCGTCGACGCGAGGGAAGCCAGGAAGACTGCGGGGTCCTTGACCATCAGGAGTTCCGCCATGGGTCACCTCTTGTCGCACTCGAATGCAGTTCGCGGAGCTACCGAACAGCCGTAGAGAGTTTCATCGGGCTCGATTGCCGCGACTTGGGGGGTGGCCGACTGGCGAGCCATTGCGTGCCTCACCCACCGCTAAAGCCTCGATCAACCGGAACGCCTGCGCCGACAGGCAACAGGGAGGGAGGACGCCACAGGAGCCGACCGATATCGAAGTCGACGGCCAGACGAGGACGCCGCGGACGCACGCGCGAAAGTGCGTTGCCCCGCGGACGAGGAGCGCCTCGACGTCGAGTGGAGCTTCTTGGAGCCAAGCGGAGTCATCGGCGATGAACACGAGCGCGCCGAGACGGATCTCGTCTTCCTCGCCAAACCTCCGCTGAAACCATGTTGATGGGGATCGAAAAATCGCAATCTCTCCAACAAGTCGCTAAGACACCTGCCCCACGGTGGGCGCCAACCGCCATGGTTCTAAGTCTGACAGTAGAATGGGGGGTAGGGATGTAGAGGCAAGATCCTAGCTATGGAGGAGTTGTGCACGCGAGTTTTACAAGTTCAGGCCCTTCTCGGAGGAAGTAACAGCCCTATGTCTCGGAGCCCGGAGGCGGTCGACTGGATTATATGCGTGTGAGTTACAGGGGGTGCGAACCCTTGTCTTAGAGGAGGGGGGTGGCTTATATAGAGTTTGCCGTACCTCTAAGACTCGCCACGCAGGGTTTAAAGTACATTAAGATAGGCTGCGCATCGGTAACGCTAAGAATAAAGTGACATAATGACCATTAAAGCTACATAATGACCGACCGTTGCGATGCGGAGTGGCTTTAGAACTCCCGGCGGTCGAGTGATAGTCTTCATGGTCAAGTGACTCCAAGTCTGTCGAGTGGAACACTTCATGGTCGATTGAAAGATGATGCTTCTTCGAATGCTTCTGGTGATAAAGTGATGTCCTTGGGGAGGGTATCTAGGTCGGGCCTGTGACCCTACCCTAGGTACATGTCTTCATCAGTTGGTTCAACCCATCGGGGCATCTTACGAACATATACCACAAACTTCAGAGTAAATAATACAAGCTCGAAAGTAGAGTATGGTTATCAATGCAGAGGATACAAATTACTAAAGGCATTATATACCCATGGAAAGGCTCACAAGGTTATTGAATATGGAGGACACTTTCAGATAATAATCCAACAAGGGGTCTTGTGGTCTACAACGAAGCTGGTGCGAGTATCGGTACTCTATCAGAGGAAGAAGGAATGAAAGGACATCATATTATAGAAACAACTGACTAATTCAAAGCTCAAATGCAAAGGAATTATCATTTCCAAATCAAGGGATCAGAAGCCAATGGTCTGATTAAGAATGGATAAGTTGAATAGACTTAGGGGTACAATCAACGGCAATTTGATTGGTCGATAACCAACTCGTGTTCAAAATGACATCTGAGCCGGAAAGATGATTGCGTGCATTCACACTCATGTTGAATCAATAGGATCATAATGACGGTGTCAAAGGAGACTAAAGAATATTGCCAGACAAATGGGAAGCATCCATAATGCAAGCATACAAGTATTTGCAGAGCAATAGGCTGCTAAGGATTTTCGGAGGATCAAATAGTATTTCGAAGACATTTGTGAAACACCTGAACAAATGGGGATGAGCGGATACTCGGTAAGTGCGAGGAATTATCTGTAGGGGTATTCATGTGGCAAAGAACTACAAGGCAGTAGGCACAAAGTATTCTCGGAACAATAGAGAGAATTTTGAGGTATCTTATAATAACAAGATCAACGAGGAATGATTGTATGAATGGCAAGTGTACGTGGTTATCCATAAAGGTTTATCGATGGATGGGAATTGCAAAAGTGATGGCACAAAGTCTCGAGAGAACATCATAGAGTATCCTCGGAATCTTCTGGTGCAGCAGACGATCATCGGTAATAAGGTGCTCTCCGGGTGAAAGTGATCACGAGATCCTAATGTTAGATTTAGTAAAATTCATTTAACCCGAATAGAAGAGAGATCGGAGTCCCAGAGTATAGACGAGGAATAAAATATTCTAATACCACCCAATGGCAACATGGGCCCATGCGCACAACCATGTTAGTGAAACAGTTTTTATCGACTAGACTCAACTTCGGCCAAGGAGTGTGGAAGGGGGATTCCTACAGGCAGTCGGCTCTGAAACCAACTTGTGACGCCCGATTCAATCGTACACTAATCATACATGCAAACGCAGTACGATCAATATCGTGGACCTGATGTCTTCTACGCAACTTTATTCTTGTAGACTCGTGTTGGGCCTCCAAGCGCAGAAGTTTTGTAGGACAAGAGCAATTTTCCCTCAAGTGGATGACCTAAGGTTTATCAATCCGTGGGAGGTGTAGGATGAAGATGGTCTCTCTCGAACAACCCTGCAACCAAATACAAGAAACATCTTGTGTCCCCAACACACCCAATACAATGGTAAATTGTATAGGTGCACTAGTTCGGCGAAGAGATGGTGATAAAAGTGTAATATTGATGATAGAAATATATTTTTATAATCTGAATAAATAAAAACATCAAGGTAGAAAATAGTAAACGGGCGCAAAAACGCTATTGCAATGCTTGAAAATGAGGCCTAGGGTCCGTACTTTTGCTAGTGCAATCTCTCAACAATGCTAACATAGTTGGATCATATGATTATCCCTCAAAGTGCAATAAGGAATCAGTCACAAAAGATAGAAATCGTTTGGGGTAAGAAACCACCTCAAAGCTATTCTTTCCGATCAATCTATCCTAGAGTTCGTACTAAAATAACGCAAGCTATTCTTTACGATCGATCTAATCAAGAGTTCGTACTAAAATAACACCATATGACACACATCAACCAACTCTAATGTCACCTAGATACTCCAATGTCACCACGAGTATCCGTGAGTTATTTCTATGATATGCATCAAACAACTTCATGATCATAATTTCAATCCACACAAAGAACTACAAGGGGACCCCAAAGTTTCTATCGGAGAAAAGATAATAAAAACGTGCATCAACCCTATGCATAGATTACCCCAATGTCACCGCGGGAATCCGCAAGTTGAGTGCCATAACATACATCAAGTGAATCAATATGATACCCCATTGTCACCTCAAGTATTCATACCGCAAGACATACATCATGTATTCTCAAATCTGAATATTCAATCCAACAAGACAAAACTTCAAAGGGTAAAGATTCAATTCATCACAACAAGAGTAAAGAGGGGAGAAACATCATATGATCCATCTATGTTAACAAAGCCCATGATATATCAAGATTGTGACATCTCAAGATAACGAGAGAGAGAGAGAGAGATTAAACACATAGCTACTAGTACAAACCCTCAGCCCCGAGGGTGGACTACTCCCTCCTCATTGTGGTGGCCGCCGGGATGATGAAGATGGCCACCGGTGATGATTTCCCCCTCCGGCAGGGTGCCGAAATGAGCTCCTGATTGGTTTTTGGTGGCTACAGAGGCTTGCGGTGGCGAAACTTCCGATCTAGGTTTACTTCTGATGGTTTCTCTATTTATAGGATTTTTGGGCGTCGGTTTCATGGTAAGATGGACCTCGAGGTGAGCACAACCCACCGGGGCACAGACGGCCCACCAGGCGCGCCCTGGTGGGTTGTGCCCTCCCACAAAGCTTTGGGGGTCTCTTTTGTGTTGGGGAACGTAGTAATTTCAAAAAAAATCCTACGCACACACAAGATCATGGTGATGCATAGCAACGAAAGGGGAGAGTGTTGTCCATGTACCTCAGAGACCGAAGCGAAGCGTTAGCACAACGCTGTTGATGTAGTCGCACGCCTTCACGATCCGACCGATCAAGTAATCGAACGACGCCACCTCCGAGTTCAAAGACACGCTCAGCTCGATGACATCCCTCGAACTCCGATCTAGCCGAAGTTTTGAGGGAGAGTTTCACAAGACGACGGCGCAGGACGATGATGATGTTCTATCGACGCAGGCTTCGCCTAAGCACCGCTACAAGATATCGAGGTGGACTATGGTGGAGGGGGGCACCGCACACGGCTAAAAGATCAATTGATCAATTGTTGTGTCTATGGGGTGACCCCCTGCCCCTGTATATAAAGGATCAAGGGGGGAGGCGGCCGGCCTAGGAGGAGGGCGCTCCAAGGGGGGAGTCCTACTCCCACCGGGAGTAGGACTCCTCCTTTCCTTGTTGGAGTAGGAGAAGGAAAGGGGGGAGGAGAAGGAAGGAAGGGGGCGCCCCCCTCCTTAGTCCAATTCGGACTAGTCCATGGGGAGGGGTGCGGCCACCCTTTGGGGCCTTTCTCTCCTTTCCTGTATGGCCCATTAAGGCCGAATATGAATTCCCGTAACTCTTCGGTACTCCGAGAAAATACCCGAGTCACTCGGAACCTTTCCGATGTCCGAATATAGTCGTCCAATATATTAATCTTTACGTCTCGACTATTTCAAGACTCCTCGTCATGTCCCCAATTTCATCCGGGACTCCGAATTCCTTCGGTACATCAAAACACATAAACTCATAATATAACTGTCATCGAAACTTTAAGCGTGCGGACCCTACGGGTTCGAGAACTATGTAGACATGACCGAGACACGTCTCCGGTCAATAACCAATAGCAGAACCTGGTTGGATCCCACATATTCTACGAAGATCTTTATCGGTCAGACCGCATAACAACACACGTTGTTCCCTTTGTCATCGGTATGTTACTTGCCCGAGATTCGATCGTCGGTATCTCAATACCTAGTTCAATCTCGTTGCAAGCAAGTCTCTTTACTCATTCCGTAATACATCATCCCGCAACTAACTCATTAGTTGCAATGCTTGCAAGGCTTATAGTGATGTGCATTACCGAAAGGGCCCAGAGATACCTCTCCGACAATCGGAGTGACAAATCCTAATCTCGAATACGCCAACCCAACAAGTACCTTCGGAGACACCAGAGCACCTTTATAATCACCCGCTTATGTTGTGACGCTTTGGTAGCACATAAAGTGTTCCTCCCAGAAACGGTAGTTCATAATCTCATAGTCATAGGAACATGTATAAGTCATGAAGAAAGCAATAGCAACATACTAAACGATCAAGTGCTAAGCTAACGGAATGGGTCAAGTCAATCACATCATTCTCCTAATGATGTGATCCCATTAATCAAATGACAACTCTTTGACTATGGCTAGGAAACATAACCATCTTTGATCAACGAAGCTAGTCAAGTAGAGGCATACTAGTGACACTGCTTGTCTATGTATTCACACATGTATCATGTTTCCGGTTAATACAATTCTAGCATGAATAATAAACATTTATCATGATATAAGGAAATAAATAATAACTTTATTATCTCCTCTAGGGCATATTTCCTTCATTTTGTTCCAAAAAAAAATCGTCAAAAAGTCTCGTCCAATTCCGAGAACTACTATTTCTGCACAAAAAATAACACCATGGTAGTTCTCACGAAAACAACGCCATCCTGCTAGTTCCAAAAATGATATAAAGTTGCTATAAAATGATTGTAAAACATCAAGAATGATAATTTTTTGGCATGAATACTTCATAAATTATAGATACGTTGGAGACATATCAAGATCCCTTAAGCTTAATTCCTACTCGTCCTCGAGTAGGTAAATGATAAAAGAAATAATTTATGAAGTGTGAATGCTAGCAAAGTGCATAAGTTTGAACAATGATAATATCAATCACTTTTCCTAGCATCATAACAGTAATTCTTTCTTATAAAACTTCTTATGTTAAAGTAGCAACCAATTCACATGTTAAGGTTCAAACAATGAATTCTCTTGAAACCCAACAACCTATGTTCTCAGTCACCAAGCAATTGCAATTCAATTTATTCAACAGAGTTTAAGTAAGAGGTCCACATACTCAACCATCTTATAGTCTTCTATGATTGCTAACACTCACCGCATACACATGAGAAAAACGTTTCAACCAGACACATGGAAAGATAGGGGCTTATTGTTTTGCCTCCCAACATATTCACCTCAAGGGTGATGTCAACAGTAATAACTCATGCTACCCATATTCAACTGGACATATGTGCCTAGATCTTTCCTCGCCACATGATTCTTGCCAAAGGAGAAAATAAAAAGGAATAGAGAGAAAAACTTTGACTCTTGCATAAAAGTAAATACATAAAAGTAAAAGATAGGCCCTTCACAGAGGGAAGCAGAGGTTGCCATGCACTTATTTGTTTGTATGCTCAATCCCTTAGTGCAAAAGAACGTCACATTGTATTTCCCCTTAAGATGGAAACCTTTATTATGTAGTATGTCGCTTTTATTCTTTGCCATCCAAGTTCGTACAATGCTCAATTTTCTCTTACACTAAATGATCTCACTTTTAGAAGCAATTTTATTGCCTTATTGCACCGATGACAACTTACTTGAAGGATCTTGCTCAATCCATAGGTAGGTATGGTGGACACTTGAAAATAAGATTTGGGTTTATGGTTTTTGGATGCACAAGTAGTCTCTACTTGGTGCAGAGTTTTGGTTAGCAAAGATGGGGGGCAAGCACCACATGTTGAAGGATCTATGACAATATAACTTCTATGTGAATATGAACAAACATAAATCATTACATTGTCTTCCTTGTCCAACGTCAACAATTTTGGCATATAATATTTTGATGGGGGCTCACAATCACAAAAGATTTCCAAGATAGTGTACTTGCATGTGAAAGTTCTCTTCCTTCTACTAATCATTCGTGAATTTCTTGTATGACCAATATTGTGATTGTCAAGCCTCAAAAGATTTCACTTTCTAAACCCAATGTGAAGCTACCACTAGGCATGATATAATTTCAACTTCATGATATTCAATTCATTCAACAATTTACTCACAGGATATAAGTGAAGAACAACAGTAAATGACAAGCTACTCCAAAAAGATATAAGTGAAGATCAAGCGAGTATTTAAGTAAATAGGTAGCTATTTGAGGACTCTCTATTATTCAAAAACTTTCAGATCTAAGTATTTTATTAAAACAGTAAGCAAAAACAAAATAAAATGACATTCTAAGAATAGCACAACTCATGTGGAGAAGCAAAAACTTAGGCTCAACCGATACTAACCGATAATTGTTGAAGAAGAAAGGTGGGATGCCTACCGGGGCATCCCCAAGCTTAGATGCTTGAGACTTATTGGAGGGATGCCTTGGGAATCCCCAAGCTTGATCTCTTGTGTCTTCTTCATTCCTCTCATATCACGGTTTTCCTAAATCTCAAAAACTTCATCCACACAAAACTCAACAAGAACTCGTGAGATAAGTTAGTATAAACCAATCCAAAAACCCTATCATTCTCTACTGTAGAAAATCACTAAAATTATTATTCAACATTGCATACTAAATGCCTCTGCATATTTAATACTCCTATCCTCAAATAGAATCATTAAACAAGCAAACATATGCAAACAATGCAAACATAACAACAATCTGCCAAAACAGTAAAGTCTGTAAAGAATGCAAGAATCATCATACTTCCCTAACTCCAAAAGTACTGAAAATTTACCACACTGTAGAAAATTTATCAGAGCTTATTATGCAAAAAGTTTCAGCATTTTATCACATTCTGACTTTTCTAGGGAATTTTTGCAACAGCGGTAAACTTTCTGTTTTCAAACAGCAACATGTAAACTTGCAAAATAAGCATGTGGAAAGCTATCCTTGACATTTTTATTGAAAAGAAATATCAAAACATTATTTTAAATAGCATCAACAGAATCCTAATAAAAGAAAATGACGCTCCAAGTAAAACATATCATGTGACGAATGAAAACATAGCTCCATGTGAGGTTACCGATAATGTTGGAGATTTAAAGAGGGATGCCTTCCGGGGCATCCCCAAGCTTAGTTGCTTGTATCTTCCTTGAATATTAACTTGGGGTACCTTGGGAATCCCCAAGCTTAGGGTATTGTCACTCCTTATTCTCCTCATATCGATGTCTCAGCCAAAACTTGAAAACTTCAATCACACAAAACTTAACGGAAATTTGTGAGATAGGTTAGTATGATAAAGAGCAAACCATTTCACTTTTGGTACTATAAAGACAAGATTCATAATTGTTTCCACACAGTGCCTACTGTAGCATATCATTTGCACAATTTAAATTGAGCAATATAAGCCATAGAAACTAGAAAACAAGCAAACTATGCATTGAAAACAGAATCACAAAAATGCACTAATCAGTAGTAGTTCCAGACTCAAACCATACTTCTGCTACTTGAAAAATTCTGCAAAATTAGGACAACCTGAGAAATTTGTATATGAATACCCTGCAAAAAGAAATAGAGCAAAATCACGTTTATGTTATTTATGAAAATTATTTTCTTGAGTGCAAAAGTTTCTGTTTTTCAGCAAGATCAAACAAGTATCGCCCAAGAAGATCCTAAAGGCTTTACTTGGCACTTTATTGAAACAAAAGAAATAAAAAATGATTAGTACAGTAGCATATGAAGGAAATATGCCCTAGAGGCAATAATAAAGTTATTATTTATTTCCTCATATCATGATAGATGTTTATTATTCATGCTAGAATTGTGTTAACGGGAAACATAATACATGTGTGAATACATAGACAAACATAGTGTCACTAGTATGCCTCTACTTGACTAGCTCGTTAATCAAAGATGATTGAGCTTCCTAGCCATAGACATGAGTTGTCATTTGATTAACGGGATCACATCATTAGGAGAATGATGTGATTGACTTGACCCATTCCATCCGCTTAGCACCGATCGTTTAGTTTGTTGCTATTGCTTTCTTCATGACTTATACATGTCCCTATGACTATGAGATTATGCAACTCCCGAATACCGGAGGAACACTTTGTGTGCTACCAAACATCACAACGTAACTGGGTGATTATAAATGTGCTCTACAGGTGTCTCCGATGGTACTTGTTGAGTTGGCATAGATCGAGATTAGGATTTGTCACTCCGATTGTCGGAGAGGTATCTCTGGGCCCTCTCGGTAATGCACATCACTATAAGCCTTGCAAGAAATGTGACTAATGAGTTAGTTGTGGGATGATGCATTATGGAAAGAGTAAAGATACTTTTCAGTAACGAGATTGAGCTAGGTATTGAGATACCGACGATCGAATCTCGGGCAAGTAACATACTGATGACAAGGGGAACAATGTATGTTGTTATGCGATTTGACCGATAAAGATCTTCATAGAATATGTAGGAACCAATATGAGCATCCAGGTTCCGCTATTTGTTATTGACCAAAGACGTGTCTCGGTGATGTCTAAATAGTTCTCGAACCCGTTGGGTCCGCACGCTTAAAGTTCTGTGACGATCGGTATTATGAGTTTATATGTTTTGATGTACCAAAGGTAGTTCGGAGTCCCAGATATGATCACGGATATGACGAGGAGTCTCGAAATGGTCGAGACATAAAGATCGATATATTGGACGACTATATTTGGACATCGGAATGGTTCCGAGTGAGATCGGGAATATACCGGAGCACCGGGAGGTTACCGGAACCCCCCGGGAGGTATATGGGCCTTATTGGGCCTTAGTGGAAAAGAGAGGAGAGGAGCAAAGGAGGGGGTGCGCCCACCAAGCCCAATCCGAATCGGGAAGGGCGCCGGCCCCCCTTTCCTTCCTCCCTCCTTCCCTTCCTTTCCCTCTCCTACTCCAACTTGGAAGGGGGGGGGGGAATGCTACTCCCGGTGGGAGTAGGAGTTCCCTTGGCGCACCCTCCTCCTGGCCGGTTGCCTCCCCCTCCTCTACTCCTTTATATATGGGGAGGGGGGCACCCCCTGGAGACACAACAATTGATCATTGATCTTTTAGCCGTGTGCGGTGCCCCCCTCCACCATAATCCACCTCGGTCATATCGTAGCGGTGCTTAGGCGAAGCCCTGCATCGGTAACTTCATCAACATCGTCATCACGCCGTCGTGCTGACGAAACTCTCCCTCGAGCTCTACTGGATCGTGAGTTCGCGGGACATCACCGAGCTGAACGTGTGCTGAACACGGAGGTACCGTACGTTCAGTACTGAGGATCGGTCGATCGTGAAGACGTACAACTACATCAACAGCATTGTCATAACGCTTCCGCTTTCGGTCTATGAGGGTAAGTAGACAACACTCTCCCCTCTCGTTGCCATGCATCACCATGATCTTGCGTGTGCGTAGGAATTTTTTTGAAATTACTACGTTCCCAACAGTGGCATCAGAGCCAGGTTTATGCGTAGATGTTATATGCACGAGTAGAACACAAGTGAGTTATGGGTGATACAAGTCATACGGCTTACCAACATGTCATACTTTGGTTCGGCGGTATTGTTGGATGAAGCGGCCCGGACCGACATTACGCGTACGCTTACACGAGACTGGTTCTACCGACGTACTTAGCACACAGGTGGCTGGCGGGTGTTTGTTTCTCCAACTTTAGTTGAACTGAGTTTGGCTACGCCTGGTCCTTTTGAAGGATAAAACAGCACTAACTTGACGAAATATCGTTGTGGTTTTGATGCATAGGTAAGAACGGTTCTTGCTCAGCCCATAGCAGGCACGTAAAACTTGCAACAACAAAGTAGAGGACGTCTAACTTGTTTTTGCAGGGCATGTTGTGATGTGATACTATCAAGACATGATGCTAAATTTTATTGTATGAGATGATCATGTTTAGTAACAGAGTTATCAGCAACTGGCAGGAGCCATATGGTTGTCGCTTTATTGTATGCAATGCAATCGCTCAGAATTGTTTTTACTTTATCACTAAGCGGTAGCAATAGTCGTAGAAACAATAGTTGGCGAGACGACAACGATGCTACGATGGAGATCAAGGTGTCGCGCCGGTGACGATGGTGATCATGACGGTGCTTTGGAGATGGAGATCAAAGGCACAAGATGATGATGGCCATATCATATCAATTATATTGATTGCATGTGATGTTTATCCTTTATGCATCTTATTCTGCTTTGATTGACGGTAGCATTATAAGATGATCTCTCACTAAATTTCAAGGTATAAGTGTTCTCCCTGAGTATGCACCGTTGCGAAAATTCGTCATGCCGAGACACCACGTGATGATCGGGTGTGATAAGCTCTACGTTCAAATACAACGGGTGTAAGCCAGTTTTGCACACGCAGAATACTCGGGATAAACTTGACGAGCCTAGCATATGCAGATATGGCCTCGGAACACTGAGACCGAAAGGTCGAACATGAATCATATAGTAGATATGATCAACATAGTGATGTTCACCATTGAAAACTACTCCATCTCACGTGATGATCGGACATGGTTTAGTTGAAATGGATCACGTGATCACTTAGATGATTAGAGGGATGTCTATCTAAGTGGGAGTTCTTAAGTAATATGAATACTTAAACTTTAATTTATCATGAACTTAGTACACGATAGTATTTTTCCGCTCTATGTTGTTGTAGATAGATGGCCCGTCTTTGTTGTTCCGTTAAATTTTAATGCCTTTGAGAAAGCAAAGTTGAAAGATGATGGTAGCAATTACACGGACTGGGTTCAGAATTTGAGGATTATCCTCATTGCCGCACGTAAGAATTACGTCCCGAAGCACCGCTGGGTGCCAGGCCTGCTGCAGATGCAACTGTCGACCTTAAGAACATCTGGCAGAGCAAAGCTGATGACTACTCGATAGTTCAGTGTGCTACGGCTTAGAATCGGGACTTCAATGACGTTTTGAACGTCATGGAGCATATGAGATGTTCCAAGAGTTGAAGTTAATATTTCAAACAAATGCCCAGATTGAGAGATATGAAGTCTCCAATAAGTTCTACAACTGCAAGATGGAGGAGAATAGTTACACAATGAACATATACTCAACTATGCAGGTATAACAATCACATGATTCAACTGGGAGTTAATCTTCCGGATGATAGCGTCATTGACAGAATTCTTCAATCACTGCCGCCAAGCTATAAGAGCTTCGTGATGAACTATAACATGCAAGGGATGGATAAGACGATTCCCGAGCTCTCCGCAATGCTAAAGGCTGCGGAGGTAGAAATCAAGAAGGAGCATCAAGTGTTGATGGTTAATAAGACCACCAGTTTCAAGAAAAAGGGTAAAGGGAAGAAAAAGGGGAACTTCAAGAAGAATAGCAAGCAAGTTATCGCTTTCGTGAGAAGAAACCCAAGTCTGGACCTAAGCCTCGAGTCGAGTGCTTCTACCGCAAAGGACCGGTCACTAGAAGCGGAACTGCCCCCAAGTATTTGGCGGATAAGAAGGATGGCAAGGTGAACAAAGGTATATGTGATATACATGTTATTGATGTGTACCTTACCGTGAGCTCGCAGAGCACTGGTATTTGATAATCGGATTCTGTTGCTAATATTTGCAACTCGAAGCAGGGACTACTGATTAAGCGGACACTAGCTAAGGATGAGGTGACGATCTTGGCGCTGGGAAATGGTTCCAAAGTTGATGTGATCGCCCGTCGACACACTACCTCTACATCTACCTTCGGGATTAGTATTAGACCTAAATAATTGTTATTTGGTGCCGCGTTGAGCATGAACATTATATCCGGATCTTGTGTGATGCGAGACGGTTATTCATTTAAATCGAGAGAATAATGGTTGTTCTATTTATATGAGTAATATCTTTTATGGTCTTGCACCCTTGAAGAGTGGTCTATTTGTGATGAATCTCGATAGTAGTGATACACATATTCATAATGTTGAAGCCAGAAGATGCAGAGTTGATAATGACAGTTCAACTTATTTGTGGCACGGCCATTTGGGTCATATTGGTGTAAAGCACATGAAGAAACTCCATACTGATGGACTTTTGGAATGACTTGATTATGAATCACTTGGTACTTTCGAACCATGCCCCATGGGCAAGATGACTAAAACGCCGTTCTCTGGAACTATGGAGCGAGCAACTGATTTGTTGGAGATCATACATACTGATGTGTGTGGTCCAATGAATGTTGAGGCTCATGGCGGTATCGTTATTTTCTCACCTTCACAGATGATTTAAGCAGATATGGGTATTTCTACTTAATGAAGCATAAGTCTGAAACGTTTGAAAAGTTCAAAGAATTTCAGAGTGAAACTAAAAATCATCGTAACAAGAAAATAAAGTTTCTACGATCTGATCGTGGAGAAGAATATTTGAGTTACGAGTTTGGTTTATATTTGAAACAATGCGGAATAGTTTCGCAACTTACGCCACCTGGAACACCGCAGCGTAATGGTGTGTCCGAACGTCAGAATCGTGACTTTACTAGATATGGTACGATCTATGATGTCTCTTACCGATTTACCGCTATCGCTTTTGGGGTTATGCTTTAGAGACCGGCTGCATTCACGTTAAATAGGGCACCATCAAAATCCGTTGAGACAACGCCTTATGAACTGTGGTTTGGCAAGAAACCAAAGTTGTCATTTCTTAAAGTTTGGGGCTGCGATGCTTATGTGAAAAAGCTTCAACCTGTTAAGCTTGAACCCAAATCGGAAAAATGTGTCTTCATAGGATACCCAAAGGAGACTGTTGGGTACACCTTCTATCACAAATCCGAAGGCGAGACATTCGTTGCTAAGAATGGATCCTTTCTAGAGAAGGTGTTTCTCTCCAAAGAAGTGAGTGGGAGGAAAGTAGAACTTGATGAGGTAACCATACCTGCTCCCTTATTGGAAAATAGTTCATCACAGAAACCGGTTCCTATGACATCTATACCAATTAGCGAGGAAGTTAATGATGATGATCATGAAACTTCAAATCAAGTTGTTACTGAACCTCGTAGATCAACCAGAGTAAGATCCGCACTAGAGTGGTACGGTAATCCTGTTCTGGAAGTCATGTTACTAGACCATGATGAACCTATGAACTACGAAGAAGCGATGGTGAGCCCAGATTCTGCAAAATGGCTTGAGGCCCTGAAATCTGAGATGGGATCCATGTATGAGAACAAAGTGTGGACTTTGGTTAACTTGCCCGATGATCGGAAAGCCATAGAGAATAAATGGATCTTCAAGAAGAAGACTGACGCTGACGGTAATGTTACTGTCTACAAAGCTCTACTTGTTGCGAAAGGTTTTCGACAAGTCCAAGGGGTTGACTACGATGAGACTTTCTCACCAGTAGCGATGCTTAAGTCTGTCCGAATCAAGTTAGCATTGCCGCATTTTATGATTATGAAATTTGGCAAATGGATGTCAAAACTGCATTCCTGAATGGATTTCGGGAAGAAGAGTTGTATATGATGCGACGAGAAGGTTTTGTCGATCTAAAAGGAGCTAACAAAGTGTGCAAGCTCCAGCGATCCATTTATGGACTGGTGCAAGCCTCTCGGAGTTTGAATAAACGTTTTGATAGTGTGATCAAAGCATATGGTTTTATACAGACTTTTGGAGAAGCCTGTATTTACAAGAAAGTGAGTGGGAGCTGTGTAGCATTAATATTATATGTGGGTGACATATTGCTGATTGGAAATGATATAGAATTTCTGGATAGCATAAAAGGGTACTTGAATAAGAGTTTTTCAATGAAAGACCTCAGTGAAGCTGCATACATATTGGGTGTCAAGACCTATAGAGATAGATCAAGACGCTTAATTGGACTTTCACAAAGCACATACCTTGACAGAGTTTTGAAAAAGTTCAAAATGGATCAAGCAAAGAAAGGGTTCTTGCCTGTGTTATAAGGTGTGAAGTTGAGTCAGACTCAATGTCCGACCACTTCAGAAGACAGAGAGAAAATGAAAAGTGTTCCCTATGCTTCAGCCATAGGCTCTATCATGTATGCAATGTTGTGTGCCAGACCTGATGTGTGCCTTGCTATTAGCTTAGCAGGGAGGTACCAAAGTAATCCAAGAGTGGATCACTGGACATCGGTCAAGAACATCCTAAAATACCTGAAAAGGACTAAGGATATGTTTCTCGTTGATGGAGGTGACAAAGAGCTCGTCGTAAATAGTTACATCGATGCAAGCTTTGACACTGATCCAGACGACTCTAAATCGCTAACTGGATACATGTTTATATTGAACGGTGGAGCTGTCAGTTGGTGCAGTTCTAAACAAAGCGTCCTGGCGGGATCTACATGTGAAGCGGAGTACATAGCTGCTTCGGAAGCAGCAAATGAAGGAGTCTGGATGAAGGAGTTCATATCCGATCTAGGTGTCATACCTAGTGCATTGGGTCCAATGAAAATATTTTGTGACAATATCGTGCAATTGCCTTTGGCAAAGGAATCCAGATTTCACAAGAGAACCAAGCACATCAAGAGATGCTTCAATTCCATCCGGATCAAGTCCGGTGGGAGACATAGAGATTTGCAAGATACATACGGATCCGAATGTTGCGCATCCATTGACTAAGCCTCTTCCACGAGCAAAACATGATCAGCACCAAGACTCCATGGGTGTTAGAATCATTATCTGCGTAATCTAGATTATTGACTCTAGTGCAAGTGGGAGACTGAAGGAAATATGCCCTAGAGGCAATAATAAAGTTATTGTTTATTTCCTCATATCATGATAAATGTTTATTATTCATGCTAGAATTGTATTAACCTAAACATAATACATGTGTGAATACATAGACAAACATAGTGTCACTAGTATGCCTCTACTTGACTAGCTCGTTAATCAAAGATGGTTGAGTTTCCTAGCCATAGACATGAGTTGTCATTTTATTAACGGGATCACATCATTAGGAGAATGATGTGATTGACTTGACCCATTCCATTTCTTAGCACTTGATCGTTTAGTTTGTTGCTATTTCTTTCTTCATGACTTATACATGTTCCTATGACTATGAGATTATGCAACTCTCGAATACCAGAGGAACAGTTTATGTGCTACCAAACGTCACGACGTAACTGGGTGATTATAAAGGTGCTCTACAGGTGTCTCCGATGGTACTTGTTGAGTTGGCATAGATCGAGATTAGGATTTGTCACTCCGATTGTCGGAGAGGTATCTCTGGGCCCTCTCGGTAATGCACATCACTATAAGCCTTGCAAGCAATGTGACTAACGAGTTAGTTGTGGGATGATGCATTATGGAATGAGTAAAGAGACTTGTCGGTAACGAGATTGAGCTAGGTATTGAGATACCGACGATCGAATCTCGGGCAAGTAACATACCGATGACAAAGGGAACAACGCATGTTGTTATGCGGTTTGACCGATAAAGATCTTCGTAGAATATGTAGGAACCAATATGAGCATCCAGGTTCCGCTATTGGTTATTGACCGGAGATGTGTCTCGGTCATGTCTACATAGTTCTCGAACCCGTAGGGTCCGCACGCTTAAAGTTCTGTGACGATCAGTATTATGAGTTTATATGTTTTGATGTACCAAAGGTAGTTCGGAGTCCCGGATATGATGAGGAGTCTCGAAATGGTCGAGACATAAAGATCGATATATTGGATGACTATATTTGGACATCAGAATGGTTCCGAGTGAACCAGGAATATACCGGAGCACCGGGAGGTTACCGGAACCCCCCGGGAGGTATATGGGCCTTATTGGGCCTTAGTGGAAAAGAGAGGAGAGGAGCAAAGGAGTGGGCGCCCCCCCAAGCCCAATCCGAATTGGGAAGGGGGTCGGCCCCCCTTTCCTTCCTCCCTCCTTCCCTTCCTTTCCCTCTCCTACTCCAACTTGGAAGGGGGGAATCCTACTCCCGGTGGGAGTAGGACTCCCCTTGGCGCGCCCTCCTCCTAGCCGGCCGCCTCCCCCCCTCTACTCCTTTATATACGGGAGGCACCTTGGGAGACACAACAATTGATCATTGATCTTTTAGCTGCAGGCGGTGCCCCTCCACCATATTCCACCTCGGTCATATCGTAGCGGTTGTTAGGCGAAGCCCCGGCCGGTAACTTCATCAACATCGTCATCACGCCGTCAGGTCGATTTAAACTCTCCTCGAGCTCTCTTTGGATCGTGAGTTCGCGGGATGTCACCGTGCTCAAAGTGTGCTGAACACGGAGGTGCCGTACGTTCGGTACTGAGGATCGGTCGATCGTGAAGACGTACGACTACATCAACCGCGTTGTCATAATGCTTCCGCTTTCGGTCTACGAGGGTACATAGATAACACTCTCCCCTCTCGTTGCTATGCATCACCATGATCTTGCGTGTGCGTAGGATTTTTTTGAAATTACTACGTTCCCAACAGCATAATCATGTGAACACACAAAAACAGTTGGTAAAAGTGTTGGGTTGACTCCCAACAAGTGCTTTTGTTTTATGCCTTTTAGCTAGGCATGATGATTTCAATGATGCTCACATAAAAGATAAGAATTGAAACATAACAAGAGAGCATCATGAAACACATGTCAAGCACATTTAAGTTTAATCCACTTCCTATGCATAGGGATTTTTGTGAGCAAGAAACCCATGAAAACAAGAACCAACTAGCATAGGATGGCAAAATAAGTACAACTTCAAAACAATCAACACATAGAGCAGAAACTTGATATTATTGAGATATGTAAGAGCATAAGTTCCTCTCTCATAATAATGATCAGAGGCATCATGAATGGATTCTACAATATAACTATCACATACAGCACCCTATTCATGATGCACAAGCATAGAAAATTTATTACTCTTTATGTCACACATGTCATCGTAATAATAATCATAGATAGCAACTATATTGTCAGAGTCAATTGAAACCTCTCCCAAAATAGTGGATGTATCACTAAATAAAGTCATGACCTCTCCAAATCCACTTTCATCAATATTGTAATAAGATTCAACACCCTCCAAAATAGTGGGATCACTACTACCTAGAGTTGACACTCTTCCAAACCCACTTTCATCAATGTGATCATCATAAATAGGAGGCATGCTATCATCATAATAAATTTTCTTATCGAAAGTGGAAGGAATCAAAGGGTCATATTCATTAAGCAAAGCATCCCCAAGCTTAGGACAAGCATTATTTCCAGCAAATAAATCTTCAAACATTTCATACTCATTAAACATAGCATCCCCAAGCTTGTGGTTTTGCCTATCATCACAATCATTCTTATCAATAGCATGAATGGCACCAATAGTATAGCAAACATTATTATCATATTCTTCCAAGCAAGTGCTAAAAGATTTTCAAGATCATAAGGGATATCGTTGTCTTCCCAATCATAATCATTACAAAAGTAGTAGGTATCACAAAATCATACTCAATATCATCATCTTCCGTCAACATATTTGATTCACTTTCATGAGGCACGATGGTGATAGGAGCAACATTATTTGGGAGAGATGCCTTTTTACCTCTATTATTTCTTCTTTTCTTCTACTTCACCACATCTTGTGTTGGTTTAATTGATTTTTTCAAGCTTCTTGTTGAAGAGATTGATTGGATAGGAAGCTCCTCCTCGTTACCTGATTCATCATAATAAACACTAGCAGGGTATTGGGGAATATTTTCCCTTTCATTATTACTCTCTTCATATTCTATTTGTTTTCTTGTCTTTAAATAATTGGCAATATAAGGATTCTCAATGCAATTTACCGCACAAAACATATAAATTTCTTCTAGATCAAAATCAGGAAATCTCTCGGGATTCGGAAAACCCTTAGTTATACGTTTCATTTCTTCATACCCCAAAATAAGACTAAGCTCTTTATGATTTTCAAGGGTAATCAAGTTATCACAATTTCTGGACACGATTTGATCATGAAATAATTTACATTGGAGATTTAAATGACCATGTTCATTGCAAAGTTCACAAGGATGGCGAAAAAAATTACATCTTTCAATACAATCATCTAGCCTCTCTTGCAACTTTTTCGTTTCTAAATATTTATGCTTCTTACAAAATCTATCTTCCCTTTTTGGTTTGCAATTGCTCTCCCAATTCACTCCGCAAAAATTGACATGCTTATAAGAAACATTTTTGTCATGACTTGTGATATCATCCTTAGCATTTTGGATATTTAGTAGGGGTCATCGTCGACGGTGGCGTCTGGCTCCCGGGCTCCAACATCTGGTTGCAATGTCCGAGAAGAAGAGGAAAAGGGGGAAAAGAGGGAGCAAAGCAACCGTGAGTACTCATCCAAAGTACTCGCAAGCAAGGATCTAACCTACATATGCATGGGTATCTGTGTAAAGGGGCAATATCGGTGGACTGAACTGCAGAATGCCAGAATAAGAGGGGGATAGCTAATCCTGTCGAAGACTACGCTTCTGGCAGCCTCCATCTTGCAGCATGTAGAAGAGAGTAGATGGTAAGTTCACCATGTATCATCGCATAGCATAATCCTACCCGGCGATCCTCTCCTCGTCGCCCTGTGAGAGAGCGATCACCGGGTTATATCTGGCACTTGAAAGGGTGTGTCTTATTAAGTATCTGGTTCTAGTTTTCATCAGGTCGAAGTACAACTCCGGGTCGTCCTGTTACCATGGACACGACTATTTGAATAGATCAACTTCCCTGCAGGGGTGCACCACATTACCCGACACGCTCGATACCTCTGGTTGGGCAGACTTTCCTGGGTCATGTCCGGCCTCGGGAGATCAACACGTCGCAGCCCTACCTAGGCCTAACATAGAGGTCATCACGCCGGTCTAAATCCTATGCGCGCAGGGGTCTGGGCCCATCGCCCATTGCACACCTACACGTTGCAAACGCGGTTGGTGAGTAGACCTAGCAACCTCCATTACAAAGAAAGTTGCGTTACGCGGTCCAACCCGGCGCACGCCGCTTAGTCGCTGACGTCTAGGAGGCTTCGACTGATACCACGACGTCGGTTGCCCTTATCTTGTCCCACGTGGCGGTTAGTGCGTATAAGGTCAACGACCCAACTCAGATCAAATACCAAGATCTCGTTAAGTGTGTTATTATGAAGTAACCGCGGACGCCGACCAGGACCAGGCCCACCTCTCACCTAGGTGGTCTCAACCTGCCCTGTCGCTCAGCCACAAAGATCCAAATAGAGGGCCGTCGGGACAAATGTCCTTTCAGCCCCCAATCCGTGAATCACTCGCGGGTACTCTACGAGCCGACCTAACTTTAGTCACCACCTGAATAGTATGTATGTATAGTATATACCCGTGATCACCTCCCGAGTGATCACGGCCTGATAGTATAGCATGGCAGATGGACAAGAATGTAGGGCCACAGATGATCAACTAGCATCCTATACTAAGCATTTAGGATTGCAGGTATGTTATCAACAACTGTAGCAACAATGACAGGCTATGCAATGTAATAGGATTAACCGAAAACAAGAACATGCTAAACTACTCTAATGCCGCAGATGAGGGAAGGAATAGGTGATATCTGGTGATCAAGGGGGGCTTGCTTGGTTGCTCTGGCAAGAAGGAGGGGTCGTCAACACCGTAGTCGTACTGAGTAGCAGTGGCGTCGGTCTCGGTGTCTAACGAGAGAAGAGGGGGAAGAAACAATAAATATAATGCAAACATAAGCATGACGATGCACGACATGACAATGAGCGGTGCTAGGTGTGCCCTAACGCGGCAGTAGGTGACACCGGCAAAGGGGGGAAACATCCAGGAAAGTATTCCCGGTGTTTCGCGTTTTCGGAATGACGGACCGGAGGGGGAAAGTTGCATGTTCGCTATGCTAGGGACGTGTGGCGGATGAACGGGCTGCGAATTCGGATTCGTCTCGTTGTTCTGAGCAACTTTCATGTACAAAGTATTTTCATCCGAGCTACGAATTATTTATATTAATTTTCAAAGTTCTAATCAATTTATAAATTATTATAATGAAATTAATTCGAAAATAGCATTATTGCATCAGCAGTCAACAGAGGTGTTGACTGGGTCAAACTGACATGTGGGGTCCGCATGTCATTGACTGATTAACTAACAGTTAATTAGGTTAATTAATCACAATTAATTAATTTAGTTAATTAATTAATTAATTAAATTTTATTTTTATTACTATTTATTATTATTATTATTTCGTTTCAGGGGCATGGGCCCCTCGTGTCATAGGTCAGAGGCCTTAGCGGGCGCGCGAGCGACGGGTTTACGGGCGCGGGCACAGCTCGAATGGGCGCAGCGGGCGTGACGACGTGGGCAACTCGACCGGCACCCCATGGCCATGGTAGGGTGCCAGAGCAGGGGGGCCGGTGGCCTTGGGTGGCCTGGGTTGGCGCAGATCAAGGCGGGAGTCTGACACGCCTGTGAGGGCGAGGCAGCGGTACCGAAAGCGAAGGGGCCGGCGAAGCGGATTCTTGGCGTCAAGGAGGTGAGTGGCGCCACGGAGCAGAGCGGGAGCCACGGTGCAACAAGCGGTGGGTGCGAAGCGCCGCCACCACGCTGTGTGCGGTGGTGAGCGGCCAATGAGGCCACCGCGACGGGCAGCGAGGGAGACCCGGGCGCGGCGACGCTGTGTGGCGGAGCTGGGCGAAGCGAGGCGCGAGCACGGGCCGTGGCCGACGGGAGCAGCGCACGGGCGCGCAGGGGGAAAGGGAGAGCGCGTGTGGGGTTTGTCGGGGCGCGACCATGGGGCAGTGGGGGCGCGCGTGGGCGGGACGATGGAGGGGCGGCAAGTCGCAGCGCGCAGGGCTGCGGATGAGCACGACTGGGAGGCGGCGCCGGCGCGACCTGGTGCGGCGGAGCCGAGGCGGGAGGCCGGGGTGTGCGTACGGGGACAGGGGAGAGGAGGAGAGGCCGGGGCCTCACCGCGCGGGCGTAGGGACTAAGGCAGCGGGTGTCGAGGAGGAGGACGGGACGAGGTCGATGACGGAGAGGACGTCGGGGCAGCTCCGGCGACGAGATCCGGGGAGGCGCAGCGTCGGGCGTGCGGTGAGTGGAGCCGTTGCCCCCGATCCAGATCGGGACCAAGAGGAGGGGGCGAGGAGAGAGTGGGGATCGGGGAAAAAGTGGGGGTTAGGGTTTTGGTCGGACGGACCGGGGTTAGTAGGCTGGGCGTGGGGTGGGCGGCCTTTGGCTAGGCCAATCGGGTCGTGGCCTGTGGGGGGTGGGGTTTCTTTGTTTTCTTTTCTTTTGTTTTATTTTCTATTTTGCCTTTTTCTTTTTATTTATATTACCTTTTTTGTTTTAGTTTTGTTCCTATTAATTTTGTTTTAGTAAAATATACACATAGCATCTAAATTAGTATTTCAACTTAGTCCATAGTCACGAAAAGTCTAGTCCTCAAATAAATTAGTTTGACATATTATTAATTACAAAAGGTATGTAAATAATTGTTTTTACTGCTGTTTTATTCTTCTTATAGTATTTAAACATTTTATAAAGGTGTGGTTTCTCCATCATAATTACCTATGCCATATTTGGTTCACTCTGAACATTTTAGTTTTAGTATTTGAAAACATTTATTGTTTGCTTGATTTAGAATATGAATTTGAATCGGTTTCGAACTAACGTGAGATTAGCAACAAGAATCAGTGACGTGGCACCATTAGCGAGAATTACTGTAGCTTAATTATCCAAGGCCACATGATTTGCCTCGAGCACTTCCAACTTCATGTGGATGCCGACGATAATACTTTTTGGAAGCTTGAGGCCAATAGAGAGTATTCCGCGTCTTCTACATACGAAGTGCAATTCTTTGACTCCACGTCAACTATCTTGAACAAGATTGTGTGGAAGGTTTGGTCCCCTCCCAAGGTCAAATTCTTTGCTTGGTTGGCTCTGCAGAACAGGCAATGGCATTGGCCTAAGTGTGATCTTTGCACTCTTTGCAAGAGGGCCAACGAGACGGCGTCACATCTCTTCTACAAATATCGATTCACTTTGCGCGTGTGGAGGATGGTGAAGGAATGGCTTGGATTAGAAGCCTTGTTGATGGACCAATGGAGGAATGAGCATATCATCAAAAACTGGTGGACCAACATGTCGAAGCCCAACACTGCCCACCATATGGCCATGTCGACCCTCACCATGCTCGTCTCATGGATCATATGGAATACGCTCTAGTTTAATCCAGGAAAGGTATTGGAAGGGGCAAAGTGTTTTCACAGGACCTTCCCGATGATGTGGCTTAACAGAATAGCAAAACAATAGGAGTTATTATGTCATCGAACTAAATGGTTTTTTCTACTGAAAGTTTTTGAGGGAAATATGTAGTGGGAGTGCTGAGGTGGCACATTTGATGAGGTGGAAGGCTCATGTTGAGATAACTAAGGTAGTGGGGATCAACTTCTTTAGGTATAAGATAAGATAAGAAAAGAAAAACCACGTTGAAAAGAAAAATTACAAGTCATACCAAGTGTGCAATGCACACGAGAAACTTTTTTTAGAGTACACGAATGCGTACCATATTTTTTATAGAAGGCGGAATTTTAATTAAGACGACTACAACTTGTTGCAAACAACAAGCGCAGCACAAACTCCACATGAGGGTTAGTCCAACTACAGCCTCCACTGACAACACAGCTGCAAAGCAAAAAATGAGCATGTCCAAAACTAAGCAACATCGTCGCGTTTCGAACAACGGCGGTCATCTCTGAAGACAACACCAACTCCAATGAACTTCCTTCGTCGATGCACCACCCACCCTTGATACCTAAAGGAGATGGCAAGTAGATGGTGGAACTTGGTCGGTCCACTAAAGCCACCGTCTTTAACTCACCGGCTACGACGTACATTGCGCCTCTGAAGCTCACCTTAGACAACGACGAGCACCGGAAGTAGCACAACATGGAACCTCAAGACCCGGTCTTCAAATGTGATGCTCCCAACAGAGTAGCAATGATGAGGACGCTGCCACCACGCTGGTTCAACTCCGAATCTAGGCTTTCGCCCGAAGACCTCTACCAATCCCAAGAACGAGCGAGGGACATGTCGACACACCTTGGCGACGCCTCCAAGGAGGGGAACGACACCCACGGGCGTCGTCGCCGCCAGCACCGACCGAATACGGACTGGAATTTCTTCAGAATCTATGGGAGAACCTCAAGTATACAATGTACACTTGTTTTTTTTATTGTTTGGATTTCACATGGGTCACATGGTTGCAATGTACACTTGTTAGTACAGAGGCCGGGTATAATTGGTATCTTCACAATATATTCGCTTTGTTGAAAAAATGTGCAATGTCTTTTTTTCTTCCAAAAACAACGAACGAATCAAGGATACCGCCAACTAAAACTTTAGATGCTGTCAAAAAAGAACTCAAACATTAGATGCTCCTACCCTACCAAGCGTAGGATTTTCACAAAAAAATTACAAGGATTTCCGTAGAAATTTTGCAGGAGTCGCTTCATCTACAGGCTAGTCGTGCCCACCACTTGATCCAAAACAAGGGAATGTCCCCAATCATCATCACCGCCGCAGAAAGCCACACTCACTTTGATGCAAGGAATGTGATGCGAACCTCAGGAAAAGCATCTATCTCGCTTACCATGCGGGCGAATGTCAAGAGATTAATCATTGCACACAGCAACTTCAACAGGTAGATGCGGTTGCTTTCCTAAGGATGTTGCATCGTATTACCTCTGTACCAAAATATAAGACATTTTTTAGGCTAGTTAGAGCAACTCCAACGCGCGGACCCAAACGGACGCGCACTTTATCCGCTTTTCGTCCGTTTTGGTCGGCCAGACGGACGTGCGTGTCTGTTTTTTCATTTAGATTGGCAGGTGCGTCCAACGGGAGGCCGATCCATTTATGCCGACGTGGCCGAAACTGACAAATTAAACATAATCATACATAAATGGCTGGTCAAACGCCGGCCAAAGTCCATTTAAACTAAAAATTAAAAAAAACTCTAAATAAACGCCCGCACGCTGCCCTAGTAAACCGCCTTGCTCATGCCCTTGCCCTTGCCGTCGTCGTCCTCACCGCCGGCGAGGTCAATGAAGACGGGGAGGCCCAGCCAACCGAACGCGGCTGGATAGGCTGTCGGCAGCTCTTCTCTGGCGTCTCGGCCGCGACGCAGATAGCGGCATGGCAGGCGCCCTCCTCCTCTTCCTCAAGCCGCAGAGCCTCCTCGTCGCGGTGCAGCATCTGCTCATATCGCATATGCCGGTCACCGTCGGCCCCCTCCTGGGCGAGCCAATGCGCCTTCCAGCGCTCAAGGTGAGCCGCCTCTTCTTTCGGAGTGGAATCGGCAGCATGGAGGCGCTGGCCACCGACTCGTGGAGCTTGCCGGTCCACGAGTAGGTCTCCCACGGCCAAGTGGGGCGGTGGTGACTGCTGCGCCGTGGGGTTGGCTCAAGGCCCGGCCTCTGCTAGGCCTTGGGCTCGGACGAGGCGGGCGCCGGCGGTGGCGGCACGTAACGAGGCGCCTGGACGGAGTCCCCGCCATGACAAAGCAAGGGCTTGCTCCAGCCCATCCCAATGGGTGTCCTCCTCGAGCCGGCTCGCCTCCAGCGCGTGCTGAAGGGCCTCCTCGAGGGCGGCTTGGTACTCCGCCTCCGCCTCTTCTTCCTCGGGCTCTACCTACAGGGGCGGCGGTGGAAGGTCGTGGTTGATGTGGACGCCGAGTCGTCGTTGCTCCTCGTGTTCGAGGGCAAACCAGGCCTCCCAGTTGGGAGAATCTGCCGCATACTCGGGCATGCGCCGCTGCGCCGGCGTGAGCGGCGCGCCTGCAAACCTCCTCGTCGTGCGCCCGCTGTGTCCACGGAACCGCCGGCACCGGGATCCGCTACGGGTCCGGGTGCCAATGGTGTGGTAGCGTCACGTCGGGGTAAGGCAGCAGCTGCCTGTACTCCCAGCGCCACTGCCACTACTAGGGAAAACCCTAGTAAGAGCGCTTGAAATACATATAGCAGTAGCGCTGGGTCTAGCGCTACTGCTAACGCACTACAACTAAGTTGTAGTAGTAGCTCTGGTTAGTGCAGCGCTGCTGCTAAGTATGGTTAGCAGTAGCGCTGCACTAACCAGCGCTACTGCTAACTATCTGTAGCGTTGCTGCTGATCCAGCATTGCTGCTAGGTACCTACCAGCGCTGCTGCTAGTATTCCTGCTTTCACAGATTCATACCCCCTCTATGTATTTGTATAGTCTCTATACAGTAGTTTCATCAGATCACAATAAACATACACTATTCTCATCATATCATACAGATACAGTAGTCTCGTCATACCATCATCATCATCATTCAACACAAATATCATCACATCTCGAAAATAGCGATACACAAGTCATGTCATGTCTCGAATAAGTGCAATTGCATGGTCATGGCACCCACACAAGTTTCATCATCTCTATCTAAACCATGACGTAGAAGAGAAGAGCGATCAGCATGAGCAAGACTGCGACTATGTAGTACTTGAGGCACCGGCGGTCCCGCTGAGGGAGTCCTGGATTAAGGGGTCCTCGGGCGTCTGGCCTATATGACATGGGACGGACTGAGGGGCCGTGAAGATACAAAACAGAAGACTCTCTCCTGTGTCCGGATGGGACTCTCCTTGGCGTGGATGGCAAGCCTGGCGTGCGGATATGAAGATTCCTTTCTCAGAATCGACTTTTGTACAACCCTAGTCCCCTCCGGTGTCTATATAAACCGAAGGGTTTAGTCCGTAGAGGCAATCATAATCATATAGGCTAGACTTCTAGGGTTTTAGCCATTACGATCTCGTGGTAGATCAACTCTTGTAGTACCCATATTCATAAAGATCAATCAAGCAGGAAGTAGGGTATTGCCTCCATAGAGAGGGCACGAACCTGGGTAAACATCGTGTCCCCTGTCTCCTGTTACCATCGACCTTAGACGCACAGTTCGGGACCCCTAACCGAGATACGCCGGTTTTGACACCGACATTGGTGCTTTCATTGAGAGTTTTGCTGCGTCGTCACCAAAAGGTTCGGTGGCTCCATTAATCATCTACAACAACGCTGCCTTGGGGGAGGCTTTCCTCCCCGGCCAGATCTTTGTGTTCGGCGGCTTCGCGCTGCGGGCCAACTCGCTTGGCCATCTAGAGCAGATCGATAGCTACGCCCCAGGTCACCAGATTAGTTTTGGAAATCTGGACTACGTCGCTGATATCCGAGGAGACTTGATCTTCCAAGGATTCGCGTCCTCAACCTCCGCTCTGGCCTTAGATCCAGAGCGTATCGCTAGGTCCGAAGACGAGCTCCCTGAGCTCGCCGGACTACCTGCGGCCATTAGGCCCATGGTGGGAGAGCCGGGGGAAGTAGTGTCATTGGCAACCATCACGGAGCCGGACCCTTCTCCGGACACTGGCTCCGAATCCTCGGAACCAGCATCGTGTGAGTTCGGCCAAGGAGTTTCCGTCTCGCTGTACTCCACGGGCTCTCTTCTCTCGGGCCAAACCTCGCCTTTAAGCGAGGCTCTGGACTTAATGCGATCCCTTGTCATTACAAAGGAGCAATGTCCGAACTACGCCCAGCCCGGACTAGGGGCTGAGAGCAGGGAATTTTACATCCCACCCACCACTCACTTTATAGCCACTGTATAGCACTTAACCGACATGCTCGATTACGGCTCCGAAGACATCAACGGTATGGACGACGATGCCGGAGAAGGACATGCCCAAAACCCACCGTTTACCGGACGCTGGACGGCCACCTCTTCGTATGACATTGATGACCCACAATTATAGGGGATCTATCATAGTCCTTTCGATAAGTAAGAATGTCTAACCCAATGAGGAGCAGAAGGAAATGATAAGCGGTTTTCAGCAAGGTATTCTCTGCAAGTACTGAAATAAGTGGTAACAGATAGTTTTGTGATAAGGTAAATTGTAACGAGCAACAAGTAACAAAAGTAAATAAGGTGCAGCAAGGTGGCCCAATCCTTTTGTAGCAAAAGACAAGCCGGAACAAACTCTTATAATAGGAAAAGCGCTCGGACACATGGGAATATCGTCAAGCTAGTTTTCATCACGCTCATATGATTCGCGTTCGGTACTTTGATAATTTGATATGTGGGTGGATCGGTGCTTGGGTGTTGTTCTTACTTGAACAAACATCCCACTTATGATTAACCTCTATTGCAAGCATCCGCAACTACAACAAAAGTATTAAGGTAAACCTAACCATAGCATGAAACATATGGGTCCAAATCAGCCCCTTCACGAAGCAACACATAAACTAGGGTTCAAGCTTCACGTCACTCTAGCAACCCATCATCTACTTATTACTTCCCAATGCCTTCCTCTAGGCCCAAATAATGGTGAAGTGTTATGTAGTCGACGTTCACATAACACCACTAGAGGTTAGACAACATACATCTCATCAAAATATCGAATCTAATACCAAATTCACATGACTACTAATAGCAAGACTTCTCCCATGTCCTCGGGAACAAAGCGTAACTCACTCACAAAGCATATTCATGTTCATAATCAGAGGGGTAATAATATGCATAAAGGATCTGAACATATAATCTTCCACCAAATAAACCAACTAGCATCAACTACAAGGAGTAATCAACACTACTAGCAACCTACTAGCACCAATCCCGGACTTGGAGACAAGAATCGGATACAAGAGATGAACTAGGGTTTGGAGATGAGATGGTCTTTGGTGAAGATGTTGATGGAGATTGCCCTCTCCCGATGAGAGGAGCGTTGGTGATGATGATGGCGATGATTTCCTCCCTGAGGGAAGTGTCCCCGGCAAAGATAGCTCTGCTGGAGCCCTAGATTGGTTCCGCTAAGGTTCCGCCTGGCGGCGGAGTCTCGTCCCGAAGGTTGCTTATTATTTTTCTCATCGAAAGACTTCATATAGGAGAAGATGGACGTAGGAGAGCCACCGGGGCCCACGAGGTAGGGGGCGCGCCGAGGCGCGCCTCACCCTCGTGAGCAGGGTGTGGGCACCCTGGCCTTCATCTTCGGCGACGATTTTTCTTTATTTATTTTAAGGTATTCCGTGGAGTTTCAGGACTTTTGGAGTTGCGCAGAATAGGCCTTCAATATTTGCTCCTTTTCCACCTGCATTCTCCAATTTACCGGCATTCTCCCTCTTCATGTAAACCTTGTAAAATAAGAGAGAATAGCCATAAGTATTGTGACATAACGTGAAATAACAGCCCATAATGCGATAAATATCGATATAAAAGCATGATGCAAAATGGACGTATCAACTCCCCAAGCTTAGTCCTCGCTTGTCCTCAAGCCGAAAAGCGAATAACAATAAATATGTCCTCATGTTTAGAGGTAGAGGCCGATAAAAATAAAATACGGACATGAAGGCATCATGATTATTCTCATAACAGCAACATATATTGATTTGTCATATGATTACTTATGTTCAAGTGATGATCTTTTCACAAAGCCAAAGTATGAATCGAAACCTTATTGAGCACCAACAAATTATACCTCACCATTGAAGCAATTGCAATTTATCGTAACATCGGAAAGAGTCTATGTCGAGCGTAAAAGCAAGTCCACATACTCAACTATCACTTAGTCCTTCATAATTGCTAACACTCACGCGATACTTGTGGTTACGGAGTTTTAATCGGACCACAGAGAAAGATAGGGGCTTATAGTTTTGCCCCACAACCTTTTACCTCAAGGGTAATGTCAACAATAATAATTCATGCTCCCTACATCCAATTAGATATATATATATATATATATATCATGTTCTTTTCCAACATGCTGGGCTTGCCAAAGGATAAAATGAAAAGGAAAGGTGAAGATCACCGTGACTCTTGCATAAGGTAAGGGATAATAATAAAGATAGGCCCTTCGCAGAGGGAAGCAGAGGTTGCCATGCGCTTTTATGGTTGGATGCACAAAATCTTAATGCAAAAGAATGTCACTTAATATTGCCCCTTGTATGTGGAACTTTATTATGCGATCTGTTGCTTTTATTACTTCCACAACAAGTTCGTATAAAGCTTATTTCTCTCGCACTAATAAGTTATGCATATTTAGAGAGCAATTTTATTGCTTGCACCGATGACAACTTACTTGAAGGATCTTACTCAATCCATAGGTAGATATGGTGGACTCTCATGGCTAAACTGGTTTAAGGGTATTTGAAAGCACAAGTAGTATCTCTACTTGGTGCTGAGAATTTGGCTAGCATGAGGGGGCAAAGCAAGCTCAACATGTTAGAGGAACCATGACAACATACTTTATCTCAGATATAAGAAAACATAACTCATTACGTTGTCTTCCTTGTCCAACATCAACTCTTTAGCATGTCATATTTTAATGAGTGCTCCCAATCATAAAAGATGTCAATGATAATATATCTATATGTGAAACCTCTCTCTCCTTATTACTTCCTATTAATTGCAACGATGACCAAAGCTATATTTTTCAACTCCCAACAACTTTTAATCATCATACTCTTTCTATGTGAAGTCATTACTTTCACTAAGATCAATACGAACTCTTTGTTTCTTTTTATTCTTTCCTTTTATTCACTCAAGATCATGGCAAAGTAATCAAGCCCTTGACTCAACACTAATCTTTATTATATATAGCTCGCGGACTTGATTGCATAAAGGGATCATAAAGCAAAACTTCAGAACTAGATCATGCCATGACTTTATTCTACTATATCAAGATACTACTAATAGGATCGAACTAAGAAAAGCGGTAAAGATAGGAGTTGTGATGGAGATATGATATCAAGGCACCTCCCCAAGCTTGGCAGCTTGCCAAGGGGAGTGCCCATACCCATGTGATTATGTCTCCTTCTTTGTTGTTGGCGGTGGAGGTGTTGTTGATGATGCAAGCTTGTCGCTCACCTTCCATGGCATAGGCTCACCCTCATAGAAGGATGATCGAGTCTCCTAATCCTCAAATCTGCAACTAAACAGCTCTTCAAACGAAAACAGAGGATATTTGCGTGATACGGTCGTCAAAACCTTCGGGAGAATATATAATGAATTTTTACCGACCAAAATACATATCTTGCAAGCAAACGGAGTCCGGAGGGCACACGAGGTGCTCACGAGGTAGGGGGGCGCGCCCAGGGGGGTAGGGCGTGCCCTCCACCCTCGTGGAGGCCTCGTGTCCTCCCCGGACTGCTACTTATTTTTCTATTTATCTAAATATTCCAAAACGGAGAGATATTGCCTTAAAAATTGTTTTAGAGTCGGTTTTCTTACCGTACCACATACCTATTCCTTTTCGGAGTCCTGAACGCTCGAAGGTGTCCCTTATGTATTCCTCCGTGGTTACGGTTTCAATAATATTAGTTTCAACATTTATAGGATTACCTGAGATATAGCGTTTGATCCTTTGACCGCTTACCACCTTCGGATTTGTGCTCGAAGTTGTTGATTTTTATGGCAACCTTAGGAACGATAGACCTCCCTCGATAACATAGGGACCTTCCCATTTAGAGAGAAGTTTTCCTGCAAAAATCTTAAACGAGAGTTGTATAGCAATACATAATTACCTACATTAAACTCACGCTTCAGATCCTTTTATCATGCCATCTTTTAACTTTTTCTTTAAACAACTTGGCATTTTCATAAGCTTGGGTTCTCCATTCATCAAGTGAGCTAATATCAAATAACCTCTTCTCACCCCAAGTTTGAAATCATAGTTGAGCTCTTTAATAGCCTAATATGCCTTATGTTCTAGTTCGAGAGGTAAGTGACATGCTTTTCCATAAACCATTTTATACGGAGACATACCCATAGGATTCTTATATGCAGTTCTATATGCCCATAATGCATCATCAAGTTTCTTGGACCAATTCTTTCTAGACCTATTAATGCCTTTTGCAAAATCAATTTGAGCTCTCTATTGCTCAATTCTACTTGACCACTAGATTGCGGGTGATAAGGAGATGCAATTCTATGATTAACATCATATTTAGCAAGCATTTTACGGAAAGCACCATGAATAAAATGTGAACCACCATCACCATTAAATATCTAGGGACTCCAAACCTCGGAAAAATAACTTCCTTAAGCATTTTGATAGAAGTGTTATGATCAAGACTACTAGTTGGAATGGCTTCTACCCACTTAGTGACATAATCAACATCAACTAAAATATGAGTGTATCCATTAGAGGCAGGAAAGGTCCCATATAATCAAAGCCCCAAACATCAAATGGTTCAATAACAAGTGAATAATTCATAGGCATTTCTTGACGCCTACTAATATTACCAATTCTTTGACATTCATCACAAGACAAAACAAACTTACGGGCATCTTTGAAGAGAGTAGGCCAATAAAAACCAGATTGCAATACCTTATGTGCAGTTCTATCTCCAGCGTGCTGTCCTCCATAGGGTTCGGAGTGACACTTGCGTAGGATCCGCTCCTGCTCATGCTCAGTACACAACGCCTAATAACACCATCTACTCCTTCTTTATAAAGATGTGGATCATCCCAAAAGTAATGTCGCAAATCATAAAAGAACTTTTTTCTTTTTGTTGGTATGTGAAGCTAGGTGGTATAAATTTAGCAACAATATAATTAGCATAATCAGCACACCATGGAGTGCTACGAGAAGTGCTTATGACATTTAATTGTTCATCGTGAAAGCTATCATCAATAGGTAGTGGGTCATCAAGAACATTCTCTAACCTAGATAAGTTGTCTGCAACGGGGTTCTCACCTCCTTTTCTATCAACAATATGCAAATCAAATTCTTGCAGCAAGAGAATTCATCTAATAAGTCTAGGTTTAGCATCTTTCTTTTCCATAAGATATTTAATAGCAGCATGATCGGTGTGAATAGTTACTTTCGAATCAACAATATAGGGTCTGAATTTATCACAAGCAAATTGTAACATCCCAAATTTTCAATTTGGAATGTTATACATTAGATCATCAATGCATATCATATTTTATTTGCTTTGGGTTTGATCCTAGAAATTCTACGCAACTCAAGGACCCACGGAGAGAGTTGGGGCTTTCAGTATTTTCTTATTTGGGTTTTTCTTAAATTTTGTGTATAGTATCATTTGATTTTAATTATTTTATCATCAATTATTTCTATTACAAAAATATGAGAGAGGAATAAAATGACTTTCCCAAAATAAAGAAATATTGAGGATTTAATAATAAAATCAAATAAGATTTTATTTTGGAGTTTTTCGCCATTTTATTTGAATTTAGGAAAAATGTGCGTTTTTCAAAATTGCATTTAGGCCCCAAATAAATGTTCATCTTGTCTGGATTGATTTTAGAAGTCGGGAAAAATTTATTTCGGGAATTTTGGAGTCTGTTTAGTATTTCTTTTGGTTGTTTTTCTGCGCGGAATTAATTAAGAAAAACGCGAACCGACTTCGGGCCGTACCCGAGCGGGACTCCGCCCGGGGCAGCCTTTAAATAGCCACCGCCCGAGCCCGTCCTAGCCCAATCCGCCAGCCCACCAAGACTTAAACTCCTAACCCTAGCCGCTCAAGACCGATCCATGCCACCGCTGCCGCCAATGCCACGGAGCCGAGCTCATTGAGCCACCGCCATTGCCGTGACCTGCCGCCCGAGGTCCCACTGGACCCACTGTTCTGGTTTGATCGGTCAACCGACCCGATTGACCTGCCGACATCACTCGATGTCATGCCCAAGGCTATCATTCACTGTTTTGGATAATGTTGGATTTAAATAAATAATTAAAATCAGAAAATGATTTAAATCTTTGGAAAATCATATCTTTTAATCCGTAACTCGGATGAAAATACTTTGTACATGAAAGTTGCTCAGAACGACGAGACGAATCCGGATCGCAGCCCGCTCGTCCGCCACACACCCCTAACCTATCGAACTCAGAATCTTTCCTCCGGTTCCTCTGTCCGAAAACGCGAGACACCGGGGATACTTTCCCGGATGTTTCCCCCCTTCACCGGTATCACCTCATACCACGTTAGGGCACACCTAGCATCGTTACTTGTCATGTCATGCATCGATATGCATCTGTTTGCATGGTATTCATTGTTTCTTCCCCCTCTTCTCTCCGGTAGACTACGAGACCGACGCTGCTTGCCCGATTCGACTACGGAGTTGGCGACCCCTCTCTCTTGCCCGGAGCAACCGGGCAAGCCCCCCTTGATCACCAGATATCGCCTACTCTCCTCTATACTGCTTGCATTAGAGTAGTGTAGCATGTTACAGTTTTCCGTTATTCCTATCCTGATGCATAGCCTGTCTTTGTTACTTCTGTTGATACCTTTACCTGCATTCCTACTTGCCTAGTATAGGATGCTAGTATGTCCATCTGTGGCCCTACATTCTTGTCCGTCTGCTGTGCTATACTATCGGGCCGTGATCACTCGGGAGGTGATCACGGGTATATACTATATACTAATATATGATACATGTGGTGACTAAAGATGGGTCGGGTCGTAGGAGTGCCCGCGAGTGGATCTTTGTGGCGGAGCGACAGGGAAGGTTGAGACCGCCTAGGCGAAAGGTGGGCCTGGCCCTGCTCGGGCGCTCATGGATACTTAACACGCTAACGAGATCTTGGTATTTGATCTCGAGTTGGGTCGTTGACCTTATACGCACTAACCGCCACGTGGGACAAGATATGGGCAACCGGCCGCCGTTATCACCGGCACTTCGTGACGCCACGACCGAGCGGCGCGCCGGATTGGACCGGAACGCCTAGGCTAGGTTCTGCCGTCACAGACGCAACATGCAGGTGTGCTAAGGCGAGGGGCCTGCACTGCGGCGCTTAGGTTTAGACCCGGCGCGACCTCTCCGCCAGCCTAGGTGGGCTGTGACGTGTTGATCTTCCGCGGCGGGCATGACCCAGAAAGTGTGTCCGCCAAATGGGATCGAGCGTGTCGGGTAATGTGGTGCACCCTTGCAGGGAAGTTAATCTATTCAATAGCCGTGATCTTCGTGAATGTGACGACTTGGAGTTGTACCTTGACCTTATGACAACTAGAACCGGATACTTAATAAAACACACCCTTCCAAGTGTTAGATACAACCCGGTGATCGCTCTCTCATCGTGGCTACGAGGAGAGGATTGCCGGGTAGGATTATGCTATGCGATGCTACTTGGAGGACTTCAGTCTACTCTCTTCTACATGTTGCAAGACGGAGGCTGCCAGAAGCGTAGTCTTCAACAGGATTAGCTATCCCCCTCTTATTCTGGCATTCTGCAGTTCAGTCCACTGATATGGCCCTTTACACATATACCCATCAATATGTAGTGTAGCTCCTTGCTTGCGAGTGCTTTGGATGACTACTCACGGTTGCCTTGTTCCCCCTTTCTTTACCCGATTGCTGCAACCAGACGATGGAGCCCTGTGAGCCGAGACACCACCATCGATTTACCACTCACTACACTGGAGGTGCCTACTACTACGCAGCAGCCCGACGATTTACCACTGTGAGTAGTTAGGAGGATCCCAGGCGGGAGGCCCGCGCCTCTTTCGATTTGTATCCCGCTTGTGCTAGCCTTCTTAAGGCAAACTTGTTTAACTTATGTCCTGTACTCAGATATTGTTGCTTCCGCTGACTCGACTATGATCGAGCACTTGTATTCGAGCCCTCGAGAACCCTGGCTAGTATTATAAAGCTTGTATGACTTATTTATGTTTTAGAGTTGTGTTGTGATATCTTCCCGAGAGTCCTCGATCTTGATCGTACACATTTATGCATGATTAGTGTACGATTGAATCGGGCGCCACAAGTTGGTATCGAGCCATCGCTGAGGGAATCCCCTTCCACACTCCTTGGCCGAAGTTGAGTCTAGACTTTACAAAACTTTTACTAACATGGCTGTGCGGCCCATGGGCCCACGTCACCATCGGGTGGTACTAGGATCTTTTACTCCTCGACCTTTACCCTGGGACTCTGAACTCTCTTCTACTCGGGTTAAACGAATTTACTAACTAACACTAGGATCCCGTGACGACATTCACCCCAAAGTTGGATAAAGCCATAGTTATTCCTTAGAATAGTATTTTGAACAATTTCCACACTGTCATTTGACTCCTTTGAAACATCTTTGCTTTCAGATGGAACCCACGAGGCAGGTCGTTCGCCACACGACGGCCATTGGTGCCTCGGGATCACCTGCGGTGCTAGCGGAGATGATGATCTATCTAGGTTATCGCTGGCACCCTGAGTACACCGCCTTTGAGGAGTACCAGGACTTTAACCAGAGCGATGACTGTGCCATCGTCCACCTCTACTCGGGAGTATGACTCCACTATCGCGGCTGCACACCGCACATGGTGTTGGGGTGACTATCGATATGGCAGTCCCACGATGCTGCTTATGCTGCTCGACACGCCTTCGTGGAGAGTATCGAGTTGGACACCTCCCCTTCGTGCACATTGCTATCGCATCTAATGTTGGAGCGGAGGGTTACTACACCGCTGCCTACTCCATCGTCACCCGAGAGCCCTTCTACCATCGTAACTTGATTACGCATGTCGATGGGCTGGATCGAGCTAACCGAGCTCTTCGCCACGGGTTGTACACCACCCGTCAAGACCTTTGCCGTATTTCGACGTTGCACCCCTTTGTCCGATCTAGAGAGCTGCCGCGTTCTGCGATCTACCCAGCCAGGACCGTGATGCCCCAGGGTGTCGGTTGGCCAGATGTGGGAGGCTACACTCCCGCACTTGGTCCTCTTCTACCACCTGAGCGTCGGGTTCTGCACCAGAGTATCCGCGGCCCCCAGGCCACTGACGTGGAGGACTATCCGCCGCTTTTCTACTTTTGCTCTGACTACCTCCAGCATGCGTGGGGACTGATGTAGTCTTGCTTATTAGCATTAGTTGCTATCGCCGCGAGCCTGTGTGCCGCCTATGTTGTCTTAGTCTATATACTGAACTCTGTGTACCGAACTCTATGCATGATTCCTTTTGTAAGATATGCCGACTACTATGTAGTATCTATCATGCTGCTTTCATTATGCATGTTTCATCATGAATTATTCTTGTCCTTTGAAAACTTCTCAATTGCTGAACTACCCCTGTTATATATTAGCAGGATGGTTAGACTAGGTGGTCGTGGTCGTGGTGGCAACTTCCCACCACCACCCGAGTACATGGCTGGTATGATCCAACAGCTTGAGATGAATCGCCACCATGGAGAACATGATGGCTCGGGCTCGCTCAATATGAACCAAAGAGTCAACCCCAAAGAACTCTGCGCAGGATTTCATGCGCTGAACCCAACTGTGTACCGCAACTCAACTCAGCCTCTGGATGCTAATGATCGCTCGTGACATCACCTATGAGATGGAGTCTGGCCGATGTAGCCCCCGCCTGCCTATGTCACCTTTTGCTTCCTTCTTCCGGCGGGACCCGCAAGCTCAATGGTGGGACAGCCACATGCATTCTCGCCAGCTTGGAACAATCATCACCGCCGGACATTTCCAAGTTGCTTTCAGGCCGCTTCATTCCTCGTGGAGTCATGGACCTAAGAAGCGTGAGTTCCACAACCTCACCCAAGGCAACAAGATCTGAAGCTTATCGGAAAGTGTTCTGGACTTGTCTCGCTATGCTGAAGAGTACATTGCAACTGATGCACGCAGACAGGAGAAGTTCCGTGATGGCCTTCAAGCTAACATCAAGCTCGCACTGCTAGTGCATGACTTTACTAATTTCGCCACCTTGGTGAACAAGGCCATCAATGTCGAAACTGGTCTGCAGGAATACCAGAGCTCTCACAAAGAGCCGAGACACGAGCTCATCTTCGGGCCCGTCCTCGCAGCGTAAGATATGGATTCCCAACAGCATGTACCAAGCCAATCGCACCTGCCCCAAGGCGAAGCTATCTGCACCTCGCTCCCGCCTACTCCTCCAACTAGGCAGCCAAGGCTTCCAGCTCCACCACCCCAAGCTCCTGCTCCCACTCCCAATAATGGTTTGTGCTTCGTGTGGACAACCAGGCACCGTGCTAGAGAATGCAACCAGAACCGAATCAGTGGCCCTTCCAAAGAATCGGCCGTGGAAGCAACCAGCCTCGCAACAACAATGCCAAGCCTTATGGTCGAAGTTCATGCCAACCACGTTGATCCGAACGAAGCTCAAGACCAGCTCACATCTTGTGATGGGTACACTCCTCGTAAATTCAGTACCAAAGATCCGCTTTATTTGATACAGTGCATCACATTCATTCATGCTCGAAGATTTTGCATACATGCACGACGTTAAATGTGAGCAGATGAACACCTCGGTAGTGGTAAAAAACCCCGCGGGACAATGTCAGACCTCCATGGAAAATCATATCTTTTAATCCGTAACTCGGATGAAAATACTTTCTACATGAAAGTTGCTCAGAACGACGAGATGAATCCGGATACGCAGCCCGTTCGTCCGCCACACACCCCTAACCTATCGAACTCGCAACTTTCCCCCTCCGGTTCCTCTGTCCGAAAAAGCGAGACACTGGGGATACTTTCCCGGATGTTTCCCCCCTTCACCGGTATCACCTCATACCACGTTAGGGCACACCTAGCATCGTTACTTGTCATGTCATGCATCGACATGCATCTGTTTGCATGGTATTCATTGTTTCTTCCCCCTCTTCTCTCCGGTATACTACGAGACCGACGCCGCTGCTGCCCAGTTCGACTACGGAGTTGGACGACCCTCTCTCTTGCCGAGCAACCGTGCAAGCCCCCCTTGATCACTGTGACATCGCCTACTCCTCTATACTGCTTGCATTAGAGTAGTGTAGCATGTTACTGTTTTTCGTTATTCCTATCCCGATGCATAGCCCTTTGTCTTTGTTACTTCATGATACCTTTACCGCATTCCTACTTGCCTAGTATAGGATGCTAGTATGTCCATTTGTGGCCCTACATTCTTGTCCGTCTGGTCATTGCTATACTATCGGGCCGTGATCACTCGGGAGGTGATCACGGTATATACTATATACTTATACATGATACATGTGGCGACTAAAGACGGGTCGGTTCAGAGGAGTGCCCGCGAGTGGATCTTTGTGGCGGAGCTTACAGGCAGGTTGAGACCACCTAGGCGAAAGGTGGGCTGGCCCTGCTCGGCGTCATGGATACTTAACACGCTTAACGAGATCTTGGTATTTGATCTGAGTTGGGTCGTTGACCTTATACGCACTAACCGCCACGTGGGACAAGATATGGGCAACCGCGTCGTGGTATCGTACCCGGCACTTCGTGACGTCGGCCACGAAAGCGGCGCGCACGGATTGGACTGAACGCCACTAGGCTAGGTTCTGCTGTCACAGACGCAACATGCAGGTGTGCTAAGGGCGATGGGCCCACCTCGCGGCGCTTAGGTTTAGACCGGCGTGCTGACCTCTCTGTTGTGCCTAGGTGGGGCTGCGACGTGTTGATCTTCTTGCGGCTGGGCATGACCCAGAAAAGTGTGTCCGGCCAAATCGGATCGAGCGTGTCGGGTAATGTGGTGCACCCCTGCAGGGAAGTTAATCTATTCGAATAGCCGTGATCTTCGGTAACAGGACGACTTGGAGTTGTACCCTGACCTTATGACAACTAGAACCGGATACTTAATAAAACACACCCTTCCAAGTGCCAGATACAACCCGGTGATCGCTCTCTATCAGGGCTACGAGGAGAGGATCGCCGGGTAGGATTATTCTATGCGATGCTACTTGGAGGACTTTAGTCTACTCTCTTCTACATGTTGCAAGACGGAGGCTGCTAGAAGCGTAGTCTTCGACAGGATTAGCTATCCCCCTCTTATTCTGGCATTCTGCGGTCACCCATTGATATGGCCTTTACACATATACCCATGCATATGTAGTGTAGCTCCTTGCTTGCAGTACTTTGGATGAGTACTCACGGTTGCCTTGTTCCCCTTTTCCCCCTTTCTTTACCCGATTGCTGCAACTGCACGATGGAGCCTGTGGAGCCGGACGCCACCGGCGGCATTTACTTACTACTACACCGGAGGTGCCTACTACTACGCAGCCCACGATTTGACGACCAGGAGTAGTTAGGAGGATCCTGCAGGAGGCCCGCGCCTCTTCGATCTCAGATCCCGGTTTGTGCTAGCCTTCTTAAGGCAAACTTGTTTAACTTATGTCCTGTACTCAGATATTGTTGCTTCCAATCGACTGCCTATGATCGAGCACTTGTATTCGAGCCCTCGAGGACCGTGGCTTGTATTATGATGCTTGTATGACTTATTTATGTTTTAGAGTTGTGTTGTGATATCTTCCGTGAGTCCTCGATCTTGATCGTACACATTTGCGTGCATGATTAGTGTATGATTGAATCGGGGGCGTCACAGGAGGACGGACAGTTGGCCAGTATGTGGGTGACTTTAGTAAGCTAGCACGTTATGCCCCAGATGACGTTGCTACGGATGCAGCTAAACAGGAGAAGTTTCTGGAAGGACTGAATGACGAGCTGAGTATGCAGTTGATGGTAGCGAGCTTCAATAACTACCAGGAGTTGGTAGAACGTGTGCTTATGATTGAAGGGAAGCAGCAGCAGATTGAGAATCACAAGAGGAAGTATGGACAAGGGAAGTACAATTTCACGGAGCTTCGGAAGCTACGCTTTACCCGAAGCCGGAGGACAATTCCAGCATACCCACGGAGGTGGTAGCTCGCACAATCATAATGGCACCAAGAATGGAAACGGGAATGGAGGAAGCAATGGACAAAACCGCACCAACCCGTCAACCCCAGCCAAGAGAGACCTGAGCCAAATCACTTGTTTTAAGTGCCAGAAGATCAAGCATTATGCAAATGAATGTCCCGAAGCCCAAAATGGAAATGGCAATGGAAGCTTCGGGAAAGAAGCCGAACCCTTTCAACAGGGACAGGTGATGTTGGGAACGTTGCGGAAAATTAAAATTTTCCTACGGTTTCACCAAGATCTATCTATGAGTTCATCTAAGCAACGAGTCAAGAGAGAGAGTTTGCATCTACATACCACTTGTAGATCGATGCACGGAAGCGTTCGAGGGAGTGGTGATGATGGAGTCGCTCCCAACGTGATTCCGATCACCGGCGATGACCAAGCTGAAAAGGACAGCACCTCCGCGTTCAACACACGTACGGGACGACGGCGTCTCCTCCGTCTTGATCCAGCAAGGATGAAGGAGAGGTTGAGGAAGACAACTCCAATGGCAGCACGACGGCGTGGTGCAATTGGTACAGCAGTTCTCCGGCTGGGGCTTTGCCAAGCCTAAATGCGGAGAAAGAGAGGTGTTGGGAGGGAGGGCTGCGCCTTCAATTGTGTGTTGCAGCCCTCCCTCACCCCTCTATATATAGGAGGAGAGGGCAGGGGGCTGCCATCTAGGGGAAACCCTAGATGGGGGCGGCGGCCAAAGGGGAGGAGGAAAGGGGTGGCTTGCCCCCCAAGCTAGGGGGGCGCCCCCTTTGCCCCTTAGGGTTTCCCCTCCCCAAACCCTAGCCGCATGGGCCTAGGTGGGGAGGCGCGCCCAGCCCACTAGGGGCTGGCTCCCTCTCCCACACAGCCCATGTGGCCCCCGAGAGGTGGCCCCTCCGGTGGACCTCCGAACCCTCCCCGGTGGCCCCGGTACATTACCGGTATACCCTCAAACTTTCCTGAGTCCATTTAACCACTTTCCATATATAAATCTTTACCTCCGGACCATTCCGGAACTCCTCGTGACGTCCGGGATCTCATCCGGACTCGAACAACATTCGTAAACACATACTTGTCTTCCTAATAACCCTAGCGTCACCGAACCTTATGTGTAGACCCCTACGGGTTCGGGAGACATGCAAACATGACCGAGACGACCTCAGGTCAATAACCAACAGCGGGATCTGGATACCCATGTTGGCTCCCACATGCTCCTCGATGTTGTCATCGGATGAACCGCGATGTCAAGGGTTCAAGCAACCCGTATTCTATTCCCTTTGTCGACGGTATGTTACTTGCCCGAGACTCGATCGTCGGTATCCCAATACCTCGTTCAGTCTGGGTACCGGCAAGTCACTTTACTGCACTGCAATGCATGATCCTGCGGACTGCACTTAATTTGGCCACCTTGAGCTCATTATGATGATGCACTACCGAAAGTGGCCCTAGTGATACCTCTCCGTAATACGGAGTGACAAATCCAGTCTCGATCCGTGTCAACCCAATGTACACTTTCGGAGATACCTGTAGTGCACCTTTATAGTCACCCAGTTACGTTGTGACGCTTTGGTACACCCAAAGCACTCCTACGGTATCCGGGAGTTACACGATCTCATGGTCTAAGGAAGAGATACTTGACATTGGAAAAGCTCTAGCAAAAGCGAACTACACGATCTTGTGCCATGCTTAGGATTGGGTCTTGTCCATCACGTCATTCTCCTAATGACGTGATCCCGTTGTCAATGACATCCGATGTCCATAGTCGTGAAACCATGACTATCTATTGACCAACGAGCTAGTCAACTAGAGGCTTACTAGGACGTATGGTAGTCTATGTATTCACACGTGTATTACGATTTCCGGATAATACAGCTTATAGCATGAATAAAAGACAATTATCATGAACAAGGAAATATAATAATAATGCTTTTATTATTGCCTCTAGGGCATATTTCCAACAGTCTCCCACTTGCACTAGAGTCAATAATCTAGTTACATTGTGATGAATCGAACACCCATAGAGTTACGGTGTTGATCATGTTTTGCCCGCTGAAGAGAGAAAGTTTAGTCAACGGATCTGCGACATTCAGATCCGTATGCACTTTACAAATTTCTATGTCTCCATCTTGAACATTTTCACGGATGGAGTTGAAGCGACGCTTGATGTGCTCGGTCTTCTTGTGAAACCTGGGCTCCTTGGCAAGGGCAATAGCTCCAGTTGTTGTCACGGTAAGAGTTTGATCGGCCCCGACGCATTGGGTATGACTCCTAGGTCGGTGATGAACTCCTTCACCCAAATTGCTTCATGTGCTGCCTCCGAGGCTGCCATGTACTCCGCTTCACATGTAGATCCCGCCACGACGCTACGCTTGCAGCTGCACCACTTACGCTCCACCATTCAACATATACACGTATCCGGTTTGTGACTTTGAGTCATCCAGATGCGGTCGAAGCTAGCGTCGATGTAACCCTTTACGACGAGCTAGTCGTCGCCTCCATAGACGAGAAACATGTCCTTTATCCTTTTCAGGTACTTCAGGATATTCTTGACCACTGTCCAGTGTTCCTTGCCGGGATTACTTTGGTACCTTCCTACCAAACTTACGGCAAGGTTTACATCAGGTCTGGTACACAAGATGGCATACATAATAGATCCTATGGGCATTTGAGGCATAGGGATGACGCTCATCTCTTCTTTATCTTTTGCCGTGGTCGGCATTGAGCTGAGCTCAATCTCACACCTTGCAATACAGGCAAGAACCCTTCTTGGACTGATCCATTTTGAACTTCTTCAAAATCTTATCAAGGTATGTGCTTTGTGAAAGACCTATGAGGCGTCTCGATCTATCTCTATAGATCTTGATGCCTAATATATAAGCAGCTTCTCCAAGATCCTTCATTGAAAAACTTTTATTCAAGTAGGGCTTAATGCTGTCCAAGAGTTCTATATCATTTCCCATCAAAAGTATGTCATCTAAATATAATATGAGAAATGCTACAGAGCTCCCACTCACTTTCTTGTAAACGCAGGCTTCTCCATAAGTCTCAAGATAAAACCCAAACGCTTTGATCATCTCATCAGCGTAATGTTCCAACTCCGAGATGCTTGCACCAGCCCATAAATGGAACGCTGGAGCTTGCATACTTTGTCAAGATTCTTAGGATCGACAAAACCTTCCGGCTACATCATATACAGCTCTTCCTTAAGATATCCGTTAAGGAACGCCTGTTTTGACGTCCATCCGCCATATCTCATAATCATAGTATGCGGCAATTGCTAACATGATTCGGACGGACTTAAGCTTCGCTACGGGTGAGAAAGTCTCATCATAGTCAATCCCTTGAACTTGTCGATAACCCTTAGCGACAAGTCGAGCTTTATAGATGCGAACATTACCCTCCGCCGTCATCTTCTTCTTAAAGATCCACTTGTTTTCTATCGCTCGCCGATCATCGGGCAAGTCTGTCAAAGTCCATACTTTGTTTTCATACATGGATCCTATCTCGGATTTCATGGCTTGAGCCATTTGTTGGAATCCGGCCCGCCATCGCTTCTTCATAGTTCGAAGGTTCACCGTTGTTCAACAACATGATTTCCGTGACAGGGTTGCCGTACCATTACGGTGTGGAACGTGTCCTAGTGGACCCTCTGAAGTTCAGTAGCAACTTGATCCGAAGTACCTTGATCATCATCATTAATTTCCTCCTCGGTTGGTGTAGGCATCACAGAACATTTTCTGAGCTGCACTACTATCCCGTTCAAGAGGTAGTACTTCATCGAAGTTCTACTTTCCTCCCACTTACTCCTTTCGAGAGAAACTCTTTTTCTAGAAAGGATCCGTTCTTGGCAACAAAGATCTTGCCTTCGGATCTAAGGTAGAAGGTATACCCAAGGGTTTCCTTAGGGTATCCTATGAAGACGCATTTTTCCGACTTGGGTTCGAGCTTTTCAGGTTGAAGTTTCTTGACATAAGCATCGCATCCCCAAACTTTTAGAAACGACAGCCTTAGGTTTCTTCCCAAACCATAATTCATACGGTGTCGTCTCAACGGATTTAGACGGTGCCCTATTTAAAGTGAATGTAGCTGTCTCTAGAGCGTATCCCCAAAATGATAGTGGTAAATCGGTAAGAGACATCATAAATCGCACCATATCCAATAGAGTGCGACACGACGCTCGGACACACACGTTCTGTTGAGGTGTTCCAGCGGCGTGAGTTGTGAAACAATTCCACATTTTCTTAAGTGTGTGCCAAATTCGTGACTTAAATATTCTCCTCCACGATCTGATCAGAAGAATTTTATCTTTTCGGTCACGTTGATTCTCTACCTCATTCTGAAATTCCTTGAACTTTTCAAAGGTCTCAGACTTGTGTTTCATCAAGTAGACATACCCATATCTACTCAAGTCATCTATGAGAGTGAGAACATAACGATATCCTCCTCATGAGAGCCTCAACACTCATTGGACCGCACACATCGGTATGTATGATTTCCAATAAGTTGGTTGCTCGCTCCATTGTTCCGAGAAGCGGAGTCTTGGTCATCTTGCCCAAGAGGCATGGTTCGCATGTGTCAAATGATTCAGTAATCCAGAGATTCCGTAAGTCCATCAAGATGGAGCTTCTTCATGCGCTTTACACCAATGTGACCATAGGCGGCAGTGCAAAAGTATGTGGGACTATCGTTATCAACTTTACATCTTTTGGTATTCACACTATGAACATGTGTAACATTACGTTCGAGATTCATTAAGAATAAACCATTGACTATCGGAGCATGACCATAAAACATTTCTCTCATATAAATAGAACAACCATTATTCTCGGATTTAAATGAGTAGCCATCTCGTATTAAACGAGATCCAGATACAATGTTCATGCTCAAACTTGGCACCAAATAGCAATTATTAAGGTTTATAACTAATCCCATAGGTAAATGTAGAGGTAGCGTGCCGACGGCGATCACATCGACTCTGGAACCATTCCCGACGCCAAGATCGTCACCTCGTCCTTCGCCAGCCTCCACTTATTCCGCAGCTCTGCTAGAGTTACAAATATGAGCAACGGCACCGGTATCAAATACCCAGGAGTTACTACAGTAATCGGTAAGGTACATATCAATTACATGTATATCAAATATACCTTTATTGTTGCCGGCCTTCTTGTCCGCTAAGTATTTGGGGTAGTTCCGCTTCCAGTGGCCCTTCCCTTTGCAATAAAAGCACTCTGTCTCAGGCTTGGGTCCATTCTTTGACTTCTTCTTCCCGGCAACTTGCTTACCGGGCGCGGCAACCTCTTTGCCGTCCTTCTTGAAGTTCTTCTTGCCCTTGCCCTTCTTGAACATAGTGGTATTATAGACCATCAACACTTGATGTTCTTTCTTGATTTCAACCTCTCTGACTTCAAGATTGAGAATACTTCGGGAATGGTCTTCACCATCCCCTGCATATTGTAGTTCATCACAAAGCTCTTGTAGCTTGGTGGGAACGATCAAGGATTCTGTCAATGACCGCCTCGTCCGGGAGGTTTATGTCCACTGGGACAAAGCGGTGATGCAACCTGTACATTTTGAGTATGTGCTCACCGACGTAACTGTTTTCCTCCATCTTACAACTATAGAACTTGTCGGAGACTTCATATCTCTCGACCGGGCATGAGCTTGAAAACCAGTTTCAGCTCCTCGAACATCTCATATGCTCCGTGTTGCTCAAAACGCTTTTGGAGCCCGGTTCTAGGCTATAAAGCATGCCGCATCGAGCGAGGGAGTAATCATCGCACGAGACTGCCAAGCATTCATAACGCCTTGGTTCTGCGGGATGGGTGCTTCACCTAGCGGTGCTTCTAGGACATATTGTTTCTTGGCAGCTATGAGGATGATCCTCGTGTTCCGACCCAGTCCGCATAGTTGCTGCCATCATCTTTCAGCTTGGTTTTCTCTAGGAACGCGTTGAAGTTCATGGTGACATGAGCGTTGGCCATTTGATCTACAAGACATATTATGCAAAAGTTTTAGACTATTGTTCAGGATAATGAAGTTCATCTAATCAAATTAAAATGAACTCCCACTCAGATTAGACATCCCTCTAGTCATCTAAGTGTTACATGATCCGAGTCGACTAGGCCGTGTCCGATCATCATGTGAGACGGACTAGTCATCGTCGGTGAACATTCTCATGTTGATCGTATCTTCCATACGACTCGTGTTCGACCTTTCGGTCTCCGTGTTCCGAGGCCATGTCTGTACATGCTAGGCTCGTCAAGTTAACCCTAAGTGTTTACTGCGTGTGTAAATCTGTCTTACACCCGTTGTATGTGAACGTAAGAATCCATCACACCCGATCATCACGTGGTGCTTAGAAGCGACGAACTTAACTATAGCAACGGTGCCGCTAGGGGAGAACACTTCTTGAAATTGTTTTAAGGGATCATCTTATTTACTACCGCTGTTCTAAGTAAACAAGATGCATAAATATAATAAACATCACATGCAATTATATAATAGTGACATGATATGGCCAATATCATAAAACTCCATTGATCTCCATCTTCGGGCTCCATGATCATCTTGTCACCGGCATGACACCATGATCTCCATCATCATGATCTCCATCATTGTGTCTTCATGAAGTTGTCACGCCAACGACTACTTCTACTTCTATGGCTAACGCGTTTAGCAATAAAGTAAAGTAAGTTACATGGCGTTCTTCAATGACACGCAGGTCATACAAAAAATAAAGACAACTCCTATGGCTCCTGCCGGTTGTCATACTCATCGACATGCAAGTCGTGATTCCTATTACAAGAATATGATCTCATACATCACAATATATCATCATTCATCACAACTTGGCCATATCACATCACATGACAATTGCTGCAAAAACAAGTTAGACGTCCTCTAATTGTTGTTGCATCTTTTACGTGGCTGCAATTGGGTTCTAGCAAGAACGTTTTCTTACCTACGAATAACCACAACGTGATCTTGTCAACTTCTATTTACCCTTCATAAGGACCCTGTTCATCGAATCCGCTCCAACTAAAGTGGGAGAGAGAGACACCCGCCAGCCACCTTATGCAAGTAGTGCATGTTAGTCGGTGGAACCGGTCTCACGTAAGCGTACGTGTAAGGTTGGTCCGGGCCGCTTCATCCCACAATACCGCGGAAGCAAGATATGACTAGTAACGGCAAGCAAGTTTACAAGATCTACGCCCACAACAAAATTGTGTTCTACTCGTGCAAAAGAGAACTACGCATAGACCTAGCTCATGCTGCCACTTTGTTAGAACGCGTTGCAGAAAATTAAAATTTTCCTACGGTTTCACCAAGATCGATCTATGAGTTCATCTAAGCAACGAGTCAAGAGAGAGAGTTTGCATCTACATAACACTAGTAGATCGAGTACGGAAGCGTTAGAGGGAGTGGTGATGATGGAGTCGCTCCCAACGTGATTCCGATCACCGGCGATGACCAAGCTACCGAAAGGACAGCACCTCCGCGTTCAACACACGTGACAGGAGACGGCTGCGTCTCCTCCGTCTTGATCCAGCAAGGATGAAGGAGAGGTTGAGGAAGACAACTCCAATGGCAGCACGACTGACGGCAGTGGTGCAATTGAGACAAAGAAGATCTCGGCTGTGGCTTTGCCAAGCTCAGACGGAGAAAGAGAGGTGTTGGGGAGGGAGGGCTGCGCCTTCAATTGTGTGTTGCAGCCCTCCCTCACCCCTCTATATATAGGAGGAGAGGGCAGGGGCCGGCCATCTAGGGGAAACCCTAGATGGGGGGCGTGACAAAGGGGAGGAGGAAAGGTGGCTTGCCCCCCAAGCTAGGGGGCGCCTCGCCCCTTAGGGTTTCCCTCCCCAAACCCTAGCCGCATGGGCCTAGGTGGGGAGGCGCGCCCAGCCCACTAGGGGCTGGCTCCTCTCCCACACAGCCCATGTGGCCCCCGAGGGGTGGCCCCTCCGGTGGACCTCCTGAACCCTCCCGGTGGCCCCCAGACATTACCGGTATACCCCGAAACTTTCCGAGTCCATTTAACCACTTTCCATATATAAATCTTTACCTCCGGACCATTCCGGAACTCCTCGTGACGTCCGGGATCTCATCCGGGACTCCAAACAACATTCGGTAAACACATACTTTTCTTCCTAATAACCCTAGCGTCATCGAACCTTAAGTGTGTAGACCCTACGGGTTCGGGAGACATGCAGACATGACCGAGACGACCTCGTGTCAATAACCAACAGCGGATCTGGATACCCATGTTGGCTCCCACATGCTCCTCGATGTTGTCATCGGATGAACCCACGATGTCAAGGGTTCAAGCAACCCCGTATTCTATTCCCTTTGTCGACGGTATGTTACTTGCCCGAGACTCGATCATCGGTATCCCAATACCTCGCTCAGTCTCGTTACGGCAAGTCACTTTACTCGTACCGTAATGCATGATCCCGTGACTAGACACTTGGCCACCTTGAGCTCATTATGATGATGCACTACCGAGTGGCCCCAGTGATACCTCTCCGTAATACGGAGTGACAAATCCCAGTCTCGATTCGTGTCAACCCAACAGACACTTTCGGAGATACCTGTAGTGCACCTTTATAGTCACCCGATTACGCCAGGACGCTTTGGTACACCCAAAGCACTCCCACGGTATCCGGGAGTTACCACGATCTCATGGTCTAAGGAAGAGATACTTGACATTGGAAAAGCTCTAGCAAAACGAACTACACGATCTTGTGCCATGCTTAGGATTGGTCTTGTCCATCACGTCATTCTCCTAATGACGTGATCCCGCTTGTCAATGACATCCGATGTCCATAGTCGTGAAACCATGACTATCTATTGACCAACGAGCTAGTCAACTAAAGGCTTACTAGGGACGTATGGTAGTCTATGTATTCACACGTGTATTACGATTTCCTGATAATACGCTTATAGCATGAATAAAAGACAATTATCATGAACAAGGAAATATAATAATAATGCTTTTATTATTGCTTCTAGGGCATATTTCCAACAGGTGAACCACGTTACCATGGAGGAGGTTGAAGCTCAGCCAGATGCAGTAATAGGTAAGTTCTTGGTTAAGAAATTTACTGCAGTTGTTCTTTTTTATACTGGTGCATCGCATTCATACATATCAAGGGGATTTGTGGATAAGTATAACTTGCCAACCCAAGCCCTTAGGTCACCCATGTTAGTAACCTCACCCGGAGCAGAATATATGGCGAGTAAATGGTGTGATCGACTGCCATTAAGGATTGGAAACTACGTATTTCCCTCGGACCTAATAGTTTTGGAATCGCAAGGATTGGATGTGATATTAGGCATGGATTGGTTATCAAAGTACGGAGGGAACATTGATTGCGCCAGTAAGACGATTTTGCTTACTACCCCAGAAGGAAGGAGGATTAGGTATGTATCACGGCATGAGCCGAGGAAGGCACATGTAAATTCCTTATCAGGAGTTGTGCAGGAGGAAGTACCGGTGGTGAAGGATTACCCGAACGTGTTTCCGTAAGAATTGCTGGGCATGCCAACGATGTAGACATTGAGTTTCGATTGAGCTATTGCCGAACCTTGGGCCGATATCTAAGAGACCGTATAGGATGCCCGCATAAGATTTGGAAGAAATTAAGAAGCAGATTAAGGAGTTAATGGATAAAGGTTTCATTCGCCCAAGTTCTTCGCCTTTGGGGATCGCCAAGATTTCTAGTGGAGAAGAAGGATGGATCATTAAGAATGGTTGTTGATTACCGAGGATTGAATGAAGTGACCATTAAGAACAAGTACCCGTTAGATGATCAACGACTTGTTTGACCAATTGCAAGGAGCTAAGGTATTTTCCAAGATCGATTTGCGATCGGGATACCATCGATTGAAGATTCGAGAGCAGGATATACCTAAGACGGCTTTTACCACTGTGTACGGGCTGTATGAGTATACCGTTATGTCATTTGGTCCGACTAACGCACCTGCCTATTTTATGAACAAAGGTGTTTATGGAGTTTTTGGATAAGTTCGTCGTGGTGTTCATTGATGATATTCTCGTTTACTCGAAGAATGAAGAGGAACATAAGGAACATTTGGCGTTTGGTACTCGAGAAGCTCGTGAGAACATCGCTTATATGCCAAGTTCAGCAAATGTGAGTTTTGGTTGAAGGAAGTAGGGTTCCTCGGACACGTTATATCCGGAGAAGGAATAGCGGTTGGCCCCACAAAGGTTATCACCGTGACTAATTGGGGAGCACCAACAACAGCTTGGAGAGATCCGGAGTTTCCTTGGACTCGCGAGGATACTATCGGAGATTTATTGAGAACTTCTCAAAGATTGCAAAGCCTATGACGGAGTTGTCAAGAAGGATACCAAGTTTATATGGACTGAGGAGTGTGAGGCTAGTTTCCAGGAGTTGAAGAAACGTTTGGTTACCTCACCAATGTTGATTTTGCTAGACCAGACTAAAGGTTATGAGCTGTATTGCGACGCTTCACGTTGAGGACTTGGAGCAGTGCTCATGCAGGAGGGAAAAGTTGTTTTGTATGCTTCACGACAACTGAAACCTCACGAATTGAATTATGCCACGCATGATTTGGAGTTAGCAGTCGTAGTGCATGCATTGAAAACATGGAGACATTTTCTTATTGGGAACCACTGTGAGGTGTACACGGATCACAAAAGTTTGAAGTACATCTTCACGCAAAAGGAGTTAAATCTCAGGCAGAGGAGATGGTTGGAGCTCATCAAGGATTATGATATGAGATTGCATTACCATCCCGGAAAGGCTAATGTAGTAGCTGACGCATTGAGCCGTAAGAGCCATGTCAATACACTAATGACGGGAGAAATACCAAAGGAGTTAGCCGAGGATCTTCGTGAGCTATATTTGGAAATAGTTCCGAGAGGCTATGTAGCAGCATTGGAGATGCAGTCAACCTTGATGGATAGAATTAGAGAAGCTCAGAAGACTAACAAAGAGATTGCCTATATAAAGGAGAAAATGAGCGAAGGAAAAGCTAAAGGATTTCGTGAGGATGAGCATGACACCCTATGGTTTGAAGACCGGGTTTATGTGCCCAATGACCCGGAGATCAGGAAGTTGATTTTGCAAGAAGCACATGATTCGCCGTATTCGATCCACCCAGGAAATACCAAGATGTATTTGGATTTGAAGGATACTTTCTGGTGGACCAGAATGAAGAAAGATATTGCGGAATATGTAGCAGTTTGTGACATATGTCAGAGAGTAAAGGCAGAGCATCAGAAGCCAGCAGGATTGTTACAGCCTTTGCCAATACCCGAATGGAAGTGGGATAAACTAGGCATGGATTTTATCACGGGATTGCCCAGGACTCGTTCAGGCTATGACTCGATTTGGGTTATAGTTGATCGGTTGACGAAGGTAGCTCATTTCATCCCGGTAAAGACCACTTACACTAGTGCTAAGTTGGCAAAGATATACATGACCAGGATTGTATGTTTACATGGAGTTCCGAGGAGTATCGTATCTGATAGAGGAACCCAATTCACCTCAAAGTTCTGGAATCAGTTGCATGAAACTTTGGGTACCAGGCTAGAGTTTAGCACAGCTTTCCATCCGCAGACAGATGGACAGACCGAGAGAGTCAATCAGATTTTGGAGGATATGCTGCGAGCTTGTGCACTAGATTATGGATCTAGTTGGGACGACAATTTGCCATATGCGGAATCCTCTTACAACAACAGTTATCAATCCAGTTTGAAAATGGCCCCTTTCAAGCCTTTGTACGGAAGGAGGTGCAGGACCCGTTGTTGTGGGATGAAGTTGGAGACCGCCATTGTTTGGACCGGATTTGATTAAGCGATCTGAACGGAAAGTGAAGTTGATTCGCGATAGGCTCAAGGTAGCCCAGTCGCGGCAAAAGAGCTATGCGGATTCAAAACGCAAGGAGATAGTATATGAAGTCGGAGACAGAGTTTATCTTCGAGTATCTCCACTACGAGGAATTAAGCGTTTTGGAGTTAAGGGAAAGTTAGCGCCACGTTTTGTAGGACCATATCGTGTTTTGGAACGTATGGGAGAAGTGGCCTACAAGTTGGAATTGCCCGAAGGATTGTCAGGAGTTCATGATGTATTCCACGTTTCCCAGTTAAAGAAGTGCCATGCGGAGATGGCTGATATACCGCTAAGAGATACAGTGCCATTGGAAGCGATTCAGTTGAATAACGATTTGACCTATGAGGAGAAACCAGTTAAGGTTCTCGAGTTTGCCAGCCGAGTTACCCGCAGCAAGGTCATCAAGTTTTGCAAAGTTCAGTGGAGCCACCACACCGAGGAGGAAGCCACCTGGGAGCGAGAGGAAGATTTGCTAAAGGACCACCCTCACCTATTTTCTAGCCAACCCGAATCTCGAGGGCGAGATTCATCTTAAGGGGGGTAGGTTTGTAACATCCCAAATTTTCAATTTGGAATGTTATACATTAGATCATCAATGCATATCATATTTTATTTGCTTTGGGTTTGATCCTAGAAATTCTACGCAACTCAAGGACCCACGGAGAGAGTTGGGGATTTCGTTATTTTCATATTTGAGTTTTTCTCAAATTTTGAGAATAGGATCATTTGATTTTAATTATTTTATCATCAATTATTTCTATTACAAAAATAAGAGAGAGGGAATAAAATGACTTTTCCAAAATAAAGAAATATTGAGGATTTAATAATAAAATCAAATAAGATTTTATTTTGGAGTTTTTCGCCATTTTAGTTGAATTTAGGAAAAATGTGCGTTTTTCAAAATTGCATTTAGGCCCCAAATAAATGTTCATCTTGTCCGGCTTGATTTTAGAAGTCGGAGAAAATTTATTTCGGGATTTTTGGAGTCCGTTTAGTATTTCTTATGGTTGTTTTTCTGCGCGGAATTAATTAAAAAAAACGCGAACCGACTTGGTCAGAAGCGGACTCCGGCAGCCTTTAAATAGCCGCCGAGCCCCGCCTCAATCAATCCGCTACCGCCACCACCCGCCCAAACCCTAACCCTAGCCGGCCAGCCCGATCCGCCGCCGCCGCCACACGCCGCCCGCCGCCTCATCGAGCCGCCCGAGGTGCCTCGTTTTCCACGCCGCTGTTTTTCTCGAAAAACCGTTCGGTTTTTCCGTCGGTTTTTCTCTGGTTTTTTTTAGTTTCCGTTTTTTTATTAGATCGTTTTTTTTCCGGTTAGGTTAAATAGCGAGCGTTCGCTCGTTCGTTCATTTTAATGAACGTGTTCATCGTTTAGATCCAGTTAACGAACGTTCGTTCGTTAAGTTGTTCGTCGTTTTTCTTTTTCTCGGATTTTCCGCGATTATTTCTGATCGCGATTTCTGATCCGATTTTCGTTTTAGTATAACTTTTCGCTCGTTTATCGGAATCAGGCGATTCAAGCGCCTGGAGTTTCGTCTCGAAACCCTCTTTCCGAATAATCAACTCAAACAAGTTTTGCTTCTGTAAAATTTGACTTAGGTCCAGATTAGTAAAATGAAGTTGTTTTCTTTCGCCGTTTGACTTTCGTTGCTTCGTTTGAATTGATTCTTTTTGCAAACCGGAGTTCTTAAGTTGAACTTTCTGGTTAGATCTCTTATTTGAGTTTTACCTGTGCATTAGATGAGTACTTATTGTATGCTTGTTTGTTTGTCTGTGATAGAATACCCGGAGTGCGCCGCCTGTTACTTCGAGTCTCTAGGTTTCATGGATCATCGCTACAAGGCAAGTAACACTTTGATCATATACTTTTCATACCCAGTTTTTATGCATTAGATCAATCCTCAAACATTGCATGATTAGGATCTTATTAAATTGTGGGTTTTGGGAAGTAGTTTGAGGTAGTACTTATTACCTGATTTATTATCAAACCCTTGGGAGTTACTTCTACGTCTGCTTATTATGCCATGCTATGCTCGTAGACGTGGATTGGGTTTGAGTGAATATCCATGACAGATGTGAGATTGTTAATAAATGGTTTATCTAAGGTGGCAACTTAAACACACATCTGGGTGGATTGAGGTACCGTTATTCCAGATTGCCTGTCTAGGCACACTGGTAGACCAGGATTGCCTGTTTTTTTATGGACCGCCACCCAGGCTCAAAGGGATCATAAGATTATTCATGCTAGAAACTTTCATGTGCAGCCACATGCTACTATGGGCTCTAGCATAGTTGATTAAGTCGTGTGAACTCTTACAGTGGTAGACTAGCTGATGTAGGGGTTGTAGGTCTGCACGGTCTACCCATTCGTAAGGTGCTAAGCGCTCGAAAGACTATGTCTCGGCCATCCGCTTTCTCAAACACCATGTAGTCGAGAAATCAAACGGAGGAGATCGAGTCTTGTGGGAAAAGTGCACAAACCTCTGCAGAGTGTACAAACTAATCATGATTAGCCGTGTCCCCGGTTATGGACATCTTGAGTATCTAGTACTTGGATTATCATGTGAATCTCATCATGTTACTTTAATTAATACTGTTGGGTTTTAATGATGATTACTTTAATTGGTATTGAGGATGTCACAACCATTCTCAATGTTTAACAACCACCATGATAGTTAAATAAATTTATTCCTTTGCGTAGGGAAAATTTGGCTTTTTCAAGAAACCGTAACCATAGAGCTTTCCACCAGCCATATATGCATGTAGTATAGGCTTATTCTTTCATTACTCTCTATGTGTTACATTGCCAGATATTCCATGTCTTGACCGTTTCGGGCTGCAACGTTTCATGTTGCAGATTTTTGCACGATTTAGTAAGGTGCTTTTAGGTCGTGGTTTATACTCAGTGATGCCGTTGGAGTTGATGGACTAACTTATCTTCCAAGTCTTCCGCTGTTATCGTTATTAGATGTTCTTAAGCCATATTTACATTAATAAGTTCTCTTTTGAGACATTCGATGTAATAAGTGTGTGATTGCTACTGTTATAAATCCTTCAAGTCTTGTGTGGTGTCGGCATTCTTGATCCGAGGATGACACTCGAGCACGTAGATCGACCGCTTGAGGTCTGGTCGCTACACAAATACAACTGCTAAAAGTTCCTTTTCGGTAGTAGCATAATTTCTTTGAGCATTGTCTAGAGTCTTACTAGCATAATGGATAACATTTAATTTTCTTATCAACTCTTTGCCCTAGAACAGCACCTACAGCATAATCACTAGCATCACACATAATTTCAAAGGGTAAATTCCAATCGGTGCATTTGAACAATAGGTGCAAGAGACTAATGCTTTCTTAAGTATTTCAAATGCTTCTACACAATCATCAAGAAAGACAAATGGTACATCTTTTGTAATAAATTAGTCAGAGGCCGAGAAATTTTTGAGAAGTCCTTAATGAACCTCCTATAAAATCCGCGTGACCAAGGAAACTCCTTATACCTTTGATGTCCTTGGGACATGGCATCTTTCAATAGCATCAACCTTGGCTTTATCGACTTCAATACCTCTTTCAGAAACTTTGTGACCCAAGACAATACCTTCATTAACCATAAAGTGGCACTTTTCCCAATTCAAGACAAGATTAGTTTCTTCACATCTCCGCAAAACTCGATCAAGATTGCTCAAGCAATCGTCAAAAAGAGGAACCATAGACGGAAAAGTCCTCCATGAAAACCTCACAAATCTTTTCACAAAAGTCGGAGAATATAGCCATCATGCATCTTTGAAAGGTAGCGGGTGCATTACATAAACCAAAAGGCATACGTCTATAAGCAAAAGTACCAAAAGGGCATGTCAAAGTAGTCTTTGATTGATCTTTAGCCGACCACGTACATTTGAGAGAAACCAGAATAACCATCTAGAAAGCAATAATGTGTATGTTTGCATAATCTTTCTAGCATTTGATCAATAAAAGGTAAGGGGTAATGATCTTTCTTAGTAGCTTTATTTAATTTTATGGAAATCAATTACCATCCTATAACTCGTGATAATTCTTTGCGTAATCAATTCATCTTTATTATTAGGGACAACAGTAATACCTCCCTTCTTAGGGACGCAATGGACAGGACTTACCCACTGACTATCAACAACGAGATAAATTATACCTGCCTCCAGAAGCTTGAGTATTTCTTTTCTTACCACTTCTTTCATTTTGGGATTCAAACGTCGTTGAGGATCACGAACTAGTTTGTCATCCGCTTCCAAATTTATTATATGCTGACATAGAGTGGGACTAATGCCCTTAAGATCATCAAGAGTATATCCAATAGCGGCACGGTGCTTCTTCAGAATTTTCAATAATCTTTCTTCTTCATGCTCTGAAAGGTTAGCACTAATAATAACAGGATATATTTTATTTTCATGAAGATAAGCATATTTAAGATTATCAGGTAACGGTTTAAGCTCAAACACGGGATCACCCTTGGGTGGAGGAGGATCCCCTAGGATTTCAACAGGCAAATTGTGTTTCAGAATAGGTCCTTGTTTAAAGAATACTTCATCTATTTCCCTTATTTCATTCATAAACATATCATTTTCATGGTCTAGCAAATAGTGTTCCAAAGGATCACTAGGAGGTACGGCAATAGAAGAAAGACCAATAATTTCATCCTTACTAGGCAATTCTTCTTCACGATGTTGTTTACTAAATTTAGAGAAATTAAACTCATGAACCATATCATCCAAGCCAATAGTAACAACATTCTTTTCGCAGTCTATCTTGGCATTAACTGTATTCAAGAAGGGTCTACCAAATATAATGGGACAAAAGCTATCTTGTGGAGAACCAAGAACAAGAAAATCAGCGGGATATTTGGTTTTCCCACACAAGACTTCAACATCTCTAACAATTCCTTTGGTGAAATAGTATCTCTATTGGCAAGCTTAATTGTGACATCAATATCTTCTATCTCGTGGGTGCAATTTCATGCTTAATTTCTTCATACAAGGTAATAGGTATAACACTAGCACTAGCACCCATATCACATAAGCCATGATAACAATGATCTCCTATTTTAACAGTAAATAACAGCACGCCTACCACGGGTCTATGTTTATCTCCATCACGAGGTTTAGCAATTCTAGCTGTTTCACCGTAGAATTGAATGACATGCCCATCAATATTATCGGACAAGAGATCTTTAACAATAGCAATATTAGGATCTACTTTGACTTGCTCAGAGGTGTATAAGTTCTAATATTGCTTTTACTTAACAACAGTTGAAGCTTTAGCATGATCCTTTACTCTAACAGGAAAGGTGGTTTCTCAACATAAGAGGTAGGAACAATAGGATCATTATAAGTGACAGTCTTTTCTTCAACTTTAATAGGTGCAGCTACTTTTACTTCTATGGGAGGATGATATTTAAACCACTTCTCCTTAGGGAGGTCAACATAAGTAGCAAAAGATTCATAGAAAAAAGCTACTATCTCAGAGTCAAGTCCATATTTAGTGCTAAACTTACGGAAAATATCGGTATCCATAAAAGTTTTAACACAATCAAACTTAGGTGTCATACCTGACTCCTTACCTTCGTCGAGGTCCCAATCTTCAGAGTTGCGTTTAATTCTACCCAATAAATTCCATCTAAATTCAATAGTCTTCATCATAAAAGAACCAGCACAAGAAGTATCGAGCATGGTGCGATTGTTATCAGAAAGCCGAGCATAAAAATTCGGAAGAATTGTTTCTCTTGAGAGGTCATGATTGGGGCATGAATATAACATTGATTTAAGCCTCCCCCAAGCTTGAGCGATGCTTTCTCCTTCGTGAGGCCAAAAATTATATATATAATTACGATCACGATGAACAAGATGCATAGGGTAATACTTTTGATGAAATTCCAATTTCAATCTTTTATAGTTCCATGATCTCGTATCACATAGCCTATACCATGTCAATGTGTCTTCCTTCAAAGATAAAGGAAAAGCCTTCTTCTTAACAACATCATCGTGTATACCGCAAGCTTAAATAGTCCACAAATATCATCCACATAGCGAAGATGCTCGTCAGATGCTTTGTTCCATCTCCCGTAAAAGTATTAGCCAGCAGTTTTTCCATGATACCAAGGAAATTCAAAAGGAGTTTTATTTTCAATAGGTTTAGTAGGTTGAGGAGCAACTCTTTGCTCTCTTTGGAAGGGGTGAAGATACCCGAACAAGCCCTCATAGAATTACTTTCCATAGTAACAAGTGATGTAAAAATTTCAGCACACTATATAATTTTTTCCTTACCAAATTCCACCTACCAAAGGCGCTATACTCCCCGGAAACGGCGCCAGAAAAGAGTCTTGATGACCCACAAGTATAGGGGATCTATCGTAGTCCTTTCGATAAGTAAGAGTGTCGAACCCAACGAGGAGCGTATGAAATGATAAGCGGTTTTCAGCAAGGTATTCTCTGCAAGTACTGAAATAAGTGGTAACAGATAGTTTTGTGATAAGGTAAATTGTAACGAGCAACAAGTAACAAAAGTAAATAAGGTGCAGCAAGGTGGCCCAATCCTTTTGTAGCAAAGGACAAGCCGGAACAAACTCTTATAATAGGAAAAGCGTTCCGAGGACACATGGGAATATCGTCAAGCTAGTTTTCATCACGCTCATATGATTCGCGTTAAATTACTTTGATAATTTGATATGTGGGTGGACCGGTGCTTGGGTGCTGTTCTTACTTGAACAAACATCCCACTTATGATTAACCTCTATTGCAAGCATCTGCAACTACAACAAAAGTATTAAGGTAAACCTAACCATAGCATGAAACATATGGGTCCAAATCAGCCCTCACGAGCAACGCATAAACTAGGGTTCAAGCTTACATCACTCTAGCAACCCATCATCTACTTATTACTTCCCAATGCCTTCCTCTAGGCCCAAATAATGGTGAAGTGTTATGTAGTCGACGTTTACATAACACCACTAGAGGTTAGACAACATACATCTCATCAAAATATCGAATCTAATACCAAATTCACATGACTACTAATAGCAAGACTTCTCCGTGTCCTCGTGAACAAAAGTAACTACTCACAAAGCATATTCATGTTCATAATCGAGGGGTAATAATATGCATAAAGGATCTGAACATATAATCTTCCACCAAATAAACCAACTAGCATCAACTACAAGGAGTAATCAACACTACTAGCAACCTACTAGCACCAATCCCGGACTTGGAGACAAGAATTGGATAAAAGAGATGAACTAGGTTTGGAGATGAGATGGTGCTGGTGAAGATGTTGATGGAGATTGCCCTCTCCCGATGAGAGGAGCGTTGGTGATGATGATGGCGATGATTTCCTCCCGAGGGAAGTGTCCCCAGCAAGACAGCTCTGCCGGAGCCCTAGATTGGTTCCGCCAAGGTTCCGCCTCGTGGCGGCGGAGTCTCATCCCGAAAGGTTGCTTATGATTTTTTTCTCATCGAAAGACTTCATATAGGAGAAGATGGGCGTCGGAGAGCCACCAGGGGGCCCACGAGGTAGGGGGCGCGCCCAGGGGGGAGGGCGCCCCCACCTCGTGAGCAGTGGTGTGGGCCCCGGCCTTCATCTTCTGACGATTTTTCTTTATTTATTTTAAGGTATTCTGTGGAGTTTCAGGACTTTTGGAGTTGCGCAATAGGCCTTCAATATTTGCTCCTTTTCCAGCCCAGAATTCCAGCTGCCGACATTCTCCCTCTTCATGTAAACCTTGTAAAATAAGAGAGAATAGCCATAAGTATTGTGACATAACGTGAAATAACAGCCCATAATGCGATAAATATCGATATAAAAGCATGATGCAAAATGGACGTATCAGACGTGTACATGGTGGATACACCCAAAGAGAATAGCGGCGATGACAAGGAAGATCCAGTCGAGGATAAGCCTCCTGAGATACAGCCAAAGCATCGATGTCAGCGGCGCCGCTCTAAGCCACGCCGCAGAAAAGACAGCAATACCGGCACAGGAGAAAACAATACTCTCAAGGATGCCGAAGACAATGAAGACCCCGTTAAGCCAACCTCTGAACAGGACGAACGGGAAGATGGGCAAGTCAGCCCTGATGAACAGGCCATAAACGAAGACTCGGAGGACAGTAACTACCTTCCGCTCTCCGAGGATGAGGTGAGCCCCGGCAACGAGGATTTTATCGTGCTCGAGGAACCTCTCGGCAGAGCGCTTCAAGCGCCTGCTAATAGCCGCCGCAAGGAGCACGAAAAAGAAGCAAGCGGCTTCAAGTGACCAAGATCTGCTCAGCGACAGATGGACAAATGTCCTGGCAACCGAGGAATACGGCCTCGAGCGCCCAATCAAAAGTTACCCGAAGCGCAAATTGCTACCTCAATTCGACGACGAGGTGCCGAAGCCCATACCATCAACGCGTAACGCGGCTGACCAACCACCGCATGGCCGGGACAAAGCGGCAACTCAAGCCGAACACCAGCCCGTACCACCTTGCCATAAGGGCAGAGACACGACAGCTCGGGGTTATACATATGACTTGCGGCAGGACCTAGTCAACAGAGCAGGTCAGACCAAATCGATCAACGGATCACGGGGGCGTGCCCTGACGAGCGATGACAGCCATCTAGCCGGACGTGACAAACACAACCACGCCCAGGCCGAACACCGCAGACGAACTCCATCCGAGCTACGTCGCGACTTGGCCCGATATAGAGGCGCCGCACACCCCCTTTGCTTCACTGATGAAGTAATGGAACACGAATTCCTGGAAGGATTTAAACCCATGAATATCGAATCATACGATGGAACAACAGATCCCGCAGTATGGATTGAAGATTTCCTTCTCCATATCCACATGGCCCGCGGTGATGACCTCCACGCCATCAAATACCTCCCACCAAAACTAAAGGGACCAGCGCGGCACTGGCTAAACAACCTTCCAGAGAACTCCATTGGTAGCTGGGAAGACTTGGAAGACGCCTTCCGCGATAACTTCCAAGGTACATATGTCCGGCCTATGGACGCCGATGACCTAAGTCACATCATCCAGCAGCCCGGGAAGTCAGCCAGAAGGCTCTGGACTAGGTTCTTAATTAAAAAGAACCAAATTGTCGATTGTCCGGACGCCGAAGCCCTCGAGGCCTTTAGACATAGCGTCCGAGATGAGTGGCTCGCCTGCCATCTCGGTTAAGAAAAACCAAAATCCATGGCAGCCCATAATGCTCTGATGACCCGCTTTTGTGCGGGAGAAGACAGCTGGCTCGCTCGTAGAAGCAACAACACCGCTGATCCGGGCACTTCCGAAGTTCGAGAAGGCAACGGCAAGCCACGACGCAATAAACACAAGCGTCGAAATAATAATGATGGAACGCAAGACATGGCGGTCAACACCGGATTCAGTGGCTCTAAACCCGGTCAACGGAAAAAGCCATTCAAGGCAAACGGAGACGGACCATCCAATTTAGACAAGATACTAGATCGGCCCTACCAGATTCATGCCACCCCCATTAAACCAGCCAATCACACCAATAGAAGCTGTTGGGTCTTTAAACAAGCCGGCAAGCTTAATTCTAAACACAAGGTGAAGGGGCCGCCCAATGACAGCGATGACGAAGAGACTCGCCAAGGGGGTCAGAAGCAATTTCCCCCCGAAGTAAAAATAGTGAACATGGTATACGTGACGCACATCCCTACAGGGGAGTGCAAGCGCGCGCTACGGGAAGCCGACGCCATAGAGCCAGTCGCCCCAAACTTAAGCCAACGGGCGGCCCGCCCGATCACTTTTTGATCGCAAGGACCACCCAGCCAGTATCCTTCACAAAGGTCTGGCAGCTCTCATCCTCGATCCAATTATCGATGGGTTCCATCTCAAGAAAGTCCTTATGGACAGCGGCAGTAGCCTTAATCTACTCTACCCAGACACTGTCTGCAAAATGGGCATTGATCCTTCAAGAATCAAGCCCACCACAACTACCTTCAAGGGAACAGTATCCAGCGTGGAGGCTCACCGCACAGGCTCAATTACATTGGTAGTCGTTTTCGGCTCGCCGAACAACTTTCGAAGCGAAGGCTTGACCTTCGATATTGTCCCGCTCCGCAGTAGCTACCATGCACTACCTGGGCATACCGCTTTTGCTCGTTTTAATGCGGTTCCACATTACGCCTATCTCCAGCTTAAGATGCACGGTCCACACGGCGTCATCACGATAAACGGAAATACGGAATGCTCCCTCCGTACAAAGGAGCATACTATGGCTACTGCGGCCAAAGTACAAAGCGGCCTTATCAAGCCGCGCATCTCGTCGGCCATCAAGCCGTCGGTCTCTATTAAACAGGACCGATCAATCTAACCGCTGGATTAGCAGTTCAGCCTCCGTCGTCCGCCCCATATAGCCACGAAGTTTGTACCGCGCATACATAATTATGCACTTAAAATACCCTGGTCATCAGCAGAAGCACAATACAGACAGACCTACAATGCGGTCCGCACTCTCATAGTCTTTTTTATTTTTTCTAAGTATTTTTTTTATGTTTTACCCCAGGTGACTCAAAGCCTGGTCATCTTACGGACTCTTTTTGAGTTCGGCTTCGTATAAATAACCAAAGGCTATTCCTGCTAAGGAGTCCTTTCACGAGGCAAGGCAGCGCAGACGTCGGCTGTAGAGGTCCAAATGATTTTTGTAAGACCGCACTCTTTATTTCAAACCTGTAAAGTGCCTTTTTCCTCAGCCTTCGACCCCCGGCACGTCACATAGCCCGGGTAGTGGCGTTATAATCTATAAGACCGCGTTTGAGGTGTCAATCAGATTTCAGTGAACATAACCCGTATTCAGTATTTCCTTTTTCTACGAGCTGAATTTTGCTTCTCCGGTTGTTTCATGCACGTGCCTCGGCACAAATTGCCAGGGGCTCGATACGGCAGCATATGAGTTGCCGACAAGTCCGAACAGCTTTTTAGCACACTTCGGCGTCACGAGTTTGGCCTTATATGCATCAGCTCCGAATCATGTCTTTGGTCAATAGTTGGGTTGCCCGGCTCCTGTCTTTGGCTACCTTACGTTCCGCCCTATCGGCTAAGGTAGTAAAGGGAGAACTACTGCGATTGTGTTTCCGGTTCATCCGGTCAAGCACCTCAAGAGAGAAAGCCAAAACCGATCATGTCATGATGCGGCGAGAGCTGGTCAACCACTCGATGACTCATCGGAATCCTTCGTGATTCCTTCTATATTACACAAAGGACCGTTCTTCTGGTTATCTATGTAACACACCTTATTCGGATAATCGCGTACATACCAGGGGCTATATCGTAGACCCACCGTCAAACTCATATGGATAAGTGAAAGTGTTAAAGCCCTATAGTCTGATTGCCTAGTTCCCCGCATTGACACCTCCTACATGGACCAAGACGTTGGGTCAAGAGTGATCAAGTGCTTTTCCGAACACCCCTATATTATATGCGAGGGGGCCGAAGCCGACGACTGGTAAACTTTCAGATTATACAAAAAATGGCCGCACAGGAGGAACCAAAACTTTCAGGCAAACGTATAAAAAACATAGCCTTAATATATCATAATATTGTTTTTACAATTTCTGTACATTCACTCAAACATCATATCCTTCGAGCACTGACCCTCTATCAAGAGGGCACCCTCTAGGACATCCTCAAAATAATGCTCCGGCGTGTGATGGTCCTTGCCCTTGGGTGGACTCTTCGCTGCAATATCGGTGGCCTTCATCTTCGCCCAGTACGTCTTGACGCGGGCAAAGGCCATCCGTGCACCTTCAATGCACGTTGACCGCTTAACAGCGTCGATACGCGGCACCGCATCAACAAGTCGCTGCACCAAACCGAAATAACTATTCAGAATTGGCTCAACCGGCCACAGCCGGACCACGACGTCCTTCATGGCAGATCCGGATATCTTGTGGAGCTCGGCCCACTGGGCCATCTGTTCGTTCAGCAACAGCTGACGCTTTGGCATGCTGAATTGCGACCAGAAAAGCTTTTCCGTTGCATGTCCATCTTGCGCCTGTAAAAACTGCGTCGCATCGGAGACACTCTTCGGCAAGTCCAAAAATAAATGCAGAGAACTCCACACTTGATTAAGCGGGGCATACTTCGGTTCGCCGAATTTAGTTTGTAATAAGAAGGGCTTACCGGCCGCGATCTCCCCAGCTTGCCGGATCTCCTCTCGAGCCGCTCTAGACTCGGACCGTGCTTCTCTCGCCTCTTGTAAGCCCTTGTTGAGGTCGGCCTTTCTGGCTTCATTATCTTTCTTGAGAAATTCGCATCGGATAGAGCGCCATGGTAGATATTCTCTCCTCGCACTGGCGCCGAGCAGCCTGTTCGGACTTTCATTCAGGAGCTGCCTCCTCGGCAGCCGCATTACTCATCCTGGCTTGCTCCTTGGCTCGGGCAAGCTCAGCCCGAAGGGTCTCAACTGCGACAGCACTATCTGTAGTTATGCATATCTCAGTATACAATTCTCAGCGTCATGCTCATATTATCGTACTTACATATACTGACTGCCACAAGGCATAGCTTGCGCCTCGTCGTGCCGCCTGTTACTAAGCGTGATGTCATCATCCGCCACATCAAGTTTCTACTTCAGATCTGCAACCTCTGTGGCTTGGGCAGTCGCCATGGATGTAACAGCCTGTGTTCCAATTAATCAGATTATTTCCTGCGCATATCTTTTTTGATCCTCTGATCGCCTCCCTTTGGATGCCAACCAGAGTCTCAGGGGCTACCATCTATACACAGGTGCATTTTCCACGTAGAAGTGCAATCGAAGATATTACATTGCATACCTCAAATAGCAGGCCCATGAAGGCTTCATTCAATCCGCTTCTCGCGGACAGAATCCTCTCAACTACCGTACCCATTAAGGTGTGATGTTCCTCTGAGACGGACGCATGTTGCAACATGCCCATCATCGTATTCGGCACCTCCGAATTCCTGGGGGCGGCCGCGGGAGTACGGACTCCCTTCGAATGGATATGTTTACTCGACTCTAGAGTCGTCCCCGGCTGTAAACCAGATAGTCTGAGGCCTTTATTGTTGGTCCCCGTAGGGGCCGCACGCCCCGGACCCTGGACGGCCGAAGTATCACCTTCGGGCGTAGTCTTCATTGTCCCTCGCACCACTTGTTGATCGGGAGAGATCCTCCAGGATGACACCTCGGAGTCGTCTGCCCTATTGGGCGGGGAGGTCTGTGGAGGCGTCTCGCTTTCCATCATCTCCGGAAGAAGATCACCTGAGGAGGAGGAATGTTGAGGAAGAATGCGTGCCAGACTGCAAACATATATTTGAGATGTTACCCTTGTAACCGGAAAGGGACGGGATCAAGCTTCAAAATATCGGATATCGGGTTCGTATCGGTTTGGCTTTGACATATCGGGTGATATATCGGACGATATGTAGATATATCAACGAAAAGATGTGTAATTGTTTTTCATTATTCTTGTACAAAACATTTATTTTTAGTAAAACAAAATGTATGATGTCAAAAATTTAACATAACACTTTTAGTTTCTTAGTTTATTAACTTGTCGATTAAGAAAATATTAAGGAAAGTTGCACAAAATGCTTACTCTATAATTAAAAATAGTACGATATATATGAATTTGTATGAAACATTGTGCATGACTTTGAAAATATATAATGAAGTTGTAAATCCACAATCTTATTTCACTGCTATCCAATAAATAATTGTTGTCGTCTACATGTCATTCTATATCAGTGGACATATCGGGCCAGATATCGGCCATATCGGTCGATATTTCGGTCCATATCGAATGATATGTTGGAAAATGATATTTTATGTTTATATCGGTGGAGCCCCAAAAGTGATATATCGGCCTATATATCGGTCGTATCAGCCTAGATTTAAAATCTTGGACGGGATATGTTTAGGACACCCGTGTTCACTTACATTTGGCTGAGGGCTTGTCCTTACGAAGGAACTGCGCGACAGCGTCGCCTTCCGAACCCGAACCACCTGATAGGGACATCTTCCTTCACTTAGGAGACCTTACCTCCAAATGTTCGGAGGCGGTCCTCTCCTTCTCATGAGTAGGGATGAAAATGGAGTGGAAAGTTTCCACTTTTCCAGAGGAAAAATGGAAACGGAGAGGAAATATGAAAACAGAAATGGAAATGGAATTTTTTTATGCGGAAACGGAAACAAAAATAGAATGGTGTTTTCCGGTGGAATAGACATGGAAACGGAACTTCCCATTTTCGTAAATATGAAATTTCTATTTCTATTATAGGCCTATGAATGTTTTGTAGCCCAACTACCAAACAACACACAATGACAGAATGAGTAGAATGAGCACAATGGGTCATTTGAGGACCAAATTTTATTAGCACACATGTACTCAACTAGACCCTATACGAAATTGTCATGTACTACTACAATACTATCCTATGTTGCTCACACGACCATATTATTTTGTAGTCATGTTAACAATTCCATAAATTTGTTTGTTTATTGTCTATATTTCTCTATGATTCAAGGGGGTTTTAAGTTCTGATCAACAAACTGTTATGTTTCCGTGTCCGCTCTGTATTCGCTCCGTGTCTATTTCCGGTAGTATTTGTTTCCGTATTTGTTTCCAGGGTTTCTGTATTCATTTCCGCTTCTGCATAAAAATATGAAAACAAATATCCGCGTCGTTTTCATCCCTACTCATGAGGAGGAGGGACGTCAGTTTCCCCTTCTCTTTTGTCTTCGGAAGAGGGAGTTCCACTCTCCCCGGACATAGTGTCTGGTGTACCTTTAGAATGGAGGCCACCTTTGGCCTTCTTGCTCTCCTCCTTTTCCTCTTTCGCCGGCACTTGATATGGCGCTGGAGCCAGCATCCTTATTAACACAGGATCAACTGAGTCTTCGGGAAGAGGGGCCGAACACCTAATTCTTTCCGCCTTCTTCCTCTAGCCCTGGTCGAAGATGATTTTCTCAGTATATTGTTATGGCATATTTAACTAAGCTGTGTTCAGGAGTCGAGTGCTTACCGAGGTATCCGGATGGTTACAGTCGAGGCCGATGTCCTCCGTGGTATCCGGCCACTGTTTTCGTGTCCCGAAGAATAACTTCCACATTCCTCTGTGCGTCGTGCCAAAGAAGTGCTAAAGGGTTTGTGGCCCTTCCGGATCGAACTCCCACATGCGGAGAGACCGTCGCTGGCATGGTAGGACCTGGCGGACTAGCATTACTTGGATTACGTTGATGAGGCCGGTGTCCTTTTCAATGAGGCTCCGGATGCGCCTTTGTAGCGTCTGCACTTCGTCAATTGATCCCCAGTCCAGCCCCTTATTAATCCATGATGCAAGCCATAATGGAGGGCCAGATCGGAACGCAGGTGTAGCTGCCCACTTGGTACCACGGGGTTTAGTGATGTAAAACCACTCCCGCTGCCATAGGTTGGAAGTTTCTGTGAAGGAGCCTTTTGGCCAAGGAGTATTGGTGAGTTTGCTCACCGTAGCACCACAGCACTCCGCTTGTTTTCCATCGACCGCCTTCGGCTTCACATAAAAGGTCTTGAGCCACAAGCCGAAGTGTGGGGAATATGGAGAAAGGCCTCGCACATGACGATGAACACCGAGATGTGAAGAAAGGAGTCCAGAGCTAGATCGCGAAAATCTAGCCCGTAATAGAACATGAGTCCACGAACGAAGGGATGGAGAGCGAACCCTAGCCCTCGGAGGAAGTGAGAGATCAAGACGACCCTCTCGCCGGATCTGGGAATAGGAATAACCTGCTCTTTAGCAGGGAGCCTCTGGGGGATTTGCGCGGTCAGGTATCTTGCCACCCGGAGCTTCGCGATATCCTCTTCTGTGACAGAGGAGGCCACCCACCGGCCTTGAGGTCTGGATCCGGACATGACTGAGAGGATCGAAGTGATTAAGTTGAATCCTGGGTGCTCGACTTCGAGGTTGGAAAGGTTGAGGAAGAGGTAGGCGTAGAGGAGAAAGACGGGTCTGTGCCCCTTTATAAAGGCGATGAATATCGAACACCTCCTCATAGACCATAAAGCCTGCCTATTCCCAAGGGATCATGCCAAAGGAACGGTTGGGTTACCCACCCGTGTTAATGAGAATCCCGCAATAAGGGGACACAATCTCTGCTTTGACAAGACGTGCCAATAAAACCGCATCTTGAAACATGGTGTGGGAGGCCAAAAAACAGTTCGAAATAATGACCGAGTGGCGACGTGATGTCACGCTACAAAAGTTGTCAGTAGATTGGACTCGTGAAATATTATACTCTTTGCAGTTGCGTGTGGTACTTGTTTTGCAGAGCCGGACACTTTTTCTATGTTCAAAGGCCATTTTGGAGTATTCGGAGGAGGAACCCGCCTTGCAATGTCGAATAGAACAATGGTCTATGAGGAATGACACTACCCATATGAATGCACAATCATATAACACACCAATCATTTATTCATTCCACTCAAACATGGTTCAAACTCGATTACAAAAGCTCATGACTAATCGAAGGAAAAACATCGGCCTAACTGATCGACGAAAAAAAAAAGATAACATGGTGGTCGACTAAAAAGTCTTCATCAGTGGCGCCTCCTCTTGGGGTTTCCTTCAGTGGTACTCCCTTCAAAATCCTGATCATTACTCACGAGGGGTCCTTCATCTCCACTTGATAAAGGTCCTCTCCCAAGTCCATCTTTTCCTCTATCGCGACAAGCTTCATCTTCGTGTCGTCGACTATCTCCATGAAGTCCGTGATTTCTTCCTCATGGCCAAGGAAGTCTCGCGTGCCTTCTCCTCCAGTTCGATTAGCGGAACAAAAGCTTCCGGTGTGTCTTGAGTTACGGCCAGTCTGAATCTCCGTTTCCCGAGAAGACACTCCAAGTCCTGGATGTACGAGAGAGTGGAATCGTCCTCAATGGTACGGATGATATCTCCATTCCTTGCCCTGCGAGAAACCATGGCGAGGTCTGAGTGATCGAGCTCGGCCCTGTACTCCTCTCGGAGATGTCCAAGGGCACGATAGATCGCCATGTCCCTTCCGATGATCCAGTTGAAGTCGGTGAACTCAAAGTCAATAGGCTCCGTGTGACCTCCGAAGGTTCTCCCTGGGATATGCACTTCAATCCAGAATGGCGGGTATCCGTCGGAAGTGCATTGGTTGGCTTCCGGTGATCGAGGGTAGAGCAATCTTCAGCTTCTTCACCATCTGGACCAGCTTCCTTCGAAGGGCATCGTCTCATCAGCCGGCAAAACTCCGTAGCAAAACTGGGGTGAACTCGCGGCCATCTAGAATGTTGAAAATAGGAGAAGAGTCGAGAATTGAGCAGGGAGAATTACGGAATGAAAAGGATTTAAAGTAAATGGTCTCGCTAATGGCTTTCCGATTCTAGGGGTTACGATCCTACGGTCATTGCAGTGTGCTCGATACCATCTCTCAGTAGCGACCTGACCCAAAATCGGTCAAATCTCCGTGGTTCTGCATTCATCCCAAGATCATGCCGGTACTCACAAGACATCGATAAAGTAATCAAAGTTCAATCACACCTGAATTTTATTACACGATTCTCATATAGAGTCTTTATTACAAGAGAATAAATTCGCTCAAGGCCAACTCATGAGAAATAAACTACTAATGCTGCGGAAGCGTCAAGTAAAGCGAGTCCATCCGACTCCAAAGGGCAATCGCCAAGCGCTGAACGTAGCCTCACTCCCGATCGGAATATACCTACGCAACATAAGACGTTGCAGCCATGTAGGTCAGCTTTTGGAATAAGTCGGCAAGTCATGAAGAATAACAATAATAAACTTACTAACACTATATGCATTTTGGCTGTGGAGCTCTAAGTTTCATCATTTTTAAAAAGCAAATTTTATCCTACTACAAAGGACTTGTTTGCAATTTACTACAATTTGTTGGTAGTTATTGAGATGGTTCCGCCAACCAATATCTCGCTCCCAAATTATTAAGTCATAAACCCCTCAAATTAATTCATTAATTTCAGTGTTGAGATATCCGAATACTTCCAAGTTCCAGAGGCTCAAATGTCCGTAATCGGGACACACGGCTAATCGATTAGATCTTTAACTCGCAGAGGTTTGCACTTTCCCCCATAAGAATCATTCCCTCCTTTAAAGTCTTCGCACTTCATGGTGTTTGAAGACGGGACGAATGAAACAGGGTCTTCCAAAGAGTTCTTCCGCCACCGCGGTACCCATCCAATCCTACCGTTCTTCTACATCTCATAGTACCGCCCAGCCAGCGTCACTACTAGGGTCAACCCAGCCGAGCCCATAATGGCTTTGCGGCTGCACAGGTAAGCTTCCGGTCATGGGGCATCCATCCTTCTCTTCGTGGCTGGGTGAAGCTTTCCGCAGGATGTCATGGCGCTTCTCCATGCATCCCGGCCACCACTGGGTGCTCCAGGTGCCCACAACCGTCCTCCACCCAAAGAGTGATTTTCCAAGTCCATCTTGATCATTGTAGTTCATGGGGTTGTCATCATCATTGACTCTCACATCTTGCTTATGAATATCACTCATACCCAAAACCCGTCTACGAGCATAGCAAAGTAACTACTACGTCCCGGGGTCATGCAAGGGGATTGGTTCATCCTACCACATGATACTACTCAAGTTTAATGACTTCAAGATTTCACTACTGCATGCATGGTGGGGTGGTGACAACTACTAATGCACAAAAACATAGGTATAGAAATAACATGATCAAGACTTGCCTTGCTGATGATCCTCGTAAGCTAAAGAGTCGTAGTAGCAAGCCGCACTCCAGGAAACTCTACCGAGACAAACAATAACACAATAAGCACAAAGTAATAGGATCACACAACATAACAAAAGTAACATAACACAACAAAACAATCAAAACCAAATTCCAAAGGGAAAACTCAAGGAAAACCAACTCAAAGTTTTTCCTACTCCAAACAATGACTAAAATAGTTTTTATATAACAAAAATTCCTTAACATAACCTAATCATGGTTTTAAGTTAACTTAACAGAAAAGGTTTCACTAAGCAACTAGGAGCAAAAAGAATTAATTAAAAAGCTATTATAAAAATCATTTTAGGCCTAATCCAATTTCTATTAAGAAAATAATTTAAAACTTTTATTAATTATAAATAAAAGTTCATCTACTAGAATGACAGAAACTAACCTAGAATAACTAATCACAAGTTAAAAATAAATTAATTTACTAATTAATTTAATAGGAAAACAGGAACTAGTTAATTAATTAGGATTAATAGGATTCTGCTCAAACTATTTTTTAATAATCCTAAAATACCCAAATTAATTTCTATGGTTTGGCAATGTCAAAATAAAGTTGGGACAAAAAGAATCATGCAAAAATAATTTTTCTAACTCAAGTTATAGCAGATTTACTATTCTGACTAAAACTAAATTAAAGCAATTTTAATTATTTTTAACATAGCTAAATATATATTCTACAGAAACTACATAAAATTTGCAATCCAACAAAAAAAATATCACCTAAAAATATTAAGTAGAATAAAAGATATGAATTTTTCAAATCTGAAACTATTCTGTTAAAACAGAAAAACGAAAATAAAGAAAAACGGCTAAATGGGCCTAACTAACGCACTGAGCGTAATATAACTAAACGGGCCCTATGGTTAAACTGAATCGGGCCGATCTAAATAAAACAAACCCTAACTTAAATTAAACCGGACTAAACCGAGCGAACTGTTTTTATATAAAGAACATACCCCTTCGGGGTGTTCTAATCTACACCGTAGATGCTAGATCGGACGGGAGGGCGATGCGAGGCTTACCGGACTCGGCGACGGCGGGCGGCGGGCGCGAGAGTGCGTCTGGGCGCCCCAAGGCCATGAAGCTTCTGCATGAAGTCGTCGGGAGCTGCGGACGAGGTCGGGGAGGGGTTCGGTGGTGTTGGGGGTGGTCGGGAGGCTAGGGTGGCGACGGCGGCGACTTTGGCGGCGGTGTGAGCTCGGGTCTCCGGCGTGCTCGGGAGAGAGAGGGAGAGGGGCTCCGGCGAGGCTAGGGGGAATAAAAGTGCAGGCGTCGGCTTAAATAGTCGGGGCCCTCGGCCATGCTTCGGGGGGCGATCGGGGGCGGATCGACATCCCGGATCCCACGGGATCCGGCGATCGGCGGCGGTGGCGAGTGGCGTGGGGCGGGGGTTGACGACGGGGTGGGGTCCGCCTGCAGAGAGAGAGGGGAGGGGCGAAACGGTGCGGGCGACCGAGCCCAAGGGGTTTCGGGCGAGGGGGTGGTGCGGTCGGTCGCTGGCTCGCTGGGCTGGCCCTCTGGGCCGCCTGGTGGGCCGGTGCGGTGGGTGGCCTCAGCTGGTTGGGCGATGCTTTGGTGGCGCTTTGAGGGGGGTTTCTTTATTTTTTTAAATAAAACAAAAAAAAAAATAAAACAAAAACTATAAAAATTTTATATAGGGTATAAATATACCAAAATTATCAGGGGAATATTCCCTTTCATTTGAACATTTTTCCAAAGGCAAAATCCAAACTTTATAAAAATCCATTTTTCAAATTCAAATAAAATTCAGATTTGAATCCAAATCTTTTGGCAATGTTTTTCCTCTGATATTTTTGGAGTGTCATGTTTGTTCCTCTCATACTTTTGATCAAGTATTCATCGTGCTTAGTTTTTGAAATGATCCCCACTTGCCAAAGTTTGAAATTCAAATTCAAAACTCAAAATTCCTGAAACTTCAAATGGCATTCAAATTCAAACAAGATGCATAGGATGCTTAGCTATAATTGTAAAACATTCCAAATAGGAAATTTGGGATGTTACAAACCTACCCACCTTAAGATGAATCTCGCCTCGAGATTCGGGTTGGCTAGCAAATAGGTGCGGTGGTCTCGAAGAAGATCTTCTTCGCTCCCTGTGTGGCTTCTTCCTCGGTGTGGTGACTCCACAAAGACCTTGCAAAACTTGATGACCTTGCTGCGGGTGACTCGCTTGCAGTCTCGAGAATACGGACGGGTTTCTCCTTGTAAGTCAGATCCTTTGTCAAGTTGTATGGCCTCTAGGGGCACCGTGTCTCTCAACGGAACATTGGCCATGTCGGCATGACACTTCTTCACCGAGAAACATGGAAGACATCATGAACTCCGGACAATCCTTCCGCAATTCCAACTTGTATGCAACTTCTCCACGACGCTCGAGGATTTTGTAGGGGCCAATGAATCGGGTGCTAACTTTCCCTTGACACCAAACCTCTTGATTCCACGAAGTGAGACACACGAAGGTATGCTCGGTCTCCCACTTCGTAAGTCACTTCCTTGCGCTTCTCGTCGGCATAACTCTTCCGGTCTTGACTGCGTGCTATCTTGAGCCTGTCTCGAATCAGCTTGACTTTCTCGTCGGAATCCTTGATAAGATCGGAACCGCAAAGGGATCGATCTCCAACCCTCGCCCCCAGCAATGGTGTTCTGCACCTCCTTCCGTATAGAGCTTCGAAAGGGGCCATCTTCAAACTGGATTGATAGCTGTTGTTGTACGAGAACTCTGCGTATGGCAAATTATCATCCCAGCTAGACCCATAGTCTAGCACACAAGCTCTCAACATGTCCTCCGTAATCTGATTGACTCTCTCGGTCCGTCCATCATGCTCATGGATGAAAAGTCGTACTGAATTCCAGCCTCGTACCCAAAGTTTCATGCAACCGCTTCCAAAACTTTGAGGTAAACCGTGTTCCTCTATCCGACACGATTTTCCTCGAACTCCATGCGCACATACGATCCTGGTCATGTATATCTTGGCCAACTTAGCACTGGTATAGGTAGTCTTCACGGGAATGAAGTGAGCTACCTTGGTCAAACGATCAACCACTACCCAGATGGAATCATAACCTGAACGGGTCCTGGGTAATCCTGTGATGAAATCCATACCAAGTTTCTCCCATTTCCAATCGGGAATCGGCAAAGGTTGAAGTAACCCTGCTGGCTTCTGATGTTCTGCCTTCACTCGTTGACAAACATCCCATACGGCGACATACTCGGCAATATCCTTCTTCATACCTGTCCACCAGAAACTTTGCTTCAAATCCAGGTACATCTTGGTGTTGCCGGGGTGAATCGAGTACGGTGAATCATGAGCCTCCTGAAGAATTAGCTTCCTGAGTTCGGGATCATTGGGCACATAAATACGATCTTCAAACCATATAGTTCCGTGTTCATCCTTACGGAATCCTTTAGCTTTTCCTTCCTCCATCTTTCGCTTTATCTCATTAATTTCCTTGTCTGACTTCTGGGCTTCACGAATCCTTTCGGCCAAAGTGGACTGAACTTCCAGAGTTGCAACAAATCCTCTCGGAACTATCTCCGCCGAGATCTCTCGAGGTCATCGACTAACTCCTGGGGTAATCCTCCTGCTATAAGAGTATTCACATAACTCTTATGGCTCAAAGCATCTGCTACAACATTAGCTTTACCGGGGTGATAATGCAATCTCATGTCATAGTCCTTTATCAATTCTAGCCATCTCCTCTGTCTGAGGTTCAATTCCTTCAGTGTGAAAATATACTTCAAGCTCTTGTGATCTGTGTAAACATCACAGCGGTTTCCGATGAGGAAATGTCTCCAGGTCTTGAGTGCATGCACTACGGCTGCTAACTCCAAATCATGTGTGGCATAATTCAGTTCGTGTGGTCGTAGCTGTCTGGAGGTATAAGCTACAACTTTTCCTTCCTGCATGAGTACTCCTCCGAGTCCCTGACGAGAAGCGCCACAATATACCCGTAATCCTTGTGTATGTCCGCAAAATCAAGATCGGGCTGTAACCAAACGTTTCTTCAATTCCTGAAAACTGGCTTCACATTCCTCGGTCCAAACATACTTGGCTTCCTTCTTCAACAGTTCGGTCATGGGCTTGGCAATCTTCGAGAAATTCTCAATAAACCTCCGATAATATCCTGCGAGTCCGAGAAAATCATGGATCTCCTTGACTGTGGTGGGTGACTGCCAATCGGTGACTGATACAACCTTGGTGGGGTCAACTGCTATTCCTTCTCCTGAAATAACATGTCCGAGGAATCCGACTTCCTTCAGCCAGAATTCACATTTACTGAACTTGGCATACAACTGATGTTCTCGAAGTTTCTCCAAAACTAGACGCAAATGTTCCTTATGCTCTTCCTCGCTCTTGGAGAAAATCAAGATATCATCGATGAACACCACGACAAACTTGTCCAGATATTCCATAAATACCTTGTTCATCAAATTCATGAAGTATGCAGGAGCATTAGTCAATCCAAAACGACATGACGGTATACTCATATAAACCATACCGTGGTGAATGCTGTTTTGGGTATATCCTTTTCACGGATCTTCAATCGATGATACCTCGATCGAAGATCGATCTTGGAGAATACCTTGGCTCCAACTAGCTGATCAAATAAATCATTAATCATCGGTAGAGGGTACTTGTTCTTGATGGTCACGCTGCTCAACGAACGATAATCAACAACCATTCTCAAGGTTCCATCCTTCTTCTCTACCAAAAGAACTGGGCTCCCCAAGGTGATGAGCTTGGCGAATATATCCCTTCTCCAATAGCTCATTAATTTGGTTCTTGATCTCCTTCAAATCGCTCGGTGGCATCCGATAAGGTCTCTTGGATATTGGGGCTGTGCCGCAACAACTCAATCAGAAATTCAATGTCCTCGTCTCGTGGCATTCTGGTAATTCCTCCGGAAACACATCAGAAAGTCTTGCACTACGTGCACTTCCTCCTGAACAACTCCCGTGAGGGAATGCACTGATTCTTCATCCGCTATGCTCGGCTACATACTTGATCCTCTTACGCTCCGGGGTGGTGAGCAGAATAGACTTCTTGCACAGTCTATGTTCCCTTCAAACTGGCCAACCAATCCATGCCTAGGATTACATCCAAGGTCTGGGTTTCCAACACTATGAGGTCTGTGGGAAATTTATGGTTCCCGATGTTGAGGGTTGCATGACAGCTTAGATCTGCCATCATTTCTCCTCCTGCAGAACTGACGCGAAGGGGGCTTCTAAGGGTTCTAGTGGGCAATCCGTATTTTTCCACAACTACCCTTGATATGAATGAATGCGTTGCACCAGAATCAAAGAGTACCAATACTGAACGTGAATTCAATAAAAACTTACCAACCACAATGTTCCGGTTGATCATAGACGCCCTCCACGTCGATGTGGTTCACCGAGCACGAGGAACGGATTTGGCTTCTTCACGAGCCTCCATTGCCATTTCCATTCCTCCGCTTGGCCTCCGGCAGTCGGTGGCATAGTGCCCCGTCTTCCGCACTTGAAGCGGTGATGTGGCTCGAGATCCTTCGAGCCGGGCAGAACGGTGCTGATTGCCATTACCATTGCCATTGCCATTGCCATGGCCTGACTTGTTGTCCGGCTGCGGTTGTTCCCATTTCCTCCATGGTTATGACCTCCATGGTTATGATGGATGTGCCCTCCCGAGTATGGTGCATAACGGGCTTCGCTGAGCTCTGAGTTGTGCTTCCCACAGCTGTACTTCCGCTTCTGCTTTCTATCCGCCGCTGCTTGCCTTCAAGAATGGTGGCCTTGTCTACCAGCTCCCGGTAGTTGTTGAAGGTAGCCACAATGAGCTGCATGCTCAGTTCATCATTGAGTCCCTCAAGGAACTTCTCCGCTTGGCGGCATCTGTGGCCACATCATCGTGGGCATAGCGAGCAAGCTTGCTGAATTCATCCACGATCGTGCCGCAGACGGTTCCCTGGCGTAAGTTGCGGAACTCACGCTTCTTCGCACTCATGGCTCCAGCTGAAACATGAGCGGTGCGGAAGGCCTGCTGGAACTGATCCCATGTGATAGCACCAATGGGAAAAGTGGCGGTGTAGTTCTCCCACCAAGAAGCTGCAGGTCCATCCAGTTGATGCGCGGCGAAGCGCACCTTCTCAGCATCAGTGCATCCAACGGTGACTAGCTCTCTTCCGACTTTATGAGCCAATCCTCGGCCACAATCGGCTCAGTGCGGCTAGAGAACACTGGCGGATTCAGCCTCAGAAATCGAGTCAAGTTGTCAACAGGGGGTGGTGGCGGTGGATTGTTGTTGTTGTTCAGATTCTGAATGAGTATCTGCATGAGGGCATTCTGCTGCGGAGTAGCTGGGTGAGCTCCGCGAAAACCAAAGGTCACGTCTCGGAGGCATCTCGGTGTTTTGGAGTGGATGAGAATTTAGAATAGAACAATGGTCTATGAGGAATAACACTACCCATATGAATGCACAATCATATAACACACCAATCATTTATTCATTCCACTCAAACATGGTTCAAACTCGATTACAAAAGCTCATGACTAATCGAAGGAAAAACATCGGCCTAACTGATCGACGAAAAAAATAAAAGATAACATGGTGGTCGACTAAAAAGTCTTCATCAGTGGCGCCTCCTCTTGGGGTTTCCTTCAGTGGTACTCCCTTCAAAATCCTGATCATTGCTCACGAGGGGTCCTTCATCTCCACTCGGATAAAGGTCCTCTCCCAAGTCCATCTTTTCCTCTATCGCGGCAAGCTTCATCTTCAGGTCGTCGACTATCTCCATGAAGTCCGTGATTTCTTCCTCATGGCCAAGGAAGTCTGCGCGTGCCTTCTCCTCCAGTTCCAGTCATGAACAAAAGCTTCCGTGTGTCTTCGAAGTTACGGCGAGTCCGAATCTCCGCTTCTCGAGAAGACACTCCAAGTCCTGGATGTACGAGAGAGTGGAATCGTCCTCAATGGTAACGGATGATATCTCCATTCCTTGCCTGCGAGAAACCATGGCGAGGTCTGAAAGTGATCGAGCTCGGCCAGATACTCCTCTCGGAGATGTCCAAGGGCACGATAGATCGCCATGTCCCTTCCGATGATCCAGTTGAAGTCGGTGAACTCAAAGTCAATAGGCTCCGTGTGACCTCCGAAGGTTCTCCACGATATGCACTTCAATCCTGTAGCGGGTATCCGCTGGAAGTGCATTGGTTGGCTTCCCGGTGATCGAGGGTAGAGCAATCTTCAGCTTCTTCACCATCTGGACCAGCTTCCTTCGAAGGGCATCGCCTCATCAGCCGCAAAACTCCGTAGCAAAACCGGGGTGAACTCGTGACCATCTAGAATGTTGAAAATAGGAGAAGAGTCGAATTGAACAGGGAGAATTACGGAATGAAAAGGATTTAAAGTAAATGGTCTCGCTAATGGCTTTCCGATTCTAGGGGTTACGATCCTACGGTCAACAGTGTGCTCGATACCATCTCTCAGAGCGACTGACCCAAAATCGGTCAAATCTCCGTGTCTGCATTCATCCCAAGATCATGCCGGTACTCACAAGACATCGATAAAGTAATCAAAGTTCAATCACACCTGAATTTTATTACACGATTCTCATATAGAGTCTTTATTACAAGAGAATAAATTCGGCTCAAGGCCAACTCATGAGAAATAAACTACTAATGCTGCGGAAGCGTCAAGTAAAGCGAGTCCATCCGACTCAAAGGGCAATCGCCAAGCGCTGAACGTAGCCTCACTCCCGATCGAATATACCTCTGCAACATAAGACGTTGCAGCCATGTAGGTCAGCTTTTGGAATAAGCTGGCAAGTCATGAAGAATAACAATAATAAACTTACTAACACTATATGCATTTTGGCTGTGGAGCTCTAAGTTTCATCATTTTGCGAAAAGCAAATTTTATCCTACTACAGTGGACTTGTTTGCAATTTACTACAATTTGTTGGTAGTTATTGAGATGGTTCCGCCAACCAATATCTCGTTCCCAAATTATTAAGTCATAAACCCCTCAAATTAATTCATTAATTTCAGTGTTGAGATATCCGAATACTTCCAAGTTCCAGAGGCTCAAATGTCCGTAACCGGGGACACGGCTAATCGATTAGATCTTTAACTCTGCAGAGGTTTATGCACTTTCCCCGCAAGAATCATTCCCTCCTTTAAAGTCTTCGCACTTCATGGTGTTTGAAGACGGACGAGATGAAACAGGTCTTCCAAAGAGTTCTTCCGCCACCGCCGGTACCCATCCAATCCTACCGTTCTTCTACATCTCATAGTACCGCCCAGCCAGCGTCACTACTAGGGTCAACCCAGCCAGAGCCCATAATGGCTTGCGGCTGCACAGTAAGCTTCCGGTCATGGGGCATCCATCCTTCTCTTCGTGGCTGGGTGAAGCTTTCCGCAGGATGTCATGGCGCTTCTCCATGCATCCCTGCCACCACTGGGTGCTCCAGGTGCCCGCCAACCGCCCTCCACCCAAGTAGTGATTTTCCAAGTCCATCTTGATCATTGTAGTTCATGGGGTTGTCATCATCATTGACTCTCACATCTTGCTTATGAATATCACTCATACCCAAAACCCGCTTCACGAGCATAGCAAAGTAACTACTACGTCCCGGGGTCATGCAAGGGATTGGTTCATCCTACCACATGATACTACTCAAGTTTAATGACTTCAAGATTTCACTACTGCATGCATGGTGGGGTGGTGACAACTACTAATGCACAAAAACATAGGTATAGAAATAACATGATCAAGACTTGCCTTCTTGATGATCCTCGTAAGCTAAAGAGTCGAGTAGCAAGCTTCAGACTCGGAAACTCTACCGAGACAAACAATAACACAATAAGCACAAAGTAATAGGATCACACAACATAACAAAAGTAACATAACACAACAAAACAATCAAAACCAAATTCCAAAGGGAAAACTCAAGGAAAACCAACTCAAAGTTTTTCCTACTCCAAACAATGACTAAAATAGTTTTTATATAACAAAAATTCCTTAACATAACCTAATCATGGTTTTAAGTTAACTTAATGTAAAAGGTTTCACTAAGCAACTAGGAGCAAAAAGAATTAATTAAAAAGCTATTATAAAAATCATTTTAGGCCTAATCCAATTTCTATTAAGAAAATAATTTAAAAACTTTTATTAATTATAAATAAAAGTTCATCTACTAGAATGACAGAAACTAACCTAGAATAACTAATCACAAGTTAAAAATAAATTAATTTACTAATTAATTTAATAGGAAAACAGAACTAGTTAATTAATTAGGATTAATAGGATTCTGCTCAAACTATTTTTTTTAATAATCCTAAAATACCCAAATTAATTTCTATGGTTTGGCAATGTCAAAATAAAGTTGGGACAAAAAGAGTCATGCAAAAATAATTTTTCTAACTCAAGTTATAGCAGATTTACTATTCTGACTAAAACTAAATTAAAGCAATTTTAATTATTTTTAACATAGCTAAATATATATTCTACAGAAACTACATAAAATTTGCAATCCAACAAAAAAAAATCACCTAAAAATATTAAGTAGAATAAAAGATATGAATTTTTCAAATATGAAACTATTATTTTAAAAAAGAAAAAAGAAAATAAATAAAAAAGGCTAAATGGGCCTAACTAACGCACTGAGCGTAATATAACTAAACGGGCCCTATGGTTAAACTGAATCGGGCCGATCTAAATAAAATAAACCCTAACTTAAATTAAACCGGACTAAACCGGAGCGAACCGGTTTTTATATAAAAGAACATACCCCTTCGGGGGTGTTCTAATCTACACCGTAGATGCTAGATCGGACGGGGGAGGGCGATGCCGGGGGCTTACTGACTCAGCGATGGCGCGGCGGCGGCGAGAGGCGTCGGGCGTCCCAAGGCCATGAGCTTCATGAGTCGTCGGGGAGTCAAGTGGACGAGGTCGGGGAGGGGTTCGGTGGTGTTGGGGGTGGTCGGGGAGGGCTAGGGTGGCGACGGCGGCGACTTTGGCGGCGGTGTGAGCTCGGGTCTCCGGCGTGCTCGGGAGAGAGAGGGAGAGGGGCTCCGGCGAGGCTAGGGGGGGACTGGGGTGCGGGGCGTCGGCTTAAATAGTCGGGGCCCTCGGCCATGCTTCGGGGGGCGATCGGGGGCGGATCGACATCCCGGATCCCACGGGATCCGGCGATCGGCGGCGGTGGCGAGTGGCGTGGGCGGGGTTGACGACGGGTGGGGTCCGCTGCAGAGAGAGAGGGAGGCGAAGCAGTGCAGGCGACCGGACTAAGGGGTTTCAGGCGAGGGTGGTGCGGTCGATCCGGCTGGCTCATGAGGCTGGCCCTCTGGGCCGCTGGTGGGCCAGTGCAGTGGGTGGCCTCGGCTGTTGGTGGAGCGATTCTTTGGCTGCGCCTTTGAGGGGGGTTTATTTATTTTTTTTAAATAAAAAAAAAAAAAAAAAAAAAAATTAAATATAAATATTTTATATAGGGTATATATATACCAAAATGATCAGGGGAATATTCCCTTTCATTTGAACATTTTTCCAAAGGCAAAATCCAAACTTTATAAAAATCCATTTTTTTCAAATTCAAATAAAATTCAGATTTGAATCCAAATCTTTTGGCAATGTTTTTCCTCTGATATTTTTGGAGTGTCATGTTTGCTCCTCTCATACTTTTGATCAAGTATTCATCGTGCTTAGTTTTTGAAATGATCCCCACTTGCCAAAGTTTGAAATTCAAATTCAAAACTCAAAATTCCTGAAACTTCAAATGGCATTCAAATTCAAACAAGATGCATAGAATGCTTAGCTATAATTGTAAAACATTCCAAATAGGAAATTTGGGATGTTACAGGTGTCCACCTCAAGTAACTACTTTCTGCTTCGGCTCTGCTGTCGAACCCTCTGTGGCTAGCACCCGGGCACTTGTCCACCTAGTCCTGAGTGTCTGGCTAGTGGTCGTAGATTCCTGGAACCCTCCCAACTAACACAACGTAGCAGTCCTTCACCATCTCTGATCTATGTACCTACATCGTCAGTTGATGAATTGAATGATAATATGCAAAATAATGTACTTAAGGAAACAAAGAGGCATAATTAGCAAAATACAAGCAACCTATAGTAAACATAAATGACGAAGTTCCTCATACCCAAACTAATTAACTAGAGCGATCTACGCTAGTTCAGGACCACGGTTTAATTACATCACATAGTTTCGCCGTTCATAAATTCAAAGTTTTGCGATAGAAAGACAGTAGTGACACATTGTCATCGACAATCAGTCCTCCATGTCGGCCGTCCAATCTTCATAGTCAGGGAGGAAGCACCCGAGCTTCTTGAAAGGCTTCAAGTCCAGACGCTGAGCGACTAGCAGTGCTCGGACATCATCCCGCGTGATTGGCCCATGGTAGAACATCCCTGTTGGTTCGAGGACCATCTTCATGATCACTTGGGCAAGTTCACACTGTACGTGATAAAACTCAGCTCCAATTCGATGATCTGGTGTCTTTCCTATGCTTGTGGCCTAGTTGACAATCTCGGCATCGTTGGTAGTAGCTGACATGCGAAGGCGTTGATTATCCCTTCTGTACTCGAGCAGGTGATGCATGAGGTAGAATCCATCAGCCTTACTAGTGTGCGGTTTCTAGATGCAGCAGAAGTCGGTCTTATGGATGAAAACCAGCCCGTTCTTCCTGTGCTTTTTCACCTTGATATATCCACCAGACAGGCCGAAGGTTAACAGGGCTCTATCGAGAACACTCTTTATGTGCTTGTAATCCTTTTTCTTGATGTTCTTCGATGAGTCCAAGTACATAGCATGGGAGTATTCTAGGTACAGAACGATCAGGACGGCTCCCCCCCCCCCCTCGCTGCGCAAATTAAGTACACCTCAAATTAGCCTCCATGCTTGCAAAGGAATGATTAACACTTACGAAAGGATATGTATGGATGACTTACGTAGGATGATAAGGCAGGAGAATCGCTTCCTTGTCCTTATTAGCGATCATGAAGTCGGCGATGTACCTTCTCGCATAGTCACAGTGCTCTTTGCAGACTTCCAAGAAGTTCTCGTGCATATAGTATGCAGGTCCGCTGACGCAGATATATATTTTATGCTCTCGATCCTGATGAAGTAGTTGAGATACAGTGCATACATGCGGATGAACTAGAAATCCATCTTGGTCATGTCGAACATGTCGTAGATGTAGTCAAATCGCAGGATGAACTTATCCGCGAGTCATCTCTCGAAGTACAACTTCCCACCCGGCACCTGAGCCGCGTAAAGAGGGTATCCTGGTTTTTCCGAGATGAGAAGGCTTTTCTCTCTGGCCAACACATCTTCATGGAGTCTCCTTAGATCATTGTTAAGTATGTGCTCTAGCACTTTCGCAGGTAGGATTGGTTCGTCGGCGACATGGAAACGCTTGGCACCTTCGACAGGTATTTTGTCTACCACCCGGGGCTTCAGAGGCGGCTGGCTGCTTGAAGCAGCTCTGGTGCCTTTAGGGCCTTTCTTGTCTGATCTCCTCCTTTGCTTCTTCGCGGGTGGCGGTAGTGAGCCCACCATACCTTCCCTAACCACCACCCCCAGTGTCGTCGGGCTAATCAGTGGACGGCCCTCGGGGGTTTGCTGGGTAGAGGCGGCATTTGGAGGTGTCTCCTGCGAGGATCGCTTGAAGAGAGACTTTTTGCATTCCTCCTTAGGACGTTCCAGCTCCGGCAAATCAGGCAGCATGAAGTCATCATCTCCACGCTCATAGCCTGAGTCTTGGTCGTTCGGAACCATGAATCCTCCATCATAATAGGCGGTATTGAAATACTTGTCTGGGTCTTCATCATCCTCCTCCATGTCATCAACAACATTTGCTTCTTCGACAACGGAGGCGATATCATCCGGCGATAATGGAGGCTCTCCCTCGCCGTCTCGATATCATCACCCGCCACGACAAAAGTGTGTAATTTGGTAGGTGGGGTGGTGTTCATACCTTCTTGAGAAGGTGGCGTTGGTGTGATACTGGGTGCCTTGAGACGAAGAAGAGACTTCGGCCAAGGCAAGAACCAGCTCTTGCATGCCCCAATCCTCTGAGGGGTCTCCTCGTCATCGACTGGTACCGAAGGAGGCAAATCCTCGAAACCCGCTAAGACACTGGCCACGTTAACCATGAAGACGCCATCGGGCATCTCTCGGTTGTGGAACATGCGGTCCTTCGGCTTCACGATCGTTGCCTTTCCCACGGCCACTTTCTGGCCCTTGATGTCATAGATTAGGGTGCACGGGGTATCGTCGGCCTAAGAAGAAGAAGACATGTCTGCGACGTCAAACATACGAAAGGCAACTGAAATGGAAGACTATAGACATGCTAGTGAAAAGGGTATGACGCGTAATTACCGTGAGGGCGTCGAGCTCAGCCAGCGATGAAGGCCCGCCGAGCATTCCATAGACAGAGGTCGGGCTGCTATGAATAGGAGCAGGACCTTTTGTGGTTGCTTGAGCAGGTGCTGGTGCTGTGATGTTCACCGAATTGCTCTCGAAAAAGCTGGGAAGGGGAAATTCCTCCGACCCTTTATTTGGATTGTTCTTCGACCAATAGAAAATTGCCGGAATCAAGCTGGCCACCGCTGCATTGACCACCCCAAGCAACTCTTCTTTGGTCTCAGCTTTGGTCTTATTGACCGCAATCACGACCTTCTCATCGATGGTCTGCTGAGTGACGACCAACCGTCTCTTCCTTCTTTCCTTTGGATCCTCACGGTAGCACGTCTTCCATGAGGCGCCATCTCCGACGCCGTGCACACGTCCATAGGACGGCGGTTTGTCCTCCGGGACCTTTTTCAGTATGTTTAGGGCCCAGTTGAATGGGGTGTCCCACTTGGGCCTCGCCGATGACTGTGACGACTCGTAGCTTTCGGCAGCCTTTTGGTGTTGCTCTCTCTGCAAAAGGAACATGGATGGTTTACTAATGTGACAAAACTTGTAGTTGAATTGATTGGAAGCTAATATGATAATGTGGTAATATAACAATTACCAGAAGTCTCATAACTCCCTCGTGTTCGGGTCCGTGTAAAAGATCTTTTTGACGCGGTCCCACTTATACCGGGCCCTGATCTAGTCATGCTCCAGCGGGTCGGTAAACTCCGCCAAGGGGTCTGGGATTCCCTAACTTTCACGTTCTGCGTCCTCCTTGGCCCATACGTGCCTCTTCCCCTCGTAACCACGGCTTCCGAGGCGGTGGGGAGGCGTGTTCCTGGCCTGGAGCGCCTTCATTTTCTCCGACCTTGCCTTGACTTCTTCTTTAGCGCAAGTCTCCTTGAATTTTTTAAAGTCCTCCTCCTTTAGTGACAGATTGTTAGCATGAATCTTGGACCACGGTTCATTCTTCGCAATTGCTTTTTTCACCCAAACTTTCCAGGCGGACAAGTCGTTGGTGAACGTCACCATCGCCTTATCGTTTATCTTTGTCATGGCGACGTCGTCCCGCGGCTCTTTAAATTTGCTTTCATCCCGGCCGGGGAACAGGAACCTATTGTGCAACTTCTTTAGGAGCATGTGCTCCATATGTGGTATCTTCTTCAACTTCTTGTCGTTGATGTTGGCGGTTTCCCTGAGGATGCATCCTAGTTGATTGCCCCAGCACTTGCGTGCTTCCTCCGGTGCCGTTGGCTCTAACTTCTTTGGGTCCATCTCTGTGACCACAATTTGTCTGATGCCAAGCTTGTTTGGTCTTCGTGACCTCTTCTACTTCGGTGCTTTACCGGCTACGACAACATCGTTGCCGGTCTCGGGGGTGGTGTCGGTGCCGTTGCTGGTGCCGGTGTCGGCGTCGGTGTCGGGGTTGGTGCCACTCTCGCCACCATGCACCCCCCCTGGTGTTTGTCCACGTAATCAAAATAGTGATTTGCTGCCTCGATGGGGTCTTCTTCGAGGCGAGCAGAACCCCCGGCTTCGGCGTGGGTAGACATGTTTCCTATTCAACAATTGTAAATAAAAGATATAATGAAGAGAAAAAAGGGGCCTATATTTGGTCGGAATGTTGATTCATTCCCCTTCCGGCAAATCCTGGGTACTCCATATGTCCTAGTTTCTAGCACAAGTCATGCCAAAAATCACGGAATTTTTCGGCATGACCTTTGCTAAAAAGTGGACATATGGAGCGCCTGAAATTTGCCGGAACGGAAATGAATCAACATTCCGGCAAAACATAGGCCACACGGATAATTTTTGACATTCAACCAACATTTCAAAATCATATAACATCAATGACATATATCATTTGCAAAATATATCATTCAAGCAAAATATGTCTTTCATTCAAGCAACATTGCAAATTTGCCCTAGCTAAATTTGCTAATTTGCTAAATAAATTGGCCTAGCTATATTTGCTACTACCCTAATTAGCTACTAATTTTTATAGCTAATTTATATACCTACAAAAACTAATTAGCTACTGTTTTTTATAAATTTTAGCTACTGTATTTTATAAATATTTGATACTGTTTTTAGTTTAGTGCAATTTGCTACTGTTTTTTATTTATAGGTATTTTATATACCCTAAACTAAATTGCCCTACAAAAACTAATTAGCTATAGTTTTTATAAATTTTAGCTACTGTTTTTTATAAATATTTGCTAATGTTTTTTTATTTTAGTGCAATTTGCTACTATTTTTTTATAGGTATTTTATATACCCTAAACTAAATTGCCCTAAAAAATTGCCCTAAACTAAATTGCTCTCTCTCTCTCTCTCTCTGCTACATCTCCTAGCTAGGGTTCATACATCCAACACTTAGCTAGACTAGGGTTCATATTGGAGAGAGAGCAGAGAGCAGAGAGAGTGCAGAGAGAGAGAGAGAGGTGGGCAGGGGATAGGAGAGGGAGAGCTTACGGGGCGAGGGAGAGAGCGGCAGCGGTGAGGTCAAGGGCGGGGGAGAGGGCGGCGGCGAGGTCGAGGGGCAGGGGAGAGGGCGGCGGCGGCGAGGTCGAGGGAGGGCCCGCGCGGTGACGGAGGTCGAGGGAGGGCTCGAGAGACGGCCGGCGTCGAGGTCGACGGCGGGCAGGGGTGACGGCCAGCGACAGAAGGGGGAGAGGTGGAGATGGGGGGAAATGAGTTGGTGAATTTTGAGCCCGCGCGCGGGGGGTTAACTCAAAATAACAGTAGCGCTGGTTTGGAATCCAGCGCTACTGCTAAGTTAGCTATAGCGCTGGATCCTAAACCACCTCTATTGCTAACTATTCCAATTTTTTTAGTCCTAAAATACAAATAGCAGTAGCGCTGGATTTGGATCCAGCGCTATAGCTAACTTAGCTATAGCGTTGGTTCCCAACCCAGCTCTACCGCTATTTTTCTTTTCTTTTTATTATTTTCCTTTTCTAGTTTTCAGTTTTCTTTTCCTTTTATTATTTTCTTTTCTGTTTACTTTTTTTCTTTTGTATTGCTTTCTCTCTTTTCTTTTTATTTTTTTTTGTTTTTCTCCCGACGACAGCGTCTCCGGCCCTCTCCCACACTGCGCGAATATCACCGGAACCATGTATGTCGTGATTACATATCAGTTGACCGATAACGGTTACTTAAGTGCGTACACAAAGTAGATACATATATATAAATGATGGTTTCTCAGCTGCGTCGACGATGTTTCACACTGAGCTTCTTCCCTTTCTTGTTCGTTGCTGAATAATTGAACCCCTCCTTGTGACTTTTCCAGAACCATGGAGTACGATCTTTCTTAGGTAATGTAGTATTGATTCTTCTTTTCACGTATGCTTCATGGTCGTCATCTTCCCTCATCAGGTTGCCGTATTGGTTATAGTCTTCCTCGTTGACGACTCCATCCATTCCGACGATGCTCCTTTTGCCTCTCCTCACGACAACATGGCTGGGATTGGCCGGGTCGGTTATGAAGAAGCATTGTGTCACGTACTTAGCGTGTACCCAAGGCTCATTTTTGGCAATGATGTTAACATTCATGGGAGTGCTCTTCGCGTTGGGTATAGACATGGTAGTGAAATACTTGTTTTCTCTTACGACGTCCTTAGCCCATTTGACACGGAACATTGTCGCATCGTGCATTCTAGCATAGTCAAGCTCCCAGATCTCTTCGACCCTTCCGTAGAATCTTTCAGTTGTGCCGTTGGCGTCGGTCACGCATTTAATTGTCACCCCAGAGTTCTGGTAATCACTGTCCATGTCTTTGGCCTCCATGTAGAACATATACCTGTTGATATTGTATGACTGATAGGTCACGAGTTTGGGCGAGGGGCCATGTGCTAAGGCATGTATGAGCAATCCGTCCGAACTGCCCTCTTCCGAGGGATTTTCAAGAACTTGCTCTTTCAACCAACGCAAGAAAGTGGCGTTGTGATCTACAGTAACTTCGTCGTCCGTCTTGAGCATCCCCTTATCACGGTACTTCTTTGCGATGCTTTCTTTGTGCCGTGCTACATAATCATCTACCACATCTAGGTGTTGTAGCACTACTAAGTTAGCCCTGTCAAAGTCGTTCCGTCGATCCGAGTAGTCCGCATGCAATTTCCTCCGGCCATTGTTGTGACCTTCTCCTTCGAGCCTCCCCTCGTGCTTCTTGACGGGCAAACCAACAATAGGGTCTTCGACTCCTATATAATTCTCGCAAAAGGAGATGCACTCATGCGTCAGATACCCTTGGACGATGCTCCCATCGGGACGGGACATGTTACTAATGAATCCTTTGGTGACCCCATTCATCCTCTCAAACGGCGTCATGCTGTGAAGGAATGTCGGCCCGAGGTCGATGATGTCATCCACGATGTGGACACACAGATGCACCATGACATCAAAGAACGCGGGCGGGAAGTACATCTCAAGCTCACATAGTATGACAACGATCTCTTCCTGTAGCCTTCGGAGCTTCTTCACACTTAAGGACTTTCGAGAGATAACGTCGAAGAAGTTGTAGAGACGAGTAAGCGTGTCACGGACGTGCTTCTCCATTATCCCTCTAATGGCAACAGGGAGTATCTGCGTCATCATCACGTGACAGTCATGAGACTTCATCCCGCTGAACCTTTTCTTCTTGGGGTCTAGAAATCTGCTTATCTTCCCACAAGAATCGAACTGACTTTGATTCCCATAAGGCACTTGATGAATTGATCGATCTCCTTCGCACTTAAGGTGAAGCAAGAAGGGGCAATAATTCTCCTCCTTCTTGTTGACTTTTCTGCCCCTTTCCCCTCCGCTCCGTCTCCGTCTCCGTCTCCTCCGTCGACTTTTTACGGTGGTGATCTTTCCTGATCTTCAAATCTTCCAAGTCTTTCCTTGCCTTCGGCCCATCCTTGGTCTTCTCCGGCATGTTCATCAGTGTGCCAAGCAAGCTCTCGAGGACATTCTTTGTGATATGCATTTGATCAAGGCAATGAGGCATGTAGTGATTGCGCCAGTACTCCAAGTCCCAGAAAACAGACCTTGTTTTCCATACCTTTAGCAGTGGTTCTAGCGCCTTTTTCATCTTTCCCGGCGCGGGGCACTGTTCCCAGTTTGTCAACAGCTCGTTGATTTCGGCGCTGCTCCTCTTACATGGAGGTTGTCGATGCTCAGCCAACCCACTGAATAGATCTCCATGCTTTCTCCATGGGTCATCCTTCTCAAGCCATCTACGATGCCCCATGTACATGATTTTCTCGGACCCGCCATCTTTCGTTGACGTAAGCTACTGAGACATTGTATCATCCATGCACCTCGTGCATCTACAGTATCCATGGCACACCTAGCCCGAGATGTACCCGTAACCGAGATAGTCGTGCGCCGTCGTCATCAGCACGGCTCTGATATGGAAATACTCTCCTTTATTGGCGTCCCATGTCCATGTCGGTGTTTTCCATAACGTTTCTAGCTCCTCTTTCAGAAGCCCCATATACAGGTTAATATTATTTCTTGGTTGTTTCGGCCCTTGAATCAGCATGCTCATGTGTATGTACTTTGTCTTCATGCACTTCCATGGCGGGAGGTTGTACATCCATACAAAGATGGGCGATGTGATGTGGTTGGTGTTCTGGTTTCCAAACGGATTCATGCCATCGGTACTCGCACCAAGCATGATGTTCCTTGGATCTTCTGCAGCAAATCCATATACGATGTTGAATGCTCTCCACTAGCTACCATCTACGAGGTGTCTCAGCTTCGGATCATCTCCATCGTCGGGCTTCTTCCTCTCCGTGTGCCAGCGCATGAGCTTTGCTTCCTTAGGATCTACGAAATACCGCTGCAGACGGGGAGTGATCAGATACCATACAACTTTCTGAGGAGCTTTCTTTCCTGCCTTCTTGTATCGAGAAGCATTGCACACTGGACAGCTGGTTTTTTCAGCGTGCTCCCCCCAATAAATGATGCAATCATTGATGCATGCGTGGTACCTAATGTGCGGCAAATCAAAAGGGCAAACGATTTTCTTGGCCTCCTTGACACTAGTAGGACACATGTTCCCCAAGGGAATAACTTTATTATGTAGATACTTCAAATGCTCATCGGGCTTTTATGCATCCATTTGTTTTTGGCCTTCGTCTTTAGAAGTTTGGGCGTGAAACTCAATCGGGTCACCTCGGAATCGCAACTGTCATACAATGGAGTCTTCGAGTCTACTTCAAGTTGCGCCAGCTTGGCCTTCTCTCTAGAAGCAGCTCTCTCGCTAATCGTACTCTTGCGAAGGAGGTCTCGAACATGAGGGTCCTGCACGACTGTACTTAGTAGCATCGAAGACTGTGGCGTGACCGCCACCTCTTCTCTGCCATGTCCGGACTCTTCTTCGCCGTGTCTGGAATCTTCTCCGCCGCCGTCAGTTCCGGACTCTTCCCTGTCGCCATGTCCGGCGCCATCATCTTCGCGTCGATCGGTCATCTCTTCGTCTAGCCCCATGTCATTACTCCCTGCCATGTGGACGTCCTCAGCATCATATTCTTCACTTATTCACCAAGTCTATCCATCCATGAAACCATTCATCAACAGGTGCGCCTTCAAAGTGCCACGATCAAAAGGGTCCAAAAGGACTCATCCTTTGCATCTTGTACACAGACATCTAATCCTAGTCCAATTGTTTGCATACATGTCCATCACCGCGGATTGCATGTATTGCTCCATATTCCATCCACTCACCTTCATGACCGACTGCATGGTATAACAAAACAAAAGGGTTAACAAAATGCATGCATGCATCAAAGTCATATACAAATTTGGCATGACCTTGCCTAAAAATAGGACATGTCGAGTTTGCTCAAAATTCACCGAAACAGAAATAAATCGACATTTCGGCAAAACATAAGCAACTCGGGGGCATGTCACTCGCACAAATCTCTCCATATCCCAAACACACATATTCCCATTCACACACATATTCCCATTCTTGAAATGAACAACTTTTTAGTCACCTATATATCTCCCGAGAGAGAACGAGCACGGTTAGATGAGGCCTTTCGCTACATACAAGGATCAAAAGTGTGGATGGCTAAATAGCTAGCTAGATCTAGTTGTCGGGAAGGAGAGATGACTCTAGATAACTAATGGAGAGGAAGTTATGGTGGAGGGGGGCATTAATGGGGAGAGAAGAGAGGTAGGAGGAAGAGAGAGATGAGAAGGCCATTTGTGGAGGAGAGTTATCGTGGAGGGGGGCATTAATGAGGAGAGAAGAGAGGTAGGAGGAAGAGAGAATAAGGGCAATGGTGGAGAGGGGAGAGGGGAAAGGAGGGGGAGATAGGGCAAAGGGGGAGGAGGGGGAGGGGTGAAAAGGTGGCACTAGCCGCAACTAGCAGTAGCGCTGTTGGGAAACGTAGCATGCAATTTCAAAAAAAAACTGACGCTCACGCAAGATCTATCTAAGAGATTGATGTCTACTAGGCAACCTTCTTCTTGTAGACGTTGTTGGGCCTCCAAGTGCAGAGGTTTGTAGGACAGTAGCAAATTTCCCTCAAGTGGATGAACTAAGGTTTATCAATCCGTGGGAGGCGTAGGATGAAGATGGTCTCTCTCAAGCAACCCTGCAACCAAATAACAAAGAGTCTCTTGTGTCCCCAACACACCCAATACAATGATAAATTGTATAGGTGCACTAGTTCGGCGAAGAAATGGTGATACAAGTGCAATATGGATGGTAGATATAGGTTTTTGTAATCTGAAAATATAAAAACAGCAAGGTAACAAGTGGTAAAAGTGAGCGTAGACGGTATTGCAATGCTAGGAAACAAGGCCTAGGGTTAATACTTTCAGTAGTGCAAGTTCTCTCAACAATAATAACATAATTGGATCATATAACTATCCTCAACATGCAACAAAGAGTCACTCCAAAGTCACTAATAGTGGAGAACAAACGAAGATATTATGGTAGGGTATGAAACCACCTCAAAGTTATTCTTTCCAACTAATCCGTTGGGCTATTCCTATAAGTGTCACAAACAGCCCTAGAGTTCGTACTAGAATAACACCTTAAGACACAAATCAACCAAAACCCTAATGTCACCTAGATACTCAAATGTCACCTCAAGTATTCGCGGGTATGATTATACGATATGCATCACACAATCTCAGATTCATCTATTCAACCAACACATAGAAACTCAAAGAGTGCCCCAAAGTTTCTACCGGAGAATCAAGACGAAAACGTGTGCCAACCCCAATGCATAGGTTCATGGCGGAACCCGCAAGTTGATCACCAAAACATACATCAAGTGAATCACGTGATATCCCATTGTCACCACAGATACACACGGCAAGACATACATCAAGTGTTCTCAAATCATTAAAGACTCAATCCGATAAGATTACTTCAAAGGGAAAACTCAATCCATTACAAGAGAGTAGTGGGGGAGAAGCAACGTAAGATCCAACTGTAATAGCAAAGTTCGCGATACATCAAGATCGTGCCAAATCAAGAACACGAGAGAGAGATCAAACACATAGCTAATGGTAGATACCCTCAGCCCCGAAGGTGAACTACTCCCTCCTTGTCATGGAGAGCGCCGGGATGATGAGGATGGCCACCGGTGAGGGTTCCCCCTCCGTGGTGTCTTGAACAGGTCCCGATTGGTTTTTGGTGGCTACAGAGGCTTGCGGCGGTGGAACTCCTGATCTATTCTGTTCCCCAATCGTTTTAGGGTATATTGATATATATATATATATATATATATATATATATACATATATATATATAGGCGGAAGAAATACGTCAGGGGAGCCACGAGGGGCCCATGAGGGTGGAGGGCACGCCCTGGGGGGGTGGGCGCGCCCCCCTGCCTCGTGGCTCCCTCGTTTCTTTCCTGGCGTGCACTCCAAGTCTATTGGGTAGCTTTCCTTCCAAAAATAACTTCTCCAGAAGGTCTCATTCTGTTTCGACTCCGTTTGATATTCCTTCTCTTCGAAACACTGAAACAAGGGGAAAAAACAGGAACTGGCACTGGGCTCTGGGTCAATAGGTTAGTCCCAAAAAAAAATATAAGTGTTTAATAAAGCCCATAAACATCCAAAACACATAATATAATAGCATGCAACAATCAAAAATTGTAGATACGTTGGAGACGTATCAGCATCCCCAAGCTTAATTCCTGCTCGTCCTCGAGTAGGTAAATGATAAAAACAAAATTTTTGATGTGGAATGCTACTAGGCATAATTTCAATGTAATTCTTCTTAATTGTGGTATGAATATTCAGATCCGAAAGATTCAAGATAAAAGTTCATATTGACATAAAAGTAATAATACTTCAAGCATACTAACTAAGCAATTATGTCCTCTCAAAATAACATGGCCAAAGAAAGTTCATCCCTACAAAATCATATAGTTTAGTCATGCTCCATCTTCGTCACACAAGAATGCTCTCATCATGCACAACCCCGATGACAAGCCAAGCAATTGTTTCATACTTTAGTAATCTCAAACTTATAAACCTTCATGCAATATATGAGGGCGAGCCATGGACATAGCACTATGGGTGGAATAGAATATGATGATGGGGGGTTATGTGGACAAGACAAAAAAGGAGAAAGTCTCACATCAACGAGGCTAATCAATGAGCTATGGAGATGCCCATCGATTGATGTTAATGCGAGGGGTAGGGATTGCCATGCAACGGATGCACTAGAGCTATAAATATATGAAAGCTCAACAAAAGAAACTAAGTGGGTGTGCATCCAACTTGCTTACTCACGAAGACCTAGGGCACCTGAGGAGGCCCATCGTTGGAATATACAAGCCAAGTTATATAATGAAAAATCCCCACCAGTATATGAAAGTGACAAAACAAGAGACTCTCTATCATGAAGATTATGGTGCTACTTTGAAGCACAAGTGTGGTAAAAGGATAGTAACATTGTCCCTTCTCTCTTTTTCTCTCATTGTTTTGGGCCTTCTCTTTTTTTACGGCCTTTCTCTTTTTCTCTTTTTTTCATTCCTCACTTGGGACAATGCTCTAGAAAATGATGATCATCACACTTCTATTTATTTACAACTCAATGATTACAACTCGATACTAGAACAAAGTATGACTCTATATGAATGCCTCCGTGATGTAATGCAGGATATGCAATGAACCAAGAGTGACATGAAAGAATTATGAATGGTGGCTTTGCCACAAATACTATGTCAACTACATGATCATGCTAAGCAATATGACAATGATGAATGTGTCATGATAAACGGAATGGTGGAAAGTTGCATGGCAATATATCTCGGAATGGCTATGGAAATGCCATAATAGGTAGGTATGGTGGCTGTTTTGAGGAAGATATAAGGATGTTTATGTGTGAAAGAGCGTATCATATCACGGGTTTGGATGCACCGCGAAGTTTGCACCAACTCTCAATTTGAGAAAGGGCAATGCACTGCAATCAAGAGGCTAGCAATGATGGAAGGGTGAGAGTGCGTATAATCCATGGACTCAACATTAGTCATAAAGAACTCACATACTTATTGCAAAAATCTACAAGTCATCTAAAACCAAGCACTACGCGCATGCTCCTAGGGGGATAGATTGGTAGGAAAAGACCATCGCTCGTCCCCGACCGCCACTCATAAGGAGGACAATAAAAAAACACCTCATGTTTCAAATTTGTTACATAACGTTTACCATACGTGCATGCTATGGGACTTGCAAACTTCAACACAAGTATTTCTCAAATTCACAACTACTCAACTAGCACAACTTTAATATCACTACCTCCATATCTCAAAACAATCATCAAGCACCAAACTTCCCTTAGTATTCAACACACTCATAAGAAAGTTTTTATTATTCTTGAATACCTAGCATATTAGGATTAAGCACATTACCATGCTGTTTAAGACTCTCAAAATAATCTAAGTGAAGCATGAGAGAATAATAGTTTCTATAAAACAAAACCACCACCGTGCTCTAAAAGATATAAGTGAAGTACTAGAGCAAAAACAAACGACTCCGAAAGATATAAGTGAAGATCAATGAGTAGTCGGATAATTATGCAACTATGTGAAGACTCTCCCAAATAATAATTTCAGATCTTAGTATTTTATTCAAACAGCAAGCAAATAAAAAGAAAATAAAATGACGCTCCAAGCAAAACACATATCATGTGGTGAATAAAAATATAGCTCCAAGTAAAGTTACCGATGAATGAAGACGAAAGAGGGGATGCCTTCCGGGGCATCCCCAAGCTTAAGCTCTTGGTTATCCTTGAATATTACCTTGGGGTGCCTTGGGCATCCCCAACCTTAGGCTCTTGCCACTCCTTATTCCATAGTCCATCGAATCTTTACCCAAAACTTGAAAACTTCACAACACAAAACTTAACAGAAAACTCGTGAGCTCCGTTAGCGAAGAAAACAAAAAACCACTTCAAGGTACTGTAATGAACTCATTCTTTATTTATATTGGTGTTAAACCTACTGTATTACAACTTCTCTATGGTTTATAAACTATTTTACTAGCCATAGAGTCATCAAAATAAGCAAACAACACACGAAAAACAGAATCTGTCAAAAACAGAACAGTCTGTAGTAATCTGTATCAAACATATACTTATGGAACTCCAAAAATTCTAAAATAAATTGGTGGACATGAGGATTTTGTCTAGTAATCATCTGCAAATTGAATCAACTAAATATCACTCTCCAGTAAAAAGTTGAGGCAAATCTCGTGAGCGCTAAAGTTTCTGTTTTTTACAGCATGATCATAAAGACTTCACCCAAGTCTTCCCAAAGGTTCTACTTGGCACAAACACTAATTAAAATATAAAACCACATATTAACAGAATTAGATGGATTATTTATTCCTAAACAGAACCAAAAAGCAAGAAACTAAAATAAAATCGGGTTGCCTCCCAATAAGCGCTAACGTTTAACGCCCCTAGCTAGGCATGATGATTTCAATGATGCTCACATAAAAGATATGAATTGAAACATAAAGAGAGCATCATGAAGAATATGACTAGCACATTTAAGTCTAACCCACTTCCTATGCATAGGGATTTTGTGAGCAAACAACTTATGGGAACAATAATCAACTAGCATAGGAAGGAAAACAAGCAGAACTTCAAAACTTTAAGCACGTAGAGAGGAAACTTGATATTATTGCAATTCCTACAAGCATATATTCCTCCCTCATAATAATTTTCAGTAGCATCATGAATGAGTTCAACAATATAACCAGCACCTAAAGCATTCTTTTCATGATCTACTTGCATATAAATTTTACTACTCTCCACATAAGCAATATTCTTCTCTTCAATAGTAGTAGGAGCAAACTCAACAAAATAACTATCATATGATTGAAAATTAAGATCAAGATGACAAGTTTCATGGTTATCATTATTCTTTAGAGCATACGTGTAATCACAATAATCAACATATATAGGAGGCATGCTTTCATCATAGTAAATTTGCTCATCAAAGCTTGGGGGACAAAAAATATCATCTTCATCAAACATAGCTTCCCCAAGATTGTGGCTTTGCATATCATTAGCATCCTGGATATTCAAGTAATTCATACTAACAACATTGAAATCATGCTTATCATTCAAAGATTTAGTGCCAAACATTTTAATGCATTCTTCTTCTAACACTTTGGCACAATTTTCCTTTCCATCATTCTCACGAAAGATATTAAAAAGATGAAGGTTATGAGACAAACTCAATTCCATTTTTTTGGTAGTTCTCTTTTATAAACTAAACTAGTGCTAAAACAAGAAACAAAAAGATTTGATTGCAAGATCTAAAGATATACCTTCAAGCACTCACCTCCATGACAGCGGTGCCGGGAAAAAGAGCTTGATGTCTACTACGCAACCTTCTTCTTGTAGACGTTGTTGGGCCTCCAAGTGCAGAGGTTTGTAGGACAGTAGCAAATTTCCCTCAAGTGGATGACCTAAGGTTTATCAATCCGTGGGAGGCGTAGTATGAAGATGGTCTCTCTCAAGCAACCCTGCAACCAAATAACAAAGAGTCTCTTATGTCCCCAACACACCCAATACAATGATAAATTGTATAGGTGCACTAGTTCGGCGAAGAGATGGTGATACAAGTGCAATATGGATGGTAGATATAGGTTTTTGTAATCTGAAAATATAAAAACAGCAAGGTAACAAGTGGTAAAAGTGAGCGTAGATGGTATTGCAATGCTAGGAAACAAGGCCTAGGGTTAATACTTTCACTAGTGCAAGTTCTCTCAACAATAATAACATAATTGGATCATATAACTATCCCTCAACATGCAACAAAGAGTCACTCCAAAGTCACTAATAGTGGAGAACAAACGAAGAGATTATGGTAGGGTGCGAAACCACCTCAAAGTTATTCTTTCCAATCAATCCGATGGGCTATTCCTATAAGTGTCACAAACAGCCCTAGAGTTAGGTACTAGAATAACACCTTGAGACACAAATCAACCAAAACCCTAATGTCACCTAGATACTCCAATGTCACCTCAAGTATACTGGGTATGATTATATGATATGCATCACACAATCTCAGATTCATCTATTCAACCAACACATAGAACCTCAAAGAGTGCCCCAAAGTTTCTACTGGGAGAATCAAAGCGAAAACATGTGCCAACCCCTATGCATAGGTTCATGGCGGAACCCATGAGTTGATCACCAAAACATTCATCAAGTGAATCACGTGATATCCCATTGTCACCACAGATACGCACGGCAAGACATACATCAAGTGTTCTCAAATCATTAAAGACTCAATCCGATAAGATTACTTCAAAGGGAAAACTCAATCCATTACAAGAGAGTAGAGGGGGAGAAGCAACATAAGATACAACTATAAGAGAAAAGCTCGCGATACATCAAGATCGTGCCAAATCAAGAACACGAGAGAGAGATCAGACACATAGCTACTGGTACATACCCTCAGCCCCGAAGGTGAACTACTCCCTCCTCGTCATGCAGAGCGCCGAGATGATGAGGATGGCCACTGGTGAGGGCTCCCCCCTCCGGCAGGGTGCCAAAACAGGGTCCCGATTGGTTTTTGGTGGCTACAGAGGCTTGCGGCGGTGTAACTCCCGATCTATTCTGTTTGCCGATTGTTTTAGGGTATATGGATATATATATATATATATATATATAGGCGGAAGAAATACGTCAGGGGAGCCACGAGGGGCCCACGAGGGTGGAGGGCGCGCATACAGAGGGGTGGCGCACCCCTGCCTAAATGGCTGTTGGGAAGCGTAGCAGAAATTCAAAATTTTCCTCGTGTCACCAAGATCTATCCATGGAGAGACTAGCAATGAGGGAAGGAGAGTGCATCTACATACCCTTGTAGATCGCTAAGCGGAAGCGTTCAAGAGAACGGGGTTGATGGAGTCGTGTCGTCGTGATTAAAATCACCGATGATCCTAGTGCCGAACGGACGGCACCTCAGCGTTCAACACACGTACAGCCCGGTGACGTCTCCCATGCCTTGATCCAGCAAGGAGAGAGGGAGAGGTTGAGGAAGACTCCATCCAGCAGCAGCACAACGGCGTGGTGGTGGTGGAGGAGCGTGGCAATCCTGCAGGGCTTCGCCCAAGCACTGCGGGAGAGGAGGAGGTGTCACGGGAGGAGGGAGGCGCCGAGGACTCAGGTGCGGCTGCGCCTCCCTCCCTCCACTATATATAGGGGCAAGGGAGAGAGGGGGCGCATCCTTGGCCCTTCCTCCAAGGAAGGAGTGCGTCCGGGGAGGAGTCCATCCTCCCTAAGGCACCGAGGCGGTGCCTTCCCACTTTCGGACTCTCCCTTTCCCTTATCTCTTGGCGCATGGGCCTCTTAGGGGGGGGGGGGGCGCACCAGCCCACCTAGGGCGGGTCCCCTCCCCCCCTTGGCCCATGCAGCCCTCCGAGGAGGGGGGCCCCACTTGGTAGCCCCCCGGGACCCTCCCGGTGGTCCGACATTACCGATAAAACCCGAAACTTTTCCGGTGATCAAAAGCAGGACTTCCCATATATAATTCTTTACCTCCGGACCATTCCAGAACTCCTCGTGACGTCAGGGATCTCATCCGGACTCCGAACAACATTCGGTAACCACATACAAACTTCCTTTATAACCCTAAGCGTCATCGAACCTTAAGTGTGTAGACCCTACGGGTTCGGGAACCATGCGCACATGACCGAGGCGTTCTCCGGTCAATAACCAACAGCCGGGATCTGGATACCCATGTTGGCTCGCACATGTTCCACGATGATCTCATCGGATGAACCACGATGTCAAGGACTCAATCAATCCCGTATTCAATTCCCTTTGTCTAGCGGTATTGTACTTGTCCGAGATTCGATCGTCGGTATCCCGATACCTTGTTCAATCTCGTTACCGGCAAGTCTCTTTACTCGTTCCGTAACACATCATCCCGCGATCAACTCCTTGATCATATTTGTGCACATTATGATGATGTCCTACCGAGTGGGCCCAGAGATACCTCTTCGTCTGCGGAGTGACAAATCCGATCTCGATTCGTGCCAACCCAACAGACACTTTCGGAGATACACCTTAATGCACCTTTATAGCCACCCGATTACGTTGCCAGGACGTTTGGTACACCCAAAGCATTCCCTACGGTTTACGGAGTTGCACAATCTCATGGTCTAAAGAAAAGATACTTGACATTAGAAAAGCTTTAGCATACGAAATACACGATCTTTGTGCTAGGCTTAGAATTGGGTCTTGTCCATCACATCATTCTCCTAATGATGTGATCCCGTTATCAATGACATCCAATGTCCATGGTCAGGAAACCGTAACCATCTATTGATCAACGAGCTAGTCAACTAGAGGCTTACTAGGGACATGGTGTTGTCTATGTATCCACACATGTATTGCGGTTTCCGGTCAATACAATTATATCATGAATAATAAACGATTATCATGAACAAGGAAATATAATAATAACTAATTTATTATTGCCTCTAGGGCATATTTCCAACAGTCTCCCACTTGCACTAGAGTCAATAATCTAGTTCACATCGCCATGTGATTAACACTGATAGGTCACATCGCCATGTGACTAACATTGTCGTGGTTTTGTCACGGCAGATGTCCTCATGAAAGGACTTAGTCATGGAGCCATCGCTACGGTTTAACTCGAAGGGGTTAAAGCGGACGCAAGGACACAGGGTTATACTAGTTCGGCCCCTTCGATGAAGGTAAAAGCCTACGTCTAGTTGTGATGGGATTGATGTGGTTTCGATGACTAGGGAGCAAATAAGCTTCTCCTAGGCCTCGGGTTGTCCTTGAACCGTCCCGGGTCGTCCCCTTATATACATGGGTGGCGCTTGTCGGTTCGTAGAGTCCCAATCTCCGGTTTATACACATCCGGGTTGGTCTCTCTCTATTCCTAACTTATGATACAAGTTTACATACCGGGCCGGTTTATAGCTACAGGTGCTAAACCGACTACAGGCCTTGGGCCCTTATTCTCATGCCTCTTGGGCTTCTACACTGTGGATCTACTGATGAAGTTAACCCGGCCCAGATAGGCCGGTTTACGCCCAGTAGTAATATCCCCAACATTAGGCCCAGTTGATTTGAGCAGGTTCATGTCAATCCTTAATAAAAAATCTTCATCGCAAATACTTCCTTGAAATTGTTGAACCGCCGTGGCGCCGCCTTCTCCATTTCTGTAAACGGCATGACGCGTCTTCATTAAATACAACATTTATGATGTCTTCTTTATTTAACAGATCCGCAATACTCAAGGCAACAGATCCGCTTCCCAGATCCGCTGTCCATGATTCCAGAGCCTGACACAGGTGTCTCTCCTTATAAATAGGACCGAAAGGTCATTCCCTTTCTTCCCTTCGTCCTCTTTCTCTTCGTCTTCCTCGCGTCACTCGCCTCGGAGCTCCGCCGCCGCCGTCGATCTCTGCCTCGTCTCGGGCCGCTGCATCAACCTGAACGCACCAGAGAGACGCCGCACCTCCTCTGCATCTCCTCGACTCAGGTAAGCTTTTAGCTCCCCTTGACCTAGATCCGTTCTAGGGTTTCCTGTTTCTTGTCGTGCTCCATGAACTGCTCATGTTCCTGCCGGACTCCTGGCTAGTTCTTTGTGACAGCTCACTCCGATTAGCGGTAGCTTTTAGTATCCGCTTTGTAGCCTTGTGCCTATACCTATAGATCTTACATATCATCTTCGGTTCATGGCATGAAAAACTGTTACATTTTATTCCTTCTTTTACGGTGCGGCTCCGGATCCTTCATTGTAAAGAAGTCTTGTGAAACCTGTTTACGCATACTTAACCATTTGCAACCTTTAGTTGCTTTCAATGTTTAGACCAGGCGGTTTAACTTGTCATAGAAAAAATTAATCAAACCGGTATACACCATTAGTCCCCTTGTTGAACCGCCAAAATTCCTTAACCAGATTCTGTCGCTTCGTAGAACTCCGGTTTAGATGTATTTGTCTCCGATTCAGCACGGTACACCGGTTCTCTTTTTGTCCCAACATATTCCTTGAACCGGATATCTTTTCTTTTTTAGATGGCCAAGCAAGTGTACGAATGCAACTGGGCGCCTTCCGGGTCACGAAACTCAGTTAAACAACCTTGTCTTGTGACGGGCGCTGTAAGCAGCAAAAATGATATCCACTGGAGGGTTCCTGGCAACGAATGTCCACCCACACCTCAGGAGGGAGAAATCGTAGTATTCACAGATCACTTAGCCCGGGGCTTTAACCCGCCCGGTTCAAAATTTTACCGGGATGTGCTAGCCAATTTTCAACTCCGTCCGCAAGATACAGGCCCCAATTCTGTTACCAATATTTGCCACTTCCAAGTGCTTTGTGAAGCATACTTTCAAGAAGAACCAACGGTTGAATTGTTTAGAGACTGCTTTCATCTAAGCCGCCGCACAGAATTCACCAATGGGCCCAACACAGAATTAGGAGGCATGGCGATTCAAAAGAGGAAGGAAGTCACTTAACCTCATGTCAAACCCGCACAGCCACCCCAAGGAATGGAATCAAATATGGTTTTTATTGCGAGACACCACACTGCTAATGAGAATCCTTTGCCCGGTTTTTCGTCACGAGCGACTTCAAGAATGCACATCCCTTCCGCATAAGGTTAAGCGCCGGTGAGAGAAGTAACTATGCTCCTCAACTCTCTAAGCTCGAGCCTTCATGGCCAATGGTCTTACCGGGATTGATCTACGCCATCGATATCATGGAGCATATTGCCCCTCTCTCGGCGCTCCGGTTTAATGTGCGAGTACTCTGGCAGTGTTAATGATCCCCTCCGACACATTTATATTCAGATCACCGATGATGAGGTCACTGAAGCGGTGAAGAAAATGCTGAATGAACCGGAACATCTCGTGCGTTCGAACCGGATTCGCTTCCCTGTTACGTACTACCAACAAGCCACCCTCTCGTAAGACTTCTCGACTAACCTTTGCTGAATATATTACTGTTGTTTTGGACATGACTTTTAACCTCAACTGCTGCTCAATCGTGGTGATGACCCGATTCTCGAGCAAGAAGCGTCCCCAAGAGAAACCGGAGAAGCCCGACAAACCGGAGAAACCAATCCGCAAAAGACCAAAGCTGTCAAGAGAACCGCTTATAAAAGAAGAACCACTGCATCTTCTGATCCGGCCGCGGATGATGATGTGAGTAATCCAGACCTTGGGGTAGAACTTGATTCACTTGGCTTACTTTTCCTATGCCTAATTAACAATAATACTTGTCAGGATGAAGCTGAAGCCAGTATTGCTGATGATGTAGAGGTAATTATTCTCTCCTCTGATTCAAGTCCTTCGCCTTCATTAAAAATCCGTCGGGCAAACCGGAAAATTAAATTTTCTCATCCCCTTGCTTACTTGGATCCCAAATTTCTTATGAATACTCAGCAACATGAAGCTCGCCGCTGCTTCGGCCTGCAGTGGCCAGAGTAGTTACCTCCGCCGGTTTACCAAAGCAGTCCGATTCGAAAAGCGTCATTCGTAGGTCTCTAATTTGATTGTTAGTGCTTATCCTAAAGCGGGCTGTGTTCGTCAACCCCTTAATCCATCGACTCCGATTATCAGTGTCACTTCCCACTCTTCATCCTGGCGAGTCATCACCACTCACCGCCACCGCTTAAAAGCGGTGCTTGGGTAAGTCATACACTTTATATTATTTCCGGTGCATCCTTTCATAACATACCTGTATTTATTTGTTCTTGTGCTTTTCGAGGGCTAAACCGAGGCCAAGCAAAAGGCTCGTCTGGATAAGACGGTTGATTTAAGAGATCGCCTGAACCGGACAGACACCCGAATCCTCAAGCGGCTATTTGTGAAGATACGTAACGACCCACCATTGCATGATGACATTCTTGTTGCTTTGAGGATAGGCCTATTGATTCCTCCGTCTTGCTGATCAGCCCGGAGGCCCGACCCGGATTGAGAAACCCACTAGTCCAATCCGTCCTGCCGATAAAGCGACCGTTCTGGTCAAACCCGGCAAGTTAGCGAGGAGGATGATGTTGTAATCACTGGTTTTGGCCACGATGAACGGGTAACCGGTCGCTTTAGCCAAGCATTCGCCAAGGAAGAATCCGCCGCCATGAGCAAGGGCAAGTGGGATGTTGATCGGCAACTTACGCCGCTCTGAGCCCCAAGACCTTCATGCTTTGGTTATTTGAACCGGCTGTATACTAGCCGTGATTACGAGCTGGCCTGGTGAAGATGATGAAGGAAAAATTTGAGGTAACCTCCATGTTTCTTTCTACTAGAATGTTTCAATTGTTGTTAGCTCTCCTAGCCACCAATGGCCGTTTTAATTGTAATATAGTTAAACCGGGACTGTAATCCATAGCACCGCATTAGAACATGTTCGATCAAATAGCCATTAGCCCCCAAGTGCCAAGTTGAATACTTGTATTAAGCTTGGGACTTTGTGATTCCGTTGGTAGATGATGATCAAATATGCATTAGCCCCCAAGTGCCAAGTGTATAACTGGTTATGCACTCGGGACTTAGAATTTGCTCTTGTGTCGCTGCGAGAGCGAAATATGTCAACAAGGCGTACAAATCAATGATCCGCAAGAGAATCGAGGACCCAAAGAAGCGAAACTTCCAAAGCCAAAGATGAACTGAAAACCGCCTTGACCACAATGGAGCAGCTCAAGGAATGGTTCAAGTCTGAGCGGGCGGTTGGGATCTTGACAAGGCCGCTTTAACAAAAAGCTGCAAATCTTGAAGCTGCCCTTAAACCGGTGGTGGAGGAGTCGACCGGTGGAGCGACAAGTGCACGCCATGACTGCTGCTATCTTTGGTAAGCTTTTCTTGACTTCTGTAATAATTTGGCCTGTATTATGATAAATCCGGTTTGTGATTGCTCTTGTATTGTCACAGGCACACGTATTGGTCACTTGGGATCAGATGTGCGGATGAAATTGAAAGCTGTCTATACTTTAGTAGAGCGATTTGTACACCGGACGCAGCGAATCATCTCCACTTGCATCCCACAACAATCCGCACCCTCCTTGATCCAAGACACTCTTAGGAGGCTGTCCATGCTCCCCGCCCGGATTGAAGAGCTGAAAAAATCTGCTGCTCTCGAACCGGTGCCATTAACGCTTTAACTGGGCCAAAGCATGGGTGCCGAGTTCGATCCTGTGGAGGCAGCTCAGGCTATCCCGATTTGAAGGAGGACGGTTCAGTAGTTCAACGAAAATGATGCGAGAGCGATAAACGGGCGGTCGCCCCTCGGCTTGCCAACTAGTTGAAGAGGCAAATCTGTCACATTATCAAGCTCAATATGACGATCAAAACAAGCGAGTGGATGCCCCTGTTCCTGAGGCGGAGAACCTGATCCCCCCAAACCATAAGCACACCTATGCTCCTGATATTGAACCATCTGCCCTGATCCATGAAGAAGTTGTCTTTCAAGCTTTAATGGGAATCAAGCCCGGACTCTTGTTGACTTCCCGGTGGGCGAGATGAAGAAGCTGAAGCGGCACAGGGCGACCCACAACCATCGGTAAGGCGGCGAAGCAAGCATGAACCGGAAGCCGGTTTAAATAGCTGCTTCATTATTTTCCGCAAAAAACAGTGATCTTATTTGGGCACCATGTTGCCTTGTAATAGGATAGCCAATACTCTTGCTTTGAATATGCCTTCGTGCATAGGTACTGATACCTTTTCGTGAATGATCGATATTTTCAATATATATACGCTGCGATCACAAAATAATCAAACCCGCCACGGCGGTTTATACCGCCAGTTTGGCTGGTGATGTTCATATATATATGAAATGAAAGATGGAGGTATACAATAAAAAATTATGATACAAAATACCTGCCATCGCTGGGCATAAAGTTGGTTTAACCAATCTTGAAGCGGAGGTTGTATAAACCCTTACCGTCAAAGGAGAGAATAGCTCCTGTATTTATAATGCTGGTTTACAGTGTAAACCGTGACGGGTCATGACGATCCCCATGTTTCTACTTAATGGGATGTTAACAGATCACACCAAACCGGTAAAACAAACTCCGAGATAAAAAAAAATGAACCGAATTTCACAAGTGATAGTTTGAACTGGTTTAAAAATGTTGTCGGTTTAAGAAACACAACAAAAAATCATGAAAGCAAAGGCAATGATAAACCGTTTGCAAAGAGAAGGCTTTATCGAGCGATCGAGATGGTGTTACCATGGCCGGACACGATCAAGCTCCCTACAAGGTGTAGCTATGATCCAAGTCAGCCAGGTCCCCAACTGAAACCGTGGCATTATGCCGATCAAGTGGCATGTCAATGGTTCGGGTTCGACCAAGCCCCCAAGTGACTCTAAGGCCTTAGGCCGATCAAGAGGCGTGACCGGTTCAGACTTGACCATGTCCCCAAGTTATCTGGTGGCTTTCACCTATCAAAAGGTGTTGCATTGGTTCGGACACGACCAAGCCCCCAAGTGATATCACAAAGCTTTCGAAAAGCAAACTCAAGGGGTAAACTGGAGGCCGCTTTAAGGCAGAACAACTCCATGTAACCACACATGATGTAATGTAACGTATACCCCGCTTTAGCTGAGGCTCCGGTTTATTACTTCATTCATAATATATACACTGTCATAATATGTACATAAGTAGAGCCGATGGCTCAGGTATAATAAGGCCGAAGATGAGCTATGTTCCACGGCCTATTGGTCTCCTCCTCTGACGTGCGTGAGTCTTTATGCTCTCGACTATCGATCAGATAGTATGACCCGTTGTGCAGATTCTTGCTGACCACGAAAGGTCCCTCCCAAGGTGGGGATAACTTGTGCATATCGGTCTGGTCTTGGATGAGCCAAGCACCAAATCTCCTTCTTGAAAAGTTACGGTTACGATCCGGCGACTATGGTAACGACGAAGATCCTGTTGGTAAATCGCCGGCGGGTAGCTGCTATGTCACGCTCTTCATCCAACCGATCCAAAGCGTCTGCCGTGCCGTCTCGTTGTCCGCTTCAACATAAGCTGCCACACGAGGTGAGTCATGACGGATGTCACTGGGGAGAACCGCCTCCGCTCCATAGACCATGAAGAACGGTGTGTATCCCGTGGATCTGTTAGGCGTAGTGTTGATACTCCATAACACAGATGGTAGCTCTTCTACCCAACAACCCGGTGGCCTCTGCCAAGGGACCATAAGCCGGGCTTGATGCCTCTCAAGATCTCTTGATTAGCCCTTTCCGCTTGACCATTGGACCGTGGGTGGGCTATCAAGAAACGCTGCAAGCGGATGTGCTCACGTTCGCAGAACTCTTTCATGGCACCTTTGGACAAATTGGTACCATTGTTCTGTGATCATCTTGTGTGGAAAGCCAAACCGAAAATCACCTTTTTGATGAACTGAACTACTGCCGTAGCAGCGTCACACTTGCTAACAGGTTACGCCTCCACCCACTTTGTAAATTTGTCAACCGCCACCGTGAGGTGGGTCTTTTTGTCCTTGGACCTTTTGAAAGGTCCAACCATATCCAACCCCAAATCGCATAAGCGGCCAAGTAATCGGAATCATCCTCAATTCTTGGGCGGTACATGAGCACGTCTGGAAAGCTTTTGGCAACCATCACACCGTCGACTAGATCTTCCGCATCGGCATGGGCGATCAACCAATAAAAACCGTGACGGAATGCTTTAGCTACCAAGGATTTTGAACCGCGTGGTGACCACAATCTCGCTTCGTGGATCTCACGCAATATTTCATAGCCTTCCTCGAGGGGACACACAGCGTTGAAGCGCCGGATACGCTGCAATGATGCAATTCATCATTAACAATAGTCATAGACTTAGACCGCCCGGACTATTTGCCGGGCCAACGTCTCATCTTACGGTAACTCGCCCGGTTCATGTATGCGCCAAGATAAGGGAGCGTCAATCCGGAATGACGCGAAGGGCCGCCACTAATTGAGCTTCCGGATCAGGAATAGCCAAATCCGCTTCACCGTGGAGCTTGGTGATGGGTTATACTGATGCGTCCGAGAAAAACATTGGGTGGGACCGGTTTATGTTGAGAGCCCAACCGGCTTAAGGCGTCCGCCGCTTCATTCTTCCGACGGTCCACGTGATCCACCTGATACCCCTTGAAATGGCCTGCAATAATATCCACCTCACGACGGTATGCTGCCATGAGCGGATCCTTAGAATCCCAAGTGCCAGACACCTGTTGGGCCACCAAGTCCGAGTCCCCGAAGCACTTAACTCAGCTGAGATTCATCTCCTTAGCCATCCGGAGACCATGGAGCAAGGCTTCATACTCAGCTGCATTGTTAGTACAAGGAACATTAAGCGAAGAACGTAACAAAACTTGTCACCTCGTGGGGAAGTTAATGCGACTCCGACCCCGAGCCACTCAATTGCTTGGATCCGTCAAAGTGGATGGTCCAATATGTGTGATCCGCTTTTCTTCGTGCTTGCAACTCTGTCCAATAATTAATGAAATATATACAAGCGCTTGAGATTTTACCGTCTCGAGGCACGTATTTCAGATGCGCCCAAGCTCTATAGCCCACTTAGCAATCCGGCCAGCCGCTTCTCGGTTTTGTATGATATCGCCCAAGGGAGCAGAACTCACCACCGTGATGGGGTGCCCTTGGAAATATCGCTTCAGCTTCCGGCTAGCCATAAAAACCCCATACACCAACTTCTGCCAATGCGGATACCTTTGCTTGGATTCAATAAGTACTTATCACGATATAATAAACCGGACGTTGAACCGATGCTCCTTCCCCGCCTCCTTCCGCTCTACCACAATGGCCACGCTTAACCGCCACAGCATTAGCAGCAACATATAGCAAAAAGCGGCTCCTTGTCAATGGGAGCGGCGAAAGCACAGCGAGTTGGCCAATTGCCGCTTTAAGTCCTCCAACGCTTCATCGGCCAGGTAGACTCGAGAAAAACTGATATGTCTTCTTCAAAGATTCGGTACAAAGGGATGGCCTTCTCCGAGGCGGCCGATAAAACCGCTTAACGCTGCAATCCGGCCTGCCAAACACTGGACGTCATTAATGCACTTCGGTTTAGCCAGGGAAGTAATAGCCGTGATCTTCTCCGGATTAGCTTCAATTCCCCTGTTGGACACGAGAAAACCCAATAACTTGCCTGCCGGAACACCAAAAACACATTTGGCCGGGTTGAGCATCATCTTGTAAACCCGCAGGCTGTCAAAGGTTTCCTTCAAATCGTCAATCGGTGTCTCCTTCTCCCTTGACTTAACCACAATATCATCTACATAGGCGTGCACATTACGGCCGATCTGTTTATGCAGGCAATTCTGTACACAGCGTTGATAAGTAGCTTGGGTGCTCTTGAGCCCAAAAGGCATAGACACATAGCAGAAGGCTCCAAAGGGGGTGATAAACGCTGTTTTCTCCTGGTCCTTAACTGCCATCTTGATCTGATGATACCCAGAATATGCATCCAAAAAACTCAAGCGCTCACAACCCGCCGTGGCATCAATAATCTGGTCAATGCGGGAGGGCGAAAGGATCACCGGACAAGCCTTGTTAAGATCATGTAATCCACACACATCGCCAAGTGCCGTTCTTCTTAAGAACCAGCACCGGATTAGCAAGCCACTCTGGATGGAAGACTTCAACGATAAAACCAGCCGCCAAGAGCACTCGCTACCTCTTCTCCGATGGCCTTACGTCTTTCTTACGTTAAACCGCGGAGAAACTGCTTCACCGGTTTGTACTTGGGATCGATATTAAGAGTGTGCTCGGTGAGTTCCCTCGGTACACCTGGCATGTCGAGAAGGTTTCTCCGTGCAAAATGTCCCGATTCTCACGGATGAACTCGATGAGCGCGCTTTCCTATTTCGGATCCGAGTTGGCACCGATGCTAAACTGTTTGGATGAATCACTGTGCACGGAAGTCAACAAGCTTAGTCTCGGCTGCCGATTTGAACTTCGGGCCGGATCATGCTTTGGTTGGCTTCTTCAATGGAGTCATGTCCGCCGGATCAACATTGTCCTTATAATACTTCAGCTCCTCGGTGGCACAAACCGACCTGCATAAGCTGCGTCACCTTCCTCACATTCCAAAGCGATCTTGCGGCTCCCATGAACCGTTATTGTCCCCTTGTAACCCGGCATCTTGAGTTGCAGATAAATATAACAAGGCCGTGCCATGAATTTGGCATAAGCCGGCCGCCCAAATAGGGCGTGATATGGGCTCTGTATTTTTACCACTTCAAACGTCAATGTTTCCGATCTAGAATCATATTCATCTCCGAAGGTCACTTCTAGAGCTATCTTACCAACCGGATATGCTGACTTGCCAGACACCACACCATGGAACACTGTATTGGACGGTTTGAGATGTTTGTCGGTTAACCCCATACGACGGAAAGTCTCATAGTACTGTGATGTTAATCTGCTCCCTCCGTCCATGAGCACCTTGGTGAACTTATAACCTCCCACCTGAGGTGCCACTACCAGGGCTAGCTGGCCCGGATTGTCCACCCGGGGAGGATGATCCTCTCTACTCCAAACAATGGGCTGCTCTGACCAACGCAGGTAGTGAGGCACGGCCGTTCAACAAAGGTTGATTGCCCGCTCAAGCTTCTGGTCTCGCTTGTCTAAGCCGGTGGTGAAGACATGGTAATGCCCACTATTCAACTGCTTTGGGTGGCTCGATAACCTTATTCGTTGCTGCTGGTTGTAACCTCCTTGGTTGTTCTGATTATTCTGATTACTATGTCCGCCGACGTATTCATTAAGTCCGGAACCGGAATTTCTCCACCAAACCCGCCCGGATCCTGAATCGCCGCGGTAACCTTGATCATACCGAAAGCGTTGGAATTCTTGAACTCCTGCATGATATAGCAATCCTTCCGGAGGTGGTTTGCCGGCATCTCCGTCGTCCGTGCTTCGGACGGCTGATTCAATAAATAGTTCAAGCGGTCCGGATTGGGATTAGGCGCCCGCTTCAATTCGCCGCTTACCCTTGCGCCGCTGGCCCTTGTCCCTGCTGCGTTGGTGTTAACTACGAAGTCCATGCTACCATTCACCTTACGCTTGCCTCCACCATTACCCGCCGAATGATGTTGCTGGCCCTTGAGCTGCTGTTCTTCTTTCCCTTCCCTGTCTCGCCATCGCTGCACTCGGGATCCTTGGTACTATCGTAATCAGCATATTTCACTAAAGCGCCCATGAGAGTTCCCATGTCATTACAAAACCGCTTCGCGTCCCAACTTCAACTTTAAAGGCGTGAACCGCAATTACCTCCGTGGTTATGATTGCAAGAGTCCGTGTTGATCCGGTCCGATGAATGCAGAATTTCCGAACGCAGCGCACCCAACGGGTTGTTGACTCCCCTTCCCCTCGATTACAAGCCGCCAAGTCCACTACGGACATGGGCTGTTTACATGTATCTTTGAAATTCTGGATAAACCGGGTTCGCAGCTGGGGCCCATGAACTGATAGGAATTGGGTGGTAAGCTCTTCAACCAAATACGGGCCGTGCCTTCGAGCATCATGGTGAAGTACTTTGCACACGCCGGCTCGTCCACATCCAAAGATCTCCATGGCCATTTCATAGCTTTCTATCCATGCTTCGAGCTAAATCGGCAAAGTAATTCGCACCTTGCGCGGACCTTTGAAGTCTTTGGGCAAGCGTACATTATGCGAAAGCGGGGCGAGCAAGGTACCCCCAAGAACTAGAGGAAAGCCCAGGCTCGATCGACACGGTTGGACGACCGGGCGTGGGCTGATATGCTTGGTGTCAGGCTGCTAACTCGGCCTCCTGCGTGCTCGGGCCGGTCTACTACCTCCGGGCATTATCTACACCACACAGCCGGGTGGTTGCCACGGGCGCACTGCGCCGCTCATTGCCAATCTTGATACCGCCGTTCATCCACGTGCTCGCTATAGCTCCGGCTTAAGGGGGTAGAGTGGATCCGGTGGCTGTATGAGTATGCTTCTGTTGAACTAAGGTTGTTCTAAGGAGTTCCTTAACCCGGCGCTGTCTCTACGCTGCGGCTAATCACCTTCAACCGCAATAGCTTCAATCGCTACCGCCGCTGCAACAAGGTTATCCATCGGATTGGAGTAGTGGCCGGAGGTGTTTGCACTGACTGAGGCACCTTTGGCGTTATGACGAGGCAGATCTATCAAACGGGTTGAACCGGCGCAGCCATCCTGTGCGCTTCGCTTGGTTTATCATGGCGGATTCTGGCTCCCGCCCGAAGTGTTGAAAAGGTCTTTTCCTTCGAAACCTGAAGGCAAATGGGATCTATATTTCCTCTTCATGACTTCATGCAACGCGTTCTGATCCAACATGAGCCTATAAGCTCCTGCGCATCTAAAGCGGCCCGTTACTGCGTCATCACAGCGTCGGCGGCTGCTAGATCCGCTTTGGCACAGGCGATTTGTTCCTTCACTCTTGCAATCTCCGCATTGTGAGCATCCTGATCCGCCGAAAGGTTAGCTTCGCCATGAGCGCAACCCAAAGACATCGAACAAATCGATAAAACCCGAAATGGCGGGGCATCGGGCCTCTGCCCAAAGAGTTGCCGCCGCCATTGTTGAACCGCCATCGCCGCCGCAGCCGTTGAAGAATGAAGCAATCGCTTGTGTACCAGCCATGAATATTCCAACCCGTTGGGTAGATCGGAGGGGTCCGAATCATCACCATCGGAACAGCCGCCAATCCGGCCATCTTGTAGCTGATACAGAGATTCAGTCTCTCCGGTTGACGATTCATCATCAGAGCAAACGACCGTTTCGGTACCAGATTCTGATCCGCCCTCATAACTTCCTCCGTGGATAACTCCCACAAAGGCACGCCTCACGGCCGGTTTAGCTTGGGCAGATTTCGTACGCTGAGCTGTCTCGACGAGGTCAGTGCAGATGTCCAGCTCAGGCCCTGGCTCTCCGATCTTGCCGATGAAAACGTGGATGCCACCAAAGGGGACCCGGTATCCGTGCTCGATTGAACCGGTCTCGGGGCCCCATCCTGCGTCGTCGATGTAGAGCTTGCCGCGACGACTCTTGGTCATCCGGCCCACGGCATAGCCTTCAAGTCGCTTCGAACTTGCCCTCCAAGATCATCAAACCATCGCGCGATAGCCCACGGTGGGCGCCAACCGTCGTGGTTTTGTCACGGCGGATGTCCTCATGAAAGGACTTAGTCGTGGAGCCATCGCCACGGTTTAACTCGAAGGGGTTAAAGCGGACGCAAGGACACGAGGTTATACTAGTTCGCCCCTTCGATGAAGGTAAAGCCTACGTCTAGTTGTGATGGGATTGATGTGGTTTTACGATGACTAGGGAGCAAATAAGCTTCTCCTAGGCCTCGGGTTGTCCTTGAACCGCCCCGGTCGTCCCCTTATATACATGGGTGACGCCTGCAGGTTCGTGAGAGTCCCAATCTCCGGTTCATACACACGGGTTGGTCTCTCTCTATTCCTAACTTATGATACAAGTTTACATACCGGGCCGGTTTATAGCTACAAAAGCTAAACCGACTACGTGCCTTGGGCCCTTATTCTCATGCCTCTTGGGCTTCTACACTGTGGATCTACTGATGAAGTTAACCCGGCCCAGATAGGCTGGTTTACGCCCAGTAGTAATATCCCCAACAAACATCCAAAGAGTTTACTAGTGTCACTAAACTAGTTCACATCATCATGTGATTAAGACTCAATGAGTTCTGGGGTTTGATCATGTTTTGCTTGTGAGAGAGGTTTTAGTCAACGGGTCTCGCAACATTCAGATCGGTATGTACTTCACAAATCTCTAGGTCATATTGTAAATGCTGCTTCCACGCCTCCACTTGGAGCTATTCCAAATGGTTGCTCCACTATACGCATTATCCGGTTTGCTACTCAGAGTCACTTCGGATAGGTGTTAAAGCTTGCATCGGCGTAACCCTTTACGCCGAACTCTTTATCACCTCCATAATCGAGAAACATGTCCTTATTTACTCCAAGGACAATTTTGATCGGCTGTCCAATGATCCATTCTCGGATCATTCTTGTACCCCTTGACTCGACTCATGGCAAGGCACACTTCCGGTATGCGGTACACAAAGATAGCATACTATAGAGCCTATGTCCGAAGCATAGGGACGACCTTCGCCCTTTCTCTCTCTTCCGCGTGGTTGAGCTTTAACACTTAACTTCATACCTTACAACTCAGGCAAGAACTCCTTCTTTGACTGATCCATCTTGAACACACTTCTTTGGAAATACAAGTTTCCATAAACTTTGTATAAATCCAAAATCTTTGATCATCTCATCAAAGCGCACATTCCAACTCCGACATGCTTACTCCAGTCCTTAGAAGGATCGCTGGAGCCAGCATACCATTTAGCATCCTTAGGATCGACAAAAACTTTCTGATTGTATCACATACAACCATACCTTACGAAGACTGGTAAGTAAACTTCGTTTTGACATCCATCCGCCAGATTTCATAAATGCAGCTAATGCTAACATGATTCCGACGACTTAAGCATCGCTACGGATGAGAAAATCTCATCGTAGTCAACTCCCTTGAACTTGTGAAAAACTCTTCGCCACACAAGTCGAGCTTCATAGACGGTGACATTACCGGCCCACGTTAAGTCTTTTTCTTAAAGATCCATTTATCTCAATGGCTTGCCTATCATCGGGCAAGTCCACCAAAGTCCATGCTTTGTTCTGATACATGGATCCTATCTCGGATTTCATGGCTTCTAACCGTTTGTCAGAATATAGGCCCACCATCGCTTCTCCATAGGTCGTAGGTTCATTGTTGTCTAGCAACATGACCTTCAAGACATGATTACTGTACCACTCTGAAGTAGTACGCATCCTTGTCACCCTACAAGGTACTGTAGTGACTTGATCCGAAACTTCATGATCACTATCATAATCTTCTACTTCAATTGGTGCTTGAGGAGCCACAGAACAACTTCCCGTGCCCTGCTGCACACTAGTTGAAGTGATGGTTCAATAACCTCATCAAGTCTCCACCATCCTCCCACTCAATTCTTTCGAGAGAAACTTTTCCTCGAGAAAGGACCCGTTTCTAGAAACAATTACTTTTGCTTCCGGATCTGAGATAGGAGGTATACCCAACCATTTTGGGTATCCTATGAAGATGCATTTTTTATCCGCTTTGTGTTCGAGCTTATCACGATGAAACTTTTTCGCATAAGCGTTGCAGCCCCAAACTTCTAAGAAACGACAACTTAGGTTTCTCCAAACCATAGTTCAAACGGTGTCGTCTCAACGGAATTACGTGGTGCCCTATTAAAGTGAGTGCGGTTGTCTCTAATGCCTAACCCATGAACGATAGTAGTAATTCGATAAGAGACATCATGGTACGCACCATATTCAATAGGGTGCAACTATGATGTTCGGACACACCATCACACTATGGTGTTCTTGGCGGTATTTATTGTGAAACAATTTCCACAATGTCTTAATTATGTACAAAGCTCAGAACTCATATACTCATCTCTATGATCATATCATAGACATTTTATCCTCTTGTCACGATGATCTTTAACTTCACTCTGAAATTACTTGAACCATTCAATAATTCAGATTTGTGTTTCATCAAGTAAATATACTCAACATCTACTTGAATCATCTGTGAAGTAAGAGCATAACGATATTCACTGCATGCCTCAGCACCCATTGGACTGCACACATCAAAATGTATTACTTCCAACAAGTTGCTTTCTTGTTCCATCTTACTGAAACCGAGGCTTTTCAGTCATCTTGCCCATGTGGTATGATTTGCATGGCTCAAGTGATTCAACATCAAGTGAGTCCAAACGATCCATCTGCATGGAGTTTCTTCATGCGTATATACCAATAGACATGGTTCACATGTGTAGCGACCCGACCTCAGACGGTCAAGCCTCTGTGTATCCGTGCCATCCCTGGATCAGTATGCTGGCACACACAGTACATCAATGTATATATCAAAGTGCAATCACATGTATAATTAACGTAAAACTGATATATACCTCATAAGTCACAGCAGAAACAAATAGTCGGGTGTGGAGTCCCATCAACGCCATCGGCAGTTGAGTGTAGACCATAACCCTGTCTGCATTACTCTTACTCGTCGGAAGAAAGTATACGCAACATGATACGTTGCAGCTGTGTAGGTCAAGACATTGAATGTACCGCAAGATCACAACATGAGAAAGCAGATGATAAAACTATACTATATGCAATATGGCTTTGTGGCTCGTATCCGAGTTTTGTTTTGCATAAAAGCTGGTTTTATTTTCCCTACTTCAAAGGAATAACTGAGTCTCAGTACTATGGAGTTTTCTATCATGACATGGTTCCGCCAACCGATGTCTCATAGCCCAAATCATCATAAGTTGCCCACAATTAAGTTATCGGTCCGGTGTTGAGAGTTAGAGATAGATCCAAGTCCAGAGGCTCAAATTGTCCGTAATCGGGACACGGCTAATCGATTAGGTTTTTAACCCTCCGCAGAGGTTTGTACACTTTACCCGCAAGATTCGATCCCTCTCTTTACGTTCTCGCACTTCGTGGTGTTTGAGAACAAGATGACCAAACATGGTCTTCCGAAGAGTTCCTCGACCACCGTCCGGTGCTCATCCAATCCTACCGTAGTTCTACATCTCGCTAGCACCGCCCCACCAGAGTCACAACTAAGGTCAACCAAGCGAGCCCATAGTGACTTGCGGTTGCACGAGTAAGCTTCGGGCATGAAGTATTCTTCCGTCTCTTTGAGTCTGGGTGAAGCTTTCCGCAAGATGTCATGGCGCTTTCTCCATGCATCCCGGCCATCCACTGGTTTCTCCAGGTGCCCGTCAACCGTCCTTCACCCAAAGAGTGTGTATTGAATTCTTGTCTCGAGTCTTGAAGTCTTGAGGCCTTGAAGATGCAGTCCTTGCAGATTCCATCATGGAGTTGTCGCCATTGGCGTAGATCCTGCATTCTCACACCACTCTCGTGCACTCATACCAAACCCCGTCTACTATAGCGTAGCATTAAAATAAATAACGCCCCGGCTTGGTACCAGGGTGATGGGTTCCTACCTCATGCATACTACTCAACTACAAGGATTCAATATCACTACTGGAGGGATTGTTGCGAAGATGACACTAGATGCAATAAAACACATGGGTATGAAAACATGGTCAAAGTGAACTTGCCTGGTATTACTTGATGAAGATAATAACGCTGTCGGAAAATGACTTGGTAGAACTAATCGTCACTCCGATGTAAATCTATATAGTCAAACATAGCATTCATATAAGCAAACATCCTAGCAAATAATTCTAACACTCATAATAAAACCAAGAAATAAAAGGCAACATAACAAGGGACACCAAATAAAACAAAGGAAAACTACATGATGAAACTACTAAAGAAAACTCACATAACACAAAAATAGTTTTATCCTAAGTAAAACTTAACAAAGAAAATACTAAACTAATAATTTTAGAAGAAAGTAAAATTTAAATCAACTAAGTTAACGAGAAAGTATTTTTCATAAAGTTTTACTAGCAAAAAGAAAATCCATAAAAGCTAAATTAAAGCTCTAATTATGCTTAAAACAAAACTAGTAAGAAAAATAGAATAAAATTTTATTTATTGTAAATAAAAGTTCATGTTCTAAAGCTACATAAACTAATCTAAAATAAACTATCACATAGGAAAAATAAAATTATTTGCTAATTAAACAATAGGAAAAGCAGTAGCTAGTTAAATAATTAAGAACCACATGATTTTGATTAAAACTATTTTTTTATTAAATCTAAATACCTAAATAAATTCCTACGGTTAGGTAAGGTCAAAACAAAGTTGTGACAAAAAGAATCACTAAAAATAATATTCCTAACTCATTTTATAGTAGAATTACTAATCTGCCTAAATCTAAAATAAAACAATTTCTAATAATTTTAACATGACTAAACATATTTTCTACAGAAACTAAAACAAATTTGCAAACTAACAAAAAAAGAATCAACTAAAAATATTAAGTAGATTAAAAGATATGAATTTTACAAAACTGAAACTATTCTGTTAAAACAGAAAACTAAAAATAAAACTAAAACGAAAAACTGGCTAATGGGCCTATCTAACCTTTCGGCGTTAAATAACTATACTACGCCGAGGCTTTAAACCGCTTCCGGCCGGTCTAATAAAAAAAACCCTAACTAAAAACTAAACCGGAATAAAAACCGATTCATTAAAAATAAACCTAACTAAACCGGCATTCTTCTGGGGAATTCTAACCTAACCTCACGATCTAGATCGAATCGGCGACGGACTCCAGCGACTTACCGAGGGCGGCGACGGGCGACGGCAGCTCGGGCGGCGACAGTGCAAAGGTCTCCGTGGTCGGGATGACGGGAGAGGCCTCCGTGAAAGGTGCGGTGAGCAAGGAGTTCGGGGTGGACTCAGGCGAGCTCGAGGTGGTTTGGGGTGGCCGGGCAGGGGCTAATGATGCGGCGGGCGGCGGATCTCCCAAGTAGAGCTTAAGCGGGCGAGGGGAGGTTAGGCGAGGGGCGAGGGGCACGGGCGCGGGGAGTGTATATATACGGGGGCCACCGACTTGGACGAGGGGAAAGATCGGGGAGGAGATCGGGGAGGTGATCCCGGATCTTGCGGGATTCCGTGAGCGGCGGCAGTTCGTGTCTTAGGGAGGAGGAAGAAGGGGTGGGGTCGGGGTGTCAGCTGGAGAGGGAGGGCGGATCGGTCAGGGACCGAGGGGAGGAGTTCGGTCGGGATTGGCTCGGCAAGCCGGCTCGCTAGCCGGGCCTGGGCCTCGGCTCACTGGTGGGCGCCCCTGCTACTGGGCCGGGCTGGTTCTGGCCGGGCGCCCGGGTTTTTTTCCTTTTTCTAATTTTTTTTGAATTAGGGAGAGAGGGATAATATATTAAATATATATATTTATATAGGACATATATATATCAAAATGATCAGGGGAATATTCCCTATAATTTGAACATTTTTCCAGGGGCAAAACTCAAACTTTATAAAAAAATCATTTTTTTCTAAAATTCCAAATAAAAATCAAATTTGAATTCAAACTTTTTGGCAAGGTTTTTCATCTGACATATTTGGAGTGTCATGTTTACTCCTCTCATACTTTTTATCAAGTATTTGTCAGGCATTGATTTGAAATAAATTTCAAGCGCCAAATTTTGAATTCAAATCCCATCAACTCAAAATCTTCGAAACTTCAAATGTCACTCAAATTCACTCAATCAATCAAACAAACAATCGTACAACATGCATAGTTATTTATTTAATATAACATTCCAAAATTTAGAATTTTGGGATGTTACAAATCTACCATTATTAAAATGAATCTCGTCCCCTAGATTCAAGAGGCTAGCAAGAAAAGGTTAGGGTTTGGACGTCTTCCAAAGAAATCCATTGATCGGTATGGTCTAGAGTGCTACCACACTTAGAAGCATGGTTATGTTCCGACAAAACTCATGTACTTCATCCTTAGGGTTGGCGGTGTCGATCTTCTCATATCTTCGGTATGAATCCTTCTTGATACTCTTCCCTAGGAGCATAACCCTTTCCACAATATCATGTGTCATTTCATCATGGTAAGGTTCTTCCAGGATCTGGTCTTCATCTCGACGGGTCTCATCGCCAATACTAAACAACTATCGAAAATCTCATGGTGGTCGACAATTCATGGTTTCTCCTGCAGGAAAATGGTCGGGTTGGATCTCAACAGATAACCTACGATTGTAGCAACGGTTGCTGTAAAAGGGTCTCCATCGTCCTACCATTCTATGGTTTTATGGCTTATCGCGTCGACACTCTTCTAAGATTTTCAAGGCTCTCTGATTTTCCATCAACATATGATAGTTCATGATAGAAGTCTCCTGTGATGGGGCCAATCCATCCCGTGCATTTGAATCATTACCACATCGTAAACAAAGTGAATCACGTATTCTAACACTTGGGCATACTCACAAGCATTGCAGAATTTCTCTTGTCGACGAACCAAGTTCGGAAATTCCATTGATTCTGCAGGCCAAACAAACATCTATCGTTCCTTAACAACTCTCGGGTTTTATGAACTCCTATAGAATCGTCGGTTGATCAAATCGTAGTCTATTCCCAAAATTTCTTTCTCTAGTGGGTACTTGATCCTTATTAATTCTTGGGCCTGTGGGTTATGGCCCACTTCAACACTAGTGCAGCTTTAACTCATCCTTGGGGTAACTCTCTTGTTCCATATTACACCTCCTTTAAATCCAAAGTGGTACTGCTTTCTTCATGCCATCATATCAAAAGCAAAACTCCAACTTTTTTCCTTGAACTACAGTCCGTGGAATATATATTTTCCTATCCATTAGTCTAGTCTTCTTCACAGGGTACTACCACCCTAAAAATGAAATTCACAAATCCATCCATAGACCATATTTCTCATATCCTCGAAAATGGTCAAAATCTTTGTTCACAGAGTAACAACTCAAAAAAAACAATCCACGTATGAAATCATGACACATTAACTTTATTGATTTCATGAATTCATTACAATCTCTGGCACTCATTACATGACTCAACTCATCGAACTTATGAAAATAAAACTGCTTTCTACCACTCTTATTATCCATATCAAAATCTCAACTACTTAGCTCCATCTTCATCCGATCTGAACATTCTCTAGCAAAATGTCCCACTTCCTTGCAGCAAAAACAAATGACTTCCGACATGTCTCAGGGCTTCTCTGTGATTATGTAGGCTCCTTGGGTTATAGGCTTCTTTTTCGGACATTTACTAGCGTAATGACCTAAATCCTTGCACCTTGTAATAAGTGATGTGACTCAGGTTCTTCTCTCGCAGAAATTAGGTTGTTCTGGGATGTCTTCGCTTTCTCTTCCTAGATTTCTCCGTGATGACCGTAGCTTCTATTTCACGAGAGTCAAACTTCACTTCACGGTCGGAAATCTCTCTCGAGATCCTCTTTGCATTCCTTCGTGCAATACACTGAAAAATGTCCTTCTTCCCCACATGAATAGCAGACTTGGGCGAAAAATCTGTTTAGGCCTTCACCATCGGGGTCTTCAATAACTTCCTTCAAAGTACTGAAGAGCGTACGATACTTCATTCTTCCTTGAAACCAAATTGCTCCCGAAGTGATTCTCCATGTTCTGAATCCATAGCTCTGCCTCCGGCTGGGTTTTCGATTCGGAGAATACCGTCCAACTTCATTCATCATCTAATGGGTCCAAAAGTTTTGGGATGAAATATGAGAGAAGAATGGAGGGATATACACACACTACACACAATAGTTTTGAAGAAACGAAGTTTATTTTTGTGGCTGTCGGAAAACATCAAACAAATGACAGCTCACAAGCCGCATCTAACGTAAGTGTGTACTGTGGGTTTGGTCTTCTAAAGGTCAAATAATTCTTCGATTCTTCAAATTCTTCAAGTCTTCCGAGTCTTCAATTGTTGCAGCTTCAACTCTTCTAATGCATGGTGAAATCCACGGTTACTTTGAAGAGGTCATCACTGTCCGATATCTTTCTTGGAGCGGCTTGGGCTTGATCCTTCATGTGGTCAAAAGGAAAAGGGTATATTCTAACTATTTGAGATGAGAGTGTCTATTTGATAAAATCAGACAGATGAGAAATAAGAGTCTTTTGAAAATAAAGTTTTAGAAATTTCCTGTCCTAGGGCTTTCCGGTTTCTAGGTCACGTCCTACGCTCGATACCAACATGTGCTCGATACCATATCTCAGAGCGACCGACCTCGGGACGGTCAAGCCTCTTCGTATCCGGTGCCATCCTCGGATCAAGATGTCTTTGGCTGCACATTACATCAATGTATATATCAAAGTGCAATCACATGTATAATTAACGTAAACTGATATATATACCTCATAAGTCACAGTGAAACAAATAGTCGGGTGTGGAGTCCCATCAACGCCATCGGCAGGTTGAGTGTAGACCATAACCCTGCATCTGCATTACTCTTACTAAATCGGAAGAAAGTATACGCAACATGATACGTTGCAGCTGTAGGTCAAGACATTGAATGTACCCAAGCAAGATCACAACATGAGAAAACAGATGATAAAACTATACTATATGCAATATGGCTTTGTGGCTCGGTATGCGAGTTTTGTTTTGCATAAAAGCTGGTTTTATTTTCCCTACTTCAAAGGAATAACTGGAGTCTGTACTATGGAGTTTTCTATCATGACATGGTTCCGCCAACCGATGTCTCATAGCCCAAATCATCATAAGTTGCCCACAATTAAGTTATCGATCCGGTGTTGAGAGTTCCGAGATAGATCCAAGTCCAGAGGCTCAAATTGTCCGTAATCCGTGGGACACGGCTAATCGATTAGGTTTTAACCCTCTGCAGAGGTTTGTACACTTTACCCGCAAGATTCGATCCCTCTCTTTACGTTCTCGCACTTCGTGGTGTTTGAGAACAAGATGACCAAACATGGTCTTCCTAAGAGTTCCTCGACCACTTTGTCCGGTGCTCATCCAATCCTAACGTAGTTCTACATCTGCTAGCACCGTCCAGCCAGAGTCACAACTAAGGTCAACCAAGCCGAGCCCATAGTGACTTGCGGTTGCATGTAAGCTTCCGGGCATGAAGTATTCTTCCGTCTCTTTGAGTCTGGGTGAAGCTTTCCATGAGATGTCATGGCGCTTCTCCATGCATCCCGGCCATCCACTGGTTTCTCCAGGTGCCCGTCAACAAATCCTTCACCCAAAGAGTGTGTATTGAATTCTTGTCTCGAGTCTTGAAGTCTTGAGGCCTTGAAGATGCAGTCCTTGCAGATTCCATCATGGAGTTGTCGTCATTGGCGTAGATCCTGCATTCTCACACCACTCTAGTGCACTCATACCAAACCCCGTCTACTATAGCGTAGCATTAAAATAAATAACGTCCGGGCTTGGTAACAGGGTGATGGGTTCCTACCTCATGCATACTACTCAACTACAAGGATTCAATATCACTCTTTGGAGGGATTGTTGCGAAGATGACACTAGATGCAATAAAACACATGGGTATGAAAACATGGTCAAAGTGAACTTGCCTCGGTATTACTTGATGAAGATAATAAGCTTATTTGTCGAGAGAAAATGACTTGGTAGAACTAATCGTCACTCCGATGTAAATCTATATAGTCAAACATAGCATTCATATAAGCAAACATCCTAGCAAATAATTCTAACACTCATAATAAAACCAACAAATAAAAGGCAACATAACAAGGGACACCAAATAAAACAAAGGAAAACTACATGATGACACTACTAAAGAAAACTCACATAACACAAAATAGTTTTATCCTAAGTAAAACTTAACAAAGAAAATACTAAACTAATAATTTTAGAAGAAAGTAAAATTTAAATCAACTAAGTTAACAGAAAGTATTTTTCATAATGTTTTACTAGCAAAGAAAATCCATAAAAGCTAAATTAAAGCTCTAATTATGCTTAAAACAAAACTAGTAAGAAAAATAGAATAAAATTTTTATTTATTGTAAATAAAAGTTCATGTTCTAAAGCTACATAAACTAATCTAAAATAAACTATCACATAGGAAAAATAAAATTATTTGCTAATTAAAACAATAGGAAAAGCAGTAGCTAGTTAAATAATTAAGAACCACATGATTTTGATTAAAACTATTTTTTATTAAATCTAAAATACCTAAATAAATTCCTACGGTTAGGTAAGGTCAAAACAAAGTTGTGACAAAAGAATCACTAAAAATAATATTCCTAACTCATTTTATAGTAGAATTACTAATCTGTCTAAATCTAAAATAAAACAATTTCTAATAATTTTAACATGACTAAACATATTTTCTACAGAAACTACAACAAATTTGCAAACTAACAAAAAAGAATCAACTAAAAATATTAAGTAGATTAAAAGATATGAATTTTACAAAACTGAAACTATTACATTAAAACAGAAAACTAAAAATAAAACTAAAACGAAAAAAACCGGCTAATGGGCCTATCTAACCTTTCAAGTTAAATAACTATACTACGCCGAGGCTTTAAACCGCTTCCGGCCGGTCTAATAAAAAAACCCTAACTAAAAACTAAACCGGAATAAAAACCGATTCATTAAAAATAAACCTAACTAAACCGTACCCCTTCGGGGGAATCTAACCTAACCCTACGATCTAGATCGAACGGCGACGGGGACTCCGGCGACTTCATCGAGGCGTGGCATGCAACAGCCTTTCGAGCTCGGGCGGCGAGTCTGGGGTCTCCGGTGGTCGACGACGGCGAGAGCCTCCCGGCGGTGCGGGCGGAGCAAGGGAGTTCGAGGTGGACTCGGGCGAGCTCGAGGTGGTGGGGTGGCGGAACAGGGCTAATGAGCGGGCGGCTTCTGGATCTCCACGAGCTTGCAGGCGAGGGAGGTTAGGCGAGGCGAGGCGGAACGGGCGAGGGTGTATATATAGGGGGCACCGACTTGGGACGAGGGAAAGATCGGGAGGAGATCGGGAGGCGATCCGGATCTTGCGGGATTCCGGCGGCGGTTGCGTGTCTTCTGGGAGGAGGAAGAAGGGGGTGGGGTCGGGTGTCACGGAGAGGGAGGGGCGGATCGGCTCAAGGCGACCGAGGGGGAGGGAGTTCGGTCGGGAGTTGGCTCGAAGCCGGGCCAAGCGCTGGCTCGAGGCTTGGCTGGTTTGGCTTCCATTGTTACGGCCCTAATGGGTCAAGCCGGGTCACTGGTCGGGTCACCTGGGGTTTTTTTTTTTTTCCTTTTTCTATTTTTTTTTTGAATTAGGGAGAGAGGATAATATATTAAATATATATTTTTTATATAGGACATATATATATCAAAATGATCATGGAATATTCCTATAATTTGAACATTTTTCCAGGGCAAAACTCAAACTTTATAAAAATCATTTTTTTCTAAAATTCCAAATAAAAATCAAATTTGAATTCAAACTTTTGGCAAGGTTTTTCATCTAACATATTTGGAGTGTCATGTTTACTCCTCTCATACTTTTTATCAAGTATTTGTCGTGCATTGATTTGAAATAAATTTCAACCGCCAAATTTTGAATTCAAATCCCATCAACTCAAAATCTTCCGAAACTTCAAATGTCACTCAAATTCACTCAATCAATCAAACAAACAATCAAACAACATGCATAGTTATTTATTTAATATAACATTCCAAAATTTAGAATTTTGGGATGTTACAACATGTCTCAATCTTTTCAAAAACGAGTGAGTCCAAAGATCCATCAACATGGAGCTTCTTCATGCGTTTTACACCAATATGACTTACATGGCAGTGCCACAAGTGAGTGGTACTATCATTACTATCTTATATCTTGGCATGAAAATGTGTATCACTACGATCGAGATTCAATAAACCATTCTTTTAGGTGTAAGACCATTGAAGGTATTATTCGAATAATTAGAGTAACCATTATTCTCCTTAAATGAATAACCGCATTGCAATAGACATAATCCAATCATGTCTATGCTCAACGCAAACACCAAATAACAATATTCAGGTTTAGCACCAATCTCGATGGTAGAGGGAGCGTGTGATGCTTGATCACATCAACCTTGGAAACACTTCCAACACATATCGACAGCTCACCTTTAGCTAGTCTCCGTTTATTCCGTAGCTTTTTATTTCGAGTTACTAACACTTAGCAACCGAACCGGTATCTAATACCCTGGTGCTACTAGGAGTACTAGTAAAGTACACATTAACATAATGTATATCCAATATACTTCTATCGACCTTGCCAGCCTTCTTATCTACCAAGTACCTTGGGTAGTTACTGCTCGATGGCTGTTCCCCTTATTACGTGAAGCACTTAGTCTCGGGTTTGGGTTCAACCTTGGGTTTACGCACTAGAGCAAAGCAACTGATTTGCCGTTTCATGAAGTATCCCTTCTTGCCCTTGCCCTTCTTGAAACTAGTGGTTTTACCAACCATCAACAATTGATGCTCCTACTTGATTTCTACTTTCGCGGTGTCAAACATCGTGAATACCTCAAGGATCATCATATCTATCCACGATATGTTATAGTTCATCCACGAAGCTCTAGCAGCTTGGTGGCAATGACTTTGGAGAAACATCACTATCTCATCTGGAAGATCAACTCCCACTCAATTCAAGTGATTGTTGCACTCAGACAATCTGAGCACAACCTCAACGATTGAGCTTTTCTCCTTTAGTTTGCAGGCTTAGAAAATCGTCGGAGATCTTATACCTCTTGACGTGGGCACGAGCCTGAAATCCCAATTTCAGCTCTCGAAACATCTCATATGTTCCGCGATGTTTCGAAAAACGTCTTTGGTGCCTCAACTCTAAACCGTTTAACTGAACTATCACGTAGTTACCAAAACGTGTATGTCCGATGTTCGCAACATCCACAGGGCGACGTTTGGGGTTCAACACCTGCTTGGCGGTGCATTAAGGACATAAGCTTTCTACTGTCCGCATAATCGCTACTGTCAACTTTCAACTATATTTTCTCTATAGGAACATATCTAAACAGTGAAACTAAAGCGCGAGCTTACGACATAATTTGCAAAAATCTTTTGACTATGTTCAGGATAATTAAGTTCATCTCATGAACTCCCACTCGAATAGACATCCCTCCAGTCATCTAAGTGATTACATGATCCGAGTCAACTAGGCCGTGTCCCGATCATCACGTGAGACGGACTAGTCATCATCGGTGAACATCTTCATGTTGATCGTATCCACCATACGACTCATGCTCGACCTTTCGGTCTCTTGTGTTCCGAGGCCATGTCTGCATACATGCTAGGCTCGTCAAGTTAACCTAAGTGTTCCGTGTGTAAATCTGGTTTACACCCGTTGTATGTGAACGTAAGAATCTATCACACCCGATCATCACGTGGTGCTTGAAGCGACGAACTTTTACATAGCGGTGCACAGTTAGGGGGAACACTTTCTTGAAATTTTAATGAGGGATCATCTTATTTACTACCGTTGTTCTAGGCAAATAAGATGTATAAACATGATAAACATCACATGCAATCAAATAGTGACATGATATGGCCAATATCATTTTGCTCCTTTGATCTCCATCTTCGGGGCTCCATGATCATCATCGTCACCGGCATGACACCATGATCTCCATCATCATGATCTCCATCATCGTGTCTCCATGAAGTTGTCTCGCCAACTTATTACTTCTACTACTATGGCTACCGGTTAGCTATAAAGTAAAGTAATTACATGGCGTTGTTCAATGACACGCATGGGTCATACAATAAATAAAGACAACTCCTATGGCTCCTGCCGGTTGTCATACTCATCGACATGCAAGTCGTGATTCCTATTACAAGAACATGATCAATCTCATACAACACATATCATTCATCACATTCTTCTTGGCCATATCACATCACATGGCATACCCTACAAAAACAAGTTAGACGTCCTCTAATTGTTGTTTGCATGTTTTACGTGGCTGCTATGGGTTTCTAGCAAGAACGTTTCTTACCTACGCAAAACCACAACGTGATATGCCAATTGATATTTACCCTTCATAAGGACCCTTTTCATCGAATCCGTTCGAGCTAAAGTGGAAGAGACTGGCACCGCTTAGCCACCTTATGCACTAAGTGCATGTCGATTGATGGAACCTGTCTCACGTAAAGTAATGCGTGTTAGGTCGGTCCGGGCCGCTTCATCCCACAATACCGTCGTAACAAGATTGGACTAGTAACGGTAAGCATATTGAACAAAATCAACGCCCACAACTACTTTGTGTTCTACTCGTGCAAAGAATCTACGCAATAGACCTAGCTCATGATGCCACTGTTGGGGAACGTAGCGGAAATTCAAAATTTTCCTACGTGTCACCAAGATCTATCCATGGAGAGACTAGCAACGAGGGAAGGAGAGTGCATCTACATACCCTTGTAGATTGCTAAGCGAAGGCGTTCAAGAGAACGGGGTTGATGGAGTCGCATTGCCGTGATTCAAATCACCGATGATCCTAGTGCCGAACTGACGACACCTCCGCGTTCAACACACGTACAGCCCGGTGACGTCTCCCATGCCTTGATCCAGCAAGGAGAGAGGGAGAGGTTGAGGAAGACTACATCCAGCAGCAGCACAACAGCGTGGTGGTGGTGGAGGAGTGTGGCAATCCTGCAGGGCTTCGCCAAGCACCTGCGGGAGAGGAGGAGGTGTCACGGGAGGGAGGGAGGCGCCAGGGACTCAGGTGCGGCTGGCCTCCCCCCCTCCACTATATATAGGGGCAAGGGAGAGAGGGGGGGCGCAGCCTTGGCCCTTCCTCCAAGGAAGGGTGCGGCCAGGGAGGAGTCCATCCTCCCTTAGGCACCTAGGAGGTGCCTTCCCCCTTTAGGACTCTCCCTTTCCCTTATCTCTTGGCGCATGGGCCTCTTGGGCGCACCAGCCCATCTGGGGCTGGTCCCTCCCACACTTGGCCCATGCAGCCCTCCGAGATAGTGGCCCCACTTGGTGGACCCAGGACCCTCCGGTGGTCCCGGTACATTACCGATAAAACCCAAACTTTCCGGTGAGCAAAGCAGGACTTCCCATATATAATTCTTTACCTCCGGACCATTCCGAACTCCTCGTGACGTCCGGGATCTCATCCGGGACTCGAACAACATTCCGTAACCACATAGAAACTTCCTTTATAACCCTAGCGTCATCGAACCTTAAGTGTGTAGACCCTCACGGGTTCGGGAACCATGCACATGACCGAGACGTTCTCCGGTCAATAACCAACAGCGGGATCCGATACCCATGTTGGCTCCCATATTCCACAATGATCTCATCGAATGAACCACGATGTCAAGGACTCAATCAATCCGGTTTTCAATTCGCTTTGTCTTGCGGTATTGTACTTGTCCGAGATTCGATCGTCATTATCCCGATACCTTGTTCAATCTCGTTCTGCGGCAAGTCTCTTTACTCGCTCCGTAACACATCATCCCGCCGATCAACTCCTTGATCATATTTGTGCACATTATGATGATGTCCTACCGAAAGGTGGGCCCAGAGATACCTCTTCGTCTGCGGAGTGACAAATCCGATCCGATTCGTGCCAACCCAATGAGACACTTTCGGAGATACCTGTAATGCACCTTTATAGCCACCCGATTCGTTGTGACGCTTTGGTACACCCAAAGCATTCCCACGGTATCCGGAGTTGCACAATCTCATGGTCTAAGGAAAAGATACTTGACATTAGAAAAGCTTTATCATACGAACTACACGATCTTTGTGCTAGGCTTAGAATTGGGTCTTGTCCATCACATCATTCTCCTAATGATGTGATCCCGTCATCAATGACATCCAATGTCCATGGTCAGGAAACCGTAACCATCTAGTGATCAACGAGCTAGTCAACTAGAGGCTTACTAGGGACATGGTGTTGTCTATGTATCCACACATGTATTGCGGTTTCCGGTCAATACAATTATAGCATGAATAATAAACGATTATCATGAACAAGGAAATATAATAATAACTAATTTATTATTGACTCTAGGGCATATTTCCAATAGTGGCTCCCTCGTTTCTTTCCTGACGTGCACTCCAAGTCTAGCGGGTAGCTTTCCTTCCAAAAATAACTTCTCCAGAAGGTTTCATTCTGTTTCGACTCCGTTTGATATTCCTTTTCTTCAAAACACTAAAACAAGGGAAAAAACAGGAACTGGCACTGGGCTCTGGGTCAATAGGTTAGTCCCAAAAATAATATAAAAGTGTTTAATAAAGCCCATAAACATCCAAAACACATAATAAAATAGCATGGAACAATAAAAAAATTATAGATACGTTGGAGACGTATCAGAGATGCATAGCAATGAGAGGGGGAGAGTGTGTCTACGTACCCTCGTAGACCTCAAGCGGAAGCGTTTGACAACGCGGTTGATGTAGTCGAACTTCTTCTCATTCTGATCGATCAAGTACCAAATGTACGACATCTCTATGTTCTGCACACGTTCAGCTCGATGACGTCCATCGAACTCTTGATACAACAAAGCGTCGAGGAAGTAGATGAGTTTCGTCAACATGACGGCGTGGTGACGGTGATGGTGAAGTGATTCGTGCAGGGCTTCACCTAAGCACCGCGTGAATATGACCGGAGGTGTAATCTGTGGAGGGTGGCACCACACACAGCTAACAAATGTTGTTGTGTGTTCTAGGAGCCCTCTCCCCATGTATATATAGGTCGGAGAGGGAGGGGAGAAGCAAGAGGGCGCCCCAAGTAGGAGGAATCTTACTTGGGCGCCTCCCCAATCGGCCTCCCCCTTCCATAAGTTCCGGAGGGGAAGGAAGGAGGGAGGAGGGAAGGAAGGGGAGGCTGAATCCATCCCTTCCTTCTCTCTTCCCTCTTTCCTTCTCCTCCTGTTCGGCCCATATAGAAGTAGCGGCGACCCTAGCAGCCACTGCGTTTCCCCTCTTGGCCCATTAGGCCCATATCTTTTGCCGGGGGTGCCCGGAACCCCTTCCGGTGACCCGATATGTACCCGGTACCCTCCGGAACACTTCCGGTGTCCGAATACTATCGTCCTATATATCAATCTTTACCTCTCGACCATTTCGAGACTCCTGGTCTTGTCTGTGATCTCATCTGGGACTCCGAACAACATTCAGTCACCAAATCACATAACTCATATAATACAAAATCATCATCCGACATTAAGCGTGCGGACCCTACGGGTTCGAGAACTATGTAGACATGACCGAGACACCTCTTCGGTCAATAACCAATAGAGGAACCTGGATGCTCATATTGGCTCCGACATATTCTACACAGATCTTTATCAGTCGAACCATTATGACAACATATGTCATTCCCTTTGTCCATCGGTATGTTACTTGCCCGAGATTCGACCGTCGGTATCTTCATACCTAGTTCAATCTCGTTACCGGCAAGTCTCTTTACTCGTTCCGTAATACATCATCCTGCAACTAACTCATGAGTCACTTTTCTTGCAAGGCTTCTTATGATGTGTATTAGCGAGAGGGCCCAGAGACACCTCTCCGATACTCGGAGTGACAAATCCTAATCTCGATCTATGCCAACCCAACAAACACCTTTGGAGATACCTATAGAGCATCTTTATAATCACCCAGTTACGTTGTGACGTTTGATAGCACACAAGGCATTCCTCCGGTATCCGGGAGTTGCATAATCTCATAGTCGAAGGAATATGTATTTGACATTAAGAAAGTAATGGCACGATCAATATGCTATGCTAAAAGATGGGTCTTTTCCATCACATCATTCTCCTAATGATGTGATCCCATTCATCAAATGACAACACATGTCTATGGTTAGGAAAGTGAACCATCTTTGACTAACGAGCTAGTTTAGTAGAGGCTTACTAGGGACACGGTGTTTTGTCTATGTATCCACACATGTATCAAGTTTCCGGTTAATACAATTCTAGCATGAATAATAAACACTTATCATGATATAAGAAAATATAAAATAACAACTTTATTATTGCCTCTAGGGCATATTTCCTTGATCTCCCACTTGCACTAGAGTCAATAATCTAGTTCACATTGCCATGTGATTTAACACCAATAGTTCTCATATTTATGTGATTAACACCCATAGTTCACATCGCCATGTGACCCACACCCAAAGGGTTTACTAGAGTCAATAATCTAGTTCACATCGCTATGTGATTAACACCCAAAGAGTAATAAGGTCTGATCATGTTTTGCTTGTGAGAGAAGTTTAGTCAACGGGTCTGCCACATTCAGATTCGTATGTATTTTGCAAATTTCTATGTTTACAATGCTCTGCATGGAGCTACTCTAGCTAATTGCTCCCACTTTCAATACGCATCCAGATTGAGACTCAGAGTCATCTGGATCGGTGTAAAAGCTTGCATCGACGTAACTCTTTACGACGAACTCTTCATCACCTTCATAACCGAGAAATATTTCCTTATTCCTCTAAGGATAATTTTGACTGTTGTCTAGTGATCTACTCCTGGATCACTGTTGTAACCCCTTGCCAAACTCATGGCAAGGTACACAACAGGTTTGGTACACAGCATGGCATACTTTATAGAACCTATGTCTGAGGCATAGGGAATGACTTTCATTCTCTCTCTATCTTCTGTCTGGTCGGGCTTTGAGTCTTACTCAACTTCACACCTTACAATATAGGCTAGAACTCCTTCTTTGACTGATCCATTTTGAACTCCTTCAAAATGTTCTCAAGGTATGTACTCATTGAAAATCTTATCAAGCGTCTTGATCTATCACTATAGATTTTGATGCCCAATATGTAAGCAGCTTCACCGAGGTCTTTCATTGAAATTTTTTTATTCAAGTATCCTTTTATGCTATCCAGAAATTCTATATCATTTCCAATCAACAATATGCCATTCACATATAATATCAGAAATGCTACACAGCTCCCACTCACTTTCTTGTAAATACAGGCTTCACCGTAAGTCTGTATAAAACCATACGCTTTGATCACCTCATCAAAGTGTATATTCCAACTCCAAGATGCTTTCACCAGTCCATAGATGGATCGCTGGAGCTTGCACACTTTGTTAGCACCTCTAGGACCGACAAAACCTTCTGGTTGCATCATATACAACTCTTCTTTAAGAAATCCATTAAGGAATGCAATTTTGACGTCCATTTGCCAGATTACATAAAAATGTGGCAATTGCTAACATGATTCGGACAGACTTTAAGCATCGCTACGGGTGACAAAGTCTCATCGTAGTCAACCCATTGAACTTGTCGAAATCCTTTTGCGACAAGTCGAGCTTCGTAGACAATAACATTACCATCAGCGTCAGTCTTCCTCTTGAAGATCCATTTATTCTCTATGTCTTGCCGATCATCGAGCAAGTCCACCAAAGTCCACACTTTGTTCTCATACATGGATCCTATCTCAGATTTCATGGCCTCAAGCCATCTGTTGGAATCTGGGCTCATCATAGCTTCTTCATAGTTCGTAGGTTCGCCATGGTCTAGTGACATGACTTCCAGAACAGGATTGGCATACCACTCTGGTGCGGATCGTGCTCTGGTTTACCTACAAGGCTCAGTAGTAACTTGATCTGAAGTTTTATGATCATCATCATTAGCTTCCTCTCTAGTTGGTGTAGGCATCACTGGAAAAGTTTTCTGCGATGAGCTACTTTCCAATTCAAGAGAAGGTACAATTACCTCATCAAGTTCTACTTTCCTCCCACTCACTTCTTTCGAGAGAAACTCCTCCGGAAATTTTCCATTCTTGGCAACAAATATCTTTCCTTCGGATTTGTGGTAGAAGGTGTACCCAATTGTTTCCTTAGGGTATCCTATGAAGACGCACTCCTTTGATTGGGGTTCGAGCTTGTCAGGCTGAAGCCTTTTGACATAAGTGTCGCAACCCCAAACTTTAAGAAACGATAGCTTAGGTTTCTTGCCAAACCATAGTTCATACGGTGTCGTCTCAACGGATTTAGACGGTGCCCTATTTAACGTGAATGCAGCTGTCTCTAATGCAAAACCCCAAAATGTTAGTGGTAAATTGGTAAGAGACATCATAGATCGCACCATATCTAATAAAGTGCGGTTACGATGTTCGGACACACCATTACACTGTGGTGTTCTAGGTGGCGTGAGTTGTGAAACTATTCCACATTGCTTTAAATGAAGGCCAAACTCGTAACTCAAATATTCGCCTCCGCGATCAGATCGTAGAAACTTTATTTTCTTGTTACGATGATTCTCCACTTCACTCTGAAATTCTTTGAACTTTTCATATGTTTCAGACTTGTGTTTCATTAAGTAGATATACCCATATCTGCTCAAATCATCTGTGAAGGTCGGAAAATAACGATACCTGCCGCATGCTTCAACACTCATCAGATCGCATACATTGGTATGTATTATTTCCAATAAGTCATTAGCTCGCTCCATTGTTCCAAAGAACGGAGTTTCAGTCATCTTGCCCATGAGGCATGGTTCGCAAGTATCAAATGATTCATAATCAAGTGATTCCGAAAATCCATCTGCATGGAGTTTCTTCATGCGCTTTACACCAATATGACCTAAACGGCAATGCCACAAATATGTTGCACTATCATTATCAACTTTGCATCTTTTGGCATCAATATTATGAATATGTGTATCACTACGATCGAGATTCAATAAACCGGTTACATTGGGTGTATGACCATAGAAGGTTTTATTCATGTAAACAGAACAACAATTATTCTCTGACTTAAATGAATAACCGTCTCGCAATAAACATGATCCAATCATATTCATGCTGAACGCAAACTCCAAATAACATTTATTTAGGTCCAACACTAATCCTGAAGGTAGAGGGATTGTGCGATGGTGATCTTATCAACCTTGGAATCTCTTCCAACACACATCGTCACCTTGCCCTTAACTAGTCTCTGTTCATTTTGCAACTCCTGTTTCGAGTTAATAATCTTAGCAACTAAACCGATATAAAATACCCAGGGGCTACTATGAACACTTGTAAAGTACACATCAATAACATGTATATCAAATATACCTTTGTTCACTTTGCCATCCTTCTTATCCGCCAAGTATTTGGGGCAATTCCACTTCAAGTGACCATTTCCTTTGCAGTAGAAGCACTCAGTTTCAGGCTTGGGTCTAGCTTTGGGTTTCTTCATGGGAGCGGCAACTTGTTTGCCATTCTTCTTGAAGTTCCCTTTCTTTCCCTTTTCCCCTTTTTCTTGAAACTAGTGGTTTTATTAACCATCAACATTTGATGCTCTTTCTTGATTTCAACCTTCGTCGATTCCAGCATCGCTAAGAGCTCGGGAATCGTTTTCGTCATCCCTTGCATATTATAGTTCATCACGAAGTTCTAGTAACTTGGTGATAGTGACTAGAGAACTCTGTCAATCACTATCTTATCTGGAAGATTAACTCCCACTTGATTCAAGCAATTGTACTACCCAGACATTCTGAGCATATGCTCATTGGCTGAGCTATTATCCTCCATCTTGTAGGCAAAGTACTTGTCATAGGTCTACCTTTCGACACGGGGATCAGTCTGAAATACTAATTTCAGCTCTTGAAACATCTCATATGCTCCATGGCGTTCAAAACGTTTTTGAAGTCCCGGTTCTAAGCCATAAAGCATGGTGCACTAAACTATCAAGTAGTCATCATATCGAGCTTGCCAAACGTTCATAACGTCTGCATCTGCTCCTGCAACTGGTCTGTCACATAGCGGTGCATCAAGGACATAATTCTTCTGTGCAGCAATGAGGATAATCCTCAGATCACTGACTGATGTCTACTACACAACCTTCTTCTTGTAGACGTTGTTGGGCCTCCAAGTGCAGAGGTTTGTAGGACAGCAGCAAATTTTCCTCAAGTGGATGACCTAAGGTTTATCAATCCGTGGGAGGTGCAGGATGAAGATGGTCTCTCTCAAACAACCCTGCAACCAAATAACAAAGAGTCTCTTGTGTCCCCAACACACCCAATACAATGGTAAATTGTATATGTGCACTAGTTCGGCGAAGAGATGGTGATACAAGTGCAATATGGATGGTAGATAAAGGTTTTTGTAATCTGCAAATATAAAAACAGCAAGGTAACAAGCGATAAAAGTGAGCGTAAACGGTCTTGCAATGCTAGGAAACAAGGCCTAGGGTTCATACTTTCACTAGTGCAAGTTCTCTCAACAATAATAACATATTTGGATCATATAACTATCCCTCAACATGCAACAAAGAGTCACTCCAAAGTCACTAATAGCGGAGAACAAACGAATAGATTATGGTAGGGTACGAAACCACCTCAAAGTTATTCTTTCCAATCAATCCGTTGGGCTATTCCTATGAGTGTCACAAACAGCCCTAGAGTTCGTACTAGAATAACACCTTAAGACACAAATCAACCAAAACCCTAATGTCACCTAGATACTCCAATGTCACCTCAAGTATCCGTGGGTATGATTATACGATATGCATCACACAATCTCAGATTTATCTATTCAACCAACACATAGAACCTCAAAGAGTGCCCCAAAGTTTCTACCGGAGAGTCAAGACGAAAACGTGTGCCAACCCTTAAGCATAAGTTCATGGGCGGAACCCGCAAGTTGATCACCAAAACATACATCAAGTGAATCACGTGATATCCCATTGTCACCACAGATACGCATGGAAAGACATACATCAAGTGTTCTCAAATCATTAAAAGACTCAATCCGATAAGATAACTTCAAAGGAAAACTCAATCCATTACAAGAGAGTAGAGGGGAGAAGCAACATAAGATCCAACTATAATAGGAAAGCTTCGCGATACATCAAGATCGTGCCAAATCAAGAACACGAGAGAGATAGAGAGAGAGAGAGAGAGAGAGAGAGAGAGAGATCAAACACATAGCTACTGGTACATACCCTCAGCCCCGAGGTGAACTACTCCGTCCTCGTCATGGAGATCGCGGGATGTGAAGATGGCCACGGTGAGGTTCCCTCCTCAGGTGAGTGCGGAGCAGGTCCCGATTAGTTTTTGGTGGCTACAGAGGCTTGCGGCGGTGGAACTCCAGATCTATTCTGTTCCCTGAAGTTTTTAGGGTACATGGATATATATAGGCGGAAGAAATACGTTAGGGGAGACACGAGGGGCCCATGAGGGTGGAGGGCGCGCCCTAGGGGGGTGGGCACGCCCCCCTACCTCGTGGCTCCCTCGTTTCTTTCCTGACGTGCACTCCAAGTTTATCCGGTAGCTTTCCTTCCAAAAATAACGTCTCCAGTTGGTTTCATTCCGTTTCGACTCCGTTTGATATTCCTTTTCTTCGAAACACTGAAACAAGGGAAAAAACAAAAACTGGCACCGGGCTCTGGGTCAATAGGTTAGTCCCAAAAATAATATAAAAGTGTTTAATAAAGCCCATAAACATCCAAAACAGATAATATAATAGCATGAATACTTCATAAATTATAGATACGTTGGAGACGTATCACTGACCCAGTCCGCATCATTGCTACTAACATCTTTCAACTTATTTTTCTCTTGGAACATATCAAAAAATAGTGGAGCTACAACGCGAGCTATTGATCTACAACATAATTTGCAAATACTATCAGGACTAAGTTCATGATAAATTAAGTTCAATTAATCAAATTACTAATGAACTCCCACTTAGATAGACATCCCTCAAGTCATCTAAATGATACATGATCCAAATCAACTAAACCATGCCCGATCATCACATGAGATGGAGTAGTCTTCAATGGTGAAAATCTCTATGTTGATCATATCTACTATGTGATTCATGTTCGACCTTTCAGTCTCCAGTGTTCCGAGGCCATGTCTGTACATGCCAGCCTCGTCAAGTTTAACCTGAGTATTCCGCATGTGCAAAACTGTCTTGCACCTGTTGTATGTGAACGGAGAGCCTATAACACCCGATCATCACGTGGTGTCTCAGCACGAAGAACTGTCACAATGGTGCATACTCAGGAGAATACTTATACCTTGAAATTTAGTTAAGGGATCATCTTATAATGCTACCGCCGTACTAAGCAAAATAAGATGCAGATAAAAGATAAACATCACATGCAATCAAAATATGTGACATGATATGGCCATCATCATCTTGTGCTTTTGATCTCCATCTCCAAAGCATCGTCATGATCTCCATCGTCACCGGCTCGACACATTGATCTCCATCGTAGCGTCGTTGTCGTCTCGCCAACTATCGCTAACGCATAGTGATAAAGTAAAGCAATTACATGGTGTTTGAATTTCATACAACAAAGCGACAACCATAAGGCTCCTGCCAGTTGCTGATAACGTTTACGAAACATGATCACCTCATACAATAACGTATATCACATCATGTCTTGACCATATCACATCACAATATGCCCTGCAAAAACAAGTTAGACGTCCTCTACTTTGTGTTGCAAGTTTTACGTGGCTGCTACGGGCTTCTAGCAAGAACCGTTCTTACCTACGCATCAAAACCACAATGGCGTTTCGTCAAGTTTGTTGTTTTAACCTTCAACAAGGACCAGCCGTAGTCAAATTCGATTCAACTAAAGTTGGAGAAACAGAAACCCGCCAGCCACCTTTATGCAAAACTAGTTGCATATGTCCGGTTGGAACCGGTCTAATGAATGTGGCCATGTAAGGTTGGTCCGGGTAGCTTCATCCAACAATACTGCCGAATCAAAATAAGACGTTGGTGGTAAGCAGTATGACTATCACCGCCCACAACTCTTTGTGTTCTACTTGTGCATATCATCTATGCATAGACTGGCTCGAGATGCCCTTGTTGGGAAAGCGTAGCATGCAATTTCAAAAAATCCTACGCTCACGCAAGATCTATCTAGGAGATGCATAGCAACGAGAGCGGGAGAGTGTGTCTACATACCCTTGCAGACCGAAAGCGGAAGCGTTTGACAACATGGTTGATGTAGTCGAACTTCTTCTCGTTCCGACCGATCAAGTACCGAACGTACGGCACCTCCGAGTTCTGCACACGTTCAGCTCGATGACGTCCCTCGAACTCTTGATCCAGCAAAGTGTCGAGGAAGTAGATGATTTCCGTCAGCACGACGGCATGGTGACGGTGATGATGAAGTGATCCACGCAGGGCTTCGCTTAAGCACCGCGTGAATATGACCGGAGGTGTAATTTGTGGAGGGGGGCGCCGCACACGACTAACAGATGTTGTTGTGTGTTCTAGGCGCCCTCTCCCCATGTATATATAGGTGGGAGAGGGAAGGGAGCAGCAAGGGGGCACCCCAAGTAGGAGGAATCCTACTTGGGTGCCTCCCTAATTCAGCCTCCCCCCTTCCATAAGTTCCGGAGGGGGAAGGAAGGAGGAGGGAGAAGGGAAGGAAGGGGGAGGACGAATCCCTCCCCTTCCTTCTCTCTTCCCCTCTTTCCTTCTCCTCTGGTTTGGCCCATATGGGGGGCGCAGCAGCCCCTGCTGGCTAATGCGTTTCCCCTCTTGGCCCATTAGGCCCAGATATTTTGCAGTGGTGCCGGAACCCTTACAGTGACCCGATATGTACCCGGTACCCTCCGGAACACTTCCGGTGTCCGAATACTATCGTCCTATATATCAATCTTTACCTCTCGACCATTTTGAGACTCCTGGTCTTGTCTGTGATCTCATCCGGGACTCCGAACAACATTCGGTCACAAAATCACATAACTCATATAATACAAATCGTCATCGAACGTTAAGCGTGCGGACCCTACGGGTTCGAGAACTATGTAGACATGACCGAGACACCTCTCGGGTTAATAACCAATAGCGGAACCTGGATGCTCATATTGGCTCCTACATATTCTACGAAGATCTTTACCGGTCGAACCGTCATGACAACATACGTTATTCCCTTTGTCCACCGGTATGTTACTTGCCCGAGATTCGATCGTCGATATCTTCATACCTAGTTCAATCTCGTTACTGACAAGTCTCTTTACTCGTTCCGTAATACATCATCCTGCAACTAACTCATTAGTCACTTTGCTTGCAAGGCTTCCTATGATGTGCATTACCGACAGGGCCCAAAGATACCTCTCCGATACTCGGGGTGACAAATCCTAATCTCTATCTATGCCAACCCAACAAACACCTTTGGAGATACCTGTAGAGCATCGTTATAATCACCCAGTTATGTTGTGATGTTTGATAGCACACAAGGCATTCCTCCGGTATCCGGGAGTTGCATAATCTCATAGTCGAAGGAATATGTATTTGACATGAAGAAAGCAATAGCAATAAAACTGAACGATCAATATGCTATGCTAACAGATGGGTCTTGTCCATCACATCATTCTCCTAATGATGTGATTCCGTTCATCAAATGACAACACATGTCTATGGTTAGGAGACTTAACCATCTTTGATTAACGAGCTAGTCTAGTAAAGGCTTACTAGGGACACGGTGTTTTGTCTATGTATCTACACATGTATCAAGTTTCCGGTTAATACAATTCTATCATGAAAAATAAACATTTATCATGATATAAGGAAATATAAAATAACAACTTTATTATTGCCTCTAGGGCATATTTACTTCAAGCGCTGCTTCCTAGAAAGCGTTGATGCTATGCTACTTAGTAGTAGCGCTTTCCAGGAAGAGCGCTACTACTAAGTGGGGCCCCTTAGCAGTATCGGTGCTGTAAAATAAAGCGCTACTGCTAAAATATTAGTAGTAGCGCTATTTTCTGGACAGCGCTGCTACTACAGCTAGCGTCGGTGGGAGCGTTGGGTCCCACTTAGTAGTAGCGCTTTTTCTGTTTCCAGCGCTACTACTAAAGCATAACTTATAGCGCTTGCTCGGACCAGCCATCGCTAATTAGCAAAGATGATTTCTTTTTTCCAGCGCTACTACCGATGTCCTACCTATAAGCATTTCCCTAGTAGTGTGCGCTTGGTGCACTGGGATGTGCACATGCTACCGACTAGACCGAGCCTGCAGCCGTGGCGGAGGGAGGAGGAGCACGCGAGGATGAGGCGCAGGGGTGCCCTTGCCCTTGCCATCACGGAGCTGCTACCGAAGAGGCCCATGGATAGGGTTTGGGTTGTCGCCAACGAGGAAGCACGAAGGGAGTGGTGGGGGGCCAAATGTGGACAGAAGTGGATGAGCCGCCCGCACGCGTGGGTTAAAAAGCACGCTTCCACTGGCTGGCTAGTGGGCCCGGTGTCGGTGGTCATTATAAATTGGATGGCGGGTGGTAGTTGGGCGGCTACCAAGTGGGACCGTGGCGGACACCGAGGGGACGCGCGGCACATCCGCCAGCGTCCTGTCCGGCATAATTCAGCGCAATTTCGGGCAGAAAATGGGTTCGCGCGGACGCGAAGCGGACGGTTTTTGAAAATGGGTCGGCGAGTTGGGCCGGTATTTTTGTCCCCGGTGACCCAAACGGACAAAGGCGGACGAAATGGGTCGCCCCATTGGAGTTGCTCTTAAAGTCTTATATTTTGATTTGGAGGGAGTAAAATACTAATTAGGGTCTGCAGTGCAGTATCAAAAAATCAAAAGCATCTAAAAGATGAAAAAATTGGAAAGATGCATTTGCCATTCCTTAAGGACTTGTTAGAGCAACTCTAGCAGAGTCATCTTAAAGAGAGCAACTAGTTGACGAGCGCTCTTTCGGGAGCTTCCCAATGATCACTTGGGGTGAGCTGCCGCCGGCACATGTTGTGTTCTGCATGCTTCCTCCGGATTTTATTTTATTTTTATTTTTTTGCACGCGTTTTCTGCTTTTTAGATGGTTTTTCCCTATTTTTTTCGCTATCCGGTTTTCCACCAGTCTAAAATTTGATATTTTTTGGGCAAAAAACACTTTTTTTTTCTTTCGCGAGGGGCACAGTTTTGCTTCCGTGAGAGGCATGGCCGTGCCCCTCAGAAACAGAAAGAAAAATGTGTTTCTCTTTTTTTTTCCTTCCGTGAGAGGCACGGTTTTGCTTCCACGAGAGGCATGGCCGTGACTCTCGGAAACGAAAAAAATCGTATTTTATCTTTTTTTCCCGTGAAACATGTTTTTGCTTCCGCGAGAGGCACAACCGTGCTTCTCGGAAATTAAAAAAAATGTGTTTTCTCCTCGTTTCTCCCGTGAAGCACGGTTTTGCTTCAACAAGAGGCACGGCCGTGTCTCTCAGAAACGAAAAAATGTGTTCTCTTTTTTTACTTCCACGAGAGGCACGGCTTTGCATCTGTGAGAGGCACGGCTTTGCTTCCGTGAGAGGCACGGGCGTGCCTCTCGGAAATGAAAAAAATGTGTTTTCTCTTTTTTCCGCGAGAGGCACAGTTTTGCTTCCGCAAGAGGCACGGCCGTGTATTATTAGAAACGGAAATAAAATACGTTTTCTCTTCTTTTTTTCCTTCGACGAGAGGCACGGTTTTTCCATCCACGAGTAGCACGGTTTTGCTTCCGTGAGAGGACGGTCGTGCCTCTCGGAAAGGAAAAAACCGTACTCCCGGTTCGATTTTTTTCGTCCGGCCTTTTTCGTGAAAAAACGTTTGTCAAAACTATCAATATAGGGTCTAGTTTTGAAGATCTCGATGAAGGAAATATGCCCTAGAGGCAATAATAAAGTTATTATTTATTTCCTTATATCATGATAAATGTTTATTATTCATGCTAGAATTGTATTAACCGGAAACATAATACAAGTGTGAATAGATAGACAAATAGAGTGTCACTAGTATGCCTCTACTAAGACTAGCTCGTTAATCAAAGATGGTCATGTTTCCTAGCCATGAACAAAAGAGTTGTCATCTGATTAACGGGATCACATCATTAGGAGAATGATGTGATTGACTTGACCCATTCCGTTAGCTTAGCACTCAATCGTTTAGTATGTTGCTATTGCTTTCTTCATGACTTATACAAGTAAAGAGACTTGCCGGTAAAAAGATTGAACTAGGTATTGAGATACCGACGATCGAATCTCGGGCAAGTAACATACCGATGACAAAGGGAACAACGTATGTTGTTATGCGGTCTGACCAATAAAGATCTTCGTAGAATATGTGGGAGCCAATATGAGCATCCAGGTTCCGCTATTAGTTATTGACCGGAGACGTGTCTCGGTCATGTCTACATAGTTCTCGAACCCGTAGGGTCCGCACGCTTAAAGTTTTGATGACGGTTATATTATGATTTTATGAGTTTTGAGGTACCGAATGTTGTTCGGAGTCCCGGATGTGATCACGGACATGATGAGGAGTCTCGAAATGGTCGAGACATGAAGATTGATATATTGTAAGCCTATATTTGGATATCGGAAGTGTTACGTGTGAAATCGATTTTACTGAGTACCGAGGGGTTAGGAACCCCGGGGCTTAATGGGCCATAGTGGGCCTTTGTGGAGAAGAGGAGGCGGCGAGGCAGGGCGCGCGCCTACCCTAGTCCGAATAGGACAAGGAGAGGGGGCGGCGCCCCCCTTTCCTTCCTCTCTCCCTCTCTTTCCCTCTCCACTCCTAATCCAACAAGGAAAAGGGATGGAGTCCTACTCCCGGTGGGAGTAGGACTCCTCCTGGCGCGCCCCCTCCTGGCCGGCCGCACCTCCCCCCCTGCTCCTTTATATATGGGGGCAAGGGGGCACCCTAGAGAAACAACAATTGATCGTTTGATCTTTTAGCCGTGTGCGGTGCGCCCCCTCCACCATAGTCCACCTCGATAATACTATAGCGGTGCTTAGGCGAAGCCCTGCGTCAGTCGAACATCATCATCGTCACCACGCCGTCGTGCTGACAAAACTCTCCCTCAACACTCGGCTGGATCGGAGTTCGAGGGACGTCATCGGGCTAACGTGTGCTGAACTCGGAGGTGCCGTGCGTTGGTACTTGATCGGTCGGATCGTGAAGGCGACGACTACATCAACCGCGTTGTGCTAACGCTTCCGCTTTCGGTCTACAGTGCGTGGACAACACTCTCCTCTCGTTGCTATGCATCACCATGATCTTGCATGTGCGTAGGAAATTTTTTGAAATTACTACGTTCCCCAACAGTGGCATCCGAGCCAGGTTTTATGCGTTGATGTTATATGCACGAGTAGAGCACAAGTGAGTTGTCGGCGATATAAGTCATACTGCTTACCAGCATGTCATACTTTGATTCGGCGGTATTGTTGGATGAAGCGGCCCGGACCGACATCACGCATACGCTTACGGGAGACTGGTTCTACCGACGTGCTTTGCACATAGGTGGCTGGCGGGTGTCAGTTTCTCCAACTTTAGTTGAACCGAGTGTGGCTACGCCCGGTCCTTGCGAAGGTTAAAACAGCATCAACTTGACAAACTATCATTGTGGTTTTTGATGCGTAGGTAAGAACGGTTCTTGCTAAGCCCGTAGTAGCCACGTAAAACTTGCAACAACAAAGTAGAGGACGTCTAACTTGTTTTTGGAGGGCAGGTTGTGATGTGATATGGTCAAGACATGATGCTAAATTTTATTGTATGAGATGATCATGTTTTGTAACCGAGTTATCGACAATGGCGAAGCCATATGGTTGTCGCTTTATTGTATGCAATGCAATCGCCACAGTAATGCTTTACTTTATCACTAAGCGGTAGCGATAGTCGTAGAAGCATAAGATTGGCGAGGCGACAACGATGCTACGATGGAGATCAAGGTGTCGCGCCCGATGGCGATGGTGATCATGATTGCTTGAGGTGGAGATCACAAGCACGAGATGATGATGGCCATATCATATCACTTATATTGATTGCATGTGTTGTTTATCTTTTATGCATCTTATCTTTTATGCACCATTGCCAAAGTTCGTCGTGCCCAGACACCACGTGATGATCGGGTGTGATAAGCTCTACGTCCATCTACAACGGGTGCAAGCCAGTTTTGCACCGCGAGAATACTCGAGTTAAACTTGGCGAGCCTAGCATATGCGAGATATGGCCTCGGAACACCTGAGACCGAAGGTCGGCGTGAATCATATAGTAGATATGATCAACATAGTGATGTTCACCATTGAAAACTACTCCATTTCATGTGATGATCGGTTATGGTTTAGTTGATTTGGATCACGTGATCACTTAGATGATTAGAGGGATGTCTATCTAAGTGGGATTTCTTAAGTAATATGATTAATTGAACTTAAATTTATCATGAACTTAGTACATGATAGTATCTTGCTTGTCTATGTTGATTGTAGATAGATGGCCCGTGTTGTTGTTCGTTGAATTTTAATGCGTTCCTTGAGAAAGCAAAGTTGAAACATGATGGTAGCAATTACACGGACTGGGTCCGTAATTTGAGGATTATCCTCATTCTTGCACGGAAGAATTACGTCACTGGAAGCACCGCTAGGTGTACCACTGCGCCCGACAATCGGAGACATTGTGAATGCACAGCGATCGGCGTGTTGATGACTACTCAATAGTTCGATTGTGCCATGCTACGGCTTAGAACCGGGACTTCAACGATGTTACGAGCGTCATGGAGCATATGAGATGTTCCAGGAGTTGAAGTTAATATTTCAAGCAAATGCCGGATTGAGAGATATGAAGTCTCCAATAAGTTCTACAAGCGCAAGATGGAGGAGAATAGTTACATGGGTGAGCATATACTCAGAATGCCTGGGTATAACAATCACATGATTCAAGCTGGGAGTTAATCTTCCGGATGATAAGCGTCATTGATGTAATTCTTCAATCAACGCCACCAAGCTACAAGAGCTTCGTGATGAACTATAACATGCAAGGGATGGATAAGACGATTCCCGAGCTCTCCGCAATGCCAAAGGCTGCGGAGGTAGAAATCAAGAAGGAGCATCAAGTGTTGATGGTTAATAAGACCACCAGTTTCAAAGAAAAAGGGTAAAGGGAAGAAAAAGGGGAACTTCAAGAAGAATAGCAAGCAACTTGCTGCTCAGGAGAAGAAACCCAAGTCTGGACCTAAGCACGAAGTCTCGAGTGCTTCTCTGCAAGCGGTGGTCACTAGAAGCGGAACTGCCCCAAGTATTTGGCGGATAAGAAGGATGGCAAGGTGAACAAAGGTATATGTGATATACATGTTATTGATTTGTACCTTACGAGCTCGCAGTAGCACACAGGTATTTGATACTGGTTACATTGCTAATATTTGCAACTCGAAACAGGGACTACAGATTAAGCGGACCAGCTAAGGGCGAGGTGACGATGCGGCGTGGGAAAAGGTTCCAAAGTTGATGTGATCGCCAAATCGGCACGCTACCTCTACATCTACCTTCGGGATTAGTATTAGACCTAAATAATTGTTATTTGGTGCCAACGTTGAGCATGAACATTATATCTGGATCTTGTTTGATGCGAGACGGTTCTTCATTTAAATCAGAGAATAATGGTTGTTCTATTTATATGAGTAATATCTTTTATGGTCATGCACCCTTGAAGAGTGGTCTATTTTGATGAATCTCGATAGTAGTGATACACATATTCATAATGTTGACGCCAGAAGATGCAGAGTTGATAATGATAGTGCAACTTATTTGTGGCACTGCCATTTGGGTCATATTGGTGTAAAGCACAAGAAGAAACTCCATACTGATGGACTTTTGGAATCACTTGATTATGAATCACTTGGTACTTTCGAACCATGCCTCATGGGCAAGATGACTAAAACGCCGTTCTCTGGAACTATGGAGCGAGCAACTGATTTGTTGGAGATCATACATACTGATGTGTGTGGTCCAATGAATGTTGAGGCTCGCGGCGGGTATCGTTATTTTCTCACCTTCACAGATGATTTAAGCAGATGTGGGTATTTCTACTTAATGAAGCATAAGTCTGAAACGTTTGAAAAGTTCAAAGAATTTCAGAGTAACAAGAAAATAAAGTTTCTACGATCTGATCGTGGAGGAGAATATTTGAGTTACGAGTTTGGTTTATATTTGAAACAATGCGGAATAGTTTCGCAACTTACGCCACCTGGAACACCGCAGCGTAATGGTGTGTCCGAACGTCGTAATCGTACTTTACTAGATATGGTACGATCTATGATGTCTCTTACTGATTTACCGCTATCGTTTTGGGGTTATGCTTTAGAGACGGCTGCACTCACGTTAAATAGGACACCATCAAAATCCGTTGAGACGACGCCTTATGAACTGTGGTTTGGCAAGAAACCAAAGTTTTCATTTCTTAAAGTTTGGGGCTGCGATGCTTATGTGAAAAAGCTTCAACCTGATAAGCTCGAACCCAAATCGGAAAAATGTGTCTTCATAGGATACCCAAAGGAGACTGTTGGGTACACCTTCTATCACAAATCCGAAGGCGAGACATTTGTTGCTATGAATGGATCCTTTCTAGAGAAGGTGTTTCTCTCGAAAGAAGTGAGTGGGAGGAAAGTAGAACTTGATGAGGTAACCATACCTGCTCCCTTATTGGAAAATAGTTCATCACAGAAACCGGTTCCTATGACATCTATACCAATAAGCGAGGAAGTTAATGATGATGATCATGAAACTTCAAATCAAGTTGTTACTGAACCTCGTAGATCAACCAGAGTAAGATCCGCACTAGAGTGGTACGGTAATCCTGTTCTGGAAGTCATGTTACTAGACCATGATGAACCTATGAACTATGAAGAAGCGATGGTGAGCCCAGATTCTGCAAAATGGCTTGAGGCCCTGAAATCTGAGATGGGATCCATGTATGAGAACAAAGTGTGGACTTTGGTTGACTTGCCCGATGATCGGAAAGCCATAGAGAATAAATGGATCTTCAAGAAGAAGGCGGCAGCGGTAATGTTCACATCTACAAAGCTCTACTTGTTGCGGAAGGTTTTCGACAAGTCCAAGGGGTTGACTACGATGAGACTTTCTCACCAGTAGTGATGCTTAAGTCTGTCCGAATCAAGTTAGCAATTGCCGCATTTTATGATTATGAAATTTGGCAAATGGATGTCAAAACTGGATTCCTGAATGGATTTCGGGAAGAAGAGTTGTATATGATGCGACGAGAAGGTTTTGTCGATCCAAAAGGAGCTAACAAAGTGTGCAAGCTCCAGCGATCCATTTATGGACTGGTGCAAGCCTCTCGGAGTTCGAATAAACGTTTTGATAGTGTGATCAAAGCATATGATTTTATCTGAGACTTTTGGAGAAGCACAGTATTTACAAGAAAGTGAGTGGGAGCTGTGTAGCATTTCTAATATTATATGTGGGTGACATATTGCTGATTGGAAATGATATACAATTTCTGGATAGCATAAAAGGGTACTTGAATAAGAGTTTTTCAATGAAAGACCTCGGTGAAGCTGCATACATATTGGGCGTCAAGACCTATAGAGATAGATCAAGACGCTTAATTGGACTTTCACAAAGCACATACCTTGACAAAGTTTTGAAAAAGTTCAAAATGGATCAAGCAAAGAAAGGTTTCTTGCCTGTGTTATAAGGTGTGAAGTTGAGTCAGACTCAATGTCCGACCACTGCAGAAGACAGAGAGAAAATGAAAAGTGTTCCCTATGCTTCAGCCATAGGCTCTAACATGTATGCAATGCTGTGTAGCAGACTGATGTGTGCCTTGCTATTAGCTTAGCGAGGGGAGGTACCAAAGTAATCCAGAGTGGATCCTTGGACAGCGGTCAAGAACATCCTAAAATACGAAAATGACTAAGGATATGTTTCTCGTTGATGGAGGTGACAAAGAGCTCGTCGTAAATGGTTACATCGATGCAAGCTTTGACACTGATCCGGACGATTCTAAATCGCAAACTGGATACATGTTTATATTGAACGGTGGTCTTTGTCGGTTGGTGCAGTTCTAAACAAAGCATCGTAAGCGGGATCTACGTGTGAAGCGGAGTACATAGCTGCTTGGAAGCAGCAAATGAAGGAGTCTGGATGAAGGAGTTCATATCCGATCTAGGTGTCATACCTAGTGCATCGGGTCCAATGAAAATCTTTTGTGACAATCTTGGTGCAATTGCCTTGGCAAAGGAATCCAGATTTCACAAGAAGAACCAAGCACATCAAGAGGCGCTTCAATTCCATCCGGGATCAAGTCTAGAGTGGGAGACATAGAGATTTGCAAGATACTTACTAATCTTAATGTTGCAGACCCGTTGACTAAGCCTCTCTCACGATCAAAACATGATCGACACCAAGACTCCATGGGTGTTAGAATCATTACTTTATAATCTAGATTATTGACTCTAGTGCAAGTGGGAGACTGAAGGAAATATGCCCTAGAGGCAATAATAAAGTTATTATTTATTTCCTTATATCATGATAAATGTTTATTATTCATGCTAGAATTGTATTAACCGGAAACATAATACATGTGTGGATACATAGACAAACAGAGTGTCACTAGTATGCCTCTACTAAGACTAGCTCGTTAATCAAAGATGGTTATGTTTCCTAGCCATGGACAAAAGAGTTGTCATTTCATTAACGGGATCACATCATTAGGAGAATGATGTGATTGACTTGACCCATTCCGTTAGCTTAGCACTCGATCGTTTAGTATGTTGCTATTGCTTTCTTCATGACTTATGCAAGTTCCTACGACTATGAGATTATGCAACTCCCATTTACCGGAGGAACGCTTTGTGTGCTACCAAACGTCAGGTGCTCTACAGGTGTCTCCAAAGGTACTTGTTGGGTTGGCGTATTTCTAGATTAGGATTTGTCACTCCGATTGTCGGAGAGGTATCTCTGGGCCCTCTCGATAATACACATCACTTAAGCCTTGCAAGCATTGCAACTAATGAGTTAGTTGCGGGATGATGTATTACGGAACGAGTAACGAGATTGAACTAGGTATTGAGATACCGACGATCGAATCTCGGGCAAGTAACATACCGATGACAAAAGGAACAACGTATGTTGTTATGTGGTCTGACCGATAAAGATCTTCGTAGAATATGTAGGAGCCAATATGGGCATCCAGGTTCCGCTATTGGTTATTGACGGAGGCGTGTCTCGGTCATGTCTACATAGTTCTCGAACCCGTAGGGTCCACGCTAAAGTTTCGATGTGGTTATATTATGAGTTTATGAGTTTTAATGTACCGAAGGTTGTTCGGAGTTCTGGATTTGATCACGGACATGACGAGGAGTCTCGAAATGGTCGAGACATGAAGATTGATATATTGGAAGCCTATATTTGGATATCGGAAGTGTTCCAGGTGAAATCGGGATTTTACGGAGTACCGAGGGGTTACCGGAACCCCTCGGGGGCTTAATGGGCCATAGTGGGCCTTAGCGGAGAAGAGGAGAGGCGGCCAAGGCAGGGCCGCGCGCCCCTCCCCTCCTAGTCCGAATAGGACAAGGAGAGGCGGCGCCCCCTTCCTTCCTCTCTCCTCCTCTTTCCCCTCCACTCCTAATCCAACAAGGAAAGGGAGGAGTCCCTCTGCCGGTGGGAGTAGGACTCCTCTGTGCGCCCCTCTGGCCCGGCCGCACCTCCCCTTGCTCCTTTATATAAGGGGCAGGGGCACCCTAGAAGAAACAACAATTGATCGTTTGATCTTTTAGCTGTGTGCGGTGCCCCTCCACCATAGTCCACCTCGATAATATCAGAAGCGGTGCTTAAGGCGAAGCCCTGCGTCGATAGAACATCATCATCGTCACCACGCCGTCGTCTTGTGAAACTCTCCCCTCAACACTCGGCTGGATCGGAGTTTGAGGGACGTCATCGAGCTGAGCGTGTGCTGAACTCGGAGGTGTCGTGCGTTCGGTACTTGATCGGTCGGATCGTGAAGACGTCTGACTACATCATCAACCGCGTTGTGCTAACGCTTCCGCTTCCGGTCTCACGAGGGTACATGGACAACACTCTCCCTCTCGTTGCTATGCATCACCATGATCTTGCGTGTGCGTAGGAAATTTTTGAAATTACTACGTTACCCAACACTCGGACACGAAATTCAAAGGTGAAAAGCAGTTCGAGATTTGGATGCCGCGACTTGAGAGATAAAACTTTTGAATAAGCGGATCTCTGAAAAGGAAGAACTCCCCAGGTGGCGACAAGTGGTGCACTCCCATGTTGCAACAAGTGGTGCACATGCAGTACGCCACTTGTCGCAATATGAGGAGGTGAGAATGATTTTCGAAAGAAGTACTCCTTAATTAGTGATTTCGTATCTTCAGGCTAAATCACCATAACAATGCTCGGTTTGGTGATCGGGCATCAAAAAGGTGTAGCAAAGCCGCCTGCTAGCCTCTTAGGGTGTGTTTGGTTGCAGTCATGAGATGGAATGTCACGGGTCGGACCCGTCCCTAGGCCTCGTTCTAGTGTTTGGTATACGCCTGGAACGGAAACCAACTGGTTCCCAGAAACCGAATATCCCTCTCGAGATCACGGAATGCGCTGTACCTCGAATTGAGGCGAACCACGGAACAGTCGTTCTCCACGCACTCCTGCAACCCCTATCGCCTCTCCCTTTACAGACACGGCGGCCCGAGTAGCAGCGGCTCTGGAGGGGAAGAAGCGGCCGGCGGGCAAGAGACGATAGCTCTGGATGGAGGCGAGAGGCGGCGGGCATCGAGACGGCGGCTGATGTCTACTACACAACCTTCTTCTTGTAGACGTTGTTGGGCCTGCAAGTGCACAGGTTTGTAGGACAGTAGCAAATTTCCCTCAAGTGGATGACCTAAGGTTTATCAATCCGTGGGAGGCATGGGATGAAGATGGTCTCTCTCAAACAACCCTGCAACCAAATAACAGAAAGTCTCTTGTGTCCCCAACACACCCAATACAATGGTAAATTGTATAGGTGCACTAGTTCGGCAAAGAGATGGTGATAAAAGTGCAATATGGATAGTAGATAAAGGTATTTGTAATCTGAAATAATAAAAACAGCAAGGCAACTAAAATTGAGCGTAAACGGTATTGCAATGATAGGAAACAAGGCCTAGGGTTCATACTTTCACTAGTGCAAGTTCTCTCAACAATAATAACATAGATAGATCGTATAACAATCCCTCAACATGCAACAAAGAGTCACTCCAAAGCCACTAATAGCGGAGAACAAGCGTAGAGATTATGGTAGGGTACGAAACCACCTCAAAGCTATTCTTTCGGATCGATCTATTAAAGAGTTCGTACTAGAATAACACCTTAAGACACAAATCAACCAAAACCCTAATGTCACCTAGATACTCCATTGTCACCTCAAGTATCCGTGGGCATTATTATACGATATGCATCACACAATCTCAGATTCATCCAACCAACACAAAGTACTTCAAAGAGTGCCCCATAGTTTCTACCGGAGAGTCAAGAACGTGTGCCAACCCCTATGCATAGGTTCATGGGCGGAACCCGCAAGTTGGTCACCAAAACATACATCAAGTGGCACATGATATCCCATTGTCACCACAGATAAGCACATCAAGACACACATCAAGTGTTCTCTTAAAAGACTCAATCCGATAAGATAACTTCAAGAGGGAAACTCAATTCATCACAAGAGAGTAGAGGGGGAGAAACATCATAAGATCCAACTACAATAGCAAAGCTCGGGATACATCAAGATCGTGCCATAGAGGGAACACGAGAGAGAGAACACGAGAGAGAGAGAGAGAGAGAGAGAGAGATCAAACACATAGCTCTTTGGTACATACCCTCACCCCGAGGGTGAACTACTCCCTCCTCGTCATGGAGAGCGCCGGATGATGAAGATGGCCACCGGTGATGGGTTCCCCGGCGAAGGTCTTGAACGGACTCGAGAGGTTTTCGGTGGCTGAGAGGCTTGCGGCGCGGAACTCCCGATCTATCTTGATATTCGATGTTTTTAAGGTACGAGGAATATATGGGCGAAAGAAGTCGGTCGGGGTGCTCGAGGGGTCCACGAAGGGCGAGCGCGCCAGTGATGAGGCGCCCCCTATCTCTCAGCCTCCTCGAGGATCTTTTGACTTGAACTCCAAGTCTCCAGGATGATATTCTTCCCAAAAATAACTCTGCCGAAGGTTTCATTCCATTTTGACTCCGTTTGATATTCCTTTTCCTCGAAATACTGAAACAGGCAATAAAAGCGACAATATGAAATTTGGGCCTCCGGTTAATAGGTTAGTCCCAAAAGTAATATAAAAGTTTATAATAAAGCCCATAATCATTCAAAACACATACTAATATAGCATGGAACAATAAAAAATTATTGATACGTTGGAGACGTATCAAGCATCTAAGCTTAATTCACCTTTCGTCCTCGAGTAGGTAAATGATGAAAACAGAATTTTTGATGTGGAATGCTACCTAGCATAATTCATTGTAATTTTCTTTATTGTGGCATGAATGTTCAGATCCAAACGAATACAAAATAAAAGTTCATATTTATAAAAGAAATAGTAACTCTTCAAGCATACTAATCAAAGTAATCATGTCCTCTCAAAATAGCATGGCAAAAGAAAGTTCATCCCTACAAAATCATATAGTTAGGCTATGCTTCATTTTCGTCACATAAAGATGTTCCCAACTTCTATACCCCGATGACAAGCCAAGCAATTGTTTCATACTTAAATAATCTCAAACTTTTTCAACCTTCACGCAATACATGAGCGTGAGCCATGGATATAGCACTATGGGTGGAATAGAATATGATGATGGGGATTGTGTGGAGAAGACAAAAAAGGAGAAAGTCTCACATTGACGAGGATAATCAACGGGCTATGGAGATGCCCATCAATTGATATCAACTTGAGGAGTAGGGATTGCCATGCAACGGATGCACTAGAGCTATAAATGAATGCTCAACAAAAGAAAACTAGTGGGTGTGCATCCAACTTGCTTGCTCACGAAGACCTAGGGCATTTGAGGAAGCCCATCGTAGGAATATACAAGCCAAGTTCTATAATGAAAAATTCCCACTAGTATGAAAAAAGACAACTTATGAGACTCACTATATGAAAAACATGATGCTACTTTGAAGCACAATATATGAGACTCACTATATGAAGAACAAGGTGCTACTTTGAAGCACAAGTGTGGAAAAAAGAGATAGTAACTGTAACATCCCAAATTTCCTATTTGGAATGTTTTACAATTATAGCTAAGCATCCTATGCATCCTGTTTGAACTTGAATGCCATTTGAAGTTTCAGAGAATTTTGAGTTTTGAATTGAATTTCAAACTTTGGCATGTGGGAAACATTTCAAAAACTAAGCTTTGATAAATACTTGATCAAAAGTATGAGAGGAGCAAACATGACACTCCAAAAATATCAGAGGAAAACATTGCCAAAAGATTTGGATTCAAATCTGAATTTTATTTGAATTTGAAAAAAATGGATTTTTATAAAGTTTGGATTTTGCCTTTGGAAAAAAATGTTCAAATGAAAGGGAATATTCCCCTGATCATTTTGGTATATATATACCCTATATAAAATATTTATAGATACTGTTTTATTTTTGTTTTTGTTTTATTTAAAAATAAAGAAAAAACCCCCAGGCGCCAGAACCACCCGAGCCCGGCCACGCACCCTCCTCCTCACTTTGGCCCGGCCAGTAGCCATTAGCCCAGCCGACCCGACCGAGCCGGCCCGGCTCAGCCCACCCTACTTGAAACCCGTGAGGCCCGGCCACCCGCTCGATCTCGCCCCTCTCTCTCTCCGACCGTGGGCCCGCCCATCTCCTTCCCTCGCCCACGCCACGACCTCATGGGAGATCGTGGGATCCGAAGGATCCGGGATCCCCGATCGCCCGATCCTTCGAGCTCGCGGGACCCCAGGCTATAAAGCCGAGCCCTCCGCACCCCATTCCCCCCTAGCCTCATGGGACCCTCTCCTCTCCTCCCAGAGCTCACCGGGTCCCGAGCTCGCCATGCCCTCAAAGTCGCCCAAGCGGCTTCTAGTCCACCCCGACCTCCCAACACCACCCGAACCACCCCGTGCTCCTCCGCATCTCCCAGGCAGTCGCCGGGAGCTCATGGCCTTGACGCCCGGCCTTGCACTCTCGCCGCCATGCGCCCGTCCGAGTCCAGGTAAGTCACCAGCATCGCCCTCCCGTCCGATCCTAGATCTGGGGCTAGGATTAGAAACCCCAGAAGGGTTAGGTTTTATTCATAAAACCGGCCGGTTCGATCGGTTTAGTTTTAGTTTAGGTTTCTATTTTTAGGCCGGTTCGTTTAGTTTTAAACCTAGGCCCGTTTAGACTAAGTTACGCCTGAGTGCCAGTATAGGCCCATTAGGCCTTTTCTTTTAGTTTGAATTTTTACATTTTAGCCAGAATAGTTTACATTTTTCAAAAATGTATATCTTTTATTCTGTTTAATATTTTAGATGATTCTTTTTTGTTGGATTGCAAATTTTCTATAGTTTCTGTAGAATATATATTTAGCTATGTTAAAAATAATTAAAATGGCTTTATTTTAGTTTTAGTCAGAATAGTAAATCTGCTATAACTTTAGTTAGAAAAATTATTTTTGCATGATTCCTTTTGCCCCAACTTTATTTTGTCATTGCCAAACCCTAGAAATTAACTTTGGTATTTTAGGATTAATAAATAATTAATTTTAATCAGAATCCTATTAATCCTAATTAATTAACTAGTTCTGTTTTCCTATTAAATTAATTAGTAAATTAATTTATTTTAACTTGTGATTAGTTATTCTAGGTTAGTTTCTGTCATCCTAATAGTTGAACTTTTATTTATAATTAATAAAAGCTTTTAAATTATTTTCTTAATAGAAATTGGATTAGACCTAAAATGAGTTTTATAATAGCTTTTTAATTAATTCTTTTTGCTCCTAGTTGCTTAGTGAATCCTTTTCTGTTAAGTTAACCTAAAACCATGATTAGGTTATTTTAAGAAATTTTTGTTATATAAAAACTATTTTAGTTATTGTTTGGAGTAGGAAAAACTTTGAGTGGATTTTCTTTGAGATTTTCTTTTGGATTTGGTTTTGATTGTTTTGTTGTGTTATGTTACTTTTGTTATGTTGTGTGATCCTATTACTTTGTGCTTATTGTGTTATTGTTTGTCTCGGTAGAGTTTCAGTCTGAAGCTTGCTACTCTGACTCTTTAGCTTCTGAGGATCATCGGCAAGGCAAGTCTTGATCATGTTATTTCTATACCTATGTTTTTGTGCATTAGTAGTTGTCACCACCCCACCATGCATGCAGTGGTGAAATCTTGAAGTCATTAAACTTGAGTAGTATCATGTGGTAGGATGAACCAATCCCCTTGTTACCATGACCGGGACGTAGTAGTTACTTTGCTATGCTCGTAGAGCGGGTTTTGGGTATGAGTGATATTCATAAGCAAGATGTGAGAGTCAATGATGATGACAACCCCATGAACTACAATGATCAAGATGGACTTGGAAAATCACTCTTTGGGTGGAGGGCGGTTTGCCGGGCACCTGGAGAACCCAGTGGTGGCGGGATGCATGGAGAAGCGCCATGACATCCTGCGGAAAGCTTCACCCAGCCACAAAGAGAAGGATGGATGCCCCATGACCGGAAGCTTACCAATGTACCGCAAGCCATTATGGGCTCTGGCTGGGTTGACCCTAGTAGTAATGACTGGTGGGCCGGTACTACGAGATGTAGAAGAACGGTAGGATTGGATGGAGTACAGCGGTAGCAGAAGAACTCTTTGGAAGACCTGTTTCATTCGTCCGTCTTCAAACACCATGAAGTGCGAAGACTTTAAAAGGAGGGAATGATTCTTATGGGAAAGTCGCAAACCTCTGCAGAGTTTAAAGATCTAATCGATTAGCCGTGTCCCGATTCACGGACATTTGAGCCTCTGGAACTTGGAAGTATTCGGATATCTCAACACTGAAACTAATGAATTAATCTGAGGGGTTTATGACTTAATAATTTGGGAGCGAGATATTGGTTGGCGGAACCATCTCAATAACTACCAACAATTGTAGTAAATTGCAAACAAGTCCTTTGTAGTAGGATAAAATTGGCTTCATAAAATGATGAAACTTAGAGCTCCACAGCCAAAATGCATATAGTGTAGTAACTTTATTATTGTTATTCTTCATGACTTGCCGACTTATTCCAAAAGCTGACCTACATGGTACTGCAACGTCTTATGTTGCGAGAGGTATATTCGATCGAGGAGTGAGGCTACGCTCCGCTTAGCGATTGCCCTTTGGAGTCGGATGGACTCGCTTTACCTTCGGCCTTCCATGACATTAGTAGTTTATTTCTCATGAGTTGGCCTTGAGCCGAATTTATTCCCTTGTAATAAAGACTCTATATGAGAATCGTGTAATAAAATTCAGGTGTGATTGAACTTTGATTACTTTATCGATGTCTTGTGAGTACCGGCATGATCTTGGGATGGCATGCATACGGAGATTTGACCGATTTTGGGTCAGGTCGCTTCTGAGAGATGGTATCGAGCACTGTTGACCGTAGGATCGTAACCCCTAGGATCGGAAAGCCATTAGCGAGAGACCATTTACTTTAACTCCTTTTCATTCCGTAATTCTCCCTGTCCAATTCTGACTCTTCTCCTATTTTCAACATTCTAGATGGCCGCCGAGTTCACCCCGGTTTGCTACGGAGTTTTGCGGCCCGATGAGGCGATGCCCTTGGCGGAAGCTGGTCCGGATGGTGAAGAAGCTGAAGATAGCTCGCCCTCGATCACCGGGAAGCCAACCAATGCACTTCCGACGGACACCCGCTCTGAGTTGAAGTGCATATCCCGGGGAGAACCTTCGGAGGACACACGAGCCTATTGACTTTGAGTTCACCGAGTTCAAGCTGGATCATCGGAAGGGGCGTGGCGATCTATCGAGACCTTGGACATCTCGAGAGGGAGAATCTGAGGCGAGCTCGATCCTCGAGACCTCGCCATGGTTTCTCGCAGGGCAAGGAATGGAGATATCATCCGTACCCGTCGAGGGCGATTCCATTCTCTCTTATGTCCGGGACTTGGAGTGTCTTCTCGTGAAGCGGAGATTCGGACTACGCCGTAACTTCGAAGACACACGGAAGCTTTTGTTCCATGAATCGAATCTGGAGGAGAAGGCACGCGCAGACTTCCTTGGCCATGAGGAAGAAATCACGGACTTCATGGAGATAGTCGACGACACGAAGATGAAGCTTGCAGCGATAGAGGAAAAGATGGACTTGGGAGAGGACCTTTATCCGAGTGGAGATGAAGGACCCCTCGTGAGCAATGATCGGGATTTCGAAGGGAGTACCACTGAAGGAAACCCCAAGAGGAGGCGCCACAGATGAAGACTTTTAGTCGACCACCATGTTATCTTTTTTTTTTTCGTCGATCAGTTAGGCGATGTTTTCCTTCGATTAGTCATGAGCTTTTGTAATCGAGTTTAAACCATGTTTGAGTGGAATGAATAAATGATTGGTGTGTTATATGATTGTGCATTCATATGGGTAGTGTTATTCCTCATAGACCATTGTTCTATTCTAATTTCTCATCCACTCCAAAACACCAGATGCCTCCGAGGCGTGACCTTTGGTTTCGCTTGGAGCTCACCCAACTGCTCGGCCAGCGAGAATGCCTTGTAATGCAGCTCCTTATTCGTAATCGAACAACACCGCCAACAATCCACCGCCACCACCCACCGTGGACAACTTGACTCGATTTACGAGGTTGAATCCGCGGTGTTCTCTAGTAGCACCGAGCCAATTGTGGCTGATGATTGGCTCCGCAAAGTCGGAAGAGAGCTAGTCACCGTTGGATGCACCGATCTTTGAGAAGGTGCGCTTTTGCACATCAACTTGATGGACCTGCAGCTTCTTGGTGGGAGAACTACACCGCCACTTATCCCATTGGTGCTATCACATGGGATCAGTTCAACCAGCCTTCCGCCTTTGCTCATGTCTCACCGGAGCCATGAGTGCGAAGAAGCGTGAGTTCCGCAACTTCACGCCAGGGAACCGTCTTGTGGCACAAAGACGTGGATGAATTCAGCAAGCTTGCTCGCTATGCCCTGATGATGTGGCCACAGATGCCGCCAAGCGGGAGAAGTTCCTCGAGGACTCAATGATGAACCGGCATGCAGCTTGTGGTGGCTACCTTCAACAATTACCAGGAGCTGGTAGACAAGGCCACCATACTTGAAGGCAAGCAGCAGCAGATAGAAAGCCGCAAGCGGAAGTACAGCCAGGGGAAGCACAACTCGGGAGCTCGTGAAGCCCCGCTATGCACCATACTCGGGAGGGCACACCCATCATAACCATGGAGGTCATAACCATGGAGGAAATGGGAACAACCGCAACCAGGACAACAAGTCGAGGCCATGGCAATGGCAATGGCAATGGTAATGGCAATCAGCACCGTTCTGCCCGACTCCGAAGGATCTGAGCCACATCACTGTTTCAAGTGCCGGAAGGCGGGGCACTATGCCACCGATCGCCCGGAGGCCAAGCGGAGAATGGAAATGGCAACGGAGGCTCGTGAAGAAGCCCTAACCCGTTCCCTCGTGCTCGGGTGAACCACATCGACGTGGAGGACGTCTATGATCAGCCAGACAATGTGGTTGGTAAGTTTTTATTGAATTCACGTTCCATATTGGTACTCTTTGATTCTGGTGCAACGCATTCATTCATATCAAGGGTAGTTGTGGAAAAGTACGGATTGCGCACTAGAACCCTGAGAAGCCCTCTCGCCGGGCCCGCAGGAGGAGAAATGATGGCGAGCTTAGGCTGTCATGCAACCCTCAACATCGGGAACCATAAATTTCCCAGACCTCATAGTGTTGGAAACCGGACCTTGGATGTAATCCTAGGCATGGATTAGTTGGCGAAGTTTGAAGGGAACATAGGCTGCCCGCAAGTCTATTCTCGGCCACCACCGGGCGAGAAGAGGATCAAGTATGTAGCCGAGCATAGCCGGATGAAGAATCAGTGCATTCCCTCACGGGGAGTTGTTCAGAGGAAGTGCCAAGTAGTGCAAGACTTTCCCGATGTTTTTCGGAGGAATTACCAGAATGCCACCGGACGGGGACATTGAATTTCTGATTGAGTTGTTGCCCGTACAGCCCCAATATCCAAGAGACCTTATCGGATGCCACCGAGCGATTTGAAGGAGATCAAGAACCAAATTAATGAGCTATTGGAGAAGGGATATATTCGGCCAAGCTCATCACCTTGGGGAGCCCCAGTTCTTTTGGTAGATAAGAAGGATGGAACCTTGAGAATGGTTGTTGATTATCGATTCGTTGAACGACGTGACCATCAAGAACAAGTACCCTCTACCGATGATTAATGATTTATTTGATCAGCTAGTTGGAGCCAAGGTATTCTCCAAGATCGATCTTGATCAGGGTATCATCGATTGAAGATCCGTGAAAAGGATATACCCAAAACAGCATTCACTACCGGTATGGTTTATATGAGTATACCGTCATGTCGTTTGGATTGACTAATGCTCCTGAATACTTCATGAATTTGATGAAAAAGGTATTTATGGAATATCTGGACAAGTTTGTCGTGGTGTTCATCGATGATATACTGATTTTCTCCAAGAGCGAGGAAGAGCATAAGGAACATTTTGCGTCTAGTTCTGGAGAAACTTGAACATCGCCATTGTATGCCAAGTTCGATGTAAATGTGAATTCTGGCTGAAGGAAGTCGGATTCCTCGGACATGTTATTTCAGGAGAAGGAATAGCGATTGACCCCACCAAGGTTGTATCGATCACCGATTGGCGGTCACCCACCTCGATCAAGGAGATCCGCATGATTTCCTCGGACTCGCGAGGATATTATCGGAGGTTTATTGAGAATTTCTCGAAGATTGCCAAACCCATGATCGAAAAGTTGAAGAAGGAAGCCAAGTATGTTTGGACCGAGGCTTGTGAAGCCGGTTTCGGGAATTGAAGAAAGCGTTTGAATTCTGACCCGATCTTGATTTTGCCGGACATACACAAGGATTACCAGGTATATTGTGACGCTTCTCGTCAAGGACTCGAAGGAGTACTCATGCAGGAAGGAAAAGTTGTAGCTTATACCTCTAGACAGCTACGGCCTCATGAGATGAACTATGCCACGCATGATTTGGAGTTAGCAGCTGTAGTGCACTCAAGACACAGAGACATTTCCTCGCCGGAAACCGTTGTGATGTTTATACTGAGATCACAAGAGCTTGAAATATATTTTCACGCAGAAGGAATTGAACCTCGAGCGGAGGAGATGGCTAGAATTGATAAAGGACTATGACATGAGATTGCATTACCACCCGGTAAGGCTAATGTTGTAGCAGATGCTTTGAGCCGTAAGAGTTATGTGAATACTCTTACGGCGGAGGATTACCCAGAGTTAGTCGATGACCTCGGAGATCTCCATTTGGAGATAGTTCCAGAGGATTTGTTGCAACTCTGGAAAGTACAGTCCACTTTGGCCGAAAGGATTCGTGAAGCCCGAGAAGTCGGACAAGGGAATTGATGAGATAAAGCAAAAGATGGAGGAAGGAAAAGCTAAAGGATTCCGTAAGGATGAACACGGAACTATATGGTTTGAGGATGCGTATTATGTGCCCAATGATCCCGAACTCGGGAAGCTAATTCTTGAGGCTCATGATTCACCGTACTCGATTCACCCGGCAACACCAAGATGTACACGGATTTGAAGCAAAGTTTACGGTGGACAGGTATGAAGAAGGAAATTGCCGAGTATGTAGCCGTATGCGATGTTTGTCAGCAGTGAAAGGCGTAACATCGAAAGCCAGCGAGGTTACTTCAACCTTTGCCGATTCGATTAGAAATGGGAGAAACTTGGTATGGATTTCATCACTGCAGGATTACCCGGGACCCGTTCGGTTATGATTCCATCTGGGTAGTGGTTGATCGTTTGACCAAGGTAGCTCACTTCATTCCCGTGAAGACTACCTATACCAGTGCTAAGTTGGCCAAGATATACATGACCAGGATCGTGGAAGTGCGCATGGAGTTCCGAGGAGTATCGTGTATGCGATAGAGGAACACAGTTTACCTCAAAGTTTTGGAATCGATTGCATGAAACTTTGGAGTGCGAGGCTGGAATTCGATCTGACTTTTCATCCACACACAGATGGATGCACCGAGAGAGTCAATCAGATTACGGAGGACATGTTGAGAGCTTGTGTGCTAGACTATGGGTCTAGCTGGGATGATAATTTGCCATCGCAGAAGTTCTCGTACAACAACAGTTATCGATCCGGTTTGAAGATGGCCCCTTCAAGCTCTATCACGGAAGGAGGTGCGAGAACACCATTCTTTGTGGGATAGTGTTGGAGATCGATCACTTTTCGGTTCCGATCTTATCAAGGATTCGAAAGAAAGTCAAGCTGATTCGAGACAGGCTCAAGATAGCACAGATCAAAGACGGAAGAGTTATGCCGACAAAGAAGCGCAAGGAGGTAACTTACAAGTCGGAGACCGAGCATATCTTCGTGTGTCTCACTTCGTGGAATCAAGAGGTTTGGAGTCAAAGGAAAGTTAGCACCCGATTCATTGGCCCATACAAAATCCTCGAGCGTCGTGGAGAGGTTGCGTACAAGTTGGAATTGCCGGAAGGATTGTCCGGAGTTCATGATGTCTTCCATGTTTCTCGGTGAAGAAGTGCCATGCCGAGCATGGCCGATGTTCCGTTGAGAGACACCGTGCCCCTAGAGGCCATACAACTTGACAAAGTGATCGACTTACAAGGAGAAACCCGTCCGTATTCTCGAGACCGCAAGCAGAGTCACCCGCAAAGAAGGTCATCAAATTTTGCAAGGTGTGTGGAGTCACCACACCGAGGAAGAAGCCACACAGGAACGAAGAAAGATCTTCGTCGAGACCATCCGCACCTATTTGCTAGCCAACCCGAATCTCGAGGGCGAGATTCATCTTAAGGTGGTAGGTTTGTAACATCCCAAATTTCCTATTTGGAATGTTTTACAATTATAGCTAAGCATCCTATGCATCCTGTTTGAACTTGAATGCCATTTGAAGTTTCAGAGAATTTTGAGTTTTGAATTGAATTTCAAACTTTGGCATGTGGGAAACATTTCAAAAACTAAGCCTGATAAATACTTGATCAAAAGTATGAGAGGAGCAAACATGACACTCCAAAATATCGGAGGAAAACATTGCCAAAAGATTTGGATTCAAATCTGAATTTTATTTGAATTTGAAAAAATGGATTTTTATAAAGTTTGGATTTTGCCTTTGGAAAAAATGTTCAAATGAAAGGGAATATTCCTGATCATTTTGGTATATATATACCCTATATAAAATATTTATAGATACTGTTTTATTTTTTTGTTTTGTTTTATTTAAAAAATAAAGAAAAACCCCGGGCGCCCGGCCAGCCACCCCAGGCCCGGCCAGTGCCGCACCCTCCCTCCCTTTGGCCCGGCCAGTAGCTGGCCAGCCGAGCAGCCGACCGGCCCGTGCTCAAGCCACCCCTCGAAACCCGTGAAACCGGCCACCGCTTCGATCTCGCCCTCTCTCTCTCACCGACCAGTGGGCCCCGCCCCATCTCCTTCCCCACTCGCCCACGCCACGACCTCGCTGGAGATCGGCCGGATCCCGAAGGATCCAGGATCCCCGATCGCCCGATCCCTTCCAAGCTCATGGGACCCCAGGCTATAAAGCCGAGCCCTCCGCACCCCATTCCCCTAGCCTCGCGGACCCCTCTCCCTCTCCTCCCGAGCTCACTGGAGTCCAGAGCTCGCCACCGCCCGCCAAAGTCGCCGCCACGACGCTCTAGTCCACCTCAGGCCCTCCCAACACCACCGAACCACCCGTGCTCCTCGCATCTCCCCGACGAAGTCGCCGGGAGCTCGCCGGCCTTGGGGCCCAAGACTCTCGCCGCCGCCCGCTGTCAGCCGGAGTCCGGTGAAGTCACTGCATCGCCCTCCCGTCCGATCCTAGATCTAGGGCTAGGATTAGAAACCCCGAAGGGTTAGGTTTTATTCATAAAACCGGCCGGTTCCGATCGGTTTAGTTTTAGTTTAGGTTTCTATTTTTAGGCCGGTTCGTTTAGTTTAAACCTAGGCCCGTTTAGACTAAGTTACGCCTAGTGCACAGTATAGGCCCATTAGGCCTTTTTCTTTTTAGTTTGAATTTTCTGTTTTAGCCGAATAGTTTACATTTTCAAAATGTATATCTTTTATTCTGTTTAATATTTTTAGATGATTCTTTTTTGTTGGATTGCAAATTTTCTATAGTTTCTGTAGAATATATATTTAGCTATGTTAAAAATAACTAAAATGGCTTTATTTTAGTTTTAGTCAGAATAGTAAATCTGCTATAACTTTAGTTAGAAAAATTATTTTTGCATGATTCCTTTTGCCCCAACTTTATTTTGTCATTGCCAAACCCTAGAAATTAACTTTGGTATTTTAGGATTAATAAATAATTAGTTTTAAGCAGAATCCTATTAATCCTAATTAATTAACTAGTTCCTGTTTTCCTATTAAATTAATTAGTAAATTAATTTATTTTTAACTTGTGATTAGTTATTCTAGGTTAGTTTCTGTCATCCTAATAGTTGAACTTTTTATTTATAATTAATAAAAGTTTTTAAATTATTTTCTTAATAGAAATTGGATTAGACCTAAAATGAGTTTTATAATAGCTTTTTAATTAATTCTTTTTGCTCCTAGTTGCTTAGTGAATCCTTTTCTGTTAAGTTAACCTAAAACCATGATTAGGTTATTTTAAGAAATTTTTGTTATATAAAAACTATTTTAGTTATTGTTTGGAGTAGGAAAAACTTTGAGTGGATTTTTCTTTGAGATTTTCTTTTGGATTTGGTTTTGATTGTTTTGTTGTGTTATGTTACTTTTGTTATGTTGTGTGATCCTATTACTTTGTGCTTATTGTGTTATTGTTTGTCTCGGTAGAGTTTTAGAGTCTTGAAGCTTGCTACTACGACTCTTTAGCTTACGAGGATCATCGAAGGCAAGTCTTGATCATGTTATTTCTATACCTATGTTTTTGTGCATTAGTAGTTGTCACCACCCCACCATGCATGCGATAGTGAAATCTTGAAGTCATTAAACTTGAGTAGTATCATGTGGTAGGATGAACCAATCCCCTTGTTACCATGACCCCGGGGACGTAGTAGTTACTTTGCTATGCTCGTGAAGACGGGTTTTGGGTATGAGTGATATTCATAAGCAAGATGTGAGAGTCAATGATGATGACAACCCCATGAACTACAATGATCAAGATGGACTTGGAAAATCACTACTTTGGGTGGAGGACGGTTGGCCGGGCACCTGGAGAACCCAGTGGTGGCGGGATGCATGGAGAAAGCGCCATGACATCCTGCGGAAAGCTTCACCCAGCCACAAAGAGAAGGATGGATGCCCCATGACCGAAGCTTACTGTGCAAGCCCGCAAGCCATTATGGGCTCTGGCTGGGTTGACCCTAATGTAGTAATGACTGGTCGGGCCAATTTTCTGAGATGTAGAAGAAACGGTAGGATTGGATGGAGTACCGCGGTAGCGGAAGAACTCTTTGGAAGACCTGTTTCATTCGTCCGTCTTCAAACACCATGAAGTGCGAAGACTTTAAAAGGAGGAATGATTCTTGCGGGAAAGTCATGAAACCTCTGCAGAGTTTAAAGATCTAATCGATTAGCCGTGTCCCCGATTCACGGACATTTGAGCCTCTGGAACTTGGAAGTATTCGGATATCTCAACACCTGAAACTAATGAATTAATCTGAGGGTTTATGACTTAATAATTTGGGAGCGAGATATTGGTTGGCGGAACCATCTCAATAACTACCAACAATTGTAGTAAATTGCAAACAAGTCCACTTTGTAGTAGGATAAAATTGGCTTTACGCAAAATGATGAAACTTAGAGCTCCACAGCCAAAATGCATATAGTGTAGTAACTTTATTATTGTTATTCTTCATGACTTGCCGACTTATTCCAAAAAGTCGACCTACATGGCTGCAACGTCTTATGTTGCGGTATATTCCGATCGGAGTGAGGCTACGCTCGCGCTTGGCGATTGCCCTTTGGAGTCGGATGGACTCGCTTTACCTTCGGCGCTTCATGACATTAGTAGTTTATTTCTCATGAGTTGGCCTTGAGCCGAATTTATTCCCTTGTAATAAAGACTCTATATGAGAATCGTGTAATAAAATTCAGGTGTGATTGAACTTTGATTACTTTATCGATGTACTGTGAGTACCAGCATGATCTTGGGATGGTACAGACACAGAGATTTGACCGATTTTGGGTCAGGTCGCTACAGTAACATTGCCCTTTTTATTTATTTATTTATTTATTGGGACTTTCTTTTTTTATTTTTGGCCTTTCTTTGTTTTTTTGGGCAATGCTCTAATAATGATGATCATCACACTTCTATTGATTACAACATAAGGATTACAACTCGAAACTAGAACAAGATATGACTCTATATGAATGCCTCGGCTATGTCTGGGATGGTGCCATGAATCACCAGTGCCATGTATGAATACTAATGCATGGGGGCTTTGCCACACTTACGATGTCAACTACATGATCCAGCAATGGCAATATGACAAAACTACTGTCTGTCATAATGATGAGAAACGGAGCGGTGGAAAGTTGCATGGCAATATATCTACGAATGGCTATGGAAATGCCATAAATAGGTAGGTATGGTGGCTGTTTTGAGGAAGATATAGGGAGGTTTATGTGTGATAGAGTGTATCATATCACGGGTTTGGATGCACCGCTAAGTTTGCACCAACTCTCAAGGTGAGAAAGGGCAATGCACTGCATCAAGAGGCTAGCAATGGCGAGAAGGTAAAAGTGTGTATAATCCAAGGACTCAACATTAGTCAAAAGAATTCATATACTTATTGCAAAAATTTAGAAGTCACCAAAAATCAAGTACTACGGGCATGCTCCTAGGGGGATAGATTGGTAGGAAAAGACCATCGCTTGTCCCCGACCGCCACTCATAAGGATGCACAAGCCAGGTACACTTCATGTTTCAAATTTGTTACACAACCTTAACCATACGTGCATGCTACGGGACTTGCTAACTTCAACACAAGCATTCTTTAAATTCATAATCACCCAACTAGCATGATTTTAATATCACTACCTCCATATCTCAAAACAATTATCAAGTATCAAATTGATCATAGCATCCAATTCACTTCCTATGATAGTTTTCGTTCAAATTACCATGCTGTTTAAGACTCTCAAAATAATATAAGTGAAGCATGAGAGTTCATTAATTTCTAAAAAATAAAACCACCACCGTGCTCTAAAAGATATAAGTGAAGTACTAGAGCAAATGACAAACTACTCCAAAAGATATAAGTGAAGATCAATGAGTAGTCGAATAATTATACAACTATGTGAAGACACACCTATTTAATAATTTCCGATCTTGGTATTTTATTCAAACAGCAAGCAAAGCTAAATAAAACTACATTGCAAGGATAACACAACTCATGTGAAGAAGCAAAAAAAACTTAGGTTCAACCGATACTAACCGATAGTTGTTAAAGAAGAAAGGTGGGATGCCTACCGGGGCATCCCCAAGCTTAGATGCTTGAGACTTCTTGAAATATTATCTTGGGGTGCCTTGGGCATCCCCAAGCTTGAACTTTGTGTCTCCTTAATTCCTCTCATATCATGGTTTCTCTTTTATCAAAAGCTTCATTCACAACAAACTCAACAAGAACTCGTGAGATAGGTTAGTATAAACCAATGCAAAACCTTATCATTTCTCTACTGTAACAAATCACTAACATTATTGTTCAACATTGAATACTAAATGTCTCTGCATAATTAATACTTCTATCCTTAAATAGAATCATTAAACAAGCAAACATATGCAAACAATGCAAACATAACAGCAATCTGCCAAACAGTACAGTCTGTAAAGAATGCAAGAGTATCAATACTTCCCTAACTCTAAAAATTATGAACTAAAATTCCCACTGTAGTAAATTTATCAGAGCTCAATATGCAAAACGATTCAACATTATACCACTCTCTGACTTTTCTAGGGAATTTTTGCAACAGCGATAAACTTTCTGTTTTCAAACAGCAACATGTATAGTAGCAAAATAAGCATGGCAAAGGCTATCCTTGACCTTTTTTATTGAAACTAAAGATGCAAAACATTATTCTAAATAACAGCAAGCAAATACTAACAAGAGAAAATGACGCTCCAAGCAAAGCACATATCATGTGGTGAATAAAAATATAGCTCCAAGTAAAGTTACCGATGAACGAAGACGAAAGAGGGGATGCCTTCCGGGGCATCCCCAACCTTAGTTGCTTGGTTGTCCTTGAATATTACCTTGGGGTGCCTTGGGAATCCCCAAGCTTAGGCTCTTGCCACTCCTTATTCCATAGTCCATCGAATCTTTACCCAAAACTTGAAAACTTCAACCACACAAAACTTAACAGAAAACTCGTGAGTTCCGTTAGCGAAAGAAAACAAAAGACCACTTCAAGGTACTGTAGTGAACTCATTCTTTATTTAAATTGGTGTTAAACTTACTGTATTCCAACTTCTCTATGGTTTATAAACTATTTTACTAGCCATAGATTCATCAAAATAAGCAAACAACACAATAAAAACAGAATCTGTCAAAAACAGGACAGTCTGTAGTAATATGTAACTAACGCAAACTTCTGGAACTCCAAAAAATCTAAAATAAATTGGTGGATCTGAGGAATTTATCTAGTAATCATATGCAAAAAGAATCAACTGAATAGCACTCTCCAGTAAACAGTTATAGCTAATCTCGTGAGCGCTAACGTTTCTGTTTTTTACAGCATGATTATAAAGACTTCACCCAAGTCTTCCCAAAGGTTCTACTTGGCACAAACACTAATTAAAACATGAAAACACATCTAACCAGAGACTATATGGATTATTTATTACTAAACAGAACCAAAAAGCAAGAAACTAAAATAAAATTGGGTTGCCTCCCAACAAGCGCTATCGTTTAACGCCCCTAGCTAGGCATGATGATTTCAATGATGCTCACATAAAAGATAGGAATTGAAACACAACGGGAGCATCATGAAGCATATGACTAGCACATTTAAATCTAACCCACTTCCTATGCATAGGGATTTTGTGATCAAACAACTGATGGGAACAATAATCAACTAGCATAGGAAGGTAAAACAAGCATAAGTTCAAAAATCGAAGCATATAGAGAGGAAACTTGACATTATTGCAACTCCTACAAGCATATATTCCTCCCTCATAATAATTTTCAGTAGCATCATGAATGAATTAAACAATATAACCAGCACCTAAAGCATTTTTTTTCATGATCTACAAGCATAGAAAATTTATTACTCTCCACATAAGCAAAATTCTTCTCATTCGGAATAGTGGGAGTATCATAAGAGACTTGAACACTAAAAATTGTTTCCACATTAAAAGAGTAATGTTCAGAAAAAGGGTAATCATAATCATGACAAGATTTATAAATATAATCATCACTACTTCTTATAGCATAAGTTTCATCACAATAATCATCATAAGTAGCAACTTCGTTCTCATCATAATCGATTGAAACCTCTCCCAAGATTGTGGAATCACTAAATAAAGTTGACACTCTTCCAAATCCACTTTCATATTCATAACAATAAAATTCAACATCCTCCAAAATAGTGGGATCACTACTTCCTAAAGTTGACACTCTTCCGAACCCACTTTCATCACTATAATCATCATAGGTAGGAGGCATGCTATCGTCATAACAACTTTGCATATCAAAACTTGGGGTGCTAAAAATATCATCTTCATTAAACATAGCATCCCCAAGCTTGGGACAAACATTAATTTTAGCAAATATATTCTCAAATGTTTCATCCTCATCAAACATAGCTTCCCCAAGCTTGGGCTCTTTCATATCATAAGCATAATCACTCTCATCATTAAAAATATGGATAGCACCAATAGTATAGCAATTATCATCATCACAAGTAGTAGTAGGAGCAACATCATTTGGGAGGGATACCTTTCTACCTTTGTTGCTCCTTCTTTTCTTTTTCTTCTTCACATTATGTGTAGGTTCAACCTTCCTCTTTGAGCTCCTTATTGATGAGATTGGTTGAATAGAAAGCTCCTCCTCGTTGCTTGATTCATCATAAGAAATAATAGGAGGAGATTGAGAAGTATCTTCCCTTTCATTAGTATTCTCATCATCTTCCATTTGCTTTCTTTTCTTTAGGTAATTGGCAATATAAGGATTTTCAATGCAATTCTCCACACAAAACATATAAATATCCTCTAGATCAAAATCAAGAAATCTATCAAGATTAAATTTTGGAATACCCTCAGTTATACGTTTCATTTCTTCATACCCCAAAAGAAGACTAAGCTCTTTATGATGCCCAAGGGTAATCAAGCTATCACAATTTTTGGACACGATTCGATCATAAAACAATTTGCATTGGAGATTTAAATGACCACGTTCATTGCAAAGTTCACAAGGAGCGCCTTGAAAAATATTGAATCTTCTAGCACACTCATCAAGGCTTTCTTGCAAACCTTTAGTTTTTAAATACTTATGGCTCTTGCAATATCTATTTTCTCTATTTGGTGTGTCCATGCAAATCCAATCTACTCCACAAAAATCAACATGCTTATAGGAGACATTTTCATCATAACTAGTGCAATCATCATTAGTACGATGGATATTCAAAGAGTTCATACTAACAACATTGCAAACATTCTCATCATTCAAAGATTTAGTACAAAGCATTTTAATGCATTCTTCTTCTAGCACTTGAGCACAATTTTTTCTTTTCCATCAAACTCACGAAAGATATTAAAAAGACGAAGCGTGAGAGACAAACTCAATTTTTTTGATAGTTTTCTTTTATAAACTAAACTAGTGATAAAACAAGAAACAAAAAGATTCGATTGCAAGATCTAAAGATATACCTTCAAGCACTCACCTCCCCGGCAACGGGGCCAGAAAAGAGCTTGATGTCTACTACACAACCTTCTTCTTGTAGACGTTGTTGGGCTGCAAGTGCTGCAGGTTTGTAGGACAAGAGCAAATTTCCCTCAAGTGGATGACCTAAGGTTTATCAATCCGTGGGAGTCGAGGATGAAGATGGTCTCTCTCAAACAACCACCGCAACCAAATAACAGAAAGTCTCTTGTGTCCCCAACACACCCAATACAATGGTAAATTGTATAGGTGCACTAGTTAAACAAAGAGATGGTGATACAAGTGCAATATGGATAGTAGATAAAGGTATTTGTAATCTGAAATAATAAAAACAGCAAGATAACTAATGATAAAAGTGAGCGTAAACAGTATTGCAATGATAGGAAACAAGGCCTAGGGTTCATACTTTCACTAGTGCAAGTTCTCTCAACAATAATAACATAGATAGATCAGATAACATGCCCGCTACTGGCAACAATGAGTCATTCCAAAGTCAATCATAGCTTAGATCAAAAGTAGAGATTAGGGTAGGGTACGAAACCACCTCACAGGTATACTTTCTGATCGATCTATTAAAGAGTTCATACTAGAATAACACCTTAAGACACAAATAAACCAAAACCCTAGTGTCACCTAGATACTCCATTGTCACCTCAAGTATCCGTGGGCATGATTATAATTTATGCATCACACAATCTTTATTCATCCAACCAACACAAAGTACTTCAAAGAGTGCCCCAAAGTTTCTACCGAAGAGTCAAGAACGTGTGCCAACCCCTATGCGTAGGCTCATGGGCGGAACCCGCAAGTTGGTCACCAAAACATACATCAAGTGGCACATGATATCCCATTGTCACCATAGATAAGCACGGCAAGACATACATCAAGTGTTCTCATAAAAGACTCAATATGATAAGATAACTTCAAGAGGGGAAACTCAATTCATCACAAGAGAGTAGAGGGGGAGAAACATCATAAGATCCAACTACAATAGCAAAGCTCGGGATACATCAAGATCGTGCCATAGAGGAACACGAGAGAGAACACGAGAGAGAGAGAGAGATCAAACACATAGCTACTGGTACATACCCTCACCCAGGGTGAACTACTCCCTCCTCGTCATGGAGAGCGCCGGATGATGAAGATGGCCACCGGTGATGGGTTCCCCCGGTCTTGAAACGGACTCGAGAGGTTTTTGTTGGCTACAGAGGCTTGCGGTGGCGGAACTCTCGATCTACCTTGATATTCGATGGTTTTAGGGTACGTAGGAATATATGGGCGAAAGAAGTCGGTCGGGGGGTGCTCGAGGGGTCCACGAGACAGGGGGCGCGCCCAGTAGGGGGGGGGGCCCTATCTCCTGGCCTCCTCGAGGATCTTTTGACTTGAACTCCAAGTCTCCAGGATGATATTCTTCCCAAAAATAACTCTGCCGAAGGTTTCATTCCATTTGGACTCCGTTTGATATTCCTTTTCCTCGAAATCTTTGAAACAGTAATAAAAGCGACAATATAAATTTGGGCCTCGGTTAATAGGTTAGTCCCAAAAGTAATATAAAAGTGTATAATAAAGCCCATAATCATTCAAAACACATAGTAATATAGCATGGAACAATAAAAATTATAGATACGTTGGAGACATATCGGTACTGGATGGAGGTGGCGGCAGCGTCGAGAGGCAGCGGTCTTTGTATGGAGGTGAGCGGTGGGCATGGATAGATGTACCATGGTGGAATCAAGAGACGGGCCATGGATGGAGGCGAGCGGGTCACAGAGGTCCGTACTGCAGATGTACGCGTAGCTCTGTGCGGCCTCGTGCACCGGAGGCGGCCATCATGGATGGAGGAGAAGCGGCGGCCGGCGACGCCAAGCATACCGGACAAGTAAGTAGGCGCAGCTATGCGGCCTCGTGCACCCGTGTAGAAGTGCTCCGTGCTAAAGTACTCTACGCGTAATGTGCCTATACTTTGGAGGCCATGGAGCTCCCCATACGTGTCGTGCTTCCTTCTCAACCTTTGTCTTGTTGAGATCGGTAGTATTTGGTTGACTAAAATCCAATTCGATTCGTTACGACTCTTGTTTGATTCAGCATAATCTCTATCATATGTGTGTGCCAATTCATTCAGCTGTTTTGATTGACTAAATTCCAGTTCGATGTTTATCTTTAAAAAAATCTTTGAGCGGTATTTGATTGATGTGTTTGTTGTGAATTTTTTCTTGCTTCTATATATATGGCTTGTTTGTGTTGATGTCAAAGTTCACTATATATATACATAATCACAAGCAAACCAGGGGAGAGATAAACAAATCCATTCCATTCCACCAAACCAAACCAAACACCAAGATGTAACCATTACATTTCTTAGAACTGACAATACCAAACACAAGAATGGAACCGACCCATTCTAGTGGAATGGAACCATGACATTCCATTCCACTTCGTTCCCAAACCAAACAAACTGTTAGGGCATTTCTAACCGATTCTCTGTAGGATCAAAAGTATGTCTAGAGGGGGGGTGATTAGACTACTTGACCAAATAAAAACTTATCCTTTTCCCAATTCTAGTCTTTGGCAGATTTTAGCTAACTTAGCACAAGTCAAGCAATCTTAACACAATTCAAGCAAGCATGCAAAGAGTATATGAGCAGCGGAAAGTAAAGTATGCAACTTGCAAGAATGTAACGGGAAGGGTTTGGAGAAATCAAACGCAATTGGAGACACGGATATTTTTGTCGTGGTTCCGATAGATGGTGCTATCGTGCATCCACGTTGATGGAGACTTCAACCCACGAAGGAGTAACAGTTCTTGTGAGTCCACGGAGGGCTCCACCCGCGAAGGGTCCACGAAGAAGCAACCTTGTCTATCCCACCATGGCCGTCGCCCACGAAGGACTTGCCTCACTAGCAGTAGATCTTCATGAAGTAGGCGATCTCCTTTGCACTTACAAACTCCTTGGTTCAACTCCACAATCTGGTCGGAGGCTCCCAAGTGACACCTAGCCAATCTAGGAGACACCACTCTCCAAGAAGTAACAAACGGTGTGTTGATGATGAACTCCTTGCTCTTGTGCTTCAAATGATAGTCTCCCCAACACTCAACTCTCTCTCTCACGGGATTTGGATTTGGTCGAAAGAAGATTTGAGTGGAAAGCAACTTGGGGAAGGCTAGAGATCAAGATTCATATGGTAGGAATGGAATATCTTGGTCTCAACACAAGTGTAGGTGGTTCTCTCTCAGAAAATGTAGGTTGGAAGTGTAGGTTCTGCTCGATGGCTCTCTCCACGAATGAAGAGGAGGTGGAGGGGTATATATAGCCTCCACACAAAATCTAACCATTACACACAACTTGCCAAACTCGGTGGGACCGAATTGATAAACTCGGTCTGACCGATTCGACAAATCTAGTGACCGTTAGGATTTCTTGGGGATCGACATGCAACTCGGTAGGACCGATATGGTTAGGGTTAGGGCATAACGTAATCTCGGTGAGACCGACATACACAAACTTCGGTGGGACCGATTTTGGTAATAAGCTAACTGAGAGAGTTGGTCGGGAGTAAACTTCGGTGGGGACGGTTAGCTCATTTCGATTGGGGACCGAAATGTTACGAAAAGGAAGCAGAGAGTTTACATTGCAATCTCAGTGGGACCGATCGCTCATCTCGGTAGGACCAAACGTTACGAAGGGAAACAGAGAGATTACAATCCCATCTCGGTGAGACTGAGATCCCCTATCGGTGAGACCGATTTGCCTAGGTTTTGTGGCGGTGGCTATGACATCGAACTCGGTGGCGCCGGATAGAAAGAATCGGTGGGGCGAGTTTGACTTTTGGTTAGGTCATATGTGGATGTGGGAAAGTAGTTGAGGGTTTTGGAGCATATCACTAAGCACTATGAAGCAAGAACCTCATTAAGCAACACCTCATCCCTCCTTGATAGTATTGGCTTTTCCTATAGACTCAATGTGATCTTGGATCACTAAAATATAAAATGTAGAGTCTTGAGCTTTGAGCTTGAGCCAATCCTTTTATCCTTAGTATTTTGAGGGGTCCATTTTTCTCATCCATGCCATGCCATTCATTGAGCTTTTCCTGAAATATTTATCTTGGAATAATGTTAGCTCAATGAGCTATATGTTGTTAGGAATTACCAAAACCACCTAGGGATAGTTGCACTTTCATTCTCTAAAAAATAACGGAGCATCCATCTTAGTGGGTATTTATACTCCACTAAAGTTTGACCGGTCCTAGCCGATCCTCTAAACTTAGCGGAGAAAACGTAAATTTGCATAAACTCAATCTAATTTCAACCAAAATTGGCATGCATTTAAACATAAGTTCAACATAGATGGTCTTGACAACCAAACATTAAACACAGATTTGAACTTAAATTACACTAAACTGAAAACTACACTAAAAACTACTCAACTTCAATGGCCGTAGTGGAGGTCGAGTCAATTCTTCCTCGTCAGGCCACCCTTAGTGAGAGCTGGGTCCAGGCCGATGCCGTCGTCGTCGCAGTCGGGGAAGATGCTCCGCCACTCCTCAACATCGAACTCCTCCTCCTCCTTGTCGTCCTTCTTGCCTTCCTCCTCGCCGCCTTCCACCTCGTCGTCGGAGATGATGATGACCTTCCCTCCATTGTCAGCTATATCGCCCGCTCCGCCTCCACGTGCTCCGGGTGCTGGCGGCAGAGGTCCTCCATGTACGCCTCATCGACGGACTCCGCCTCAAGGCGCTCCCTCGCCTCTCGATCCTCCCGCACCATCGTCGCGCTCACCACACCCGGCTCAAGCGGGATGAGGTGGATCAGTCTTTGCCCCAAATGGGCGATTCAACCTCGCATCAAGCGCTTCAGGAACCAGACTTGTCACCGGTCATACACCATCGTCATGAAGCTCCGGTGTGGAACGACCCGATCCAATTCCGTCGGTAGGTCTCCTGGTCGGTGATCTCCACCACCCATGTCCCCCAAGAGCGTTGTCGGACGCCGTGGTAGGTCCTCTGTGGCGGCTGCGGCGGAGGGAGCTCCGGGAAATCGGCAAATCAAAGTGGGGATGGGCGATCGAGCGGCGGCGGCTCGAGGATGTGCTTACGACGACGACCATGGTGTGGCGGCGCAGATTCATCCCACGATCGTGCGGGGACCTCCTCCGCCACCGCGTTACCATTGGGAAAAGAGAGGCGTGGGAAGCCTTGGCAATGAGGCGAGGGGGAGAAGAGGAGGCGATTAGAGGAGAGATTTTACTTGGTCACGAGCTAGCAATGCCGAAAGTATTTTTTACTCCACTATGGTCTATTGGAGATCGGTTAGGTCACGGTTAGAGGAGTAAAATCGCATTTTTACTCCTCTGACCAGTTATAAAGGATCGATCAGAAATGCCCTTACCTGCACATATTTTTTTAGGCCGCTCCAAATTAAGCCCGCGAAACGCTAATTTTTTTTAATTTTTTTGAACACAGTACAGACGCAAGCGCTCATATACACGCGCATACATTCACCCCATGAACGCGCACACACACAAGCCCTACCCTCATGAGCACCTCCGAAAGACTGAGCCGACATATCATCTTGAAATTTACGAAGTCACCGTAGGCACCTCGTCGTCGTCGACGGAACGCTCTCCTCCCAATCGAATGCGCATTGCCGAAAATCCTAAAATAAATCCAGGAATAAATGCGAGCACCAGGATTTGAACCCTGGTGGAGTGGGGAGCTGGGGATACTATAGTCCCTCTAACCATCCAACCATAGGTTGGTTTGCCAAAACGCTAAGGATGTGTTTGGTTGCCTGCATACACCTCGACCAGGCCCGCGCGGGAAGAATCCGGCATGTTTGGTTGCCTGTATACACTATTGGGCCTACATATGGAACTTGAAGCACCTCTGGGCACGGCTCACTGAAACGCCAGATCGGGTTTCTTGCGAGCCAGTCGAAGCGGCCCATAAGCTAGCGGGCCCTTGCACGAGTGGAGACGGGAGGGATGCGAGGTGATTACTTGAGGTCTTCTTCAACCTCGAGTAAGCTTCTATCTAATCTCCTCTCTTCGTTGTCCCTCTGATCTACACAACGATGCTTTGATTCAATGTAAGCTCTACACGAAAAAGATGCACCTTGATGCTACGGTTCCATTCAGACGATCGGTTCGTAGATTAAATCGGTACCGTAAGTTCTTAATTTCGTGTACCCGTTTGGAGCTATTCGGGCCAATTTTATCGATTAAATCGCGCATACGATCGATCATTTGAAATTTCCTTTGACCAAAGACCTACTCTCGCAGCTTCCTCACAACATTCGTGTTGCAAGTTTTTGGTTTCGACGATCGTAGCTTCATCTCTCGTTGAGCAATGCAGCCCATCAGACCGACGCCGCCATGTCGAGCTCCTCCGTCCTTCCGCCAGAGCCCTCCTATTCGTCCCTCTCGACACCGAAGCCCTTCCCCTTGATCTCCTTGCCCACATCCTACTACACTAGAGTTGTTTCCGGCGTCGCTCATCTCGGCCTACTCTGTCAGTCCTCCCATCAGACCGACGCTGCAATGGCGCGCACACTGCTTTCTTGTGACCTCTGCCTCTATGCACACTGTAGTTCGCCGCGCCGCCGACGGGGTCGATCATCTTGGCCTCCTTTCTCTCGCCCTACTACACTGGAGTCGTTTCCAACGTCGATCATCTCGGCCTCCTCTCTCGTCCACTGCACCGACGATACCATGGCACGAGCACTGCATTCTCCACCTCTGTCGACTGTCTTTGCGCGAGCACCGCAACTAGTTTGCCGACGGCGTCGCTCGCCCACGACTCCATGCTCGTCATGTCGGACACGACACCACGGCCACTATCCACCGCAGTCACCATGGTCCGGCGTACACTGCATTTCTTCACCCCTTCCTCTGCTAGCTCTTAACACTGTGTGCTAAGTGCAAATGCTAGCTCTTAATCACACCTCATGTGTGCGACCAAACACCGTGTCCATGTGCCGCTTGGGCCAATGCAGGCAACCAAACAAAATGCACTTGTGTATTACCTAATGCAGGGACCCTAGATGCAGGCAACCAAACAACTTGTAGATGGCGCATCATGGCCTGTTTTTGCTCAATCAGGCTGGGTTTAGAAGTATATGCCATGCAGGTACTGTTCACAACTTGAACCAAACACACCCTAAATTTAGAGGTTGTGAGGCGCTGGTATGAAGCACACTCCAAACCCAACCAATTGCGCGGGAGGGAAGTTTGAGTCCCTTTTCTTCCTCCCACACCCAGTCCTGCCAGTAGTGCAACCGTCCATACACCTGTTGCCTTCACTTCTGCCAACAGTGCAGCCTGTTTTCCACCGCCCGTTTCCAATTTTCCCATAGAGTGCGCTCGTTCGCAGGTATATAGCGTTTGGATCGCTTGCCAACTTACCTCGCTAGGCAAGGCAATCCTTGCCGACGGAGGCGAGCCGATTCGGCTAGCTCGGTCAACCGAAGAAAAAGCTGGTAACCGCAGGATACGAGGCAGGCTCGCTCGGGAACCAAATCCCTCGCTTCCTTGCTGAGCCAGGCTAGGCCAGCGCTTGCCGGATAACCAAACACTAAGTCGGTTCACCCTCGCTCACCAGCGCCACTCCTCGTCCAACTTCCCCGTTCGTAAGTGAGCACCTATCTTTAGCCTCCATCGCCACCACTTTTGCCGTGCCTCCCCCTTTGCCGCTAGACTCAACCCCCATTGGCCATGTCATGACAGCTAGCCCCTAGCCTCTCCACACGGACATTTTTCCGACGAGGCCGAAGATGACCGTGCCGAGAGGGAGTTCTAGGAGAGAGTTTGGGGCTTCTCCAAGTGGTTCGAGGAGGAAGAGCTTCCTAAAGGCCGAATAAATCCAGCACCCACCGCTATCTTGCCCGCATAACAGACACAACTTTTGCAGAAATTGTGCCGCCCTAATGCATCACACACTAATAGAACACTCGTGGGTTGCTACGGGCTTCAGTTGATATAAATGAATCAAACAAATAATTAGGTCGTCACCAAGGTGGAAGTTCGTTTCTCATGCATACATCCTGACATGTACGGACATCAAACGGGCGCCTAACAAGCTCTCAACAATCCAACTATGTGGACAGTTCGGGCTCCCCCAAATCCAGCCCATATGTGAGGGAAAAATATGGTTGTTTAGACTATCCGCCATCTTATATGTAACACGCGGTCCCACAAAAGAACCCACCCCACGGTGCACCCTTTTCTTTCCCCAGCCAGATCCTTCCCTTCCCGCTCGGTTTCCCGCCATAGCATGACATTTCTCCTTGAAGCCCTCTGATATTTTTAAAACCGGATGACGCTCACCCCTCATCACCTTCAGTCCTTCACCATGACGCCCTCTTTCCTTCACACCGTAATTCCCCACAGAAGTACAAGGAGCAGTCCTCCGCTCTCCGCCCTGACCCCGATTATTATGGAGGCCGCGGATATGGATATGGCGACTATGCTAGACTTGCTCTTACCTGATTAGTTTTAGTTTAAGGTGGACATGTCGCTTGACCAAGGTTAGAAAATGGGATAGACAATTCTTCTAGCGGGACGTCCAACCAGAAATGGACAAAACATTCTCACGTTGCCATCAGCAAGTAATGATGCCGAACAATGCTCGAAGCTATCCACGACGCGCAGTTCTTTGATGCTGGCAATGCATGCTACTGGCAGCTTGAGAGAAAAATCAAGACTACTCCGTATATACAAAGAAGAAAATGGCTATCAGATTCATACCGGGCCGAATAATTACCGCAGATTCGTGGCGTGCAATGCATTTGTTCTTTATGCTTGTCATTTCGTCTCCGAAGGAGCAATCTTAGCATTCAGCAAAGAGGATGCGGTGAGCGGTCAGCTGTTCTTGGCCTCCTGCAGCATCTCTACAGCCTTCTTCATCTTGGGCCGCTTCGCCGGGGCGCGCTCCGTGCACAGCATCGCGACCTTGAGCACGGCGAGCATCTGCCTCCGCCACGCAAACGACACGGTGCTCAGCCTCGGGTCCATGATCTGCTCCGCGTCTCCCCCTCTCCGCGCAGAGTGCACCCACTTGACAAGGTCCACACCCTCGCCAAACTCCTCGTCCACCGGCATCTTGGACGTCAGGATCTCCAGCAGCAGTACCCCGAAGCTGTATACATTTCCTGGTACAGTAACCTGCATTGAGTAGGCATACTCTGCAAGAAATCAAGTGCAATTTGTGTTATGCTTATGGATCCTCCGGCACGTCGAGTAGGCATACTCTGCAAGAAATCAAGTGCAATTTGGGAGAAAAGTTCATACCTGGAGGTATATAACCAAATGTGCCAGCAACCGCACTGATGCTGGCAGTGCCCTTTGAAGGGTCCAGCAGCTTGGAGATCTCAACTTCGCCAAGAAGCGCATTGTAGTGCGAGTCAAGGAAGACATTACCCGAAGAAATGTCGAGGTGGATGGTGGCAATCTGGTGGAGGAAGGCCAGCCCTTCGGCGACGCCAATTGCGATCGACAACAGCTTCGGCCAGTCAGGTTTCTGGCTCTCACCATCGCAGTTGTCTGCATTGTGCAGCAGCTGAAACAATGTTCCATTCGGCAAGTCATACTGCAGCAGCAACGCAACATCCTCGTAGATGACATACCCAATGGGGCGCACAAGGTTGGGATGGTTCACGTGCGCGAGACGCTCGAGCTCCCGGATCATCTTGGCCTGGTGGTGGACGACGGCGCGGTCGACCGACTTCAGCTTCTTGACGCACACCACCATGCCTGATGGCATGACAGCCTTGTAGGTCGTGCTGAACGTGCCGCTCCTCACTGCACTGGCGTCCTTGAACGTCGCCTGGACACAGCTCTGGAAATCAATGGCCTGCTGCAAGCTCTCAATGAACACGCTTGAGGCCATGACATGCCGCGCCTCCACGACGACCACCTCCCCTGCTTCGGCCTTCTTTGCATCAGCCTCCTTCTCCTGCCTCTCACGCCACATGAACAACGTTACCACCAATGATACCACTGAGAAGATGAGCACGCAGGACCCAGCAACTGCCAAAGCCACCCTGTAAGATATCTTCCTGTGGTCCGATCCATAATTGGATCCATAAATCGGTCCACAGTCCACATCCAACGGGTCGCCGCACAGCTTGGCATTGCCTGAGAAGCTGGCCCCTGCACTCTTCTGAAATGGCCCGAACGCCGGTATGGCGCCACGGAGCCGGTTGTTTGACAGGTTGACAACTATCAAGCTCAGCATCCCTCTCATGTCACCAGGGATCTCGCCAGATATCTCATTGCTAGATAAATCCAGCGCCACGAGCTTATCGAGCCGCCCAAGCTCTCGGGGCAGCGGCCCTGAAAGGTGATTGAAGCTGAGGTTCAGCGCAATCTGTAAGCTCTTGATCTTGCCCATTTCAGCTGGTATCACACCACTCAGATTGTTGTTGGCAAGCTGCAGCTCGAGAAGCCGGCTGCAGCCACCTATACCGTGCGGGATGCTGCCCGAGAACTCGTTGTGATCGAGCACAAGAAACTGCATCCTTGATCCGTTGCAGATGGCATCTGGCAAGCCGCCGCGGAAAGCGTTGTAGCTCAAGTCCAGTTTGCTCAGGTTCCGGCACCGCAGAATGGACCTCGGGAACTCGCCGCCGAGGCCATTGCCGGAGATAATGAGCTCTTGCAGGTTCCTCAGCTCCCCAAGCATGTCCAGCACCTCGCCGACAAGGCGGTTGTAGGCCAAATTGAGCAGCGTCAGGTTGGCGCAGCGTGCAAACTGAGCGGGGATACTGCCAGACAGCTGGTTGTTGTCGGCCTCAAAGTAGGTCAGGCTGGTAGCGTCGCCAATGGATGCCGGGATGGCACCTACGAGGCGATTGTTGCCGATGCGCACGTTGGATAGATCGAGGCACCGGCCGATTGAATCCGGGATTGTGCCGTTGAGCCTATTCACGGTGAGGATCAGAACCTGCAGATTACCAAGGTCGAAGAGGCTGCTGGGTATGCTGCCCTCAAGGCCATTGGAGTGGAGGTTGAGCACCTGGAGCTTGGACGAGAGCCCGAGCCCCGGCGGGATCGGTCCCGAGAGCGCGTTCTCGTAAGCGGAGAGCACGCGGAGCCCGGGGAGGCCGGCGAGCCAGCCGGGGATGGCGCCGGTGAGGTTGTTGCCCGAAATCTGCACTTCTTGGAGCCCCTTGAGGGCCCTGAGGTCGTCGGGGATGGCGCCGGAGAGCGCGTTGTTGGAGAGGTTCAAGAACTTGAGGCCGACGGCGCGGCCGAGAGCGGCCGGGATGGGGCCGGAGAGCCTGTTCATGGAGAGGTCGAGCAGCTCGAGGCGAGCGAGCGCACCGAGAGCCGCGGGCACGGCGCCGGCGAGCGCGTTGAAGGAGAGATCGAGCCGCGCCAGCGCGGGGAGCCCGGCGGCGGCCGAGAAGTCGCCGCGGAGGCCCCGGCAGGGGCAGCTCGACCGCGGTGACCTCGCGGGCCCCGGAGCACGTGACGCCGCGCCAGGCGCAGTGGTCGGCCGGCGCGGCCGCCCAGTCCGGCGGCGCCAGCCCCGGCGCAGCGCCTGCATTGCCGCCGCATCTCCAGCGCCCGCCCGAAGCGCGAGGAGGGAGGCCGAGATGAGGCCGAGAGAGAGGAAAAGGCGGCGGCGGAAGGCGGGATGCATTTGGGGCGGCGCTCGGCCCGGCCGAGGTGGGGCGGTGGTGGTGGTGGCGGCCAGGCCCCGCCCGTGAGCGCTTGCTTTTTCTTGGGTGGTAGGCAGAGAGCACGGGAGGAGGGAGGCTCACACACTCTCGTCACAGCCCATCAGTGGGAGTGTCAACAGAGAGGAAAGGGGAAAGTTGTTTTTCCTGATTATTCTGGGCCGCTTTGCACCACAAGTAGTATAAGGGCAGCAGCATCATTGAGGGGCTAATCGCAGGCGTCCCTCTAACACAATGATATTCTCTTCTTTTACTTTACTTTTACTTTTACACCCTGCTCGTGCATCTCTGGCGTTGAACATAGTAAATTTCTTGGGCGCCGAGCCGGAGAATCTTTGTGCTCTGTTCCTTTCCCTACTTTGTTTCATCACAAAGCAGTAGCTGATTAATTAAGGCGTACTGTTCGTCCTGTGGTTACTGACATCAAGGGGCGTTTTGTCCTTGCCATTGGTGGGAGAGCTTTCCCTTGTATCTTTTTTTTTTTGAAGATAGCTTTCCCTTGTATCCTGTCTTCCCTAGTTTGAAAATACATTTCAAAACCACTTCAAAATACATCTCTTGCCTATTTTGACCGTGGATAAATCACGCCTGCCTGCCATAGTTTTAAAAACCGGACCGAACCACCGGTTGAACATGAAAAAACCAGAACCAGAACCGTTTTTAAAGCACAACCAGTTTTCACCGGTCATACATGTGCAGAGAGAAGATCAAATAAATATTGTTGCAAGTAGTGGGATTCCATCCCATGTCGTGGTCAGTGGCCTATGCTTGGCATGATAACCACCTCAGCTATGATTCTTTGTTGTTTTACAAAGCAAACCATTACTATTTGATCTTATTTTAATTCTCTATTAGCATATATTGTTACTCTAAATATATTATTTGTATTGTGAAAAATCAGCAATCAAACCGGTGAACCGGCGGTCCGACATGTAAAAATTGGACCGAAGGCCTTACCGGTTCATTCACTGGTTCGGTTTTTAAAACTATGCTGCCTAGTGGTTACTTTTGAAGAAAAAAAACTCCTTTGGAGTCATGTGCTTATGTGAGATCCAAGGGCTCCCATAATAATCATTAGATCCAGAGATCGACGGTCTAGGTGCTCCCCATGGCATCGAGCATCTATGCTCCATGAGCACCAGTAACTTTCTCTATTTTCACCACCATGACGTCTCTCATCTTCTCTACATCAACACCTCACATAATGTACGCTATGCCTAGTAAAAAATATAAAAGTTTGATGGAAACATCAAAGAGTATCTCTTTGTCGGTGTTCTAGATCTATGTAATACCTCTGAAGTGACACTATATAGATCTAGCACCTCCTCTAACAACTGTACAATATTGATCCCAGGACATCGTGGTGGTTCGAGGCAAGCCGGCGACGATGGTAGTGGAGCAGGGCTGTGGCCTGATCACCAGACATGAGTGGGGGCACCTTGGTGATGTTGGGGATCGAGTAGGAGGGAAAGACGAGTGTGTGTGTGTGTGTGTGTGCGTGCGTGTGCGTGCGTGCGTGCGTGTGTGTGTGTGTGTGTGTGTGTGTGTGAGTGTGTGTGTGTGTGTGTGAGAGAGAGAGAGAGAGAAAGAGGGAGGAAGGGAGAGAGAGCAGGGGATCAACTAGGTTAAGGGAAAGGGGCGGCTCGAGCTAGTGGGTTGGCCTAGCCGGCTAGTTTAGGTGGGCCATTGGGCCGGCTGCATAGCTACGAGAGGGGGAGAGCATGTTCATACCCTTGAAGATCGCTAAGTGGAAGCGTTTATCAACGCAGTTGATGTAGTTGTACACCTTCACGATCCGTCCCGATCAAGAACCGAACGTACGGCACCTCCGCGTTCAGCACACGTTCAACTCGATGACGTCCTAGCCTTCTTGATCCAGCAAGAGGTGCGAAGTAGTAGATGAGTTACGGCAGCACGACGGCGTGGTGACGGTGGTGGTGAAGAACAATCTCCACAGGGCTTCGCCAAGCACAACGGAAACTATGACGGAGGATAAACTAGAGGGGGTGGGGTAGCCAGCACACGACTTGGTGAATCTTGATGTGTTCCGGGTGCTATAGCCATGCCCCTCTATTTATATGTTGAGCCTTGGGATCGTTTCTTGGAGAAAGAGCCTCCTCAGAGTCGGTTTTGCCTGCAAGGCAAGAGTCCTTCTCGGACTCCAGGACCAAACGCTACGGTTATCGGCGTTTTGGCCCGCACGCCTGTGGTCCCTGGCATCCGTCCTCGACCAAGAGAACTCCCTTTTGCACCGACCTAAAGCCCCGTGGGCCTTACCCCTTGGTCTAACCATATCATCCTATATATCAATCTTTACCTCTGGACCATTCCGGAGCTCCTTTTCACGTACGTGATCTCATCCGGGACTCTGAACAACATTCGGTCACCAACATGCATAACTCATATAATACTATATCGTTAATGAATGTTAAGCGTGCGGACCCTACGGGTTCGAGAATGATGTAGACATGACCGAGACGCTTCTCCAACAAGGCCAATAGCGGGACACTGGATGCCCATATTGGTTCCAACATATTCTACGAAGATCTTTATCGGTCGTACCTTTATGACAACATACGTAGTTCCCTTTGTCTACTGGTATATTAGTCTCTCTCAAACGACCCTGCAACCAAATACAAGAAATCTCTTGTGTCCCCAACACACCCAATACAATGGCAAATTGTATAGGTGCATTAGTTCGGGGAAGAGATGGTGATAAAAGTGTAATATGGATGGTAGAAATATATTTTTATAATCTGAATAAATAAAAACAGAAAGGTAGCAAATAGTAAATGGGCACAAAAACGATATTGCAATGCTTGAAAATGAGGCCTAGGGTCCGTACTTTCGCTAGTGCAATCTCTCAACACTGCTAATATAATTGGATCATATAACCATCCCTCAAAGTGCGATGAAGAATCACTCCAAAGTTCCTATCTAGTGGAGAACATAAGAATAAATTGTTTGTAGGGTACGAAACCACCTCAAAACTATTCTTTCCGTTCGATCTATTCAAGAGTTCGTACTAAAATAACACAAAGCTATTCTTTCCGTTCGATCTATCCTAGAGTTCGTACTAAAATAACACCAAAGCAAATTCATATTCATGATACTCAATCCAACAAAAAGAACTTCAAAGAGTGCCCCAGGATTTCTACCGGAGAAACAAAGACAAGAACGTGCATCAACCCCTATGCATCGATTACCCCAATGTCACCTCGGGGATCCGCAAGTTGAGTGCCAAAACATATATCAAGTGAATCAATCCGATACCCCATTGTCACGATGAGTATTCAATTGCAAGACATATATCAAGTGTTCTCGAATCCTAGAAGTATTCAATCCGATAACAACGAAATCTCAAAGGGAAAACTCAATTCATCGCAACAAGATAGAGAGGGGAAAACACCATATGATCCGACTATATTAACAAAGCCCACAATACATCAAGATCGTGCCATCTCAAGAACATGAGAGAGAGAGAGAGAGTTTAAACACGTAGCTACTGGTACAAACCCTTAGCCCCGAGGGTGGACTACTCCATCCTCATCGTGGTGGCTGCCAGGATGATGAAGATGGCCACCGGAGATGATTTCCCCCTCCGTGAGTCTTAACGGGTCTAGATTGGTTTCGGTGGCTATAGAGCCTTGCAACGCGGAACTTGATCTAGGTTAACCTCAAGGGTTTTGGAATATTTGTGAATTTATAGGGTAAAGAGGGGTGTGGGAGGCCACCGAGGTGGGCACAACCTATCTGGTAGCGCTTGGGCCCCAGTGGCATACAGTGGATTGTGCCCCCTCAGCACCCTAGGTGCTGCTCTGGCCCATCTTGGGTGTTCTGGTCCATAAAAAATCTCCAGCAAGTTTCGCGGTGTTTGGAATCTGTTTGATATTGATTTCCCGCGATGTAAAAAACAAGCAAAAACAACAACTGGCACTGGGCACTGGGTCAATAGGTTAGTCCCAAAAAATGATATAAAGTTGCTATAAAATGATTGTAAAACATCCAAGAATGATAAAATAACAGCATGAATACTTCATAAATTATAGATACGTTGGAGACGATCAAGCATCCCCAAGCTTAATTCCTACTGCCCTCGAGTAGGTAAATGATAAAAGAAATAATTTATGAAGTGTGAATGCTAGAAAAGTGCACAAGTTTGATCAATGACAATTTCAATCACTTTTCCTAGCATCATAACAGCAATTCTTTCTTATAAAACTTCTCATGTTATAGTAGCAACCAATTCACATGTTAAGGTTCAAACAATAAATTCTCTTGAAACTCAACAAACTATGTTCTTAGTCACCAAGCAATTGCAATTCAACTTATTCGACAGAGTTTAAGTAAGAGCTCCACATACTCAACCATCATATAGTCTTCTATGATTGCTAACACTCACCGCATACACATGAGCAAAACGTTTCAACCGGACACATAGAAAGATAGGGGCTTATTGTTTTGCCTCCTAACGTATTCACCTCCAGGGTGATGTCAACAATAATAACTCATGCTACCCATATTCAACTGGACATATGTTCCTAGATCTTTCCTCACCACATGATGCTTGCCAAAGGAGAAAAATAAAAAGGAATAGAGAGAAAAACTTTGACTCTTTGCATAAAAGTAAATACTGAAAAGTAAAAGATAGTCCTTCGCAGAGGGAAGCAGAGGTTGCCATGCGCTTATTTGTTTGTATGCTCAACCCCTTAGTGCAAACGAACGTCACGTTATATTGCCCCTTATGATAGCAACCTTTATTATGTAGTCTATCGCTTTTATTCTTTGCCATCACAAGTTCGTACAACGCTCATTTTTCTCTTATACTAAATGATCCAACACTTTTAGAAGCAATTTTTATTGCCTTATTGCACCGATGACAACTTACTTGAAGGATCTTGCTCAATCCTTAGGTAGGTATGGTGGACTCTTGAAAATAAGATTTGGGTTTAAGGGTTTTTGGATGCACAAGTAGTATCTCTACTTGGTGCGGAATTTTTGGCTAGCAAAGATGGGGGCAAGCACCACATGTTGAAGGATCTATGACAATATAACTTCTATGTGAATATGAACAAACATAAATCATTACATTGTCTTCCTTGCCCACCGTCCATAATTTTGGCATATAATATTTTGATGGGGGCTCACAATCACAAAAGATTTCCAAGATAGTGTATTTGCATGTAAAAGTTCTCTTCCTCATACTAATTATTCGTGAATTGCTTGTATGAGCAAAATTGTGATTGTCAAGCCTCAAAAGATTTCACTTTCTAAACCCAATGTGAAGCTACCACTAGGCATATTATGATTTCAACTTCATGACATTCAATTTAATCAACAATTTACTCATAGGATATAAGTGAAGCTCAAGAGCAATTGACAAGCTACTCCAAAAAGATATAAATGAAGATCATGAGCACAGTATTTCTTTCTCTCAAATTAATTTAAGTGAAGCAAGAGAGAATTTCTTCAAAAATACTAAAGCACACCGTGCTCAAAAAGATATAAGTGAAGCGCTAGAGCAATTCCATAGAAAAGAGCTTTGTTGACGGGATGTGAATGCCGCTTACTTAGCCTCCCTGGCAACTATTTGAAGACTCTATTTTAATTAAAAAAAATCACATCTAAGCATTTTATTAAAACAACAAGCAAAAACAAAACAAAATGACATTCTAAGAATATCACACATCATGTGAAGAAGCAAAAACTTAGGCTCAACCGATACTAACTGATAGTTGTTGATGAAGAAAGGTGGGATGCCTACCGGGGCATCCCCAAACTTAGATGCTTGAGACTTCTTGAATATTATCTTGGGATGCCATGGGCATACCCAAGCTTGAGCTTTTGTGTCTCCTTAATTCTTCTCATATAACGGTTTTCCTAAATCTCAAAAGCTTCATCCACACAAAACTCAACAAGAACTCGTGAGATAAGTTAGTATAAACCAATGCAAAAACCTTATCATTATCTACTATAGCAAATCACTAAAATTATTATTCAACATTGCATACTAAATTCCTATGCATATTTCATGCTCCTTAATTCTTCTCATATCACGGTTTTCCTAAATCTTAAAAGCTTCATCCACACAAAACTCAACAAGAACTCGTGAGATAAGTTAGTATAAACCAATGCAAAAACCTTATCATTATCTACTGTAGCAAATCACTAAAATTATATTCAACATTGCATACTAAATTCCTGTGCATATTTAATGCTCCTATCCTCAAATAGAATCACTAAACAAGCAAACATGTGCAAACAATGCAAACATAACAGCAATCTGCCAAAACAGTACAGTATGTAAAGAATGCAAGAGTATCAATACTTATTCAACTCCAAAAATTATGAAACAATTACCACACTATAGATAATTTATCAGAGCTCAATTTGAAAAAAGTTTCAACATTTTATCACATTCTGACTTTTCTAGGGAATTTTTGCAACAGCGGTAAACTTTCTGTTTTCGAACTGCAACATGTAGACTTGTAAAATAAGCATGGCAAAGGCTTTACTTGACAATTTTATTGAAAAGAAAGATGCAAAACATTATTCTAAATAATAGCAAGCGAATCCTAACAAAATAAATTGATGCTCCAAGTCAAACTCATATCATGTGACGAATAAAAACATAGCTCCAAGTGAGGTTATCGATAATGTTGAAGACGAAAGAGGGGATGCCTTCCAGGGCATCCCCAAGCTTAGTTACTTGGATATTTTTTGGATATTAACTTGGGGTGCCTTGGGCATCCCCAAGCTTAGGGTCTTGTCACTACTTATTCTCCTCATATCGATATCTCACCCAAAACTTGAAAACTTCAATCACACAAAACTTAACAAAACTTCGTGAGATATGTTAGTATGATAAAGAGCAAACCATTTCACTTTGGTACTGTCAAAGACAAGATTAATAATTGTTTCCACACAATGCCTACTGTAGCATATCATTTCTACAATTTATATTGAGCAATATAAGCCATAGAAACAACAAAGCAAGAAAACTATGCATTGAAAACAGAATCTGTCAAAAACAGAACAATCTATAATGATCTGGATAACTACCATACTTCTGCTACTCCCAAAATTCTGAAAAAATAGGACCACATGAGAAATTTGTATATTAATCTTCTGAAAAAAGAATCAACTTAAAAGCGCTCTTTTGTTAAAAATGAGAATTATTTTCGTGAGTGCATAAGTTTCTGTTTTTCAGCAAGTCAAAGCAACTATCACCCAACAAGATCCTAAAGGCTTTACTTGGCACTTTATTGAAACAAAAGCAATAAAACATGGTCAATACAGTAGCATAATCATGTGAACACACAAAAACAGTAGGTAAAAGTTTTGGTTTGTCTCCCAACAAGCACTTTTCTTTAATGCCTTTTAGCTGGGCATGATGAGTTCAATGATGCTCGCATAAAAGATAAGAATTGAAACATGAAGAGAGCATCATGAAGCATATGACTAGCACATTTAAGTCTAGCCCACTTCCTATGCATAGGGATTTTGTGAGCAAATAATTTGTGGGAGCAAGAATCAACTAGCATAGGAAGGTAAAACAAGTATAACTTCAAAATACTCAACACATAGAGAGGAAACTTGATATTATTGCCCTACAAGCATAAGTTCCTCCCTCATAGTAATTTTCAGTAGCATCATGAATGAATTCAACAATATAACTATCACATAAAGCATTCTTTACGTGATACATAAGCATAGAAATTTTGTTACTCTCCACATAAGCAAATTTATTCTCATGAATAGAAGTGGGAGCAAACTCAACAAAATAACTATCATGAGATTGAAAATTAAAATCATGATGACAAGTTTCATGGTTATCATTATTATTTATAGCATACATGTCATCACCATAATCATCATGGATAGCAACTTTGTTATCATAGTCAATTGAAGCCTCATCCAAAATGGTGGATTTATCACTAAATAAAGTCATGACCTCTCCAAATCCACTTTCATCATTATAATCATCATAAATAGGAGGCATGCAATCATTATAACAAATTTGCACATCAAATCTTGGGGGACTATAAATATCATCTTCATCAAACATAGCATCCCCAAGCTTATGGCTTTGCATATCATTAGCATCATGGATATTCAAAGAATTCATACTAACAACATTGCAATCATGCTCGTCATTCAAGTATTTTTTGTCAAACATTTTACAGAATTCTTCTTCAAACAATTGAGCACAATTTTCCTTTCCATCATTTTCAAGAAAGATATTATAAAGATGATCTACAATATGATGCAACCTCAATTCCATTTTTTATGTAGTTTTCTTTTATAAACCAAACTAGTGATAAACAAGAAACTAAAAGATTTGATTGCAAGATCTAAAGATATACCTTCATGCACTCACTGCAAGAACTATGCTTTAAAAGAACTTGATGTCGACTACGCAACTTTATTCTTATAGACACATGTTGGGCCTCCAAGCGCAGAGGTTTGTAGGACAGTAGCAATTTCCCCTCAAGTGGATGACCTAAGGTTTATCAATCCGTGGGATGCGTAGGATGAAGATAGTCTCTCTCAAACGACTCCCGCAACCAAATACAAGAAATCTCTTGTGTCCCCAACACACCCAATACAATGGCAAATTGTATAGGTGCACTAGTTCAAGTAAGAGATGGTGATAAGAGTGTAATATGGATGGTAGAAATATATTTTTATAATCTGAATAAATAAAAATAGCAAGGTAGCAAATAGTAAACGGGCACAAAAACAGTATTGCAATGCTTGAAAATGAGGCCTAGGGTCCGTACTTCCGCTGGTGCAATCTCTCAACATTGCTAATATAATTGGATCATATAACCATCCCTCAAAGTGCGATGAAGAATCACTCCAAAGTTCCTATCTAGTGGAGAACATAAGAATAAATTGTTTGTAGGGTACGAAACAATCTCAAAGCTATTCTTTCCGTTCGATCTATTCAAAAGTTCGTACTAAAATAACACAAAGCTATTCTTTCCGTTTGATTTATCCTAGAGTTTGTACTAAAATAACACCAAAGCAAATTCATATTCATAATACTCAATCCAACAGAAAGAACTTCAAAGAGTGCCCCAAGATTTCTACCGAGAAACAAAGACAAGAACGCAGCATCAACCTCTATGCATAGATTACCCCAATGTCACCTCGGGAATCTGCGAGTTGAGTGCCAAAACGTATATTAAGTGAATCAATATGATACCCCATTGTCACCACGATTATTCAATTGCAAGACATATATCAAGTGTTCTCAAATCCATAGAAGTATTCAATCCGATAACAACGAAATCTCAAAGGGAAAACTCAATTCATCACAACAAGATAGAGAGGGGAAAACACCATATGATCTAACTATATTAACAAAGCCCGCGATACAAGAAAATGGTGCCATCTCAAGAACACGAGAGAGAGAGAGAGAGAGAGAGAGAGAGAGAGAGAGAGATTAAAACACATAGCTATCGGTACAAGCCCTCGGGCCCTGAGGGTGGACTACTCGCTCCTCATCGTGGTGGCCACCGGGATGATGAAGATGGCCACCGGTGATGATCCCCCCTCCGGCAGGGTGCCGAAACGGGGTCTAGATTGGTTTTCGGTGGCTACAGAGCCTTGCGGCAGTGGAACTTCTGATCTAGGTTAACCCCAAGGGTTTTTGGAATATTTGTGAATTTATAGGGTAAAGAGGGGGTGCAGGAGGCCACCTAGGTGGGCACAACCCATCTGGGAGCGCCCTGGTGGGTTGTGCCCCCCTCGGGGCACCCCCAGATGCTGCTCTGGCCCATCTTGGGTGTTCTCATCCATAAAAAATCTCCAAAAAGTTTCACAGTGTTTGCACTCCGTTTGATATTGATTTCCTGCAATGTAAAAAACAAGCAGAAAACAACAACTGGCACTGGGCACTGGGTCAATAGGTTAGTCCCAAAAAATGATATAAAGTTGCTATAAAATGATTGTAAAACATCCAACAATGATAAAATAACAGCATGAATACTTCATAAATTATAGATACGTTGGAGACGTATCATATATTACTTGCCCAAGATTCGATCGTCGGTATCTCCATACCTAGTGAATCTCGTTACCGAGAAGTCTCTTTACTTGTTCCATAATACATCATCCTGTAACTAACTCCTTAATCACTTTGCTTGCAAGCTTCTTGTGACGTTGTATTACCGTGAGGGTCTAGGTATACCTCTCCGTCATACAGAGTGAAAAATCCTAGTCTCGATCCATGCCAACACAACAGACTCCTTCGGAGATACCTGTAGAGCACCTTTATGATCACCCAGTTATACTGTGACGTTTGATGGCACACAAAGCATTTCTCCGAAGTCCAAGAGTTGCATGATCTCATGGTCGAAGAAACATATATTGGAGATTAAGAAAACAGTAGCAATAAACTGAACAATCATATGCTATGCTAACGGTTGTGTCTTGTCCATCACATCATTCTCCTAATGATGTGATCCCGTTATCAAATGACAACTCATATCTATGGTTAGGAAACTTTAACCATCTTTTGATCAACGAGCTAGTCTAGTAGAGGCTCACTAGGGACACGGTATTTGTTTATGTATCCACACATGTATTTAAGTTCCCGGTCAATACAATTATAGCATGAATAATAAACCATTATCATGAATAAGGAAATATAGTAATAACAACTTTATTATTTCCTCTAGGGCATATTTCCAATGGGCCTCCCACTTGCACTAGCGTCAATAATCTAGATTACATAGTAATGAATCTAACACCCATGGAGTCTTGGTGCTGTTCATGTTTTGCTTGGGGAAGAGGCTTAGTCAATGGGTCTGCTATATTCAGATCCGTATGTACTTTACAAATTTCTATGTCTCCATCCTCGACATATTTGTGAATGGAGTTGAAGCGTCGCTTGATGTGTTTGGTTCTATTGTGAAACCCGGAATCCTTCTCTAAGGAAATTGCGCCAGTATTGTCACAAAAGATCGTCATTGGACCCGATGCACTGGGTATTACACCCAGATCAGATATGAACTCCTTCATCCGAGACTCCTTCATGTGCTGCTTCCGAAGCAGCTATGTACTCCGCTTCACACATAGATCCCGCCACGATGCTATACTTAGAACTGCACCAACTGGCAGCTCCACCATTTAATATAAACACGTATTCAGTTTGCGACTTAGATTCATCCGAGTTTGTGTCGAAGCTAGCATCAACGTAACCCTTAACGACGAGCTCTTTGTCACCTCCATAAACAAGAAACATACCCTTGGTCCTTTTCAGGTACTTCAGGATATTCTTGGCCATTGTCCAGTGATCCAGTCCTGGATTAGGTACCTCCCTGCCAAACTTATGGCAAGGCACACATCAGGTCTGGTACATAGCATGGCATACATTATAGAACCTATGGCTGAGGCATAGGAATGAATTTCATTCTCTCTCTATCTTCTGCTGTGGTCGGGCTTTGAGTCTTACTCAATTTCATACCTTGCAACACAGGTAAGAACCCTTTCTTTGACTGGTCCATTTTGAACTTCTTCAAAATCTTGTCAAGGTATGTGCTTTGTGAAAGTCCTATTAAGCGTCTTCATTTATCCCTATAGATCTTGATGCCCAATATATAAGGAGCTTCACCAAGGTCTTTCATTGAAAAATTCTTATTCAAGTATCATTTTATGTTATCCACAAATTCCACATTTCCAATCAGCAATATGTCATCCACATATAATATTAGAAATGCTACAGAGCTCCCACTCACCTTCTCGTAAATACAGACTTCATCATAAGTCTGTATAAAACCAAATGCTTTGATCACCTCATCAAAGCGTTTATTCCAACTCCGAGATGCTTGCACCAGTCCATAGGTGGATCGTTGGAGCTTACACACTTTGTTAGCACCTCCTATATAGCTCTTCTTTAAGAAACCCGTTAAGGAATGCAGTTTTGACGTCCATTTGCCAAATTTCATAATCATAAAATCCAGCAATTGCTAACATGATTCGGAGGGACTTAAGCATCGCTACAGGTGACAAAGTCTCATCGTAGTCAACCCCTTGAACTTGTCGAAAACCTTTTGTGACAAGCCGAGCTTTGTAGACAAAGTGATATTACCATCGGTCTGCCTTCCTCTTGAAGATCCATTTATTCTCAATGGCTTTTCAATCATTGGGCAAATCCACCAAAGTCCACACTTTGTTCTCATACATGGATCCTATAGTAGATTTCATGGCCTCAAGCCATTTGTTAGAATCTGGGCTTGTCATAGCTTCTTCATAGTTTGTAGCTTCATCATTGTCCAACAACATGACTTCTAGGACAGGATTACCATACCACTCTGGTGCGGAGCGTGTTCTGGTCAACCTACGAGGTCTAGTAGTAACTTGATCTGAAGTTTCATGGTCATCATCATTTGCTTCCTCTCTTGTTGATGTAGGCATCACGGGAACGGTTTTTTCAAATGTACTACTTTCCAAATCGAGAGAAGGTACATGATACGTCTCCAACGTATCTATAATTTATGAAGTATTCATGTTATTATATTATCCTTCTAGGATGTTTTATATGCATTTATATGCTATTTTATATGATCTTTGGGACTAACCTATTAACCTAGAGCCCAGTGCCACTTTCTGTTTTTTCCTTGTTTTTGAGTATCGTAGAAAAGGAAAACCAAACGGAGTCCAATTGACCTGAAACTTGATGGAGCTTATTTTTGGACCAGAAGAAGGCCATGGAGTAAAAGAGTTAGGCGGAGAGTCACGGGCTGCCCACGAGGTGGGAGGCGCGCCCACCCCCGGGCGCGCCTCTACCTCGTGGACAGCCCGAGACTCCCGACTTATTCTCGACGCCAAAACCTCTTATATATACGTAAACCTCCAGAAAATAACCTAGATCGAGAGTTCCGCCGCCGCAAGCCTCTGTAGCCATCGAAAACCAATATAGACCCGTTCCGGCACCCTGCCGGAGGGGGGAATCCCTCTCCGGTGGCCATCTTCATTATCCCGGCACTCTCCATGACGAGGAGGGAGTAGTTCACCCTCGGGGCCGAGGGTATGTACCAGTAGCTATGTGTTTGATCTCTCCCTCTCTCTCTCTCTCTCTCTCTCTCTCGTGTTCTTGAGGTGATACGATCTTGATGCATCACGAGCTTTGCTATTGTAGTTGGATCTTATGATGTTTCTCCCCCTCTACTCTCTTGTAATGGATTGAGTTTTCCCTTTGAAGTTATCTTCTGGGATTGAGTCTTTAAGGATTTGAGAACACTTGATGTATGTCTTGCATGTGCTTATCTGTGGTGACAATGGGATATTCACGTGATCTACTTGATGTATGTTTTGGTGATCAACTTGGAGGTTCCGTAACATTGTGAACTTATGCATGGCACACGATTTCGTCTTGACTCTCCGGTAGAAACTTTGGGGCACTCTTTGAAGTTCTTTGTGTTGGTTGAATAGATGAATCTGAGATTGTGTGATGCATACCATATAATCATACCCACGGATACTTGAGGTGACATTGGAGTATTGATAACCCACAAGTATAGGGGATCGCAACAGCTTTCGAGGTTAGAGTATTCAACCCAAATTTATTGATTCGACACAAGGGGAGCCAAAGAATATTCTTGAGTATTAGCAGTTGAGTTGTCAATTCAACCACACCGGATAACTTAGTATCTCGCAGCAAAGTGTTTAGTAGCAAAAGTGGTATAATAATAAAGGTAACGGTAGCAAAAGTAAAGATAAATGTTTTGGGTTTTGTAGTAGTTGTAACAAAGAGTAACGGAAAAGTAAATAAGTGAAGAACAAAGATATGAAAAGCTTGTAGGCACCTGGATCAAGTGATGGATAATTATGCCGGATGCGATTCCTCATGCAATAGTTATAACATAGGGTGATATAGAACTAGCTCCAATTCATCAATGTAATGTAGGCATGTATTCAGTAAATAGTCATAACGTGCTTATGGAAAAGAACTTGCATGACATCTTTTGTCCTACCCTCCCGTGGCAGCGGGTCCTTACGAAACTAAGGGAAATTAAGGCCTCCTTTTAATAGAGAACCTGAACAAATCATTAACACATAGTGAATACATGAACTCCTCAAACTATGGTCATCACCGAGAAGTATCCCGATTATTGTCACTTCGGGGTTGTCGGATCATAACACATAATAGGTGACTATAGACTTGCAAGATAGGATCAAGAACACACATATATTCATGAAAACATAATAGGTTCAGATCTGAAATCATGGCACTCGGGCCATAGTGACAAGCATTAAGCATAGCAAAGTCATAGCAACATCAATCTCAGAACATAGTGAATACTAGGGATCAAACCCTAACAAAGCTAACTTGATTACATGGTGAATCTCATCCAACCATCACCGTCCAGCAAGCCTACGATGGAATTACTCACGCACGGCGGTGAGCATCATGAAATTGGTGATGGAGGATGGTTGATGATGATGACGACGACGAATCCCCCTCTCCGAAGCCCCGAACGGACTCCAGATCAGCCCTCCCGAGAGAGATTAGGGCTTGGCGGCGGCTCCGTGTCGTGAAACGCGATGAAACTTTTTCTCTCTGATTTTTTTCTCCCCGAGACGAAATATATGGAGTTGGAGTTGAGGTCGGAGGAGGTCCAAGGGGCCCACGAGATAGGGGGCGCGCCCTTGCTGTGGGCGCCCATCGTCTCGTGGACAGGCCCCTAGGCCCCCGATGTATTTTTTTTTGGCCCAAGATTTTTATAAATTCCAAAAGTGCCTCCGTTGATTTCCGTGTCATTCAGAACTTTTCTTTTCTACACATAAAACAACATTGTGGTAGTTCTGTGAAAAACAAATACGTCAGGTTAGTTTCATTCAAATCATGCAAGTTAGAGTCCAAAACAAGGGCAAAAGTATTTGGAAAAGTAGATACGTTGGAGACGTATCAAGTATCTAGGTGACATTAGGGTTTTGGTTGATTTGTGTCTTAAGGTTTTATTCTAGTACGAACTCTATGATAGATCGAACGAAAAGAATAGCTTCGTGTTATTTTACTACGGACTCTTGAATAGATCGATCAGAAAGGATAACTTTGAGGTGGTTTCGTACCCTACAATAATCTCTTCGTTTGTTCTCCGCTATTAGTGACTTTGGAATCTGCAAGCATTCAACTCAAGAGAGAAGTTAAACAAACCATTCATGCATATAAGAGCCACTAAGCATTTTCAATATGGTCTTCTCGATCCCTAAAAGAAAGAAAAGAAAATAAAACTATTTACACGGGAAAGCTCCCAACAAGTAAGAAGAAGAACTAGAAGTCTTTTTGGGTTTTCATTTTAATTCTACTACAAGCATGGAAATTAAACTAACTAATTTTTTGTTTTTTCTTGAGGTTTATCAAACACACAAGAATAAAACTAGAAAAAGAAATTTAAACTAACATGGATAATACAATGAAAGAGTATGAGCACCGACGACTAGTGTGTGAACATGAATGTAAAGTCGGTGAGAAATCATTCTCCCCAAGCTTAGGCTTTTGGCCTAAGTTGGTCTAGTACCAAGGACCGCCGCTACTCTCCCGGTGTAGTGGGAGGTGTAATCGAGATACCACTGGTTGGTCATCTCCTGGATCCCATCGATGATGATGCACGATAAGGGTCCAACTCAGGTTCAGGTTCAGGTTCAGGTTCTGGAGTAAAAGCTTGAGCTCGATGATTGTTCACCGCTTTCGGTGTGACAAGAAAATTATCTGCAAGCAAATCAAACAACAAAGGCGCATGCAAAGTAATAATCTCAATGTGCTTCTTATTAAATCTAAGTTTATACAAGAGCATCTTATCTTCATTATCAACAATAAACTTACGTGCTACCATGCTCTTGTAATCTAAGGTGTGAGGTGCAATTTTATCTCATCCTCCTCATAGTGCCTAATGGGTATCTGAAAATGTTCAAAGAAGACTTGCAGCATAGATACCTCCAAATATGGGGCCTTTGTATGATTCGGGGCTGGCCGTTTAGCAACGACTTCAAGACCCATACTAAAAGTGTTGTCTCCCAAAGAAAGCATGTTGAAGAATAATAATATCTGGAACGCTCATGTTTCCACTATTTCCCCGACCAATCAAGCATCTACTAGCAAATATGGCAAAATAGCGTAAAACAGGAAAGTGTATGCTAGAGACCTTCGCCTCGGAGCCTTTCTTTGGCTCCTCTACAACAATAGTATTAACAAAGCCACCCACATCTTCACGACGGGGTTCATCTAATTCTCCCTCATAAGGTATCCTACATACCGCACAAAAATGACGAAAGACATTTCTTTGAACTCATCATATAAATGAAATGATCTTGTAGGCGGTGATTTCTTAGGATAATAATAAAAGTTTTGCACGAAAGTATTGGTGAGTAAGAGATCTTGATCGATTCGATTGGTTGATGAAACCGGTGAGGCCTGCGGTCTCGATTAAAGCATAAAATCTTCATGAATTCCGGCTTCTTGCAAGAAATCCTCGCATGGCCATTCACACGACCGTACTTCCGCTAAGCGAGGAAGATTATACTTGGGTTTTTCCTTCTCTTTGTCTTGTTTTTCCTTAGAGCTTTGGCTAGAAGAGCCTTTAAAGGGCCTTGAGGGAGTCCTGGACTAGGGGGTGTCCGGATAGCCGAACTATCATCTTTGGCCGGACTCCTGGATTATGAAGATAAAAGATTGAAGACTTCGTCCCGTGTCCGGATGGGACTTTCCTTGGCGTGGAAGGCAAGCTTGGCGATACGGATATGTAGATCTCCTACCATTGTAACCGACTCTGAGTAACCCTAACCCTATTCGGTGTCTATATAAACCGAAGGGTATTAGTCCGTAGGACGAACAACAATCAAACCATAGGCTAGCTTCTAGGGTTTAGCCTCTTTGATCTCGGGGTGGTAGATCTACTCTTGTACTACCCATATCATCAATATTAATCAAGCGGAGTAGGGTATTACCTCCATCGAGAGGGCCCGAACACAGGTAAAAACATCGTGTCCCTTGTCTCCTGTTACCATCCGCCTAGACGCATGATTGGGACCCCTACCGACATTGGTGCTTTCATTGAGAGTTCCTCCGTCGTCACCTATAGGCCCGATGGCTCCTTCAATCATCAAGAACGACGCAGTCCAGGTGAGATTTTTCTCCCGGACAGATCTTCGTGATTCAATGACTTTGCTGCGGGCCAATTCGCTAGGGCCATCTGGAGCAGATTGAAAGCTTCGCCCCTGGCCATCAGGTCAGATTTGGAAGCTTGAACTATACGGTGATGTCCGCGGAGACTTGATCTTCGACGGATTCGAGCCGGCCAAAGCGTGCCGCCTTTGTCTCGATGGGTACGGTCTAGCTCGCCGCCGAGCGATGCTGGAGGCCGCACTAGTGCCGCTCCGACCCTTAATCCGGAGCCGGTTTACGCCGATCGAGGACGGTTGGTTGGACACCGCCTCGGGGCTGAAATCTCTGGCGATTGAGCCGAACACCATCCTCGCCCCTTATGGCTCGTGACTCCAGTGCCGGACTCCTTTCCGGACTCCGTACCTCCGCGCCCTGCGGTCGAATTCGATTGGCGCCCGGTTATGGAATTCACCGCCGCGGACATCTTTCAAAGACTCGCCCTTTGGCGATATCCTGAACTCATTAAAGTCTCTCTCTTTGTCAGGGGAGCCCTGGCTGGACTATGGTCAGGAAGGTTGGGATTCGAACGACGAAGAAATTCAACGCCCACCCACCACCACTGTCGATTGCTTAACCGACATGCTCGACTTCGACTCCGAGGACATCGACGGTATGGGACGCATTTACGGAGATTTACCAGAACCAGCGCCCACAGGGCACTGGAGGGCCACCCCAACTTACGATGTATACATGGTGGACACACCTAAGGGAAGCGATAACGAGGAACGACGGGACGCTGCGAAAGATAATTCCCTCGGGAAGCAGTCAAAGCGGCGGCGTAAGCGCTGTTCAAAACCCCACCTCGACAAAGATAGCGCCCACACAGACCCAGCCATAGAGCAGGGTGAGCCGGGCCGACAGCGAACATGCCATTGAGAAACCATCCGAACAGGCCAACTTGGACAAACAACCCGTCCCGGCAAAGATAACGATCCTGGACGATCTCACGCCGACACGCCATTGGAACAGAAGGACCTCCACAAAGAGCTCCTCGCCACTACGTAGCTTGAAAAAGCAGAAACAGAGGCTCGTAAAAGCGGAAGACGCACTCCGAATAAGATGGAGTAAAGTACTCAACATCATGAGACAGATCTGGCAATAGCCGCCAAACAAGAAACTACCCAAAGCGCAAACTACTGCCACGAATTGACGAGGAGGCCATAGAGCCCCACGATCAAAAAACAAAGAGACCGCCGGTCGGGTAGACGCGACCACATGGCACACATAGAGCGGCAAGCTGCGCCAAGACATAAGCCGGCCGCACGCGATCCGCATAAGGATTCAAGACTAAAAGGATGGCCCGGTCGGATCTATCTATGGGCCAAGGAAACAAGCTCTAGCAAACAATACAACACGTCAAGTGTCCGAACATCACGGCATACCCAAATACGAGGCGCGCGCACCCTCTATGTTTCACCGATGAGGTGTGGATCATGAATTCCCAGTGATTCAAACCCGTAAACATAGAGGCATCTGACGGAACAACAGACCACAGTGCGGATTGAGGATTATATCCTCCACATACACATGGCGGAGGAGATGATCTCCACGCCATAAAATACCTACCCTCAAGCTCAAAGGGCCAGCCCGGCATTGGCTTAAAAGCCTCCCGAAAACACCATTGGTAGTTGGGAAGAGCTTGAGGATGCTTTTCGCCAATTTCCGGGGAACCTATGTCCAGCCTCAGGGCCTTGAGCGATTTAAGTCACATAACCCAACAGCTGGAGAGTCAGCCCAAAATTATGGAACATGTTCCTCACCAAAAGAACCAAATAGTCGATCGTCTCGGACGCCAAGCCTTAGCAGCTTTAAACACAACGTCCGAGACGAATGGCTCATGAGACACCTTGGCCAGAAAAGCCAAGAATAATGGCCGCACTAACAAGCCTCATGACCCACTTTTATGCGGGAGAGGATAGCTGGCTAGCAAGATGCAAGATCAAATGACCCAAGTACATCCGAAGTCGAGGGATGGGAATAGGAAACCACGACGCAGCAAGGACCAAATACCGGATTAAGGGGAGCAGATACAAAACACGGCGATCAACGCCCGGATTCAAAAGCTCATGTCAGAACAATAAAAAACTGCCCCTTAAGGATAATAGTGATGAGCTATCCAACTTAAACAAAATCTTGGACAAGATATGCCAAATCCACAGTACTCAGGAAGCACGCAAACCATACCCACAGAGATTGTTGGGTCTTCAAGCGATCCGCAGACTCAACGCCGAACACAAGGGGCTCGACACACCAAGTGAGGATGATGACGAGCACCACAAGCAGAGCCCGAAAACAAAAAGAATTTCCCACAAGAGGTCAAAACAGTAAACTTACTTCAAGTAACAAAAGGGGAAAATAAATGGCGCCCATTGAATTTACGCTACGCATACGCCTACCCCAAATGAGTCCCAACACCGGTTGTCAAAACCAATCACCTTCGACCATCGGGACTACTCCGAAAGTATTAACGCAGGATGGACTGCCTTGATACTAGAACCTATAATCGACGGTCTTCAATTTACGCAAGTCCTAATGGACAGCGGTAGTGATTTAAACCTGCTATATCAGGACACAATCCGCAATATGGGGATAGACCCAAACAGGATTGGCCATAGCAACACTTCCTTCAAGGAATAATGCTGCACATACGCCCATTGTACAAGCTCCCTACTATTGGAAGTTATGTTCGGCTCACCCGACAACTTCCGTCGCGAAAAGTTGGTCTTCCACATCTCCCCATTTAAAAGTAGCCATCAAGCACTACTAGGGCGCGAAGCTTTCGCCCGCTTTAACGCAATACCGCATTATGCATCTCTTAATCTTAAAATGCCGGTCCACGAGGCATCATTTCATTAAGGGAAGCTGCTGCGTGTCCCTCAAGGAAAGAATGTGAGACCGCTTATGACCTCACACTAATACGGCCTTACTGGCCAAAAGCGTCTAAAGCAGGTCGTTTAGACCCCGGACACGGTTAGGCGAGTCCGGCATAAATAAACATGATGCTTACTAGCCGCGTACCCCCCTTACAACGGGCTCCACGCATGTACAACAAGAGACAATAAAGCTCAATTTTATTCATTTTTGAATCGTACTATGATTATTTCCAATTACATTTTATACGATCTTTTTCAAACTAAGTTCCTCTCTTTTACAGATGAACGTCGTACTATACCCGTCCGAGGATACGGCACAACGGAGACACAGCGCAGACGTGCGGCGAGGACCCGTTGCAAGGATTCTTTTCGATTAAGACCCTGCGTAAACCTTTTTCACTGTCTCTTGTTGTTACTCATCCCGGTCTCTTATTATAACCGAGGAGGAGGCTGGCGTTTTGGCATCGGCCGCGTCAGAATTTTGCACGTACCTGGAGACCAGGGGCTTGTTACCAAGGGCATTGTTCAGCCCGCTTTATAAAAGACCGAATACCTTAGGGAGTGTTCGGCGTCTCGAGTTAGGCCTTATATGCATCAGCTTGAATCATGTCTTTGGTCAAATGTTGGGTTTGCCCGGCTCACATGTTTTGCTACCTTACGTTCCGTTCTATCGGCTTAACGCGCAAGACCGGAGAACTCTGCGATTGTGCCCGGTTCGGTAGGGTGAGCACCTCGATGAGAAAGCCAAAACTGATCGTCATGATATAGCGAGAGACTGGTCAACCACTCGATGACTCCACGGAATGTTTAGAATTCCTCCGCATTAGACAAAGGACCGTTTCGGTCGGGCACATACACACCCAATTCGGGAGAGTGCGGTGCCCTCGTGGGCTATATCGTAGCCCCACCATCGAACCCCTATGGCTAAGCGAAAGTGCTAAAGCATTATAGCTCGGTTGCCTAGTTTGCTACGCTACCACCTCCTTTATAGGACCAAGATGTTGGATTAAGTGTGAAAACGCGACTTCTTTGCAAACACCCCCGCACTATGTGCGTGGGGGCTGAAGCCGAAGGCTGCCATCTTTTAGGTTATATACATATATACATCAACGGCCGCACATGAGGTTGTTTGCTACTTGAAGGCACAAGTATAAAAAGCTCTTACATTAAATCGAACGCTGTTTCATAAAATTACACATGTCATTCAAACATAACATCCTTCGAGCACTGCGTCTCTATTAAACGGCGCTTGGAAGAACTTCCTCAAAATAGCGCTCATTGGTACTCGACTTCCGTCCGAATCTGGGGACGCGATATCGGTGGCGCTTCGTCTCAGCCAAAGGTATGCCTTGACACGGGCAAGAGCCATCGCGCCCCTCAATACACGCCGACCGCTTCATTGCGCCGATACGCGATACCGCACCAAGGAACTGCTGCACTAAGCCAAAATAACTCTTGGCTGGGGTCCGCTGGCCACAAATGAGTCATGACATGCTTCATGGCAAGTCCGGATAATCGATTCAGCTCGGCCCATTCGCCAACCGATCGGTCAGCGTAAGAGAACGCTCCGGACTATGGAATTGCGACCAAAATAGCTCTTCCCTTCATGCCCCTTTGGCCTCGGAAGTGCTCAAACGCGTCCGCGGCGCGCGCCGCTAAGTCCAGATAAGCATCCTCCGAACTCCACAGCTTGTCCAAATGAGCATACTTCGGATCCGTATATTTCCTCCGCAGCAGAAACGGTTTTCCAGCCGCAATATCCCCGGCCTGACTCAGCTCCTCCTTGGCAGCTCTCGTAGAGGAACGGGCATCCTTGGCTTCGGCGGTGGCCTTTTTCAGGCCCTCTTGTTCCGCTTGACGTTCTTTTTCAAGAACCCCGTGAGTGGTCGGTAGCATTCTTGACTTGAGGCCATATTGGCCATTTCCTCTTTCTTGGCGGTGAGCAGCCCGTTCGACTTTCAGCTCTTGGCCGCCTTTAAAGCGCCACATTACTCTTTCGGGCTTGCTCTTTAGCTTGGCGAAGTTCATCATAGCCTCTCCACGGCAGCAGCGCCATCTGCATCAAAGCATACAAGTAGTAAGGCATGGGCGTCAAGCTCCCTTACCAGTGCCACAAGAAGTCGCATACCTTGCGACTCGTCAAACCGTTTATTGACCGGTAGCGATGTCCGCATCCGCCTCGTCAAGTTGCCGCTTTAGTTCGGCAAATTAAATCGATCCGGTGGCCACGGACGCCCGCCACCTACATAGGAACGGCGAGATGTTAGTATCGAGATTATGATCCTCGTCACACCGTCGGTTTGACAACATACCGAGTCTCAGGGCTACTATCTATACTGACGCATTCTATATGCATAAGCGCCGAGAAGATACATCATCTTTTTCTCTCGTACCTCAAACCCCGTCGAAGAAACTTACGGCGGCCCGTGCAATCCGCTCTCGGCCGGATGCAATTCTTTCAATCACCGTAGCCATTAGCGCGCGGTGATCTTCTGAATAGACACTCACCCGAAAGCAGGTCCTTCAGCTCCTCCGACCAAGGCCGATTGGCGCCGGACCTTCGACTTCCGCCCGCCGGACTCGGGAAACTCTCCGTGGCGACACCTCGGGGTCCCCGCCGCATGAAGGCGCGATAGGTGGAGGCGTTTGGCTCTCTATCATCTCCGGACGAAGATCCCCGAAGGCGAGGCTCTGCTGAGAAGGGCTGAGATCCGAACTACAAGGTACAATTTGGTTATCTTCAGAAATAAATACAGGATATCCTTTATTCACAAGACCCTTCTTTTACTTACGGCTCATTTGGAGGGATGATCCCCTCGGGGAAATAGTGCGGCTGGGGTATTTCCCAGTGCCGGACTGTCTGACGAAGACTTCTTTCCCCGCTTTGAGGCCTTGGCTTCCGGGTCTTCGGAGGCGGTCCTCTTCTCCCCTTGGAGGGTAGGATCCTTGATTCCTCCTTCCTTGAAAGCCTCCTTCGTGGAGGCAGTTGTTTCCTGCTCCCCCTTCGCCTTCTTCAAAAGGCGCGGCCTTCAACATCTTGGTCAAGATAGGATCCGGCGTGGTCTCTGGGAGGAGCGGACACCTTATCAACTTTGCCTTGGCTATCCACTCCTGTTCAAGAAAGCGGCTCCCTTAAAGGGCATATATATGATAAATGAATGAACAGCCTGTCCGTTCTGAGGACTACTTACTTGAGTATCTGGGCGATTGCAGCTTAGTCCTGCGTCCTCAGTCAAATCCGGACACTTCTCTTGTGATCCGAAGAACAGTTTATACATTTCCACGGGCGTCGCGCCCATAAAATGTTGGAGAGCTCGTGATCCCTTCGGATTAAACTCCCACAGACGGAGGGGGCGACGTTTGCGGTAGGCGTATATGCCGAATTAGCATAACCCGCGCGCCACGACCAGATTGATCTCTCTTTTACGGAGGTCTCGAATCTGGCCACCTGCAATGAAGGAACGCCCTTGGGCGGCCCCAGTCGAGCCCCGGTTAACCCATGATGCCGGCCTGTGGTGGACTGGCGGAAGGCGGTGGCGCCACCCATTTGGTGCCCACAGGAGCGGTGATATAAAACCACTCCGTTGCCACAAACCAAGCTCCTCTGAAAAGAGCCCTCGGGCCATGGAGCATCAGCGCACTTGCTTATGACCGCCCCTCACTTCTGCTTGTCGCCTCGATCATCTTGGCTCCACCTTGAAGGTCTTGAGCCACAATCCAAAGTGAGGGGTAATATGGAGGAAGGCTTCACATACGACAATGAATGATGAGATGTGGAGGACGGACTCAGTTCAAGTCATGGAATTCCAGCCCATAATAAAACATGAGCCTCAGCACAAAGGGATCCGTCGGGAAGCCTAAACCCGAAGGAAGTGAGACCACGAACACCACGCTCTCATTGGGCTCGGGAGTGGGAATGACCTGCCACTGGAGCAAAGGCAGCCTATCACGAAATCTCGCCGGTTAGATACCTGGCGTCTCGCAGCTTTAGCACATCTTCTTCCGTGACGGAAGAAGACATCCATCGACCGAGCTGGTCGGAGCCGGACATCGTCGAAGGTCCGAAGCGCCTAAATCTGAAGCTTTGGGTGTTCGAACTCTCATCGCGAGGCGGATTCGATGGAGGGTGGAAAAAAGAAGAGGGCCTTGGTCTCATTATGAAGAGGTTGAATACCAAGAGCCCTCCTGTCACGCCCAAGATGCGACCCTATCCTAAAGGAACTCGAAGGTCCCACCAAGGATAGAAGCGCATCTTGAAGACGCTTTTGCAAGGTGGATATCATTACATCAACATTACATAATAGTGGGATACATCCAATACATACAAAGTCACATGAATACAACAACATCTTACATGGGATCAACATCCGCCTACGGATGAAACATAAACAGAAACTCAAACAATATCCACCACCTGCTAGCCCAGCTGCCGACTGGAACCTATCCCTGATCGAAGAAGAAGCGGAAGAAGAACTCCAAAACAAGCAAACATCGCTCTCGCGTCATGATCATCGCAAAACCTGTACCTGCAACTGTTGGTGTAGTAATCATGAGCCACGAGGACTCGTGCAATCCCATTACCATGGGTATCAAGACTAGCAAAGCTTAAAGGGAAAGGAAGGGGTAAGGTGGTGAGGTTGCAGCAGCGACTAAGCATATATGGTGGCTAACTTACGCAAAAGAGAGCGAGAAGAGAAACAAAGGAACGGTCGTGAAGCTAGCAATGATCAAGAAGTGATCCTGAACTCCTACTTACGTCGAGACATAACCCGAAACCGTGTTCTCCTCTCGATCAACCCCGAAAAGAGACACTTTCATGATTACGCTGCACGGTTGGTGTATTTTAGAAGAGTTTGCTTCAAGTTTACTATAACCGGATATTAACAAATTCCCATCGCCACATAACCGCGGGCACGGCTCTCGAAAGTTTATACCTGCAGGGTGTCCCAACTTAGCCCATGATAAGCTCTCGCGATCAACGAAGGATATTCCTTCTCCCGGAAGACCCGATCGGTCTCGGAATCCGGCTACAAGACATTTCGACAAGAATAAAACAAGACCAGCAAGACCTCCCGGCGTCTGACACCACGATAGTAGCAGATCTCGTTTCGAGGCCACGACCCGGATGAGCAGTCCGTACAACTAAAACCAGACCCCAAGTTTCCTTGAGGGGCGCCAAAAGCGCTCTAGTTTGGACCAACACTTAGACAAGCATTGGCCCCGAGAGGGGCTGAATAAAGATGACCCTTGGGTTAATTACTCCCAAGGGAAATGTAGGTGGTGGTGAGGCAAATGGTAAAACCAATGTTGGGCCTTCTTTGGAGGAGTCTTATTCAATGCGAACTGTCAAGGGGTCCCATAAATCACCCGACGCGTTAGGGACGCAAAATTCGGGAACATAATACCGATATATGACGGAAACTAGGCGGCAAGAGTGGAACAAAACACCGGGCATAAGGCCGAGCCTTCCACCCTTTACCAAGTATATAGATGCATTAATTAAATAAGATATATTGTGATATCCCAACAAGTAAACATGTTCCAACAAGGAACAACATCTCCATGTTCCAACAAGGAACAAACTTCATCTTCACCTGCAACTAACAACGCTATAAGAGGGGCTGAGCAAAGCGGTAACATAGCCAAGCAACGGTTTGCTAGGAAGGGAGTCAAAGGTTACAGGTTCATGGCAAATTGGGATGGCTTGATAAACAGGTAATAGGTAGCGCAGCATAGCGATAGAACGAAGCAACTAGCATAGCAATGATAGTAGTGAGATCCAGGGTAGCGGTCATCTTGCCTGAAATCCCGCAAGGAAGAAGAACGAGTCCATGAAGAAGACGAGCGGATGAAGCCGAACCAAGCGTGAGACGAACGAATCCTCACGATCATAGCGAAACGAGGAACTAACAAGAAGAAACACACAACATGGTAAACTCACCATAAATAGACAAGACATGATGCACAACAAGCATGATGCATGACAAAGCTAGATGAGGCTACTCATGGCAAGAGATGATGCAAACAAGAGAAACACATCAAGACAAGTTTAAATGAGGCCGGGAACAACATAGAACAATTCCGGTAAGTCCTCATATGCAAATTTCGAAATTGGTCCAGATCTGAATAAATCTTATGTTCAAGTTGTTAAACAGCAATTTAAGATGCACCACGATGATCTACACGAAATTCTAGTCAAGTTACGTATAAAGTTCATTAGATTCGGAGCTACGGCCTAGAAGATATGAGCAAAACAAGTTAAGCATGGCATTGATGCAAAATGCATACCAACATCAAGCAAACACCTCAAAACATGGATGCAACATGATAATATGAAGCTACATGCAATTCTAAGCAAGTTTCATATAGAGCACACTCAAAACGGAGCAACGGTGCAACACATACACACTATACAAGTCATGACAACAAGCTGCCCAAAACAGCAACTAGGCATATAGCAAGCATCAAAACACTATGCTACAACATCTCAACGTGAAGAAAAAGGCATGGACATGATGTACAGGTAAAGCATTACAAAACATGAACACTGAGATAACTCCAGAAATCACAAGAACATGCTCAAAATGACATGGCAAGATTGCAAATAATAACAGTTTCAGACTTGTCAGGAAATAACATCAGGTTGCAATGTTTAGAGCTATCAAACAACATGTTACAGGAACTTATCATGGCAAATAAAGGCATGGCATGAATCTACTAATATCATATAACAAAAGTCCCTTACTTACCATGAGCCAAAAGGGATTATAAAATACAATTGCAAGCATGTGAACATAGCAAAAACATAAACAGATACATACTTAGTGAAAAACTGGAGCATGGCATAAACAGATAACAAGTAGGCATGTTGGTGAGCTTGAATCACTCACCACAGAGCAATAAATGGCATGAGAAGGTAACCAACAGAAAGATGGAATAAATATGAAGCTAAGAATGGCAATATCATAGTCATAGGGTGCATGGATCACTAGCAAAACACATGGCAAAACTGAACATAATATTAACAGGCTGACAGCAACATTATTTAGCAACTTGAGAGCAAGATTACAACAACCTACAGAAGGCTATAAATGCAACCAGGGGCCCTTATGGATAGAGCATGACATGTATAACAAAACATCCTTAGTGAACATCTCCAGATTATGCATAGAACTCATGGTAGCAGCAAGTTTACATGGCAACAAAATATAACAGACTCGGACTTGGCAGAAATCACTGTCACAGAAATCAGCAACATCACGGAGGCTACTTTGCATGCTTGTGCTAGTCACCAAATAGATCAAAAAAATACATGGCAAGCACCCTTGTAAAGATCGCATGTCATAGTTCAAAACACATGTAGAGCTCATGCTCATAAGATGCACACATCAAATATAACAAAAATGACAAATCATCAAGTTATAACAGTTTCAGCAGATTAACATCACATAGCACTCTTGCAACGAAGATTCAGGAATCAAGATGAGCTCAAATGAAAATAATGCAATGAGATGAAGTGATGGACTCGTCGAGGCGAACAATTTGACATATTACACACATGAAACGGGGCTACGGATGCAGAGATACAGCATGATGAACATGGCATGATTATTGCAAAAACTTCGGGACTTGGACGATTTTCGGGGAGGGGAAAGTCAACCTCGGATCTGGGCACGGATTTCGATGATCGTCGGAACTTCGTCGCGGAGTAGAGGAGGAGGCGGCCGGAGGACGACGGGAGGGCGCCGATGGCGGATCCGCGGAGGGCGGTCGGGGAGGACCGACGGGTCGGGGAGGCGGCTCCCGGGCGAGGGCGGCGAGCGAGGCGACGCCGGGTGGCCGGGCGCGATGGCAGACCGGGCGGCGCGCCGGGACGGCGGCGCGCTGGCCGAGAGGCGCTGCCGAGAGGCGACGGGCAAGCGCTGAGGCGCTACGTGAGGCGAAGGCCGGCGGAGTGGGAGGCACGCGGACGGCGCCGTGGACGGACGCTTGGGCGCGGGCGGCGGAGTCGGCTCAGCGAGGCTCCGTGTAGCTCGACGGGCGGCGGCGGCGTGATTGGCTGGGTGAGGTGGTTGACGCGGCGGACATGTCCGTGAGGGCGGACGTCCGTTATGCGGGAGGAGCTAGACTAGGGTTTCGGGGGGGAATTCATCCGCGAATTTCGGGGGAGACACACATATATATAGGTAGAGGGAGCTAGGAGTGTCCAAATGAGGTGCGGTTTTCGGCCACGCGATCGTGATCGAACGACCGAGAGCATGGAAGAGACTTAGATGGGTTTTGGGCCACTTTGGAAGGGGTGTTGGGCTGCAAAGAGAAGGAGGCTTTTACGGTTACCCGGTTAACCGTTGGAGTACCAAACGAACTCCAAATGGCACGAAACTTGACAGGCGGTCTTCCGGTGCTATACCAAGGCCGCTTGGCAAGACTCGGTCCATTCCGAGAACGTTTAACACCCACTCATGAAAATAGAGAAGAGGGGGACGCCGGAGGATATAGGAGCGCCAGATTGCAAAACGGACAACGGGGAAAATGCTCAGAAGCATGAGACGAACACGTATGCAAAATGAAATGCACATGACGACATGAAAAAATGCAACACGCAAGCAAATGACATGGCAAAGACGGCGAATAACTGGCGGACACCTGGCGCGTCGAATCCGGGGCGTTACACCTCCCTGTGGCCAATTGGGACTCGCCTTCGATAGAGGAGGCGTGCCGACGGGCACGGTTTGGTTACCCACGTCCGTATTGGTGGGAATCCCGGAATAAGGGGGCACGATCTACGCTTTGATAAGACGTGCCAAGGAAACCGCCTCGCTAAACGCACTGAGGTGGGACGGTAAACTATTCGAATAAAGGCTTGGCTGTGGTGTGATGTCACGCCCCTTGAAATCGTCGGCGGATACGTGCAAAATTATTCTCTCTACGGTGGTATGTGGAACTTGTTTTGCGAGCGGACACTATCCTTGTGTTCAAAACCTTCTATGAAGTATTCGGAGGAGGAACCCGCCTTGCAATGCCGAAGACAATGTGCCACGGACTCGTCGTCATTGAAGCCTGGCTCAGAGGCTCTTGAGGAGTCTGGACTAGGGGTGTCCGGATAGCGAACTATCATCTTTGGCCGGACTCCTGGATTATGAAGATACAAGATTGAAGACATCGTCCCGTGTCCGGATGGGACCTCCTTGGCGTGGAAGGCAAGTTTGGCGACAGATATGTAGATCTCCTACCATTGTAACCGACTCTGTGTAACCCTAACCCTATTCGGTGTCTATATAAACCGAAGGGTTTTAGTACGTAGGGCGAACAACAATCATACCATAGGCTAGCTTCTAGGGTTTAGCCTCTTTGATCTCGTGGTAGATCTACTCTTGTACTACCCATATCATCAATATTAATCAAGCAGGAGTAGGGTATTACCTCCATCGAGAGGGCCCGAACACAGGTAAAAACATCGTGTCCCTTGTCTCCTGTTACCATCCGCCTAGACGCACAGTTCGGGACCCCCTACCCGAGATCCGCCGGTTTTGACACCGACAGGCCTCCTTAACATTTTCTGAAATTTTAGTAACTTCAAAATAAAAATGAATAAAACTAAACAATATTGATAGCAACTACTCCTGCAAGTGCCTAGAGCCTATATCATGCATTGGAATTGCTTGGGACCTCAAAAATTTAGCATGCAAGCTCAAGAACATGGTCACCTATGCAGCAAAAATTTGCAATGAATAAAGCACTAGAACAAAAACTAATTGGACCAATAGAGGAGTCACATACCAAGCAACAATCTCCCACAGCAGTTTTGTGAATGGAGCTTTGAACAAGGAGATCGAAAATCACAACAAAAGAGCTAGAACTCGTGCTTGAGCTGGATGAGGAATTTTTGGGGTAGAAGATGAAGTGTGTGGGTGCAGGAATAATTGGAGGGGAGCCACCAGGGGCCCACGAGACAGGGGGCGCGCCCTACGAGCGCCCTCCTCTCTCTCGTGGCACAGTGCTTGGCCCTCTGCGGTGTTCGATTGCCTAAAATCCTCAAATATTCAGAAAAAATCATACTAGATTTGCAGGGCATTTGGAGCACTTTTATTTTCGGACTATTTTTAATGCACGGATAATTTAGAAAAGCAGACGGATAATACTAATTTTGCTTTATTTATTCTAAATAACAGAAAGTAAAAGGAGGTCATGAAGGTTGTGCCTTCTAGTTTCATCCATCTCGTGATCATCAAAATGAACCCACTAACAAGGTTGATCAAGTCTTGTTAACAAACTCATTCCGAATAACACGGGCAGGAGAAATTTCGAATAACACTAAGTTACCTCAATGAGGATATGAAAATCCCCAACAATAAGAATATCATACTTTTTCTTGACAGTATGGAGAGGAAATTCAAAAACTCAAAAAATGATAGTTGGAACTTTTCCAATTGAATTTATGCTATGAACTTGAGATTGTTTCCTCGGAAAGTGTACCGTATGCTCATTACCATTAACATGAAAAGTGACATTGCCTTTGTTGCAATCAATAACAGCCCCTGCAATATTAAGAAAAGGTCTACCAAGGATAATAGACATACTATCATCCTCAGGAATATCAAGAATAACAAAGTCCGTTAAGATAGTGACATTTGCCACTACAACAGGCACATCCTCACAAATACCGGCATTATAGCAGTTGATTTATCAGCCATTTGCAAAAGATATTTCAGTGGGTGTCAACTTATTCAATTCAAGTCTACGATATAAAGAGAGAGGCATAACACTAACACGGCTCCAAGATCACATAAAGCGGTTCTAACATAATTTTTTAATAGAGCATGGTATAGTTGGAACACTCGGATCTCCAAGTTTCTTTGGTATTCCACCTTTAAAAGTGTAATTAGCAAGCATGGTGGAAATTTCAGCTTAGGTATCTTTCTTTTATTTGTGATGATATCCTTCATATATTTAGCATAAGGATTTACTTTAAGCATATCGAGTTAAGCGCATACGTAAGAAAATTGGTCTAATCGTTTGACAAAGCGCTCAAAATCCTCATCATCCTTTGACTTGGATGGTTTAGGAGGAAAGGGCATGGGTTTACGAACCCATGGTTCTCTTTCTTTACCGTGCTTCCTAGCAACAAAATCTCTCTTATCATAACGTTTATTCTTTGATTGTGGGTTATCAAGATCAACAGCAGGTTCAATCTCTACATCATTGTCTTTGCTAGGTTGAACATCATCATGAACATTATCATTAACATTATCGCTAGGTTCATGTTCATCACCTGATTGTGTTTCAAAGATCGAAATAGAAATATCATTGGGATTCTCGTGTGTGTCTACTGAGGTTCACTAGAAGCATGCAGAGTTCTATCATTTTCTTTTTCTTCTTTTTAGAAGAACTAGGTGCCTCTAAATTATTTCTCTGAGAATCTTGCTCGATTCTCTTAGGGTGGCCTTCAGGATACAAAGGTTCTTGAGTCATTCTACCAGTTCTAGTAGCCACTCTAACAGCAAAGTCATTTTTATTATTTAATTCATCAAGCAAATCATTTTGAGCTTTAAGTACTTGCTCAGCTTGAGTAGCAACCATAGAAGCATATTTGCTAACCCAGTGAAGTTCATCTTTAACTCTAGCCAGATTATCACCTCTCGCGTCCTATCTCAAAGCATTATTCTTTAACTCTCTACCGACATAAGCATTAAAACTTTCTTGCCTAGCCATAAAGTCATCAAATTCATCTAAGCAAGGGCTATGAAATTTAGTAGAGGTATTTCAACATTATCATATCTATAGAGAGAATTTACCTTTACTACGTGTCGGGTTATCAAGACAATGTGGTTCTTCAGGTGGTAAATTAAGACCATGTATTTCTTCAATAGGAGGTAAATTCTTAACATCTTCACTTTAATACCTTTTCTTTCATTGATTTCTTTGCCTCTTGCATATCTTCAGGATCGAGAAATAAAACACCTCTCTTCTTGAATTGGGTTTAGGAATAGGCTCGAGTTGGCTCAATTGGTTCTGGAATTACTTGAGGAACTGCTCGAAGAGTCCAATTATTTTCATTAGTCAATATATTATTCAATAATATTTCAACTTAAATCATTGTTCTTTCCTGAAAACACAACCAGCACAACTATCCAAGTAGTCCTTGGAAGCATCGGTTAGTCCATTATAAAAGATATCAAGTATTTCATTTTTCTTAAGAGGATGATCAGGCAAAGCATTAAGTAACCGGAGAAGCCTCCCCCAAGATTGTGGGAGACTCTCTTCTTTGATTTGCACAAAATTATATATTTCCCGCAAGGCAGCTTGTTTCTTATGAGCAGGGAAATATTTAGCAGAGAAGTAATAAATCATATCCTGGGGACTACGCACACAACCAGGAGCAAGAGAATTATACCAAGTCTTAGCATCACCCTTTAATGAGAAATATCTTAAGGATATATAAATAGCGAGACTTCTCATCATTAGTAAACAAGGTGGCTATATCATTCAACTTGGTAAGATGTGCCACAACAGTTTCAGATTCAAGGCCATAAAAGGATCGATTCAACTAAAGTGATAATATCGGGATCGACAGAGAATTCATAATCCTTATCGATAACACAAATAGGTGAAGTAGCAAAAGCAAGATCGGGTTTCATTCTAGCATTAAGAGACCTGCCGCTTCCATTTAGCTAATAATTTTTTAAGATCATTCCTATCATTGCAGGCAAGGATTTCCAAAGCAGCTTTTTAATGCATAACATAACCCTTAGGAACAATAGGTAAAACATAATCATTAGGGGAACCTTCATCATCACTATCATCAGTAATAGGATCTTTAGTAATTTCATCCCCTCTAACTCTAGCAAGTTGTTCATCTAGAAATTCACCTAATGGCAAAGTAGTATCACGCACAAAAGTAGTTTCATCATGCATAGCGAAGTGGCATCATCGATAACATGCGACATATCGTAATTCATAGCAGTAGCAGGTTTAGGTGTCGCAAGCTTATTCATAACGGAAGGAGAATCTAGTGCGAGCTAGATGGCGCTCCTTACCTCCCCTCGTAGTTGAGGGATAAATCTTGGTCTTAGCGTCTTTCAAGTTCTTCATGGTGACCAACAGATATAAATCCCAAGTGACTCAGAGAATAGAGCTATGGTCCCCGGCAACGGCGCCAGAAATTGGTCTTGATAACCCACAAGTATAGGGGATCGCAACAGCTTTCGAGGGTAGAGTATTCAACCCAAATTTATCGATTCGACACAATCGGAGCCAAAGAATATTCTTGAGTATTAGCAGTTGAGTTGTCAATTCAACCACACCTGGATAACTTAGTATCTGCAGCAAAGTGTTTAGTAGCAAAAGTGGTATAATAATAAAGGTAACGGTAGCAAAAGTAAAGATAAATGTTTTTGAGTTTTTGTAGTAGTTGTAATAGTAGCAACGGAAAAGTAAATAAGCGAAGAACAGTATATGAAAATCTTGTAGGCACCGGATCCGTGATGGATAATTATGCCGGATGCGATTCCTCATGCAATAGTTATAACATAGGGTGATATAGAACTAGCTCCAATTCATCAATGTAATGTAGGCATGTATTCCGTAAATAGTCATAAATGCTTATGGAAAAGAACTTGCATGACATCTTTTGTCCTACCCTCCCGTGGCAGCGGGTCCTTCTGAAACTAAGGGAAATTAAGGCCTCCTTTTAATAGAGAACCGGAACAAAGCATTAACACATAGTGAATACATGAACTCCTCAAACTACGGTCATCACCGAGAAGTATCCCGATTATTGTCACTTCGGGTTTGTCGGATCATAACACATAATAGGTGACTATAGACATGCAAGATAGGATCAAGAACACACATATATTCATGAAAACATAATAGGTTCAGATCTGAAATCATGGCACTCGGGCCCTAGTGACAAGCATTAAGCATAGCAAATTCATAGCAACATCAATCTCAGAACATAGTGGATACTAGGGAGCAAACCCTAACAAAGCTAACTTGATTACATGGTGAATCTCATCCAACCCATCACCGTCCAGCAAGCCTACGATGGAATTACTCACGCACGGCGGTGAGCATCATGAAATTGGTGATGGAGGATGGTTGATGATGACGATGGCGACGAATCCCCCTCTCCGGAGCCCCGAACGGACTCGAGATCAGCCCTCCCGAGAGAGATTAGGGCTTGGCGGCGGCTCCGTGTCTGAAACGCGATGAAACTTTTTCTCTGATTTTTTCTCCCGAGACGGAATATATGGAGTTGGAGTTGAGGTCGGAGGAGGTCGGGGGGCCACAAGATAGGAGGCGCGCCCTCTGAAGTGCCCGTGTCTCGTGGACAGGCCACAGGCCCCTGATGTATTTCTTCGCCCGGTATTTTTATAAATTCCAAAAAGTGCCTCCGTTGATTTCGAGGTCATTCCAAGAACTTTTCTTTTCTACACATAAAACAACATCATGATAGTTCTCTTGAAAACAGCGTCGGTCGAGTTAGTTTCATTCAAATCATGCAAGTTAGAGTCCAAAACAAGGGCAAAAGTGTTTGGAAAAGTAGATACGTTGGAGACGTATCAAGTATCTAGGTGACATTAGGGTTTTAGTTGATTTGTGTCTTAAGGTGTTATTCTAGTACGAACTCTATGATAGATCGAACGAAAAGAATAGCTTCGTGTTATTTTACTACGGACTCTTGAATAGATTGATCAGAAAGGATAACTTTGAGGTGGTTTTGTACCCTACAATAATCTCTTCGTTTGTTCTCCGCTATTAGTGACTTTGGAGTGACTCTTTGGTGCATGTTGAGGGATATTTATATGATCCAATTATGTTATTATTGTTGAGAGAACTTGCACTGGTGAAAGTATGAACCCTAGGCCTTGTTTCAACGCATTGCACTACCGTTTGTGCTCACTTTTATCAATAGTTACCTTGCTATTGTTATATTTTCAGATTACAAAAACCTACATCTACCATCCATATTGCACTTGTATCACTATCTCTTCGCCGAACTAGTGCACCTATACAATTTACCATTGTATTAGGTGTGTTGGGGACACAAGAGACTCTTTGTTATTTGGTTGCAGGGTTGCTTGAGAGAGACCATCTTCATCCTACGCCTCCAACGGACTGATAAACCTTAGGTCATCCACTTGAGGGAAATTTGCTACTGTCCTACAAACCTTTGCACTTGGAGGCCCAACAACGTCTACAAGAAGAAGGTTGCGTAGTAGACATCAAGCAATTTCTGGCGCCGTTGCCGGGGAGGTGAGTGCTTGAAGGTATATCTTTAGATCTTGCAATTGAATCTTTTAGTTTTTGTTTTATCACTAGTTTAGTTTATAAAAGAAAACTACAAAAAATGGAATTAAGGGTGCCTTATATGCTTCATCTTTTAATGTCTTTCGTGAAAATGAGGGGAAGGAAAATTGTGCTCAAGTACTAGAAGAAGAATTACATAGAGTGCTTGGCATAAAATATGTGAATGATGAGCATGATTGCAATGTTGTTAGTATGAATTCCTTGAATATCCATGATGCTAATGATATGCAAAGCCACAAGCTTGGGGATGCTATGTTTGACGAAGATGATATTTTCTGTCCCCCAAGTTTTGATGAGCAAATTTTTTATGATGAAAGCATGCCTCCTATTTATGATGATTATTGTGATGACACGTATGCTATAAAGAATAAAGATAACCATGAAACTTGTCATCATGATTTTAATTGTCAATTTTATTATGCTTCACATGATAGTTATTTGGTTGAGTTTGCTCCCACTACTATTGATGAGAATAAATTTGCTTATGTGGAGAGTAGTAAAATTTCTATGCAAGTAGATCATGAAAATAATGCTTTACGTGCTGGTTATATGGTTGAATTCATTAATGATGCTACTGAAAATTATTATGAGAGAGGAACATATGCTTGTAGGAATTGCAATAATATCAAGTTTCCTATCTATGTGCTTAAAGTTTTGAAGTTATGCTTGTTTTGCCTTCCTATGCTAGTTGATTATTGTTCCCATAAGTTGTTTGCTCACAAAATCCATATGCATAGGAAGTGGGTTAGACTTAAATGTGCTAGTCATATTCTTCATGATGCACTCTTTATGTTACAATTCTTATCTTTTATGTGAGCATCATTGAAATCATCATGCCTAGCTAGGGGCGTTAAACGTTAGCGCTTGTTGGGAGGGAACCCAATTTTATTTTTGTTCCTTGATTTTTGTTCCTTTTTAGTAATAAATAATTCATCTAGCCTCTGTTTAGATGTGTTTTTATGTTTTAATTAGTGTTTGTGCCAAGTAGAACCTTTGGGAAGACTCGGGTGAAGTCTTTGCGATCTTGCTGTAAAAAACAGAAACCTTTATGCTCACGAGATTAGCTGCCATTTTTTACTAGAGAGTGATTTCAGGTTGATTCTTTTTGCAGATGATCAATAGACAAATTCCTCAGGTACAACAATTTATTTCAGAATTTTTGGAGTTCCAGAAGTATACGTTTGATACAGATTACTACAGACTATTCTGTTTTTGACAGATTCTGTTTTCTATGTGTTGTTTGCTTATTTTGATGAATCTATGAGTAGTATCGAAGGGTATGAACCATAGATAAGTTGTAATACAGTAGATATTACACCAATATGAATTTAGAATGAGTTCACAACAGTACCTAAGTGGTGATTTATTTTCTTATACTAGCAGACTTACGAGTTTCTGTTAAGTTTTGTGTTGTGAAGTTTTCAAGTTTTGGGTAAAGATTCGATGGACTATGGAATAAGGAGTGGCAAGAGCCTAAGCTTGGGGATGCCCAAGGAACCCCAAGGTAATATTCAAGGACAACCAAAAGCCTAAGCTTGGCGTTGCCCCAGATGGCATCCCCTCTTTCGTCTTCGTTCATCGGTAACTTTACTTGGAGCTATATTTTTATTCACCACATGATATGTGTTTTGCTTGGAGCGTCATTTTATTTTATTTTGTTTTGCTTGCTGTATGAATAAAATACCAAGATCTGACATTCTTAAATGAGAGAGAGTCTTTACATAGCTACATAATTATTTAACTACTCATTGATCTTCACTTATATCTTTCTGGAGTAGTTTGTCATTTACTCGTGTGCTTCACTTATATCCTAAGAATAAATGGTTGAATGATTTGAATGTCATAAATCTGAAATTATATATGTTTCATATGCCGTTCCCATGGGGAGTAATGCCTTCACATATAAGAAGTAGAGGTGGTAAATTTTTTGAAGGTTAGCAAACATTGTATTGGTCACTTGAACAATTCATGAAAGAATATTGAAGGAAGAGAGATTTCACATATAAATATACTATCTTGGACATCTTCTAAGATTGTGAACCCCATTAATTATTTTCAAACCTGAGCAAATTAGTTGAAGTTGGACAAGGAAGACAACATAATGAGTTATGCTTGGGTATATTTGTATAGAAGTTATATTGTTATGGATCCTCTAACATGTGGTGATTGCTATTTAGAATCCTTTGCTAGCCAAAATATCTGTACTAAGCGGGAATACTGCTTGTGCATCCAAAATCCTTGAACCAAGTTCCTTCCATGAGTGTCCACCATATCTACCTATATGTATTTACCTGCCGTTCCAAGTAAATTTGCATGTGCCAAACTCTAAACCTTCAAATAATAATCTGTTTTGTATGCCCGAATCGCTCATGTAGCGACTAGGGGCTGTCAGTATCTTCCATGCTAGGTGGATTATTCTCACGATGAGTGGACTCCGCTCATCATTCACGAGAAAATGGCTAGTAACCGGGATGCCCAGTCCTATGATCAAAATATCAAAACAAATTGCAAATAATTTAAACAAACTCCCCAGGATTGTTGATAGTTGGACAGCACCCGTTGTTTCGGACAAGCTATGGAGTGTGATTGTTGGTGGAGGGGGAGTAAAATCTTTACCTTTCTGTTTGGGAACTGCCTATAATGTATCTAGTATGGAAGATATTGGGAACTCTTGGTCGCTATGTTGACAATGAAAGCATACATCTCAAAATTATTTTCATCTCTGTTTTTAGCTTGAGCTCTGGCACCTCTACAAATCCACCTTCCCTCTGCGAAGGGCCTATCTTTTACTTTTAATGAAAGAGTCAGTAGTATTCCTTCTCATTCCAACCTACTTTTTAGTTGGCAAGCATCATGTGGTGGAGAAAGATCTAAGCATATATGGCCATTCAAATATATTTGATTATGAGTTATTATTGTTGACAATTATCTATATGATAAATAAGTTGGGAGGCGAAACATTAAGCCCCTATCTTTCTCTGTGTTCGATGGATGCTATTTGTTCTAGAAATATGCTTTGAGTGGTAGCAATCATGGAAGACTATATGATAGTTGAGTATGTGGGATTTGCTAAATCAAAGCTCTTACATAGACCCTTCCTGAAAATAAGATGAATTGCAACTGTTTGATGACCGAGAATTGTTTGTTAGTTTTCAAGAAAGTTTATGATCTATACTTTAACATGTGAATAGCTTGTTACTTGATCATGAGAAGCTTTACGATATGAGCTACTGTTATGACATATAATGATGCTAGAAAAGGTGATTGAAATTATCATTGATCAAACTTGTGCACTGCCAAAGATTCACACTTCATAAATTATTTCTTTTATCATTTACCTACTCGAGGACGAGAAGGAATTAAGCTTGGGGATGCTGATACGTTTCCAATGTATCTATAATTTATGAAGTATTCATGCTATTATATTATCCTTATAGGATATTTTATATGCATTTATATGCTATTTTATATGATTTTTGGGACTAACCTATTAACCTAGAGCCCGGTGCTGGGTTACGCTTTTTCCTTGTTTTTGAGTATCGCGAAAAGGAAAACCAAACGGAGTCCAATTGACCTGAAACTTGACGGGCTTATTTTTGGACCGGAAGAAGGCCATGGAGTAAAGAGTTGGGCGAGAAGAGTCGGGCTGCCCACGAGGTGGGAGGCGCGCCCACCCCACAGGCGCGCGCCCCTATCTCGTGGACAGCCGGAGACCCCTGACTTGTTCTCGGCGCAAAAACCTCTTATATATACAGAAACCTCCGAAAATAACCTAGATCGGGAGTTCACGCCCGCAAGCCTTTGTAGCCACCGAAAACCAATCTAGACCCGTTCTGGCACCCTGTCGAAGGGGGGAATCCCTCTCCGGTGGCCATCTTCATCATCCCGCGCTCTCCATGACGAGGAGGGAGTAGTTCACCCTCGGGGCTGAGGGTATGTACCAAGAGGCTATGTGTTTGATCTCTCTCTCTCTCGTGTTCTTGAGGTGATACGATCTTGATGTATCGCGAGCTTTGCTATTATAGTTGGATCTTATGATGTTTCTTCGCCTCTACTCTCTTGTAATGGATTGAGTTTTCCCTTTGAAGTTATCTTATCGGATTGAGTCTTTAAGGATTTGAGAACACTTGATGTATGTCTTGCATGTGCTTATCTGTGGTGACAATGGGATATTCACGTGATCTACTTGATGTATGTTTTGGTGATCAACTTGCAGGTTCCGTAACATTGTGAACTTATGCATGGCACACGATTTCGTCTTGACTCTCCGGTAGAAACTTTGGGGCACTCTTTGAAGTTCTTTGTGTTGGTTGAATAGATGAATCTGAGATTGTGTGATGCATATCGTATAATCATACCCACGGATACTTGAGGTGACATTGGAGTATCTAGGTGACATTAGGGTTTTGGTTGATTTGTGTCTTAAGGTGTTATTCTTGTACGAACTCTATGATAGATCGAACGGAAAAAATAGCTTCGTGTTATTTTACTACGGACTCTTGAATAGATCGATCAGAAAGGATAACTTTGAGGTGGTTTCGTACCCTACAATAATCTATTCGTTTGTCCTCCGCTATTAGTGACTTTGGAGTGACTCTTTGTTGCATGTCGAGGGATAGTTATATGATCCAATTATGTTATTATTTTTGAGAGAACATGCACTAGTGAAAGTATGAACCCTAGGCCTTGTTTCAACGCATTGCAATACCGTTTGTGCTCACTTTTATCAATAGTTACCTTGCTGTTTTTATATTTTCAGATTACAAAAACCTACATCTACCATCCATATTGCACTCGTATCACTATCTCTTCGCCGAACTAGTGCACCTATACAATTTACCATTGTATTAGGTGTGTTGGGGACACAAGAGACTCTTTGTTATTTGGTTGCAGGGTTGCTTGAGAGAGACCATCTTCATCCTACGCCTCCCACGTTTTGATAAACCTTAGGTCAGCCACTTGAGGAAAAGTTGCTACTGTCCTACAAACCTCTACACTTGGAGGCCCAACAACGTCTACAAGAAGAAGGTTGCGTAGTAGACATCAGTACAACTACCTTATCAAGTTATACTTTCTTCCCAATCTCTTCTTTCGAGAGAAACTCCTTCTCTAGAAAGGACTTATTCTTAGCAACAAAGACTTTGCCTTCGGGTCTATGGTAGAAGGTATACCCAATAGTTTCTTTCGGGTATCCTATGAAGACACACTTCTTCGCTTTGGGTTTGAGCTTATCAGGCCGAAGCCTTTTGACATAAGCGTCGGATCCCCAAACTTTAAGAAACGATAGCTTAGGTTTCTTACCAAACCACAGTTCATATGGTGTTGTCTCAACGGATTTAGACGATGCCCTATTTAATGTGAATGTGATACGTCCATTTTGCATCATGCTTTTATATCGATATTTATTGCATTATGGGCTGTTATTACACATTATGTCACAATAATTATGCCTTTTCTCTCTTATTTTACAAGGTTTACATGAAGAGGGAGAATGCTTGGCGGTGGAATTCGAAATTTGGAAAAGGAGGAAATATTAGAGACCTATTCTACACAACTCCAAAAGTCCTGAAACTCCATGAAAGTCAGTTTTGTAATATATTAAAAATATTGGGCGAAGAAAGCACCAGAGGGGGCCCACACCCTGTCCACGAGGGTGGGGGCGCGCCCTACACCCCTGGGCGCGCCCCCTGCCTCGTGGGCCCCCTAGCAGGCCTCTGGTGCCCATATTTTGCTATATGAATTCTTTCTCCCTGGAAAAAATCAGAAGGAAGCTTTGGGATGAAGCGCTTGCCGTCTCGGCGGAACTGGCGAAACCAATCTAGGGCTCATGAGCTGTTCTGCCGGGGAAACATCCGTCCTGGAGGGGGAAATCATCAGCATCGTCATCACCATCGATCCCCTCACCGGGAGGGGGTCAATCTCCATCAACATCTTCACCAGCACCATCTCATCTCAAACCCTAGTTCATCTCTTGTATCCAATCTTTGTCTCAAAACCTCACATTGGTACTTGTGGGTTGCTAGTAGTGTTGATTACTCCTTGTAGTTCATGCTAGTTGGTTTATTTGGTGGAAAATCATATGTTCAGATCCTTTATGCATATTAATACCCCTCTGATTATGAACATGAATATGATTTGTGAGTAGTTACGTTTGTTCCTGAGGACATGGGAGAAGTCTTGCTATAAGTAGTCATGTGAATTTGGTATTCGTTTGATATTTTGATGAGATGTATGTTATACATCCTCTAGTGGTGTTATGTGAACATCGACTACATGATACTTCACCATTATTCGGGCCTAGGGAAGGCATTGGGAAGTAATAAGTAGATGATGGGTTGCTAGAGTGACAGAAGCTTAAACCCTAGTTTATGCGTTGCTTCGTAAGGGGCTGATTTGGATCCATATGTTTCATGCTATGGTTAGGTTTACCTTAATGTTTCTTTTGTAGCTGCGGATGCTTGCAAGAGGGGTTAATCATAAGTGGGATGCTTGTCCAAGGAAGGGCAGTACCCAAGCACCGGTCCACCCACATATCAAATTATCAAAGTAACGAACGTGAATCATATGAGCATGATGAAAACTAGCTTGACGATAATTCCCATGTGTCCTCGGGAGCGTTTTCCTTTATATAAGAGTTTGTCCAGGCTTGTCCTCTGCTACAAAAAGGATTGGGCCACCTTGCCACACCTTGTTTACTTTTGTTACTTGTTACCCGTTACAAATTACCTTATCACAAAACTATCTGTTACCGATAATTTCAGTGCTTGCAGAGAATACCTTACCGAAAACCGCTTGTCATTTCCTTCTGCTCCTAGTTGGGTTTGACACTCTTACTTATCGAAAGGACTACGATAGATCCCCTATACTTGTGGTTCATCAAGACTCTTTCCCGGCGCCGTTGCCGGGGAGTGAAGTGCCTTTGGTAAGAAAAAATTTATATAGTGTGCTGAAATTAACCGTCACTTGTTACTATGGAAAGTAATCCTTTGAGGGGCTTGTTCGGGGTATCTTCAACCCAACCAGTAGAGCAAAGAGTTGCTCCTCAACCTACTGAACCTACTGAAAATGTTTACTTTGAAATTCCTTCGGGTATGATAGAGAAACTGCTAGCTAATCCTTTTACAGGAGATGGAACATTGCACCCCGATTTGCACCTAATCTATGTGGATGAAGTTTGTGGAGATTTTAAGCTTGCAGGTATGCCCGAGGATGTTATCAAGAAGAAGGTCTTACCTTTATCTTTGAAGGGAAAGGCATTGACATGGTTTAGTCTATGCGATGATATTGGATCATGGAACTACAACCGATTGAAATTGGAATTTCATCAGAAGTTTTATCCAATGCATCTGGTTCATCGTGATCTTAATTATATATATAATTTCTGGCCTCGCGAAGGAGAAAGTATCGCTCAAGATTGGGGGAGGCTTAAGTCAGTGTTATATTCATGCCCCAATCATGAGCTCTCAAGAGAAATTATTATTCAAAAATTTTATGCTCGGCTTTCTCTCAATAATCGCTCCATGCTCGATACTTCTTGTACTGGTTCTTTTATGATGAAGACTATTGAATTCAGATGGGATTTATTGGAAAGAATTAAACGCAACTCTGAAGATTGGGAACTCGATGAAGGTAAGGAGTCAGGTATAACATCTAAGTTTGATTGTGTTAAATTTTTTAAGGATACCGATGTTTTCCGTGAATTTAGCACTAAATATGGACTTGACTCTGAGATAGAAGCTTCTTTCTGTGAATCATTTGCTACTCATGTTGATCTTCCTAAGGAGAAGTGGTTTAAATATCATCCTCCCATTGAAGTAAAAGTAGCTGAACCTATTAAAGTTGAGGAAAAGACTATCACTTATAATGTTGATCCTATTGTTCCTACCACTTATATTAAGAAACCGCTTTTCCCTGCTAGAATAAAGGATCATGCTAAAGCTTCAACTGTGGTTCGTAAGAGTAATACTAGAACACCTACACCCCCTGAGCAAATTAAAGTTGAACCTATTTTTGCTATGGTTAAAGATCTCTTGGTCGATAATATTGATGGGCATGTTATTTGTTGGGGAACGTAGTAATTTCAAAATTTTCCTACGCACACGCAAGATCATGGTGATGCATAGAAACGAGAGGGGAGAGTGTGTCCACGTACCCTCGTAGACCGAAAGCGGAAGCGTTAGCACAATGCGGTTGATGTAGTCGTACGTCTTCACGATCCGATCGATCAAGTACCGAGCATACGGCACCTCCGAGTTCAACACACGTTCAACTCGATGGCGTCCCTCGAACTCCGATCCAGCCGAGCTTTGAGGGAGAGTTACATCGACGGCGCAGGCGTGGTGACGATGATGATGTTCTACCGACGCAGGGCTTCACCTAAGTACCGCTATGATATGACCGAGGTGGAATATGGTGGAGGGGGGCACCGCACACGGCTAAGAGATCAATGATCAATTGTTGTGTCTATGGGGTGCCCCCTCCTCCGTATATAAAGGGGGGGGAGGAGGAGGGGGGCGGCCAAGGGGAGGAGGCGCGCCCAGGGGGGGGCAATCCTACTCCAAGTAGGTTTTGCCCCTGCTACCTCTTGAGCACTGCGTTGGTTTTCCCTTGAAGAGGGAAGGGTGATGCAGCAAAGTAGCGTAAGTATTTCCCTCAGTTTTTGAGAACCCAGGTATCAATCTAGTAGGAGTCCACACGCGAGTCCCTCGCACCTACACAAACAAACAAGAACCTCGCAACCAACGTGATAAAGGGGTTGTCAATCCCTTCACGGTCACTTACGATAGTGAGATCTGATAGAGATGATAGGATAGTATTTTTGGTATTTTTATGATAAAGATGCAAAGTAAAATAAAAGGAAATAAAAATAGCTAAGTGTTGGAAGATTAATATGATGGAAAATAGACCCGGGGGCCATAGGTTTCACTAGTGGCTTCTCTCAAGATAGCATAAGTATTTGCGATGGGTAAACAAATTACTGTCGAGCAATTGATAGAATTGAGCATAGTTATGAGAATATCTAGGTATGATCATGTATATAGGCATCACGTACAAGACAAGTATACGGACTCCTGCCTGCATCTACTACTATTACTCCACACATCGACCGCTATCCAGCATGCATCTAGAGTATTAAGTTCATGAAGAACAGAGTAACGTATTAAGAAAGATGACATGATGTAGAGGGGTAAACTCATGCAATATGATATAAACCCCATCTTTTTATCCTCGATGGCAAAAATACAATACGTGCCTTGCTGCCCCTACTTTCACTGGGAAAGGACACCGCAAGATTGAACCCAAAGCTAAGCACTTCTCCCATTGCAAGAAAGATCAATCTAGTTCTAGTAGGCCAAACCAAACTGATAATTCGAAGAGACTTGCAAAGATAACCAATCATACATAAAAGAATTCAGAGAAGATTCAAATATTGTTCATAGGTAATCTTGATCATAAACCCATAATTCATCGGATCTCGACAAACACACCGCAAAAGAAGATTACATCGAATAGATCTCCACAAGAGAGGGGGAGAACATTGTATTGAGATCCAAAAAGAGAGAACAAGCCATCTAGCTAATAACTATGGACCCGAAGGTCTGAGGTAAACTACTCACACTTCATCGAAGAGGCCTTGGAGATGATGTAGAGGCCCTCCGTGATCAATGCCTCCTCCGGTGGAGCGCCGGAAAAGGCCCCAAGATGGGATCTCACGGGTACTGCAGAAAGTTCTTGGCCGGTGGAATTAGGTTTTTGGCTCCGATCTCGTAGTTTGGGGAGTGCACGTAGGTATATATAGGAGGAAGAAAATCGTCCGTCTGCGACAGCAGGAGGCCCACGAGGGTGGAGGCGGCTTGGGGGGGTAGGCGCGCCCCTACCTCGTGCCTTCCTTGTTCGTTTCTTTGTGTAGACTCCAAGTCCTCTGGACCACGTTCGTTCCGAAAATCACGTTCCCGAAGGTTTCATTCCGTTTGGACTCCGTTTGATATTCTTTTTCTGCGAAACACTGAAACGGACAAAAAATAGCAATTTTGGGTTGGGCCTCCGGTTAATAGGTTAGTCCCAAAAATAATATAAAAGTGTATAATAAAGCCCAATAATGTCCAAAACAAAATATAATATAGGAACAATAAAAAATTATAGATACGTTGGAGACGTATCAAGCATCCCCAAGCTTAATTCCTGCTCGTCCTCGAGTAGGTAAATGATAAAAACAGAATTTTTGATGTAGAATGCTACTTGGCATGGTTTTCAATGTAATTCTCTTAATTGTGGTATGAATATTGAGATCCGAAAGATTCAAGATAAAGGTTTAATATTGACATAAAAGTAATAATTCTTCAAGCATACTAACTAAGCAATTATGTCCTCTCAAAATAACATGGCCAAAGAAAGTTCATCCCTACAAAATCATATAGTTTGGTCATGCTCCATTTCCGTCACACAAGAATGCTCTCATCATGCACAACCCTGATGACAAGCCAAGTAATTGTTTCATACTTTAGTAATCTCAAACTTTTTTCAACCTTGGAATATAATGATAGGGGTTATGTGGAGAAGACAAAAAAGGAGAAGTCTCACATCAACGAGGCTAATCAACGAGCTATGGAGATGCCCATCGATTGATGTTAATGCAAGGAGTAGGGATTGCCATGCAACGGATGCACTAGAGCTATAAATGCATGAAAGCTCAACAAAAGAAACTAAGTGGGTGTGCATCAAACTTGCTTGCTCACGAAGACCTAGGGCATTTGAGGAAGCCCATTGTTGGAATATACAAGCCAAGTTCAATAATGAAAAATTCCCACTAGTATATGAAAGTGACAAAACAAGAGACTCTCTAACATGAAGAACATGGTGCTACTTTGAAGCACAAGTATGGAAAAGGATAGTAGCATTGCCCCTTTTTCTTTTCTTTTCTTTTCTTTTTTTGGGCCTTCCTTTTTTTATTTGGCCTTTCTCTCTTTTTTTTATTGGGACAATGCTCTATGAATGATGATCATCACACTTCTATTTATTTACAACTCAATGATTACAACTCGATACTAGAACAAAGTATGACTCTATATGAATGCCTCCGGCGGTATACTGGGATAACAATGAATCAAGAGTGACATGTATGAAAAATTATGAATGGTGGCTTTGCCACAAATACGATGTCAACTACATGATTATGCAAAGCAATATGACAATGATGAGCGTGTCATAATAAACGGAACGGTGGAAAGTTGCATGGCAATATATCTCAGAATGGCTATGGAAATGCCATAATAGGTAGGTATGGTGGCTATTTTGAGGAAGATATAAGGAGGTTTATGTGTGAAAGAGCGTATCATATCACGGGTTTGGATGCACCGGCGAAGTTTGCACCAACTCTCAATGTGAGAAAGGGCAATGCAGTGCATCAAGAGGCTAGCAATGATGGAAGGGTAAGAGTGCGTATAATCCATGGACTCAACATTAGTCATAAAGAACTCACATACTTATTGCAAAAATCTACAAGTCATCAAAACCAAGCACTACGCGCATGCTCCTAGGGGATAGATTGGTAGGAAAAGACCATCGCTCATCCCGACCGCCACTCATAAGGAAGACAATCAAAGAACACCTCATTTTTCGAATTTGTTACATAACGTTTACCATACATGCATGCTAAGGGACTTGCAAAATTCAACACAAGTATTTCTCAAATTCACAACTACTCAACTAGCACAACTTTAATATCACTACCTTCATATCTCAAAACAATCATCAAGCATCAAACTTCTCTTAGTATTCAGCACACTCATAAGAAAGTTTTTACTACTCTTGAATACCTAGCATATTAGGATTATCTAAGAAAATTACCATGCTGTTTAAGACTCTCAAAATAATATAAGTGAAGTATGAGAGAATAATAGTTTCTATAAAACGAAACCGCCACCGTGCTCTAAAAGATATAAGTGAAGCACTAAAGCAAAAACTATATAGCTCAAAAGATATAAGTGAAGCATATAGAGTATTCTAATAATTTGTGTATCATGTGTGTCTCTCTCAAAAAGTGTGTCCAGCAAATATGATTGTGGTAAACTAAAAAGCAAAGACTCAAATAATACAAGACGCTCCAAGCAAAACACATATCATGTGGTGAATAAAAATGTAGTTCCAAGTAAAGTTACCGATGGAAGTAGACGAAAGAGGGGATGCCTTCCGGGGCATCCCCAAGCTTTGGCTTTTTGGTGTCCTTAGATTATCTTGGGGTGCCTTGGGCATCCCCAAGCTTAGGCTCTTGCCACCCCTTGTTCCATAATCCATCAAATCTTTTACCCAAAACTTGAAAACTTCACAACACAAAACTTAACAGAAAATCTCGTGAGCTCCGTTAGCGAAAGAAAACAAAACACCACTTCAAGGTACTGTAATGAACTCATTCTTTATTTATATTGGTGTTAAACCTACTGTATTCCAACTTCTCTATGGTTTATAAACTATTTTATTAGCCATAGATTCATCAAAATAAGCAAACAACACACGAAAAACAGAATCTGTCAAAAACAGAACAGTCTGTAGTAATCTGTAACTAACGCAAACTTCTGGAACTCCCAAAATTCAGCCAAAATAGTACTACCTAGAAAATTTGTTTATTGATCAGCAGCAATTGGAATCAATATTTTATCACGTTCTGGTGATTTTTAACAATTATTTTCGTGAACAGAAAGTTTCTGCAATTTTCAGCAAGATCAAATAACTATAATCCAAGAAGATCCTATAGGTTTAACTTGGCACAAACACTAATTAAAACATAAAAACACATCTAACCAGAGGCTATATCAAAGATTTATTCCTAAACAGACTCAAAAAGCAAAAAACTAAAAATAAAAAAGGGTTGACTACCAACAAAGCGCTATCGTTTAACGCCCTAGCTAGGCATAAAAGCAAGGATAGATCTAATTATTGCCATCTTTGGTAGGCAAACCATAAGTGGCTCTCATGATAGATTCATATGGTAATTTTATTTTCTTTCTAGGGAAGCGTTCCATGCCTTTCCTTAACGGAAATTGGAATCTAATATTCCCTTCCTTCATATCAATAATTGCACCAATCGTTCTAAGGAAAGGTCTACCAAGGATAATAGGACATGAAGGATTGCAATCTATATCAAGAACAATAAAATATACGGGCACATAATTCCTATTTGCAATAATAATAACATCATTAATTCTTCCCATAGGTTTTTTGATAGTGGAATCCGCAAGGTGCAAATTTAAAGAGCAATCATCAAGTTCATGGAAACCTAGCAAATCACACAAAGTCTTTGGAATCTTGGAAACACTAGCACCCAAATCACACAAAGCATAGCATTCATGATATTTAATTTTAATTTTAATAGTAGGTTCCCACTCATCATAAAGTTTCCTAGGGATAGAAACTTCCAACTCAAGTTTTTCTTCATAAGATTGCATCAAAGCATCAACGATATGTTTAGTAAAAGCTTTATGTTGACTATAAGCATGTGGAGAATTTAGCACGGATTGCAACAAGGAAATACAATCTATCAAAGAGAAATTATCATAATTAAATTCCTTGAAACCCAAAATAGTGGGTTCATTGATATCTAAAGCTTTAACTTCTTCAATCCCACTTCTACCAAATTTTGCATCAAGATCTAAAAACTCTGAATTTTTATAACGCCTACGAGGTAAAGGTAACTCATCTTCAGACCCATCATTATCAAGATTCATATTGCAAAACAAAGATTTAATAGGGGACACATCAATAACTTTTAGATCTTCGTCTTTATTCTCGTAGAAATTAGAAGAACACGCTTTCATAAAGCAATCTTTCTTAGCACGCATCCTAGCGGTTCTTTCTTTGCACTCATCAATGGATATTCTCATGGCTTTGAGAGACTCATTGATATCATGCTTAGGTGGAATAGATCTAAGTTTTAAAGAATCAACATCAAGAGAAATTCTATCAACGTTCCTAGCCAATTCATCAACTTTAAGCGATTTTTCTTCAAGCAAAGCATTGATTTTTTTTTGTGAATTCATAAATTCTTTAACACTATTCTCAAATTCAGAGGGCATCTTATTAAAATTTACATAATAATTGTTGTAGGAATTACCATAATTATTAGAGGAATTACTAGGGAACGGCCTAGGATTAAAGTTTCCTCTATACGCGTTGTTACCAAAATTATTCCTACCAACAAAATTCACATCCATAGATTCATTATTATTCTAAATCAAAGTAGACAAAGGCATATCATTAGGATCCGAAGAAACACTTTTAGTAGCAAATAATTTCATAAGTTCATCCATCTTTCCACTCAAAACATTATTTTCTTCTATTGCATGCACTTTTTTATTAGTAGATCTTTCGGTGTGCCATTGAGAATAATTAACCATAATATTATCTAGGAGTTTAGTAGCTTATCCTAAAGTGATTTCCATAAATGTGCCTCCCGCGGCTGAATCTAAAAGATTTCTAGACCAAAATTCAATCCGGCATAATTTTTTTGTATAATCATCCACAAATTTAAGCCATGAGTAGGGCAATTACGTATCATTAATTTAATCCTCTCCCAAGCTTGTGCAACATGTTCATGATCAAGTTGCTTAAAATTCATAATATCGTTTCTAAGAGAGATGATTTTAGCGGGAAGAAAATACTTAGAGATAAAAGCATCTTTGCACTTATTCGATGAATCAATACTATTTTTAGGCAAAGACGAAAACCACACTTTAGCACGATCTCTAAGCGAAAAGGGAAATAGCTTCAATTTAACGATATCATTATCAACATCCCTCTTGTTTTGCATATCACACAAATCAACAAAGCTATTTAGATGGGTAGCGGCATCTTCACTAGGAAGGCCGGCGAATTGATCTTTCATAACAAGATTCAACAAAGCAGCATTAATCTCACAAGATTCAGCATCATTAAGAGGAGCAATCGAAGTGCTAAGAAAATCATTATTTTTGGTATTGGTAAAGTCACACAATTTGGTATTATCTTGAGCCATCGTGACAAGCAAGCAATCCAACAAGCAAGCAAACAAGAAAAGAGCGAAAAAGAGGCGAATGAAAGAGAGGGCGAATAAAACGGCAAGGGTGAAGTGGGGGAGAGGAAAACGAGAGGCAAATGGCAAATAATGTAATGCGAGGGAGATGAGTTTGTGATGGGTACTTGTTATGGCTTGACTTTTGCGTAGACTCCCCGGCAGCGGCGCCAGAAATCCTTCTTGCTACCTCTTGAGCACTGCATTGGTTTTCCCTTGAAGAGGAAAGGGCGATGCAGCAAAGTAGCGTAAGTATTTCCCTCAATTTTTGAAAACCAAGGTATCAATCCAGTAGTCACGCGCGAGTCCCTCGCACCTACACAAACAAACAAGAACCTCGCAACCAACGCGATAAAGCGGTTGCCAATCCCTTCACGGTCACTTACAAGAGTGAGATCTGATAGAGATGATAGGATAATATTTTTGGTATTTTTATGATAAAGATGCAAAGTAAAATAAAAGGCAATAAAAATAGCTTAGTGTTGGAAGATTAATATGATGGAAAATAGACCCGGGGGCCATAGGTTTCACTAGTGGCTTCTCTCAAGATAGCATAAGTATTTGCGATGGGTAAACAAATTCTTTGTCGAGCAATTGATATAATTGAGCATAGTTATGAGAATATCTAGGTATGATCATGTATATAGGCATCACGTCCGAGACAAGTAGACGGACTCACCTGCATCTACTACTATTAGTCCACACATCGACCGCTATCCAAAGATGCATCTAGAGTATTAAGTTCATGAAGAATGAGTAACGCATTAAGAAAGATGACATGATGTAGAGGGATAAACTCATGCAATATGATATAAACCCCATCTTTTTATCCTCGAAGGCAACAATACAATACGTGCCTTGTTGCCCCTACTGTCAATGGCAAAGGACACCGCAAGGTTGAACCCAAAGCGAAGCACTTCTCCCATTGCAAGAAAGATCAATCTAGTAGGCCAAACCAAACTGATAATTCGAAGAGACTTGCAAAGATAACCAATCATACATAAAAGAATTCAGAGAAGATTCAAATATTGTTCATAGATAATCTTGATCATAAACCCACAATTCATCGGATCTCGATGTATTACACCGCAAAAAGAAGATTACATCGAATATATCTCCACAAGAGAGGGGAGAACATTGTATTGAGATCCAAAAGAGAGAAGAAGCCATCTAGCTAATAACTATAGACCCAAGGTCTGAGGTAAACTACTCACACTTCATCGAAGAGGCCTTGGAGATGATGTAGAGGCCCTCCGTGATCAATGCCTCCTCCGGTGGAGCGCCGGAAAAGGCCCCAAGATGGGATCTCACGGGTACAGAAAGTTGCGGCGGTGGAATTAGGTTTGTGGCTCCGTGTCTGGTAGTTTGGGGGTCCGTGGGTATATATAGGAGGACGAAATGCGTCTGCAGCAGCAGGGAGGCCACGAGGGTGGAGGGCGCGCTTGGGGGGGGGGGGGTAGGCGCGCCCCCTACCTCGTGCCTTTCTTGTTTGTTTCTTTGTGTAGACTCCAAGTCCTCTGGATCACGTTCGTTCCGAAAATCACGTTCCCGAAGGTTTCATTTCGTTTGGACTCCGTTTGATATTCATTTTCTGTGAAACACTGAAACGGACAAAAAGCAACAATTCTAGGCTGGGCCTCCGGTTAATAGGTTAGTCCCAAAAATAATAGAAAAGTGTATAATAAAGCCCAATAGTGTCCAAAACAGAATATAATATAGCATGGAACAATAAAAAATTATAGATACGTTGGAGACGTATCAGCCCCCCTTTCCTATTCCAACTAGGAGAAGGGGGAAGGAGGAGGTGGAGAGAAGGAAGGAGAAGGGTGGCCGCCGCCCCCTTCCCTTTCCCAATTCGCATTGGGGCAAGGGGGCCGCGCCACCTCCCGCCGCCTCCTCTTCCACCACTTGGGCCCATGAGGCCCAATAACCCCCGAGGGGTTCCGTAACCCCCGTACTCAGATATATCCGATAACCCCGGAACCATTCCTGTATCTCAATATAGTCGTCCAATATATCAATCTTCATGTCTTGACCATTTTGAGACTCCTCGTCATGTCCGTGATCACATCCGGGACTTCGAACTACCTTTGGTACATCAAAACACATAAACTCATAATATAACCGTCATCGAACTTTAAGCGTGCGGACCCTACGGTTCGAGAACTATGTAGACATGACCGAGACACATCTCCGGTCAATAACCAATAGCGGAACTTGGATGCTCATATTGGCTCCCACATATTCTACGAAGATCTTTATCGGTTAAACCGCATAACAACATAATGTTGTTCCCTTTGTCATCGGTATGTTACTTGCCCGAGATTCGATCGTCGGTATCTCAATACCTAGTTCAATCTCGTTTACGGCAAGTCTCTTTACTCGTTCGTAATACATCATCCCGCAACTAACTCATTAGTTGCAATGCTTGCAAGGCTTAAGTGATGTGCATTACCGAGTGGGCCCAGAGACACCTCTCCAGGCAATCGGAGTGACAAATCGTAATCTCGAAATACGCCAACCCAACAAGTACCTTCGGAGACACCAGAGAGCACCTTTATAATCACCCGATTCGTTGACGCGTTTGGTAGCACACAAAGTGTTCCTTCGTAAACGGAGTTGCATAATCTCATAGTCATAGGAACATGTATAAGTCATGAAGAAAGCAATAGCAACATACTAACGATCAAGTGCTAAGCTAACGAAATGGGTCAAGTCAATCACATTATTCTCCTAATGATGTGATCCCGTTAATCAAATGACAACTCTTTGTCTATGGATAGGAAACATAACCATCTTTGATCAACGAGCTAGTCTAGTAGAGGCATACTAGTGACACTCTGTTTGTCTATGTATTCACACATGTATCATGTTTCCGGTTAATACAATTCTAGCATGAATAATAAACATTTATCATGATATAAGGAAATAAATAATAACTTTATTATTGCCTCTAGGGCATATTTCCTTCATTATTTACTTCTATGATGAAGCTGCTAGAATTGCTAGACCCGATACTAAAAATAAACATAGACCTGTTGTAGGCATGCTCATATTTCTCGTTAAAACAGGAGATCATTGTTATCATGGCTTATGTGATATGGGTGCTAGTGCAAGTGCAATACCTCATTCTTTATATGAAGAAACTATGCATGATATTGCACCTACTGAGTTAGAATGTATTGATGTTACAATTAATCTTGCCAATAGAGATACTATTTCACCAGTTGGGATTGTTAGAGATGTTGAAGTCTTATGTCGGAAAGTTAAATATCCTACCGATTTTCTTGTTCTTGGTTCCCCACAAGATGACTTTTGTCCCATTATATTTGGCAGACCCTTCTTTAATATTGTTAATGCTAAGATAATTGCAAAAAGGATGTTGTTACTATTGGTTTAGGGGATATGTCTCATGATTTTAATTTTGCTAAATTTCGTAGACAACCCCATGATAAAGAATTGCCTAGTAAAGATGAAATTATTGGTCTTGCTTCTATTGCCGTGCCTCCTAATGATCCTTTAGAACAATATTTGCTAGACCATGAAAATGATATGTTTATGAATGAAAGAAGGGAAATAGATGAAGTATTCTTTAAACAGCGACCTATTTTGAAACACAACTTGCCTGTTGAAATTCTAGGGGATCCTCCTCCGCCCAAGGGTGATCCCGTGTTTGAGCTTAAACCATTACCTAATACCCTTAAATATGTTTATCTTGATGAAAAGAAGATATATCCTGTTATTATTAGTGCTAACCTTTCGAGCAAGAAGAAGAGAAATTATTGAAAACTCTGAAGAAGCACCGTGCTGCTATTGGATACACTCTTGATGATCTTAAGGGCATTAGTCTCACTCTATGCCAGCACATTTTTTTTGAGAAAGACACTAAACCGGTTGTTGATCACCAACGACGGTTAAATCCTAAGATGAAAGAAGTGGTAAGAAATGAAATACTAAAGCTTCTGGAGGCAGGTATAATTTATCCCGTTGTTGATAGTCGATTGGGTAAGGCACATTCCATTGTGTCCCTAAGAAAGGAGGTATTCTTGTTGTTCCTAATGATAAAGATGAATTGATCCCACAAAGAATTGTTACAGGTTATAGAATGGTAATTGATTTCCACAAACTAAATAAAGCTACTAAAAGGATCATTACCCTTACCTTTTATTGATCAAATGCTAGAAAGACTATCCAAACATACACATTTTTGCTTTCTAGGCGGTTATTACGGTTTCTCTCAAATACTCGTGTCAAAAGAGGATCAAGAAAAGACCACTTTTACTTGCCCTTCGGTACCTTTGCTTATAGACGTATGCCTTTTGGTTTATGCAATGCACCTGCTACCTTTCAAAGATGTATGACTGCTATATTCTCTGAATTTTGTGAAAAGATTGTTGAGGTTTTCATGGATGATTTCTCCGTATATGGAAATTCTTTTGATGATTGCTTAAGCAACCTTGGTCGAGTTTTGCAGAGATGTGAAGAAACTAATCTTGTCTTGAATTGGGGGAAGTTCCACTTTATGGTTAATGAAGGTATTGTCTTGGGGCATAAAATTTCTGAAAGAGGTATTGAAGTTGATAAAGCTAAAGTTGATGCTATTGAAAAGATGCCGTGTCCTAAGGACATCAAAGGTATAAGAAGTTTCCTTGGTCGGTTTTTATAGGAGGTTCATTAAAGACTTCTCAAAATTTTCTAGGCCTCCGACTAATTTCTTACAAAAAGATGTTCCTTTTGTCTTTGATGATGATTGTGTAGAAGCATTTTAAATACTTAAGAAAGCCTTGATTTCTGCACCTATTGTTCAGCCACCTGATTGGAATTTACCCTTTGAAATTATGTGTGATGCTAGTGATTATGCTGTAGGTGCTGTTCTAGGGCAAGGAGTTGATAAAAAATTAAATGTTATCCAATATGCTAGTAAAACTCTAGATAGTGCCCAGAGATATTATGCCACTACTGAAAAAGAATTTTTAGCAGTTGTATTTGCTTGTGATAAGTTCAGACCTTAGATTGTTGATTCTAAAGTAACTGTTCACACCGATCATGGTGCTACTAAATATCTTATGGAAAAGAAAGATGCTAAACCTAGACTTATTAGATGGGTTCTCCTACTACAAGAATTTGATTTGCATATTATAGATAGAAAGGAGCTGAGAACCCCGCTGCGCATAACTTATCTAGGTTAGAGAATGTTCTTGATGACCCACTACCTATTGATGATAGCTTTCTGATGAACAATTAGCTCTCGTCTTTGCTTCGATGGTATCTTTGATTATGCTAATTACATTGTTGCTAAATATATACCACCTAGTTTCACATACCAAAGAAAAGAAAAGTTTTTCTATGATTTAAGACATTACTTTTGGGATGACCCACACCTTTATAAAAAAGGAGTAGATGGTGTTATTAGACGTTGTGTACCTGAGCATGAACATGAACATATCCTACGCAAGTGTCACTCCGAGGCTTATGGAGGACACCATGTTGGATATAGAACTGCGCATAAGGTATTGCAATCCAGTTTTTATTGGCCTACTCTCTTCAAGGACGCCCGTAAGTTTGTCTTGTCTTGCGATGAATGTCGAAGAATTGCTATTATTAGTAGACGTCAAGAAATGCCTATGAACTATTCACTTGTTATTGAACCATTTGATGTTTGGGGCTTTGATTATATGGGACCGTTTCCTTCCTCTAATGGGTCCACACATATTTTAGTTGCTGTTGATTATGTTACTAAGTGGGTAGAAGCTATTCCAACTAGTAATGCTGATCATAACACCTCTATTAAGATGCTTAAAGAAGTTATTTTTCCGAGGTTTGGAGTCCCTAGATACTTAATGACTGATGGTGCTTCACATTTTATTCATGGTGCTTTTCAGAAATGCTTGCTAAGTATGACGTTAATCATAGAATTGCATCTCCATACCACCCATGCCTAGTGGTCAAGTAGAATTGAGTAATAGAGAGATTAAATTAATTTTGCAAAAGACTGTTAATAGATCTAGAAAGAATTGGTCTAAGAAACTTGATGATGCATTGTGGGCCTATAGAACTGCATATAAAAATCCTATGGGTATGTCTCCGTATAAAATGGTTTATGGAAAAGCATGCCACTTACCTCTCGAACTAGAGCATAAGGCATATTGGGCCATTAAAGAGCTCAATTATGATTTCAAACTTGCCGGTGAGAAAAGGCTATTTGACATTAGCTCACTTGATGAATGGATAACTCAGGCCTATGAGAATGCCAAACAGTTTAAAGAAAAAAAGATGGCATGACAAAAGGATACAAAAGCGTGAGTTTAATGTAGGTGATTATGTTCTGCTATAAAACTCTTGTTGAAGAAATTATGCAGGAAAACTTCTCTCTAAATGGGAAGGCCCTTATGTTATCGAGGACGTCTATCGTTCTGGTGCCATAAAAATCAACAACTTCGAAGGCACAAATCCAAAGGTGGTGAACGGTCAAAGAATCAAACATTATATCTCGTAATCCCATAAATGTTGAAACTAATGTTATTGAAACCAGTAACCCAGAGGAATACATAAGGGACACTTTCGAGCGTTTGAGACTCAAAAGGAATAGGTATGTGGTACGGTAAGTAAACCGACTCCAAAATAGTCCTAATAGCAATTTTTCTCCGTTTTGGAATATTTAAGAAAATAGGACAAATAAGAAGTAGTCCGAAAGGGACACGAGGCATCCACGAGGGTGGAGGGCGCGCCCTACCCCCTGGGCGGCCCCCCTGCCTCGTGGGCACCTCGTGTGCCCTCCGGACTCCGTTTTCTTGCACGATACTTCCTTTGGTAAAAAATCATTATATAATCTCCTAAGGGTTTTGACCACCGTACCACGCAAATATCCTCTGTTTTTGTTTTGAGTTGTTTCTACCGCAGATTAGAGCAAGATGTCTTCTCAAGAGTCAGTTGGGGAGGGTCGGGTGTCTCATCCGACACTAGGACCAGGAGCAAATAGTGATGCTGACCACTTTGGGCCATCAACGGAGGAAGAGATGGAGGCCGAATTGAAAAGGATAGATTCCATGGAGGAGGATCAAGAAGTTACTTCTCGTTTGCGAGCCGGATTCACGACGGGGGAACTACAGAGCTTAGCTATTCGCAACTCGGTCATCCCTTCCAATGTTAGATTTCTTTCTTATGAAAATATGAAAAAGATTGTTACTTGTTCTCCCACGGCTATGCAACATCCTTGGGTGAAAGGAGCTTTAGCCGTCACGGTAAGTCTCGTAAGGAAATAATGGACCTCAAGCGACAAGTCAATAAGCTCGAGGAGGAGAATCGTATCCTGAGGGGCATCATCGCCAAGAATATCACATCACCACCTCCGATGAAAAGAGACATAAACACATGGGTATGGGCACTCCCCTCGGCAACCGCCAAGCTCGGGGGAGGTGCTCCGGTATCGTATCACCATCTGTAGGATCGAAAGTATGTCTAGAGGGGGGTGATTAGACTATTTGACCAAATAAAAACTTATCCTTTTCCCAATTTTAGTCTTTGGCAGAATTTATCTATCTTAGCACAAGTCAAGCAATCTTAGCACAATTCAAGCAAGCATGCAAAGAGTATATGAGCAGCGGAAAGTAAAGCATGCAACTTGCAAGAAATGTAAAGGGAAGGGTTTGGAGAATTCAAAACGCAATTGGAGACACGGATGTTTTTGTCATGGTTCCGATAGGTGGTGCTATCGTACATCCACGTTGATGGAGACTTCAACCCACGAAGGGTAGCAGTTGTCTTGCGCGAGTCCACGGAGGGCTCCACCCACGAAGGGTCCACGAAGAAGCAACCTTGTCTATCCCACCATGGTCGTCAGCCCACGAAGGACTTGCCTCACTAGCGGTAGATCTTCACTAAGTAGGCGATCTCCTTGCCCTTACAAACTCCTTGGTTCAACTCCACAATCTTGCTCTGAGGCTCCCAAGTGACATCTAGCCAATCTAGGAGACACCACTCTCCAAGAAGTAACAAATGGTGTGTTGATGATGAACTCCTTGCTCTCGTGCTTCAAATGATAGGCTCCCCAACACTCAACTCTCTCTCACATGATTTGGATTTGGTGGAAAGAAGATTTGAGTGGAAAGCAACTTGGGGAAGGCTAGAGATCAAGATTCATGTGGTAGGAATGGAATATCTTGGCCTCAACACATGAGTAGGTGGTTCCTTCTCGAAGCGACAAGTTGGAAGTGTAGGTTTGTTACGATGGCTCTCTCCAAGAATGAAGAGGAGGTGGAGGGTATATATAGCCTCCACACAAAATCTAACCGTTACATTACAACTTGCCAAACTTCGGTGGGACCGAATTGATAAACTCGGTCGAACCGATTTAGCAAATCTAGTGACCGTTAGGATTTTCGGTGGGACCGACATGCAACTCGGTAGGACCAATGTGGTTAGGGTTAGGGCATAACATAATCTCGGTGAGACCAATTACACAAACTCGGTGAGACCGATTTTGGTAATAAGCTAACCGGAGAGTTGGTCGGAGTAAACTCGGTGGGACTGATTCGCTCATTTCGGTGAGACCGAAATGTTACGAAAAGGAAACAGGGAGTTTACATTGCAATCTCGGTGGGACCGATCGCTCATCTCGGTGGTACCGAAACGTTACGAAGGGAAACAGGGAGATTACAATCCCATCTTGGTGAGACCGAGATCCCTATCGATGAGACCGATTTGCCTAGGGTTTGTGGCAGTGACTATGACATCTGAACTCGGTGGCGCCGGGTAGAAAGAATCGGTGGGGCCGAGTTTGACTTTTGGTTTAGGTCATATGTGGATAGGAAAAAGTAGTTGATGGTTTTGGAGCATATCACTAAGCACTCTACAGCAAGAAACTCATTAAGCAACACCTCATCCCTCCTTGATAGTATTGGCTTTTCCTATAGACTCAATGTGATCTTGGATCACTAAAATATAAAATGTAGAGTCTTGAGCTTTTGAGCTTGAGCCAATCCTTTTATCCTTAGCATTTTGAGGGATCCACTTTTCTCATCCATGCCATGCCATCCATTGAGCTTTTCCTGAAATACTCATCTTGGAATGATGTTAGCTCAATGAGCTATATGTTGTTAGGAATTACCAAAACCACCTAGGGATAGTTGCACTTTCACCATCACACTTCTATCTTTACCATTTTTCTTAGTTCGATCCTTTTGGTAATATCTTGATCTAGTAGAATAAAGTTTTAGTATGATCTAGTTTTGAGTTTTGCTTTATGATCCTTCTATGTAATTGAGTCCTTGAGTTATATATAATAAAGATTAGTTTTGAGTCAAGGGCTTGATTATCTTGTTATGATCTTGAGGGAATAATAGTAAAAAGAAAGAACAAAAAGAAATAAACAGATCATATTGATCTTATGGGGAGTAATGACTTCACATATAAAGAATATGATGAATAAAAGTTGTTGAGAGTTGACAAACATAGTTTTGGTCATCGTTGCAATTAATAGGAAGTAATAAAGAAAGAGAGGTTCTCACATATAAATATACTATCTTGGACATCTTTTATGATTGTGAGCACTCATTAAAATATGACATGATAAAAAATTGATGTTGGACAAGGAAGACAATGTAATGGGTTATGTTTTCTTATATCCGAAATAAAATATATTGTCATGGATCATCCAACATGTTGAGCTTGCCTTTCCCCCTCATGCTAGCCAAATTCTCTGCACCAAGTAGAAATACTACTTGTGCTTCCGAATATCCTTAAACCCAGTTTTGCCATGAGTGTCCACCATACCTACCTATGGATTGAGTAAGATCCTTCAAGTAAGTTGTCACTGTTGCAAGCAATAAAAATTGCTCTTTAAATATGTATGATTTATTAATGTGGAGAAAATAAGCTTTATACGATCTTGTGATGTGGAAGAAATAAAAGCGATGGACTGCATAATAAAGGTCCCTATCACAAGTGGCAATATAAAGTGACGTTCTTTCGCATTAAGATTTTGTGCATCCAACCATAAAAGCACATGACAACCTCTGTTTCCCTCTGCGAAGGGCTTATCTTTTATTTTTGTCTTATGTTTTATGCAAGAGTCATGCGTGATCTTCACCTTTCCTTTTTACACTTTATCCTTTGGCAAGCACATTGTGTTGGAAAGATATATATATATATATATATATATATATATATATATATATATATATATATATATATATATATATATATATATATATATATATATATATATATATATCCAACTGGATGTAAGTTTTCATAAAGCATTATTGTTGACATTACCCTTGAGGTAAAAGGTTGGGAGGTAAAACTATAAGCCCTATCTTTCTCTCTTCAGGTTCGATTAAGACTTCATACCAATAAGTATTGCGTGAATGTTAGCAGTTGTGAAAGACTAAATGATGGTTGAGTATGTGGACTTGCTGAAAAGCTCTTATATTGACTCTTTCCGATGTTATGATAAATTGCAATTGCTTCAGTATCTGAGATTATAGTTTGTTAGTTTTCAATGAAGTTTTTGATTCATACTTGACATTGTGAATAGATTGTTACTTTAGCATAAGAAACCATATGACAATATATATGCTGTTATAAGAATGATCATGATGCCCTCATGTCCGTATATTATTTTATCGACACCTCTATCTCTAAACATGTGGACATATGTTTCGTTATCGGCTTCCACTTGAGGACAAGCGAGGTCTAAGCTTGGGGGAGTTGATACGTCCATTTTGCATCATGCTTTTATATTGATATTTATTGCATTATGGGCTGTTATTACACATTATGTCACAATACTTATGCCTTTTCTCTCTTATTTTACAAGGTTTACATGAAGAGGGAAAATGCCTAGAATTTGGAATTCAATGGAAAAGGAGCAAATATTAGAGACCTATTCTGCACAACTCCAAAAGTCCTGAAACTCCATGAAAGTCAGTTTTGGAATATATTATAATTATTGGGCGAAGAAAGCACCAGAGGGGGCCACACCACATCCCATGAGGGTGGGCGCCTTACACCCCTCGGCGCGCCTGCCTCGTGGGCCCCTGGCAGGCCTCCTGTGCCCATCTTTTGCTATATGAAGTCTTTCGCCAAAAAATTCAGAAAGAAGCTTTTCGACGGCGCCCGCCGTCTCGAGGCGGAACCCGGCGAAACTAATCTAGGGCTCACGTGAGCTGTTCTGCTGGGAAACATTCTCCGGGAGGGGAAATCATCACAATCTTCATCACCATCGATCCTCTCATCAGGAGGGGGTCAATCTCCATCAACATCTTCACCAGCACCATCTCATCTCAAACCCTAGTTCATCTCTTGTATCCAATCTTTGTCTCAAAACCTCAGATTGGTACCTGTGGGTTGCTAGTAGCGTTGATTAATCGTTGTAGTTGATACTAGTTGGTTTATTTGGTGGAAGATCATATGTTCAGATCCTTTATGCATATTAATGCCCCTCTGATTATGAACATGAATATTATTTGTGAGTAGTTATGTTTGTTCCTGAGGACATGGGAGAAGTCTTGCTATAAGTAGTCATGTGAATTTGGTATTCGTTCGATATTTTGATGAGATGTATGTTGTCTTTCCTCTAGTGGTGTTATGTGAACGTCGACTACATGACACTTCACCATTATTTGGGCCTAGGGGAAGGAATTGGGAAGTAATAAGTAGATGATGGGTTGCTAGAGTGACAGAAGCTTAAACCCTAGTTTATGCGTTGCTTCATAAGGGGCTGATTTGGATCCATATGTTTCATGCTATGGTAAGGTTTACCTTAATACTTCTTTTGTAGTTGCAGATGCTTGCAAGAGGGGTTAATCATAAGTGGGATGCTTGTCCAAGGAAGGTCAGGACCCAAGCACCGGTCCACCCACATATCAAATTATCAAAGTAAGGAATGCGAATCATATGAGCATGATGAAAACTAGCTTGACAATAATTCCCATGTGTCCTCGGGAGCGTTTTCCTTTATATAAGAGTTTGTCCAGGCTTGTCCTTTGCTACAAAAAGGATTGGGCCACCTTGCTGCACCTCGTTTACTTTTGTTACTTGTTACCCGTTACAAATTACCTTATCACAAAACTATCTGTTACTGATAATTCCAAACTTGCAAGAGAATACCTTACGAAAACCGCTTGTCATTTCCTTCTGCTCCTCGTTGGGTCTGACACTCTTACTTATCGAAAGGACTATGATAGATCCCCTATACTTGTGGGTCATCAGAATGTGGCTGTCTCTAATGCATAACCCCAAAACGATAGTGGTAAATCGGTAAGAGATATCATAGAACGCACCATATCTACTAAAGTACGGTTGTGACGTTCGGACACACCATTACGCTGTGTTGTTCCAGGTGGCGTGAGTTGTGAAACTATTCCACATGGTTTTAAATGAAGGCCAAACTCGTAACTCAACTATTTACCTCCGCGATCAGATCGTAGAAACTTTATTTTCTTGTTACGACGGTTCTCCACTTCACTCTGAAATTCTTTGAACTTTCCAAATGTTTCAGACTTGTGTTTCATTAAGTAGATATAGTCATACCTACTGTAGGATCAAAAGTATGTCTAGAGGGGGGGAGGGGTGATTAGACTACTTGACCAAATAAAAATCTATCCTTTTCCCAATTTTAGTTCTTGGCAGATTTTAGCAACTTTGGACTAGTCAAGCAATCTTACCACTATTCAAGAAAGCATGCAAAGAGTATATGAGCAGCAGAAAGTAAAGCATGAAACTTGCAAGAATGTAAAGGGAAGGGTTTGGAGGATTCAAACGCAATAGGAGACACATATGTTTTTGTTGTGGTTCCGATAGGTGGTGCTATCGTACATCCACGTTGATGGAGACTTCAACCCACGAAGGTTAAGGGTTGCGCGAGTCCACGGAGGGCTCCACCCACGAAGGGTCCACGAAGAAGCAACCTTGTCTATCCCACCGTGGCCGTCGCCCACGAAGGACTTGCCTCACTAGCAGTAGATCTTCATGAAGTAGGCGATCTCCTTTGCACTTACAAACTCCTTGGTTCAACTCCACAATCTGGTCGGAGGCTCCCAAGTGACACCTAGACAATCTAGGAGAGACCACTCTCCAAGAAGTAACAAATGGTGTGTTGATGATGAACTCCTTGCTCTTGTGCTTCAAATGATAGTCTCCCCAACACTCAACTCTCTCTCATAGGATTGGATTTGGTAGAAAGAAGTTTGAGTGGAAAGCAACTTGGGGAAGGCTAGAGATCAAGATTCATATGGTAGGAATGGAATATCTTGGCCTCAACACAAGTGTAGGTGGTTCTCTCTCGGAAAATGTAAGTTGGAAGTGTAGGTTCATTCTGATGCCTCTCTCCACGAATGAAGAGGAGGTGGAGGGGTATATATAGCCCCCACACAAAATCTAACCATTGCACACAACTTGCCAAACTCGGTGGGACCGAATTGATAAACTCGGTCGGACCGATTCAGCAAATCTAGTGACCGTTAGGATTTTCGGTGGGACCGACATGCAACTCGGTAGGACCGATATGGTTAGGTTAGGCATAACGTAATCTCGGTGAGACCGATTACACAAACCGGTGAGACCGATTTTGGTAATAAGCTAACCGTGAGAGTTGGTCGGAGGTAAACTCGGTGGGACCGATTAGCTCATTCGGTGAGACCCGAAATGTTACGAAGGGAAGCGAGAGTTTACATTGCAATCTCGGTAGGACCGATCGCTCATCTCGGTGGGACCGAAACGTTACGAAGGGAAACCAAGAGATTACAATCCCATCTCGGTGTGACCGAGATCCCTATCGGTGAGACCGATTTGCCTAGGGTTTATGGTAGTGGCTATGACATCCCCGAACTTCGGTGGCTTTGGATAGAAAGAATCGGTGGGGTCGAGTTTGACTTTTGGTTTAGGTCATATGTGGATGTGAGAAAGTAGTTGAGGGCTTTGGAGCATATCACTAAGCATTTTGAGCAAGAGCCTCATTAAGCAACACCTCATCCCTCCTTGATAGTATTGGCTTTTCCTATAGACTCAATGTGATCTTGGATCACTAAAATGGAAAATGTAGAGTCTTAAGCTTTGAGCTTGAGCCAATCCTTTTGTCCTTAGCATTTTGAGGGGTCCACTTTTCTCATCCATGCCATGCCAAACAATGAGCTTTCCTGAAATATTAATCTTGAAATAGCATTAGCTCAATGAGCTATATGTTGTTAGGAATTACCAAAACCACCTAGGGATAGTTGCACTTTCAATCTCCCCCTTTTTGGTAATTGATGACAACATATAGGTCAAAGCTTCGACAAATGATAATAAGAGTGAAAAACATTGTCTCTTTGAGAAGCATGTGAAAAGCAAGAGCTCCCCCTAAATTTGTGCATAGTTTAAGATTTGCTTTGGACTGCAAATGCATAATGAGTTAGGATCATGAGTTACTCTTCCATGTCACATACATCTTGGTGGAGCGCTCAAAATGATAATGATTAAATACATGCACTCATCACCAAGCAAAGTGAATGATCATATAGGGATATAAAAGGATAATGTCATCCAACAAGCATTAAGGTAGCATATGATCAAACACATGATCATCCAAGTATCACACAAAAGCATAAAGTATCTCAAACAAGCAAATAACAAAGTTCAACCACCAAAAAGCAAGAGAGAACAAAGAGAAACACTCTCTCTCGAAGCCTATGATCTATACATTTTCTCCCCCTTTGGCAACAAGTTACCAAAAAGTTCATAAAAAATGCATAGTGCTAGATCGACTCTCAGGCTTGGTCTTCAGGTGGTGGTGTTTATAAAACTCCAAGGACGAAGGCATCAGTTGATGTAGCTGGATCTGGTGGAGTGGGTGCTGGAGCTGGTGCAGATGAAGTTGCTCTGGTGTCTGTAACTGGCACTGCAGCAGATCTCTGTCCTCTGGGCACTCTAGCAAAAGCATCAGTGGTAGTCTTGCCCTTCTTCTCCTCAAGACTTCATCCTGGTTGCTCAACAACTGATCAGATCTCGTTGACCTTCACATCTAAATCATAGAACTTCGCTCCTTGATCCTCTCCAGGCTCTCCTGGTTTTGAGTCAGGGTTGCCAGTCCCTTCTCAATCCTCAGTGTGGTTGCTATCATGTAGCCAAGCTAATGTTGTTTGCTCTTCAGATGATTCTGAGATGCCTCATCCATGGTTGGCATCTTTGCATCCTTTTCAGTCCTTGCCTTCTCCCTCTTTGCTTGTGCTTGCACGTAAGATGGTTCATTCTCATCCATTACCACGGTGTTGTCCTCAAAGTCCGGGTAGATGGGCATATGTTCCTTGTCCAAGAGATACGTGCGTTGCCCATCTTGGAGTTGGTCACTCCTGGATCCGTGGGGCATACCCACAACTTCTCTTCTGATCTGCAGCTGTTCTCTTTATGGTTTCCACAATTAGTCTCATGACTTTGAACTTTTGAGGAACATCAAATATATCCAGCAAGTTGATGGAATGTCCTCTGATCATTCTATGATCTCCTGATTTTGGCAATAGAGTGTGCCTGAGGATCCAGTTGATTGTAGGCAGGCTGACGATGCAAGTGTTTCACAGAACCAAATTGGTGAGTCTCAAGATCTGCATCGTGAATCTCCTTGTACATGCTAGCCATTGAGTTGTGATCCTTCTTCTTCTTGGCATAGACATCCAAGTCATCTTCTTGTTCTTCTGGGGCATTGATAACCTTTGCCCATTCTTCAACTGTTGACTGGTACCTAGTACCTTTGGACATCCAGAGAATCCTTCCATCTGGGTAGAAATGAGTTGTGGAGTAGAACTGCATAATAAGCTCATCATTCACTTTGTGAGCTTATGAGCCACAAACTTATCAACTCCACATGCCTTGAAGCTATCATAGACTCTAGGATAGTGTTCTTCATTTTCCTTGATGTACTCCCAGTCAACCCATCTCATGTCACACACTATGGGCTTCTTGTCAAGCAGAATTATCTCATAGAAGTCCTGCTGTTCCTTAGTGTGAAATCTATAGTCTCTGATAGTCCTTCTCACGGTAGCATATGGATCAGACTCTCTCCATAGTCTCAATCCTGAATCCTTCCTGATTTTCATGTTCTCGACTCTTTGGATGAGCATCATTGTGATCGTGATCTTGGGCTTCAACTTCCACAAGACATGTGACTCATCATCTTCTTCTTCTATAGCAGCTTCAGGCACTGGGGCCTTGTTCTTCTCTGCAGCTGGAATGTTCCTTGTACTCCTCTTGGGTGCAGCTTTGGGTTTTGGAGCAGCTGCCTTGGGAGCTTCTTTGGGCTTAGATGGAGCAGCCCCGGATCTTATAGCATCTCCCATAAGCTTTTGAGCTTTAGAGTCTTTGGTCTGAGAACCTCTTCCTCTTCCTCTTCTTCAGAATCTCTCATCATGGAAGGTTTACCAATAACTCTGGCAATGGTCTTCTTGACCCTTTCTTTCCTCTTCTTGCCATCTCCAGCTTCCTTGGGTTCAAGAGTGAACTCCATTGTTTCTCCTATGGCAACTTTCCTTGCCTTAGACATGGGCTGTCTTCTTGCTGGCATCTTAGTCTTCTGACCTGGCTTAGTTGCAGCAGCTGTGCCATTTCCTTTTTTAGAACTTGCTTCTTTGAGGTGGCTTCTTCCTCAACAGCCACATAGTCCTCATCCTCTGAATCTGAGGTTCTCTTCTTTCTGGCCCTTGTGGCAGCCTTTGGCAAGTTGCTCGGAGTGCTCCTGCTGCCTTCATCATAACTGCTAGAGGGACTAGTGCCCTCACTCATGTGAACTTGCTCCTCGAGACTTGTTACATTGTCACTCCGATCTCGACATGATGCGTATTAATCGACAACAGACTCTGTGAATAGATATAGATGAGATAGATTGGATGAGCATCACAAAGTGCAGAGGTTTTTGCAAAAGAGTGAGTCAAAAACTTAGTTTTAGTTTTCCACAGAAAGCATTTTGGATCTGCCGATTTGAAATCTCGGTGATACCGAAGCAGCTTTTGGAACCTAAACTAGTGAACTCGGTTAGACTGAAAGTCCGCAGTTCAGTGTGGCACCGACACTGCTAGGGTTTCACAAAGAATTGAACTCGGTCACACCGATTTGCAATTTTCAGTCAGACCGAGAATCACATGTGCAATGGCCTTAGCCAAATCGGTGGAACCGATTTCAACAACTCGGTTGGTCCGAGATGATTTCGGCGGAAACCTAACCCTAAATTTCCAATCCACAACTAAACTACGGAATGATTTCGCTGGATAGAGTGATCTCAATCATGGCAAGATACATGGCAAAACAATGTGCTAGGAATCGGAGTGAGATTAGCACAAAGATCAAGTCCATACACTAAGTGCGGCGATGGACCTGCTACGGCGGAGACGATTTCCGTTGATGGTGGCGGAGACCAGCGGCGGGAGGCAGCTGGCGATGAGGAGGATGAGATGGAGACCTAGGGAGGCAGAGCAGGCTGAGCGCGGGCGAAGGGGTTCGGAAAATTTTCCAAATTTTGGCCCGGGGATATATATAGCCTAACCCTGTCGGTGTGACCGAGTGGAACAACTCGGTGGCACCGAGATGCATAATCGCAAGCGCGATTCGCAACTCGGTGTATTGAAAAGTTCAAATCGGGTTGCACCGAGATTGAAAACCTAGATCGACTTAGTGATCTCGGTATGATCGAAATGGATGAATCGGTCGGGCGAAACGCACAAAGAAGTTTTGGAAGTTTAAGTCTATGACGAATCGGGGACTCCGAAAGTGCTCCTTCCTCACGTAGTGGTTCGAATTTGACTTGATCAAACTTTGTGATGTAGCATGAATAGAGTTTGAGACAAGAAGAGCATAGATAGCTAGAGAAGGTTCTTAGGCATTCTTGTCTATCCACTTGGCAAAAGAAAAAGGAACCAAACGATCAAAACAACAAGTGGATGTCCTCGAATGAGTAAATTATGCAACCAACATGCTCACACAATAAAATTGCAAATGAAATATGTGGCAAAGCATGCACAACCAATTCTAGCATCTATCAAGCAGTTGGCGATGACTAGGTCATCTATATATGAGTATATTGACTTAGGAGTCAAATGAGAACATTTGATCATAGGTCATACTCATCGTTTAAGCACAAGCGGGGTTACCACTTTTACATAAAGCGTTGTTGTGTTCACACCATTAGAGTTGCTTTAGCTCAATTCTTAGAGTAAAGCTCCCCCTAGATGCGAGATCCCCCCTAAGAGGGATGAACTAACCTTGGGTTTTGTCGATGATGACTTCATGTAGGTGTTGAAGATGTGGATGCTCAATGTTGATGTAGATCTTTTGAAGCAATTCTTTGGAGTGAGTTGCACTTACAATACCTACACGGGTTAGTCCCACAAGGAACAAACAAGGATATCCATAGACATAGAGTGATGCACACACAAGATGATGTCTATGAAAGCATTAGGTTACCTTGTCCCTTGTGTTACCAACAAGAGGGTTTGTGACTCCTTGAACTAGTGCAAGATGTGGAAGTTGTTTGCACTTGTCCTTGCCAAAATGATAGGAGTGAAGTATGTTTTCGGAGTCACCCTCAAAAACTCACTAGTTCTTCTTCTTCTGGATCCACACCATCTTCATGGGAATCCTCGGAGTTGTAGTTGTACTTGATGAAGTAGAACTTGATGTAGTCTTGGGAACCCACTTGACCAAGGCCTTAGCAGCTTCTTCAAATGCATCAATTTCCTCTTGAAGCTTATCCTTGCCTTTTTGCTTGTGGTCTTGTGGTGGAAGATCATCTTGAGCTTGTGTCCCTTTGAAAGAAGTAGGATCATACTTATCTTGTTGAGGAACAAACTTTGTCTTGGGGTATTGATCTTCTTCCCACTAACTCCATTGGCATTGAACTTTCGTTCAAAAACCAACACCTTAGTTCTTTCTTTGCCTTCCTTGCTTGCGTACAATTTCCTCAATTGCTTACTCCCAAGGCTCTTGTAAACACCTTTCTCTATAATTCCCTTCAATAAGCTATTTTCTTGCTCAAGTGTAACTTGGCTAAGAGAATCATTAGTGGAATCAAGAGAACTACTAGAAGCAACAACATTGGATTTAGCATGATTATTGTTACTACTAGAGGAAGAATCTTTCTTGTTCTTGTTACTAGACTTGACTTGAGGCATGTAAGTGGATAAGAGTAAACGCTTGGCAATGTAAGAAGAACTTTTCTTGCGAAGATCATCATTGATTGCCTTTAAGAACTCATGTTCTTGCTCAAGGTTGAGCTTTTCAAAACGTAATTTCTCATGAGTCCTTAAAAGTTCTCGATGATCTCCTAAGATAGTTTTTATGAGCTAACTTAAGAGTGTTTAGTTCTTTAGTTAGAAACTCAATCTTCTCCTTATCATTGTCATTCGTTTTATCTTGATTAGCATGATTAATTGACGTTTCATCATAGTATTCATCACTAGAGTTGTCAACAAGTAAATCATCATCACCTAACAAGTCATCTTCATCACTATTGAAATCAACATACTCGGGTGTGATACCTTTGGGCCTTTAGCCATGAAGCATCTTCCAAGTCCTTCATTTGGTGAATCAAATATGTTGTAAGAGTTGGTTGACACAAGTGCTAGACCGCAACACCTTCATCTTGAGTATATTCAAGTCGGAGTGATAGCTTCTCTCGGAGTGATTGTCGAGTCGAGCGGGATACCCATTCACCAACATGAGCTTGATGTCTTTGTTTTGTGTAGCTCCTTTATGACCTGTCCTTCCTTTCCGAATCCTTGCTTCTCCGGGATGTTCTTCGTTAATAACGATCATCTCTACTCCTTCTCTCTCTTGATGGTGATTCTTCCCTTCTACTTCTTCTTTTTGGAGAATCTTCTCTTCTCTTGTAGGGTGCCGTACACTCATTGGAATAGTGTCCGGGTCTTCCACAATTGTAGCAATTTCGCTCTCGACTAGAAGATCTTTTGTCATTGTAGGACCTTGACTTGAAACTTCTCTCTTTGCTTCTACTCTTGTAGAAATTTTTGAAGTTCTTCACCATTAGGCTCAATTCTTCATTGAAGGTTTGTTTCTCACTTGATGATGTGGGAGCTTCACATGAGGCTTTGTAAGCACCACTTGACTTGTTATGGAGCTCCTCCTTATCTTTGAGTGACATCTCATGATTAACAATTCTTCCAATGACTTCCGTTGGCTCGAGATCTTTGTAATTGGGCGTCATTTGGATCAATGTGCATACTGTATCATATTTTCCATCCAAAGCTCTTAGGATCTTCTTGATGATGAATTTGTCATTATCTCTTTACTTCCTAAGTCAAGCGCGATCTCATTTGTGATAAGAGCAACCCTAGAGTACATTTCAGCGACACCTTCACCATCCTTCATTTTGAACTTGTCAAGTTGACTTTGAAGCACATCCAACTTGGATTCCTTGACGGAGTCAAGACCTTCGATGCATATCAATCAAAGTATCCCAAATTTCCTTTGAATTCTCAAGACGGCTGATTTTGTTGAACTCTTCTGAGGCACAATCCGCTGAAGAGGATATCACAAGCTTGAGCATTGTATTGCAGCATCTTCAACTCTTTCGCGGTAGCTTCACGGTTCGGTTCTCTCCCATCAAAGAATTCACCTTGCAAGCCAATACACACAATAACCCAAAAAGTGGGGTTATGTCCAAGAATATGCATTTTCATCTTATGCTTCCAACTAGCAAAATTTGTACCATCAAAGTAAGGACCTCTACGGTGGTAATTTCCCTCGCTAGACGCCATACTCTCCTAGGTTGTGAAACCAAGGCTATGACTACCAAAAGATATGGAAATCAAAGCAAATGGAGACCAAAGCTCTGATACCACTTGTAGGATCGAAATTATGTCTAGAGGGGGGGGGTGATTAGACTACTTGACTAAATAAAAATCTATCTTTTTCCCAATTTTAGTTCTTGGCAGATTTTAGCAACTTTGGACAAGTCAAGCAATCTTAACACAATTCAAGGAAGCATGCAAAGAGTATATGAGCAGTGGAAAGTAAAGCATGCAACTTGCAAGAATGTAAAGGGAAGGGTTTGGAGGATTCAAACGCAATTGGAGACACAGATGTTTTCATCGTGGTTCCGGAGTAGGTGGTGCTATCGTACATCCACGTTGATGGAGACTTCAACCCACGAAGGGTAAGGGTTACGCGAAGTCCACGGAGGGCTCCACCCTGCCAAGGGTCCACGAAGAAGCAACCTTGTCTATCCCACCATGGCCGCCGCCTCACGAAGGACTTGCCTCACTAGCAGTAGATCTTCATGAAGTAGGCGATCTCCTTTGCACTTACAAACTCCTTGGTTCAACTCCACAATCTGTTCGGAGGCTCCCAAGTGACACCTAGCCAATCTAGGAGACACCACTCTCCAAGTAGTAACAAATGGTGTGTTGATGATGAACTCCTTGCTCTTGTGCTTCAAATGATAGTCTCCCCAACACTCAACTCTCTCTCACATGATTTGGATTTGGTGGAAAGAAGATTTGAGTGGAGAGCAACTTGGGGAAGGCTAGAGATCAAGATTCATATGGTAGGAATGGAATATCTTGGCCTCAACACAAGTGTAGGTGGTTCTCTCTCAGAAAATGCAAGTTGGAAGTGTAGGTTCATTCTGATGGCTCTCTCCACGAATGAAGAGGAGGTGGAGGGGTATATATAGCCTCCACACAAAATCTAACCATTACACACAACTTGCCAAACTCGGTGGGACCGAATTGATAAACTCGGTAAGACCGATTCAAAGAAATCTAGTGATCATAGGATTTTCGGTGGGACCGACATGCAACTCGGTAGGACCGATATGGTTAGGGTTAGGGCATAATGTAATCTCGGTGAGACCGATTACACAAACCCGGTGAGACCGATTTTGGTAATAAGCTAACCAGAGAGTTGGTCAGGTAAACTCGGTGGGACCGATTCGCTCATTCTGGTGAGACCGAAATGTTACGAAAGGGAAACAGAGAGTTTACATTGCAATCTCGGTGGGACCGATCGCTCATCTCGGTGGGACCGAAACGTTACGAAGGGAAACTGAGAGATTACAATCCCATCTCGGTGTGATCGAGATCCCTATCGGTGAGACCGATTTTCCTAGGGTTTGTGGCAGTGACTATGACATCTGAACTCGGTGGCACCGGATAGAAAGAATCGGTGGGGTCGAGTTTGACTTTTGGTTTAGGTCATATGTGGATGTGAGAAAGTAGTTGAGGGGTTTGGAGCATATCACTAAGCATTTTGAGCAAGAGCCTCATTAAGCAACACCTCATCCCTCGATAGTATTGGCTTTTCCTATAGACTCAATGTGATCTTGGATCACTAAAATAGAAAATGTAGAGTCTTGAGCTTTGAGCTTGAGCCAATCCTTTTGTCCTTAGCATTTTCAGGGGTCCACTTTTCTCATCCATGCCATGCCAAACAATGAGCTTTCCTGAAATATTAATCTTGAAATAGCATTAGCTCAATGAGCTATATGTTGTTAGGAATTACCAAAACCACCTAGGGGTAGTTGCACTTTCACCTACTCAAATCATTTGCGAAGGTGAGAAAATAACGATACCCGCCGCGTCCTTCGACACTCATCGGACCGCATACAACAGTATGTATTATTTCCAATAAGTCATTAGCTTGCCCCATTGTTCCGAAGAACGGAGTTTTAGTCATCTTGCCCATGAGGCATGGTTCGCAAGCAAGTATCAAATGATTCGTAATCAAGTGATTCCAAAAGTCCATCCGCATGGATTTTCTTCATGCGCTTACACCATATGACCTAAACGGCAGTGCCATAAGTATGTTGCACTATCATTATCAATTTTGCATCTTTTGGCATCAATATTATGGATATGTGTATCACTGGGATCGAGAATCAACAAGAATAGCCCATTCACTAAGGGTGCATGAAAATAAAAGATGTTACTCATATAAATAGAACAACCATTATTCTATGACTTAAATTAATAACCGTCTCACAACAAAAAAGATCCAGATATAATGTTCATGCTCAACACTGGCACCAAATAACAATTATTGAGGTCTAAAACTAAGCCCGAAGGTAGATGTAGAGGTAGTGTGCCGACGGCGATCACATCAACGTTGGAACCATTTCTGACGCGCATCCTTACCTCATCCTTAGCCTATCTTCGCCTATTCCATAGCTCTTGTTTCAAGTTACAAATATGAGCAACCGAACCGATATCAAATACCCAGGTGCTACTACGAGCACTAGCAAGGAACACATCAATAACATGTATACGAATATACCATTGTTCACTTTGCCATCCTTCTTATCCGCCAAATATTTGGGGAAGTTCTGCTTCCACTGACCATTAGCCTTGCAGTAGAAGCACTCAGTCTCACGCTTGGGGTCCAGCTTTGGATTTCTTCACGGGAGCGGCAACTTGCTTGTCATTCTTCTTGAAGTTCCCTTTATTTCCCTTGCCCTTTTTCTTGAAACTAGTGGTCTTTTTAACCATCAACACTTGATGTTCTTTCTTGATTTCTACCCCCGCCGATTTCAGCATCGCGAAGAGCTCGGAGATCATTTTCGTCATTCCTTGCAAATTATAGTTCATCACGAAGCCTTTGTAGCTTGGTTGCAGTGATTGAAGAACTCTATCAATAACACACTCATCTGGGGGCTCAATTCCCAGCTGAGTCAAGTGGTTATGATACCCAGACATTTTAAGTATGTGTTCACTGACAGAACTATTCTCCACCATCTTACACCTAAAGAACTTGTTGGAGACTTCATATCTCTCAACCCAGGCATTAGCTTGAAATATCAATTTCAGCTCTTGGAACATCTCGTATGCTCCATGGCGTTCAAAACTCTTTTGAAGTCCTGGTTCCAAGCCGTAAAACATGGCACACAGAACTATCGAGTAGTCATCAGACCGAGCTTGCCAGATGTTCACCACATCTGCAGCAGCTCCTCCAACAGGTATGTCACCCAAATGTGCATCAAGGACATATTTCTTCAGGCAAGAATGAGGATAATCCTCGTTATTCTGGACCCGATCCGCGTAATTGCTACCATCATCTTTCAACTTAGCTTTCTCTAGGAACACACTAAAATTCAATGGAACAGTAGTGCGGGCCATTTATCTACAACATAGATTTGCAAAGACTATCAGGACTAAGTTCATGACAAATTAAGTTCAATTAATCAAATTACTAATGAACTCCCACTTAATTAGCATCCCTCAAGTTATCTAACTGATACATGATCCAAATCAACTAAACCATGTCCTATCATCATGTGAGATGGAGTAGTCTTCAATGGTGAACATCTTCATGTTGATCATATCTACTATATGACTCATGTTCGACCTTTTGGTCTCCAGTGTTCCGAGACCATGTTTGTACATGCTAGGCTCCTCAAGTTTAAGCCAAGTATTCTGCTTGTGCAAAACTGGCTTACACCCATTGTATGTGGACGTAGAGTCTATCACACCCGATCATCACAAGGTGCTTCGAAACGACGAACTTTAGCAATGGTGCATTCTCGGGGAGAACACTTTTATCTTGAAATTAAGTGAAGGGATCATCTTATAATGCTACCGTCGTTCTAAGCAAAATAAGATGCATAAAGGATAAACATCACATGTAGTAAAAATATGTGACATGATAAGGCCATCATCATCTTGTTCTTTTGATCTCCATCTCCAAAGCAACATCATGATCTCCATCATCACTGGCGCGACACCTTGACCTCCATCGTTGCATCGGGGTCGTCTTGCCAACTATTACCTCTACAACTATTTCTAACGCATAGCGATAAAGTAAAGCAATTACATGGCGCTTAATGATTGACACGCAGGCCATACAATAATTAAAAGACAGCCCTGAGGCTCATGCCAGTTGTCGATATTACAAAACATGATCATCTCATATAACAACGTATATCACATCACGTCTTGACCATATCACATCACAACATACCCTGCAAAAACAAGTTAGACGTCTTCTACTTTGTTGTTGCAAGTTTTACGTGGCTGCTATGGGTAACTAGCAAGAACTGTTCTTACCTACACAAAACCACAACGGTGATTATCAAGTTTGCTGTTTTAACCTTCTGCAAGGACCAACCATAGTCAAATTCGATTAAACTAAAGTGCGAGAAACAGACACCCACCAGCCACCTTATGCAAAACAAGTTGCATCAGTCGGTGGAACCAGTCTCATGTACGTGGACATGTAAGGTTGGTCCGGGCCGCTTCATCCCACAACACCGCCGAATCAAAATAAGACGTTGGTGGTAAGTAGTATGAACATGACCGCCCACAACTCCTTTGTGTTCTACTCGTGCATATCATCTATGCATAGACCTGGCTCTGGTACCACTGATGGGGAACGTTCCATGGAAAACAAAAAATTTCTACACACACACACAAGATCTATCCATGGAGATGCATAGCTACGAGAGGGGGAGAGCATCTTCATACCCTTGAAGATCGCTAAGAGGACGCGTTTATCAACGTGGTTGATGTAGTCATACACCTTCATGATCTGTCCCGATCAAGTACCGAACGTACGGCACCTCCGCATTCAAAGACATGTTCAGCTCGATGACGTCCTCGCCTTTCTTGATCCAAAGCAAGAGGGTGAAGTAGTAGATGAGTTCCGCCAAAGACGCACGACATGGTGACGATGGTGGTGAAGAACAATCTCCGTAGAGCTTCACCAAGCACAACGGAAAATACGATGGAGGATAAACTAGAGCGGGCGGGGTTGCCGGCACACGGCTTGGTGAATCTTTATGTGTTCCGGGTGCTAGCCATGCCCCTCTATTTTATATGTTGAGCCCTGGGGTCGTTTCTTGGAGAAAGAGCCTCCTCAAAGTCGGTTTTGCCCGCAAGGCAAGATTCCTTCTCGGACTCCAGGACGAAATGCCACGGTTCTCGGTGTCTGGCCCAGACGCCATGGGCATCGGTGTCGCCCGGATACACCATGGGCCTCGATGTCCGGTCACGACCTCCATAAAACTCCTAAAGCCCCATGGGCCTTACCACTTGGCTTAACCATATCATCCTATATATCAATATTTACCTCTGGACCATTCTGGAGCTCCTCGTCATGTCCGTGATCTCATCCGGGACTCCATACAACATTCGGTCACCAACATACGTAACTCATATAATACTATATCGTCAATGAATGTTAAGTGCGCGGACCCTACGGGTTCGAGAATGATGTAGACATGACCGAGACGCTTCTCCGGCCAATGGCCAATAGCGAGACCTGGATGCGCATATTGGTTCCTACATATTCTACGAAGATCTTTATCGATGGAACCTTTATGACAACATACGTAGCTCCCTTTGTCTGTCGGTATGTTACTTGCCCGATATTCTATCGTCGGTATCTCCATACCTAGTTCAATCTCATTACCAGCAAGTCTCTTTACTCATTCCGTAATACATCATCCTGTAACTAACTCCTTAGTCACTTTGCTTGTAAGCTTCTTGTGATATTGTATTACCAAGAGGGCCCAGAGATACCTCTCCTTCATACGGAGTGAGAAATCCCAATCTCCATCCATGCCAACTCAACAGACACCTTCGAAGATACCTGTAGAGAACCTTTATGATCACCCAGTTACGTTTTGACGTTTGATGGCACAAAAGGCATTCCTCCGTAGTCCTGGAGTTGCATGATCTCATGGTCGAAGAAACATGTATTGGAAATTAAGAAAGCAGTAGCAATAAACTGAACGATCATATGCTATGCTAACGGCTGTGTCTTGTCCATCACATTATTCTCCTAATGATGTGACCCCGTTATCAAATGACAACTCATGTCTATGGTTAGGAAACCTTAACCATCTTTTGATCAACGAGCTAGTCCAGTAGAGGCTCACTAGGGACATGGTATTTGTTTATGTGTATCCACACATGTATTTAAGTTTCCGGTCAATACAATTATAGCATGAATAATAAACCTTTATCATGAATAAGGAAATATAATAATAAGAACTTTATTATTGCCTCTAGGGCATATTTCCAACACCCTGTCGCTCCATGAGCGGTACGGGCACACAAAACAAATGTTTATTTGAAGGATTAGAAATGTATCCCAGACTTATCACTACAAAAAAAGACACATCCGTGACATTTTGGGCCGAACGATTTTTTTCTGTCATGCTTATGACACTTCTATGATGATAATTGTGACAAAACACGGTATCATCATAGATGTGGTGGGCTCCTACTACTATGACAAAAAACATGATAGAAAATAGGATTTTCATCCTAGGCGGGCCGGAGACGCAGCTCCATGACATTCTTTGGGCCATCCATGACGGAAAAAACCGTGGTAGAAGCGAGGGCGAGGAAAATATCGGGGAGTTCCCGGTTACGGTGGGTGGTCGGGGGCCGAGCGATGTGTGTTTCTCTCGTACAAGTACGCGCATTGTGCGAGGCGTTGGGATCTAACTGGACCCGAGTGAGGCGTTCGCCTACCGAACCCGAGATTACCTTTGCAATCAAGAAGCTACGCGTTCGGGTTGAGCAGAGCGATCGATCGATCTGGCTGTTAACTGAACCCGATCGAGCGATTCCTTCCCTACTGCTGCTAACTGAAGCCGATCGAACCTGCTACCTCTTGATGAACAGTGAGCGTGTTTGGGGGTTGGATGAACAGTTCCTGGTGGGGGGTTGGATGAACAGGACCCCATGGTGTTGCCGCTAGATGAACAGGACCCCGATTGATCGAGCCGGTTGGGGTGGATGAACAGGACCCCGTGGAGGGCTGGTTGAACAGTTGCCGGTGGAGGGCTGGATGAACACTAGCCCGTGGAGGGGTGGTTGAAAAGGACCCCGTGGAGAGGGCTGGTTGTACAGTAGCCGGTTGTAACATCCCAAAATTCTAAATTTTGGAATGTTATAATAAATAGATAGATTTGCTTGTTTGTTTGATTTTTGTGTGATTGATTGACTGAATGTGAGTGAAATTTGAACTTTTTGAAAGTTAAATGAGGGGGAATAAAAGGACTTTCCCAAACTTTCATTTTTGCATTTTATGATCTTCGTGAATTCAAATTCTTTTCACCACAAAACCCTGGAGAGAAGATGACATGACTTCTTCCATTTATACAAATGACAAGGGGTGTTGAAAATATTTGAATTTCATTTGGAAAATATTTCCAACCCTGTGAACTTTATGCAACTCAATGATTTTCACGGCTAAGATAAAATGACTTCTTCAAAACATATGAAATATGAGTTGGGAGTTTCAAAGAATTAAATTCAAAGTTCTATTGAATTTATTTTCAATTTGGAGTTATTTGAGTTTTTTCAAATTATTTTTCTCCGTAAATAAAATATATGGAAAATAGGGTAACATGATTCCCTACATCGTAAAATTGGAGAGAAATAAATTTGAATTAATTTTGGTATTTTTAAAATGATTTTTACCGGATTTTACTAGAGCGTAAGCACTCTTTGTTTTATTTGAATTTGTGTGTATTTTATTGTACTCTATAAAAATTTTCATGCTGTTGAAAATCTTTTTCTAAAAATTTTGATATATTTTATTTTCTTAAAATTTTTTTAAAAAAAAACTTTCTTCCGCCGAATCTGGCCGCCGCTCACCTTAAGCCAAGGCCCAACCAGGCCATGCCGCTTATCTCCTTCCCCGAAAGGGAATCTCGCTTTCAAGATGTCCATGACTGGCCAGCCGACGGTCAGTGTCCCGACCGGACTCCGTCACTTTGGCCCCTCCTCCAAGCCGCTCCTCCTCCGCCTTTAAAAAGGCGAGACCCGACTTCTCCTCTCTCCTCGACGGCCAAGATCCGCTGAAAAGCTGGCCACGGCGAGATCCACCTGGCCGCCGCCTCCGTCTCTGGCCCTCACGACCACCGCCGACGCCACCATGCTCCTCGCCTCGCCTGCGCCCTCGGCCCCTTTGCCGCCTGGACAACCAGAGCCAGCCCGGCTCCGGTCAAGCCGAGCCGCCTCATTGCCGCCGGAGTTCAACCTCGCAATGGCCGGTTTTTCTCGAAAACCGCTTAAACCACTGCATGAACTGCAGATAACCGTCGTCCGATCCGGTTTTATTTTAAGTTCGTTTTTTTGAAAACCCTAGACTAGATCTGTTTTTTTGCTTTTATTAAACAACGAACGTCCACTGTTTAGATCTTATAAAAGAGCGTTCGTTATTTAGTCTTTTCTTTTTCTGTTTAATTTCGGCCAGGGACCCGTCTGTGAATTTTTTTTATTTACATCTTAGCCCCTGGACTTCAAACACTCACTACTTTTTACTCGTTAGTCCAAATCCAATGAAACCAACGCCCACTTCTTCGTTATGATCCCCTCTACCCAGTAATCCAACTTAAACATGTTTTTGAAAGTTTTAAAATTTTAATTCAACCAGATTTGTATTTGAACTTCGTTTGATCGTAACTTGAGTTTCATAGCTCCGTTTGAGTTGATTCTTTTTGCTAATCGAAGCTCTTGACCTAAACTTTCTGATAAGGCAAAATACACATAGTTTTGGTACTGTTAGAAATTGTTTTATGCTGCAAGAGTTATTTGATTTGGTTTTGATGTTTTCCAAATTGTTTTCTTCATTCTCTCCAATCTTTTGAGTGATTGCTTATGTGTGGTTACTATTGCTTGCTCATGATAGATTGACCGGAGTGTGACGAGTAGAACTATCAAGAGTTTTGAGTGCGAATCATCTTCATCAACATTGCATGGCATGTTCACACTTTGATCATATCCCTTTTCATACCCAGTTTTTATGCATTAGTTTCAACCCTCAAACATTGCATGAGTTGGATTGATAACATGTGGGTATCGGGAAGTAGTTGATGAGGTAGGAACCTATTGCCTGACATTCAAACCTTGGGAGTTACTATTACGCTGCTTATATTGCGATGCTATGCTCGTAGACGTGGATTGGGTTTTGAGAGTATTCATGACAATGTGTGAGATTGTTAATTAATGGTTTACTTAAGGTGGCAACTTAAACACACATCTGGGTGGATTGAGGCACTGGGTATTCCAGATTGCTCTGTCTAGGCACCTGGTAGACCAGATTGCCTATTTTTTACTTTTACGGACCGCCACCCTGTGCTCAAAGGGATCATAAGATTATTCATGCTAGAAACTTCCGTGGTGCAGCCACATGCTATTATGGGCTCTAGCATAGTTGACTAAGTCGTATGAACTCTTACGGTGGTAGACTAGCGTATGTAGGGAAAGTAGGTGTACCGGTCTATCCATCGTAAGGTGCTAAGCTACGAAAGACTATGTCTCGGTCATTCGTTTCTCAAACACCATGTGGTCTTGAGTAAACCAACCGGAGGAGATCGAGTCATGTGTGGGGAAAAGTGCGAAACCTCTGCAGAGTGTACAAACTAATCATGATTAGCCGTGTCCCCTGCTATGGACATCTTGAGTATCTAGTTCTTGGATTATCCTGTTGATCTCATCATGTTACTTTAATTAATTTTGTTGGGTTAATGATGATATTTTTAATTGGGATTGAGAATGCTGTCAACCATTCTCAATGTTTAACAACCACCATGATAGTTAAATAAATTTATTCCTTTGTTGTAGGGGAAAATTGGCTTTTCGCAAAAACTATAACCATAGAGCTTTCCACCAGCCAAATATGCATGTAGTGATAGTTATTATTCATCATTATCCTATGGTGTGAATTTGCCAAGACATTCAATGTAATCGACCTTTGTGGCTGCAACGTCTCATGTTGCAGGATCTTCTGACGCAGTAAGTGATACGTTAGGGTTAATTATTTCTACACTCAACTTTGTCGTTGGTGTTGATGGGAATCCACAACCTTGTTACTTCCGCTTATTTGGATTGAGGTAATAGTATTTACGTTATTTATACATGTGATTTACCTCTGCTATAAATCCTCGAGTATTGTGTGTGTTAAGATACCGATCCGAGGATGACACTTAAGCACAGAGACTTGATCCATTCGGGTTGGGTCGCTACAAGATGGTATCAGAGCCAGGTTGACTGTAGGACATGACCCTAGAAACTGACAAGCCCATAGGAAAGATTTTTTTCTCAACTTCATTTTCAAAAAGATCTTTTACCTCTTCTTCTCGAGCTTATTCAAATATTCCCTTTAGTGAGACCATACCCTTTTCCCTTTTGACCACTCGAAGATTCGACCGATGAGACCACTCCAAGGAGATAAGATATCGGACAACTAAGACCATTTGGAATGAAGAGGATTTTACCGTAAATGGAAACTACAACTGTTGAAGACTCAAGACTAGGAGATTTTGAAGGCTCAAGAATTCCAGATTTTTATGACACAGGAAGGTTACGCTACGGAATTTGGACAGACTATGGAAGTTATCAATACCCGAGATCAAGGTGTATTGGAGTAAGACCGAACATGTAGAGTTAGAAACTCAAAGTTTTGTCGGGGAAAACCCTAAGGCAGGTGAGATATCAACTATGGAATGATAGCTCATGGAAATGACAAGAGCGTAAACACGCTATCCATGATGTTATCGCCCGCTTATGCTATTGTCACCGTTGAGTTAAGCTTGTATATGCATGGAAGGATTGGATGGTAGAAGGTCGATGGAGCACCTATCGCTAAGAGGTGAAGTTTAACCTTAGCCGATGTAACACCGGATCCGGAGCATTACATCAAGGATTTTAAGATGGACTTGCAGGAAGCTATTTTCGACAAAGAAGTATTTCGTGAAGAAACTTCAGACCCGTCAAGTAGCCAAGCCGAGAAGCAAAACCCCGAGGTACCGTGAGATTCATCATGAACTCAAGGATGATGAGGATCATGGTCCATGTCGAGCCTAATGAAACCCGTAAGTTTGGAATGCAACTCCGTAAATATTAAAGGACGCCACGAGAGATTTCACACAATGTAGATGATCTAGCAAAATAATTTTAGAAGGACAAGCATGATCGGAAGAAGCCATCGGAGACATGAACAAGACTTGAAGAGTTTGACGACATTGACCTTTAGAAGACCAAACCTTAGTTATATACCTACGTTAGATGTGACGATTGTGAGCTGTCATTTTGTTTGATGTTTTTTTTTCGACAGCCACAATAAAAACCTGTCTCTTCAAAACCATTGTTTGTATTGTGTGCATCCTGCTCTACCTCTCTTATCCCACTCCAAAACCCATGGACCCCTTTAGAGGATGAATGGAGATGAGCTTGTATTTTCTGGACCGATGAGTCAATTGGAGACACACCGATGGATTCGTAACATGGAGGATCACATGGAGAATAACCCTATAGCCAAACGGATATGACCCAAAGATGCTCTTGAGTGCTTTTGAAAGATGTGCCACTACCGTGGAGGATGTATCAAACCATCAATGTATGGCAAGGAATAACCACTTGGAAAGAATTTAAGTGGACTTTGTTAAAGTCTTGGCTAGTGTCCCAGAAATTAAGGCCTTATGGAAAGGATATGAAGAAACCTTGTGCATACAAGCTTTGTGGAGAAATAGGACACAACCATAAAAGAAAACAAGGACGAATACCCTCATAAGCGGGGATTACAAAAGGAGTTAGCCGAGGATCTCGTGGAATTTCGGTTGGAGATTGTTCCCAAAGGTTTTGTTGCAAAGAATGGAAGTTCAGTCTACATTGTTGGGAAAGATCCGTGAAGCTCGGAAAGGATGACAAAGAGATTGCTGAGGTAAAAGAGAGGATGAGCAAAGGAAAGGCCAAAGGTTTTCGTAAGGATGAGCACGACACCTTATGGTTCGAGGATCGTGTATATGTGCCTAATAATGCAAAGATCGTAGTTAATACTTCAGAGGCTCATGACTCACCATACTCGATTCGCCTCGAAACACCAAGATGTATTTGGATTTGAAGGAGAGTTTCGTGGATCGTATGAAGAAGGATATTATGGAGTATGTAATCGTAGGTGATGTATGCCGTAGAGTAAAGGCGTAGCATCGAGCCCGGCCAGGATTACTACAAATTTTATGCCGATACCAATGGAAGTGGGATAAGCTTGGCATGGATTTCATTACCGGGTTTTCCCAGAACCCGAACGGGACATGATTCTATCTGGGTAGTAGTTGATTCGTTTGACCAAAGTGGCTCACTTTATCCCAGTGAAAACCACCTATACAATTGCAAAGTTGGTCAAGATACATTTGACCAGATCGTGTATGTCTCGCATGGAGTTCCGAGGACCAACGACGAGATAGAGGAACACGGTTTACCTCAAAGTTTTGGAATCACCACACGCACCTTGGGTACTAGGCTAGAGTTTAGTACAACCTTTCATCCGCAGATGATGGATAGACCGAGAGAGTCAATCAGATTCGAGGACATATTGAGAGCGTGTCGCTAGATTATGGATCTAGTAGTGATGATAATCTACCTTACGCTGGAGTTCTCATACAACAACAAATACCCAAATTACCAGTTTGAAGATGGCCCCTTTTTAAGCTTTGTATGGGAGAAGGAGCCAGACACCGTTGATGTGGGATGAAGTAGAGACCGTCAGTTGTTTAGACCAAATGTGATCAAGGATTCAGAAGAGAATGTTAAGTTGCTTCGAGATAGACTGAAGGTAGCTCAGTCCAGACAGAAGAGTTATGCAGACTCAAAAACGCAAGGAGGTAGTCTATGAAATTGGAGACAGAGCATGTCTTCGTGTGTCCCCTCTGCGAGGAGTTAAACGATTTGGAGTTAAGGGAAAGTTAGCCCCGAGATTTGTAGGACCATACCGAGTTTTGGAGCGATGGAGCAGTGGCCAACAAGTTGGAGTCACCCAAGGTCTGTTAGAAGTTCATGATGTGTTTCACGTTTCCCAGGTTGAAGAAGTGCCATGCGAGATGGCCAATAATCCTCAGAAGGACGCTTGACCTCGGAAAGGATAATGATGTTCCATGAAGTGGAGTATGGACTTCATAAGTATAAGTTTTATCTCGGTATGTGGGACATCCCACGAGGATGAAGATATGAATTACTATTGGATATAAAGGAGGTGTGATGTTGGAAATATGGATCAATGGAAATTCCATGATGAGTCTGAGTAATCACGTCTTAGTTTGGTGCCAATAGAAGGAAGAAAGACAATACAATTGGATGGATTTTTAGTATGCTAGAATGCTAGGGAGTTGGATGTTGGAATAACGATCAGTTGCCCCGAGGATGTGTTCAAGGTTTGCAAGTGATGAGATGGGCCATAACCCACAGGCCCCAGGACCTGCCAAGAAGCAAGGACATTCTTCTTTGAAGGAAAAACCCTCGAAGAAGTTACGATTTTATCAACCGACGATTCTATAGGAGTTTACGCAAAACCTGATAGTTGTTAAGGAACGATAGATGTTTGTTTGTCTTGCAGAATCAATGGATTTATCCGAACTTAGTTCGTCGACAAGAGAAATTCTGCAATGCTTGTGAGGATGACCGAGTGTTAGAATGAGAGATTCGCTAAATCGTATACAAGGTAATGATTTGGGTGCAGGATGGATTGATCACCATACCGACTTACTCTTATTATTCGCATTGCTATATGGGATGGTAAATCTGAGTGACTTACCTATGGTAGAGAGACGACGATCAAAACCTTATTTAAACCTTAAAATGGTATAGGTATTTTTTCCCTTGTACAAGGAAGCTTTTGCCAACCGTAGGTTATACGGTGAGGATCAACCAGACCCATTTCCTGCAGGACAAACCATAAATTGTTGATCACCATGAGATATCGATAGTTGTTTAAGTATTGGCGCCAGACCCGTCAGAAGACCCAGTCATGGAAGAGCCTTACCAAGATGAAAGGACAGAAGAATTGTGGTAAGGGTTATGCCACTACCGGAAGAGCCCAGAGAAGGAATTATCCTTACAATCTGAGAAGACCGACACTGTCAAGAATAAGGATGGAGTATATGAGTATTGATGAGACCGTAATGATGCTTCTAAGGGTGGTAGCACCCCAGACCCCTGTGACGATCGATGGATTTTGAGAAGACCCCCAAACCTAACCCATTTCTTTCTAGCCTCTCCGAATCTCGAGGACGAGATTCCATTTAAGGGTGGTAGGTTTGTAACATCCCAAAATTCTAAATTTTGTAATGTTATAATAAATAGATAGATTTGCTTGTTTGGTTGATTGTTGTGTGATTGATTGACTGCATGTGAGTGAAATTCGAACTTTTTGAAAGTTAAATGAGGGGGAATAAAAGGACTTTCCCAAACTTTCATTTTTGCATTTTATGATCTTCGTGAATTCAAATTCTTTTCACCACAAAACCCTGGAGAGAAGATGACATGACTTCTTCCATTTATTTAAATGACAAGGGGTGTTGAAAATATTTGAATTTCATTTGGAAAATATTTCCAACCTGTGGAACTTTATGCAACTCAATGATTTTCACGAGCGAAGATAAAATGACTTCTTCAAAACATATGAAATATGAGTTGGGAGTTTCAAAGAATTAAATTCAAAGTTCTATTGAATTTATTTTCAATTTGGAGTTATTTGAGTTTTTTTCAAATTATTTTTCTCCAGAAATAAAATATATGGAAAATAGGGTAACATGATTCCCTACATCGTAAAAAATTGGAGAGAAATAAATTTGAATTAATTTTGGTATTTTTAAAATGATTTTTACTCGGATTTTACTAGAGCGTATACTCTTTGTTTTATTTGAATTTGTGTGTATTCTATTTGACTCTAGAAAAATGTTCATGTCAGAGAAAATCTTTTTCCTAAAATTTTGATATATTATATGCCTATAGTATATTTTTATTTATTTTGGTTTATTTTATTTTCCTAAAATTTGTTTTAAAAACTTTCTTCCTACTGAATCACTGGCCCATTCTGCTAGGCTAAGGCCCACCTACTTCTCAGCCGCCGTCTCCTTCCCCGAGGGAATCACCTTTCACGCATGACTCTGCATGACCGCCATCTCGTGGTCAGGTCTCGACCGAGACTCAAGGTCACTTTGGCCCCTCCTCCAAGCCGAGCTCCTCCCCTCCGCCTTTAAAAGACGAGACCCCGGCCTCTCTCTCCTCACCTCGGACGCCAGATCCGCCGAAAGCCACCGCCTCGCCTCGCGTCTCCGTCCTCATGGACCACCGCGACGCCGCTTATCCTTCCTTGCCTCATGTAGCCGCCTCCCGCCCTTCGCGCCTCCTGACAATCAGAGTCGGCCCGGCCAAGCCTGAGCCGCCATTGCCGCCGGAGTTCAACCTCGCCGGGTTTTTTTTTCTCAAAAACAGCTAAACCATCATGAATCCTGTGATAACCGTAAATGCGATCCGTTTTATTTTTAAGTTTGGTTTTTAAACCCTAGACTAGATCTGTTTTTTTTGTTTTATTAAACAGCAAACATCCATCGTTAAGATCTTATAAACGATGCTCAAGTTATTTAGTCTTTTCTTTTTTTCTCGCTTAATTTCGCCGTGGACCCGCCTGTGAATTTTTTTTTTATTTATAGATTAGCCCTCGACTTGAGACACTCACTACTTTTTACTCGTTAGTCCAAATCCAATGAAACCAACGCCCACTTCTTCGTTATGATCCCTCTATCCGGTAATCCAACTTAAACATGTTTTGAAAGTTTTAAAATTTGAATTCAACCAGATTTGTATTTGAACTTCGTTTGATCGTAACTTGAGTTTCGTAGTCTGCTTGAGTTGATTCTTTTGCTAATCGAAGCTCTTGACCTAAACTTTCTGATAAGGCCAAATACACATAGTTTTGGTACTGTTAGAATATGTTTTATGCTGCAAGAGTTATTTGATTTGGTTTTGATGTTTTCCAAATTGTTTTCTTCATTCTCTCCAATCTTTTGAGTGATTGCTTATGTGTGGTTACTATTGCTTGCTCATGATAGATTGACCGGGGTGTGACGAGTAGAACTATCAAGAGTTTTGAGTGTGAATCATCTTCATCAACATTGCATGGCAAGTTCACACTTTGATCATATCCCTTTTCATACCCAGTTTTTATGCATTAGTTTCAACCCTCAAACATTGCATGAGTAGGCTTGATAACATGTGGTTATCGGAAGTAGTTGATGAGGTAGGAACCTATTGCCCTCGCATTCAAAACCTTGGGAGTTACTATTACGTTGCTTATATTATGATGCTATGCTCAGAGACGTGGATTGGGTTTTTTGAGAGTATTCATGACAGTTGTGAGATTGTTAATTAATGGTTTACTTAAGGTGGCAACTTAAACACACATCTGGGTGGATTGAGGCACCTGGGTATTCCAGATTGCTCTGCTCTAGGCACTGGGTAGACCAGATTGCCTGCTTTTTTTATGGACCGCCACCCGGGCTCAAAGGGATCATAAGATTATTCATGCTAGAAACTTCCGTGTGCAGCCACATGCTATTATGGGCTCTAGCATAGTTGACTAAGTCGTGTGAACTCTTACAGTGGTAGACTAGGAGATGTAGGGGAAAGTAGGTGTACCGGTCTACTGAAAGTGCAACTATCCCTAGGTGGTTTTGGTAGTTCATAACAACATATAGCTCATTGAGCTAATGCTATTCCAAGACTATTGTTTCAGGAAAGCTCAATGAATGGCATGGCATGGATGATGAAAGTGGATCCCTCAAAATACTAAGGACAAAGGATTGACTCAAGCTCAAATGCTCAAGACTCTTCATTTTACATTTTAGTGATCCAAGATCACATTGAGTCTATAGGAAAGCCAATACTATCAAGAAGGGATGAGGTGTTTCTTAATGAGCCTTCTTGCTTCATGTCCTTAGTGATATGCTTCAAAACCCTCAACTACTTTCCCACATCCACAAAATGACCTAAACCTAAAGCCAAAATCGGTCACACCGATTCTTTCTATCCTACGCCACCGATTCCAAAAAGTCATAGCCACTACCACAAACCCTAAGCAAATCGGTCTTAATCGACATAGGGATCTCGGTCTCAACCGAGATGGGGTTCTAATCTCTCTGCTTCCTTCGTAACATTTCGGTCCTAATCATAGCGATGAGCGTCGGTCCCACCGATATTGCAATGTAAACTCTCTGCTTCCTTTTTAACATTTGGTCTCACTGAAGAGCAAATCGGTCCCACCGAGTTTACCTGACCAACTCTCTGGAAAGCTTATTACCAAATCGGTCTCACCGAGATTGTGTAATCGGTCTTACCGAGATTACGTTATGCTCTAACCCTAATCGAATCGGCCTCACCGAGATGCATGTCAGTCCCACCGAGATGCATGTCAGTCCCACCGAAAATCACTAACGGTCACTAGGTTTACTAAATCGGTCCGACCGAGTTTAACGATTCGGTCCCACCGAGTTTGGTAAAATGTGTGTAACGGTTAGATTTTGTGTGGAGGCTATATATACCCTCCACCTCCTCTTCATTCGTGGAGAGAGCCATCGAACGAACCTACACTTCCGACTTACCATTTCTCGAGAGAGAACCACCTACTCATGTGTTGAGGCCAAGATATTCCATTCCTACCATATGAATCTTGATCTCTAGCCTTCCCCAAGTTGCTTTCCACTCAAACCCTCTTTCCACCAGATCCAAATCCTATGAGAGAGAGTTGAGTGTTGGGGAGACTATCATTTGAAGCACAAGAGCAAGGAGTTCATCATCAACACACCGTTTGTTACTTCTTGGAGAGTGGTGTCTCCTAGATTGGCTAGGTGTCACTTGGGAGCCTCCGACAAGATTGTGGAGTTGAACCAAGGAGTTTGTAAGGGCAAGGAGATCGCCTACTTCGTGAAGATCTACCGCTAGTGAGGCAAGTCCTTTGTGGGCGGCTGACCATGGTGGGATAGACAAGGTTGCTTCTTCGTGGAACCTTCGTGGGTGGAGCCCTCTCCGTGGACTCACAAGAACTGCTACCCTTCGTGGGTTGAAGTCTCCATCAACGTGGATGTACGATAGCACCACCTATCGGAACCACGCCAAAAACATCCGTGTCTCCAATTGCGTTTGAATCCACCAAACCCTTCCCTTTACTTTCTTGCAAGTTGCATGCTTTAATTTCCGCTGCCTATACACTCTTTTGCATGCTTGCTTGAATTGTGTGATGATTGCTTGACTTGTCCTAAAATAGCTAAAATCGCCAAACTATAAAATTGGGAAAAGGTTAAGGTTTTATTGGTCAAGTAGTCTAATCACCCCCTCTAGACATACTTCAAGGTCCTACAAGTGGTATCGTAGCTTTGGTCTCCATTTGCTTTGATTTCCATAGCTTTTTGGTGGTCATAGCCTTGGTTTCACAACCTAGAGAGTATGGCGTCTAGCGAGGGAAATTATCACCGTAGAGGTCCTTACTTTGATGGTACTAATTTTGCTAGTTGGAAGCATAAGATGAAAATGCATATTCTCGGGACATAACCCCGCCGCTTGGGCAATTATTTGTATTGGCTTGCAAGGTGAATTCTTTGATGGGAGAGAACCAAACCGTGAAGCTAATGCGGAAGAATTGAAGATGCTGCAATACAACGCCAAGCTTGTGATATCATATTCAACGGATTTTGCCTCAAGAATTCAACAAAATCAGCCGCCTTTGAGAATGCAAAGGAAATATGGGATACTTTGATTGATATGCATGAAGGTACCGAGTCCGTCAAGGAATCCAAGTTGGATGTGCTCCAAAGTCAGCTTGACAAGTTCAAAATGAAGGATGGTGAAGGTGTCGCTGAAATGTACTCTAGGCTTGCTCTTATCACAAATGAGATTGCCGGCTTAGGGAGTGAAGAGATGACCGACAAATTCATCATCAAGAAGATCCTAAGAGCATTGGATGGAAAGTATGATACCGTGTGCACATTGATCCAAATGATGCCAAACTACAAAGATCTCAAGTTAACGGAAGTCATTGGAAGAATTGTTGCTCATGAGATGTCACTCAAGGATAAGGAGGAACTTCACAACAAGTCAAGTGGTGCTTACAAAGCCTCAAGTGAAGCCCCCACATCATCAAGTGAGAAACAAACCTTCAATGAAGAATTGAGCTTAATGGTGAAGAACTTCAACAAATTCTACAAGAGTAGAAGCAAAGAAAGAAGCTCCAAGTCAAGGTCTTATCATGACAAGAGATCTTCTAGTCGAGAGCGCAATTGCTACAATTGTGGGAGACCCGGACACTACTCCAATGAGTGTATGGCACCCTACAAAGGAAGAGAAGATTCTCCAAGAAGAAGGAGCAAAAGAGAAGAATCACCACCAAGAGAGAGGAGGAGTAGAGATGATCGTTATGAATGAAGACCCTCACGGAGAAGCAAGGATTCGGAAAGGAAGGACACGTCATCAAGGAGCTACACAAAACGAAGACATCAAGCTCATGTTGGTGAATGGGTATCCGCTCCCGACTCGGCTAATCACTCCAGGAAGAAGCTATCACTCCGACCGAATATACTCAAGATGAAGGTGTTGCCGGTCTAGCACTTGTGTCAACCGACTCCTACGACATATTTGAATCACCAAATGAAGGAGTTGGAAGATGCTTCATGGCCAAAGGTCCAAAGGTAACACATCCCGAGTATGTTGATTTCAATAGTGATGAAGATGACTTGCTTGTGGATGATGAGTTACTTGTTGACAACTCTAGTGATGAATACTATGATGAAACGTCAATTAATCATGCTAATCAAACGAATGACAATGATAAGGAGAAAATTGAGCTTCTAACTAAAGAGCTAAACACTCTTAAGTTGGCTCATGAAACTATCTTCAAGATCATCGAGAACTTTTAAGGGCTCATGAGAAGTTACGCTTTGAAAAGCTCAATCTTGAGCAAGAGCATGAGTTCTTAAAGGCAATCAATGATGATCTCCGCAAGAAAAGTTCTTCTTACATTGCCAAGCGTTTACTCTTATCTACTTACATGCCTCAAGTCAAGTCTAGTAACAAGAACAAGAAAGATACTTCCTCTAGTAGTAACAATAATAATGTCAAATCCAATGTTGTTACTTCTAGTAGTTCTCTTGATTCCACTAATGATTCTCTTAGCCAAGTTACACTTGAGCAAGAAAATAGTTTATTGAAGGGAATTATAGAGAAAGGTGTTTACAAGAGCCTTGCCGGAAGTAAGCAATTGGAAGAAATTGTACGCAAGCAAGGAAGACACCGAAGAATCAAGGTGTTGGATTTGAACGAAAGTTCAACGCCAATGGAGTTGAGTGGGAAGAAGATCAATACCCCAAGACGAAGTTTGTTCCTCAACAAGAGAAGTATGATCCTACTTCTTTCAAGGGGACACAAGCTCAAGATGACCTTCCACCACAAGACCACAAGAACAAAGGCAAGGACAAGCTTCAAGAAGAGATTGATGCATTTGAAGAAGCACCTAAAGCCTCGTTCAATTGGGTCCCCAAGACTACGTCAAGTTATACGTCATCAAGTACAACTACAACTCCAAGGATTCCCATCAAGATGATGTGGATCCCGAAGAAGAAGAACTTGAGAGTTCTTGAGGGTGACTCCGCCAACATTCTTCACTCATATCATTTTGGCAAGAACAAGTGCAATCAACTTTCACATCTTGCACTAGTTCAAGGAGTCACAAACCCTCTTGTTGGTAAGGCAAGGGACAAGGTAACCTAATGTTTTCATGGACATCATCTTGTGTGTGCATCACTCTATGTCTATGGATATTCTTGTTTGTTCCTTGTGGGACTAACCCATGTAGGCAAGTTGAAAGTGCAACTCACTCCAAAGGATTGCTCCAAATGATCTACATCAACATTGAGCATCCACATCTTCAACACCTACATGAAGTCATCATCGACAAAACTCAAGGTTAGTTCATCCCTCTAAGGGGGGATCTCACATCTAGGGGGAGCTTAACTCTAAGAATTGAGTCAAAGCAACTCTAATGGTGTGAACACATTAATGCATTATGTAAAAGTGGTAACCCCACTTGAGCTTAAACGATGAGTATGACCTATGATCAAATGTTCTCATTTGACTCCTAAGTCAATATACTCATATATAGATGACCTAGTCATTGCCAATTGCTTGATAGATGCTAAAATTGGTTGTGCATGCTTTGCCACATATTTCAATTGCCATCTTATTGTGTGAGCATGTTGGTGCATATTTTACTCATTCTAGGACATCCACTTGTTGTTTTGTTTGTTTGGATTCTCTTCTTTTGGCCAAGTGGATGGACAAGAATGCCTAAGAACCTTCTTTAGCTATCTATGCTTTTCTCGTCTCAAACTCTATTCATGCTACATCACAAAATTTGATCAAGTCGATTCGAACCACTGCGTGTGAGGAGCACTCGGAGTCCCCGATTCCTCATAGACTTAAACTTCCAAAACCTCTTTGTGATTCTTGGTCCGACCGATTCCTCCATTTCGGTCCTACCGAGATCATTAAGTTGATCTAAGTTTTCAATCTCGGTGCAACCGATTTGAACTTTTCGGTCACACCGAAGTTGCAGTAATCGAACACAAGAGTATCTCGGTGCCACCGAAGTTGTTCCACTCGGTCACACCGATAGGGTCGGGCTATATATAGCCACGGGCAAAATTTTGGCAATTCTAGAAACCCTTCGCTTCGCGGCTAATTTCGCTCTTCTGCCATCGTTGTCTCCGGATCGTCTCCTAAATGCCGCAAGCCTCCTGTCAGCTGGTCTCACTTCGCCGTCAACGGATTTCGTCCCCATGCCAATTCTTTGCGGTAGCAGAAGTCCACCGCCAAGTTAGGGTATGGACTTAATCTTTGTGCTATCCATGTCCGATTCTCGCACATTGTCTTCATATTGATTCTTGCCATGATTGAAACTCTTCTATCCAGCCAAAGTAGTTCATAGATTAGATGTGATTCAAATTTTTAGGGTTAGGTTTCCTTGAAACCATCTCGGACCCACCGAGTTGAAAACTCGGTCTCACCGATTCGGCTTATGCCATTGCACTAGTGACTCTCGGTCGGACCGAGAATTACTAATCGGTGCAACCGATTTGAGGATTCCAGTGAAACCCCAGCAGTCTCGCATACCGAACTGAAACTCGGGTCCAACCGAGATCATCAGTTTAGGTTCCAAAACTGCTTCGGTGTCACCGAAGTTTGAAAATCGGTGGATCCGAAATGCTTTCGTGGAAAACTAAGACTGAACTTTGAGTCATTCTTTTGCAAAAACCTCTGCATTTTGTGATGCTCATCTTTTCTATCTCATCTATAACTCTTCACAGTGGTCGCGATCAGCTTTTGCGGTATGTCCGAACAAACCGACAAATTAACAGTCAAGAAGCGGATGGACTTGAGTGAGGGCACTAGTCCCTCAACTTCAGGTGAAGGGAGCAGAAGTACTCCTAGCAATTTGCCGAAGGCTGCACCGCGGCAAAGGAGGAAAAGAGCTGCAGATTCGGAGGATGAAGATTACAAAGTCGAGGAAGATGAGGCTACCTCCAAGAAAGTGGTGCTCAAGAAGGAATATGGCTCAAAGCAAAGGATGTAAAGCCGTGCATGAAGATTAAAAGGCCCGCAAGAAGGCAACCTATGCCCAAGGCCGAGCATCAACTCAACTACACGAAAATCCTCGATCCCAAAGAGCCACCGATGAAAGCAAGAAGAGGGAAGGAAATGGTCAAGAAGACCATGGCCAGAGTTATAGGGACGCCTTCCATGATGGAAGAAGAGGAAGAGCCTTCAAGACCAAAGCACCAAAGGCACCAAAGCTTATGGTTGATGCCATTAAATGGGCTGCAACATCTAAGCCCAAGGAAGCACCCAAAGCTGCCCCGAGGCCAAGTCTCAGCACCAAAGAGGAATACTAGGAGTATTCTAGTCTTTGAGAAGAACAAGGCCCCAAAGGCCCAATGTTGTCAAGATTCAAGAAGAAGGATGTGTTCTAAGAAAGCTCAAGCCCAAGATACCAGATCACAATGATGCCCATCCTGTGGTCGAGCACATGAGAATCGTGAAGGATTCTGTGGCTGAGATCATGGAGAATGGTAGATCCATATGCTTCAAGAAGAAGAACTGCTGGTTGACTACGTGTTCCACACAAAGGAACAACAGACTTCTATGAAACAATTACATTGGACAAGAAGCCCATAGTCTGTGACATGAGGTGGGTTGACTGGAATTTCATCAAGGGAAATGAACAGCTCTATCCTGGAGTCCAAGAAAGCTTTGTTGCTTGTGGAGTAGCAGATTTTGTTGGACAAAAGTTCACTAACTGGAATGATGAGCTTATCATGCATTTCTACTCCACAGCACACTTTTACCCAGATGGAAGAATAGTTTGGATGTCTGAAGGTACAAGGTACCAAATTTGGAAGAATGGGCAAGTCTGATCAATGCCCCCAAAGAAAATGAGGATGACCTAGACATTTATGCAAAGAAGAAGTTAGGGTCACAATTCAATGGCTCACATGTACAAGGAAATTCTGCACAAGGCATTAGAGACTCACAAGTTTGGGTCAGTTCACTTTCTGGCATGGGGTTGCCAACCATAAATTGGATTTCAAGCACACCTTGTTGCCCAAGTCTAGTGACCGTGAATATGATCAGAGGGCATGCTATCAACATGTTGCATGTGTTTGATGTGCCACGAAGTTCAAAGTCATGAGCCTCGATCATTGAAACAATAAAGAGGACTGCAGCAGATCGTAAGAGGAGCCGTGGATATGCACCTCAGATTCAAGAATTGATAAACTCAAAATGGGCACAGAAAATATTAGTTGGATAAGGAACACTTTCCACTTTATCCAAACTTTGAGGACAATGAGGTTGTCATGAATGAAGATGATCGACAATCAGTTCAAGATCAGGAGAAGAAGGAGAAGGCAAAGAGGGAGAAGGCTGCCAAGATGCCAACTCAAGAGGAGGCATCTGAATATTTCTTGAAAACCAAACAGGAGCAGCTTGGTTACTTGATAGCAACATCTCTGAGGATTGAGAAGGGGTTGGCCACCCTAACTCAAAACCAGGAGAGCACTGAGAGAATCATGGAACAGAAATTCTATGATCTTGATGTCAAGGTAATGGCGAGATTTAGTCGGTTGTGGAGCGTACCGCAGGATGACATGCGTGAGAGGAAGGGCAAGACGACAAGCGATGCATTTGCGAGTGCCCAGAGCCAGAGGTCGATTGCAGTGCCAAGAATGTACACTAGAGCAACTTCTTCAAGACCAGCCATCGCCTTTTCAGCTCCTGTGCAACCAGCTACAAGACCAACTCCAAGACCCTCTACATCAATCGAAGCCTTCGTCCTTGGAGTTATCAGACACCACCACCGTAAGATCAAGCCTGAGAGTCGATCTAGCACTATGCATTTTCTATGAACTTTTTGGTAACTTGTTGCCAAAGGGGGAGAAAAATGTATAGATCATAGGCTTCGAGAGAGAGAGAGTGTTGCTTTTGTTCTCTCTTGCTTTATTTGGTGGTTTTTCAATCTTTGTTTGCTTTTGGTTGAGATACTATGCTTGTGAGACATTGATGATCATGTGTTTGATCATAAGCTACACTTATGCATGCTTGATATTATCCTATCTATCTTATGTGATCACTCACTATGCTTGGTGATGAGTGCATGTATTCATTGTTTATTATTTTGAGCGCTCCACCAAGATGTATGTGACATGGAAGAGTAACCCATGAGTCTAATTCATTGTGCATTTGCAGTCCAAAGCAAATCTAAAACTATGCACAAATTTAGGGGGAGCTCTTGCTTATCACATACTTCTCAAAGCGACGATGTTATTTAAATCTTATTATCATTTGTCGAAGCTTTGATATATATGTTGTCATCAATTACCAAAAAGGGGGAGATTGAAAGTGCAACTATCCCTAGGTGGTTTTGGTAGTTCATAACAACATATAGCTCATTGAGCTAATGCTATTCCAAGACTATTGTTTCAGAAAGCTCAATGAATGGCATGGCATGGATGATGAAAGTGGATCCCTCAAAATACTAAGGACAAAGGATTGGCTCAAGCTCAAATGCTCAAGACTCTTCATTTTACATTTTAGTGATCCAAGATCACATTGAGTCTATAGGAAAAGCCAATACTATCAAGAAGGGATGAGGTGTTTCTTAATGAGCCTCTTGCTTCATGTCCTTAGTGATATGCTTCAAAACCCTCAACTACTTTCCCACATCCACAAATGACCTAAACCTAAAGCCAAAATCGGTCACACCGATTCTTTCTATCCGGCGCCACCGATTCCAAAAAGTCATAGCCACTACCACAAACCCTAAGCAAATCGGTATTACCGATAGGGATCTCGGTCTCACCGAGATGGGGTTGCAATCTGTCGGTGTACTAGAGTAGGGGTACCCTAGTATCCCGAACTCGTGCACGGACAAATAAGTGACCTTCCATGCAAGGCTTGCTCGATGATCACCAAGATTCTTCGTGACTCCTTTGGAGCCATTCAAGAACAAAGTGCTTCTAGTCGAAGAGACAAGACCCGGCAAGAGGAGCTTGCCGAAGGCCACCCTAGGCACGCAGAAGGCCCCAAGCAAGAGGAGCTTGCCGAGAAGGTCACTCGAGGCATGCAGAAACAAGACCCCGCAAGAGGAGCTTGCCGGAAGGCTTGATGAGCTGACGAGCTCCCGAAGCGACAGAACCTTGCCGCGGCAAGGCTCTTGCCGCTGCAGTAACCTCTCTTCATCTCCGCTCCAGCTCATCCGGACAACGTGTCACCATGGGGCTTTCGGTATGCGTGTCAATGGGCTGTGTAGCCGATGGGGAAGCGGCGATAAGCGGCTGACAAGCTACCATCGTGGCGAGGCAGACGGTGGCGCCTGTGGACGGCCACCTTTTTGCACTATTTGGGAGACTTAGACGGGCATTTATGGCCCTTGTCCCCCGCCACGAGTTAGGTATAGATCATCATACCTTTGTACAAAGCGGTGTACCAACCTCTGTTTTTCCTATTTTACCCCTGTCTACTTGTCACCTGTGGTGATCCCCTTGTGCCTATAAAAGGAGGCCCGAGTGCAACGTAGAAGGGGTTCGGTTCGTTCGGTCCAAATTCGGTGATGCGAAGCCACGAACTCTCAAGCTAGGTTTTGTAGCTCTCATTGCTCCCTAGCAAGAACACAATACAACCGGACAAGCAGCAATAGGAGTATTATCTCCGGAGAGCTCCGGCTGGGTAAATCGCTAGGTGATCGCCTCGACCGCTCTTTGTGCATCCTCCGCCCCGAACCGAAAAGGGCTCCGGTCCCATAGGTGTCCGTGGTGGGACAGATTTCCGACATCTTTGGCGCGCTGTAGGGCGCCGAGTTTGTGTGAACCTGATCCAGCGTTCACACGAGCTGCATCTTCATCATCTTCATCGACATGGCGCCGAAGAAGAAGACTTCGACAGCAGGAGAGCCGGCCGCGTCGAACCCGCCACCTCCAGAGCGAACGGGTGGTGGGGAAGATGCTGGCGGAAGAATGGACGTGGACGAGGGAGCGCACGATGCTGCCAGGTCCAAGGACAAGGCCGCGCAAACCTCGGCGTCAAGACACTCACGTCGACCATCTTTGGAAGCGCGGGACCGACAGCGTCATGGCGTTCACAGCGTCATACGCTCGCTGGGCCCGGATCGAGATGGTGGGTCGCACAACGCTCAAGACCAACATGCACGCCAACATGTTGGCCCAAGCGAGGCACGGTCGCCCGGACGGGGGACTGCTCCTTCTAATATAAATGTAAGTCCGAGCATATCCGCTCCTCGCACCGCTTCGCCACCGCCACCACCACTCGAGAAGAAGCTCTAGCGCGAGCTTCAGCTGCTCTGGATTACCCTCCGGCGTCCGGACAAGGTCGACGAATGGAGGGCCACCATCCGTAGTCTCATCGGCTTTTGCCAACGGGCGGCGTTCGCGGCAACCAACCGTGGCCGCTGTCGCGGCAACACGACAAGGCACGAGCCGGTGGCGGCAAACTCGTGGAGGTGCAACCACCATGCACTCTCCACCTCGGCCAAGATCGCCGCTCGTCGGATCAACATCGACAGCGACTCCATCTGCGTCGTCGGATCCGCGAGCGTCGCGATCAACGTCAAGTTCTCCAAGAACGACAAGAAGAAGATGCTCGAACTCGCGCCAAGGCCGGAGAGAAGCGCGACGTCAATCGGACCAATACCGGGCCCTCTATTGATACGCATGCGCCAGGGGAACCAGGCGGCTTGCCGTACGCGGTAGGTTGTCCTGCGTTTACCCGTGAGCTGCGGCAAGTCCATTGGCCCAGCACCAAGAACTTCAAACCAGACGTGCAGAAGTACGATGGCGGTACGCATCCGTCGGAATTCCTTAGCATCTACACCATCGCGGTGCAAGCTGCGGGGACGAGACGACAAGATCCTAGCCAACTACTTCCTTACCGGTACTCAAACCCAACGCCGATCTTGGCTCATGCACTTGCCGGACAACTCCATATCTTCTTGGTGACCAGGCCATCAGTTTGTTGGCGCTTTTACCGGCGGCCACAAGCCGCATGGCCAGAGAGCGACCTCCACTTGCTCGCCTGTAAGGAAGGAGAGTCCCCTAGCAGAAATATATCCGGAAGGTTCAGCCTGTACAACAAGACCATCCCGGACATCCATCCCGCCATTGCGGTGATTAGCGCGTTCCATCGAACGTGCGGAACCGTGGGATGCGGGAGGAGATGGCGATGTGCAAGATCGAGAGATGTCAAGTGAGCTCTATGCCCCGGGTGACAAGTGTGCACGTCTTTGAGGAAGGGAGAAGAATCCTGTGAGAAAAGGCGTAAGCGGGATCTCGACAAGGAGGAGACCGCTCCGGTAAGAAAAGGCGAGGCGGAACAATGTAAAGAAGAAGGGCAAAGATGTGCTGGTTGTCGAGCAGTCCGCAACGGAGGTGCCGCCAAGGTTGTCGGCTCCGCAAAGGAGGTTGCCGGGGCACCAACAACCAACAAGGGCGGTCGCCGACAAGCGTGACAACTCCAACAAGCAGTATTGCAAGATCCACCGCACTAAGGGCCATGACCTCCAGAGTCACAAGAAAGTTGAGCAGCTTGTTGAACAGCGAAGAGCTGAATACGGCGGCGCGACAAGGAGAAGGCCCAGAAGGTGCCGGAGGAAGTTGGCAAGAAGCATCCAGGCCGGGGACGCCATGCAAGGCCAAGCAGCGGCAAGGAGACAGACCTCCCCGTGGCCGCGACAAGGATGAAGACGACGACAGCGACGAAGACATAGATGATGATGAAGCTGATGACCAGGAGTTCCAGAAAGCCACAGAGGTCCTCTGCGTTGACGGTGGTGCTTCTCTGCATACTTCACACCGCCAACTCAAGCAGTGGATGCGAGAAGTTAATGCAGCAGAACCATCCGTAGAGAGTCACGCAGCCTCTCGAAATGGTCCAGCACGCCTATCATCTTTGATATTGAGTACCACCATGATCGCATAACTGCGGTCGGGTGCTTGCCGATGTTGGTCTCGCCAACTATCCGCAACCTCAACGTCACCCCGATGGTCGTTGACGGCGGGGCCGGCTTGAACTCGATCTCCTCTGCGGTGCTCCGAAACTTCAGATCCCCTCGACAATGAGCTCGAAGAGACCGGCACATTCAAGGAATCAATCCGGGAAGGAGCAAGCCGAAGGGAAGATCACGCTGCGGTAACATTTGGCAGCGAACTAAACTTCGAGCAGAGAGGTCACGTTCGACGTTGCTGATTTCCCATTGCCTTATAATGGGATACTTGGCCGTCCAGCCGCCAAGTTCATGGCAGCCTCTCACTACGCTACAACGCAGCGTGCTCAAGATGCGGGCCGATAAGTGCCATCTCTGTCCCTGGCGACAAGAAGGGACGCACTTATCTGTGTCGACAAGATCTCTCTAGGGAAGCAAAGCGGCTGTCACGGATAGCAAGACACTTGCATTTGAAGCTCCCTGGGAAGAAGAAGACCAAGTCCGGCAAGAGCTCGATGCCCACTCCGGCAAGCGCACCTCTTCGGAGTGCTGCGCTACCGTCGAGGACGCACCATTGAGCTCCACCGGCAAGTGCAAGAAGAAGACAATGGCAGCTCCGCCAACAACCAAGAAGGTGTCCGCCAAGGAGGACGGCACTGGTGGTACCTTCACCATTAGCGCCACGCTCGATCCTAAATAGGAAAGCGCGCTCGTTGCTTTCCTGCGGGCGAATGTCGATGTGTTTGCATGGCAACCGTCTGACATCTCCGGTGTTCCCAGGAAAGTAATTGAGCACCACCTTGCCGTCAGTCCTCACGCAGCGCGACCCGTCAAGCAAAAAGTCGAGGAAGCAAGCGGTGGGCGCCAAGAATTCATAGCGAAGAAATCAAGAAGCTGGAAGCGACAAGCCTTGTCGGGAGTGCTCCATCCCGTGGTTGGCCAATCCTGTAGTCGTGCGCCAAAGCAAATGGGAAATGGAGGCTTTGTATAGACTTTCTTGATGTCAATAAAGCTTGTCCCAAAGACCCATTTCCCTTGCCGCGCATTGACACCGGATTGTCGACTCCACGCGGATGTGACTTGCTTTCATTTCTTGGCGCATACTCGGGATATCATCAGATTTTCATGGCGGAGGAAGATGAAGAAGACCACATTCATAACTCCATGTGGCACATCTTTGTTTCATACGGATGCCTTTCGGATTAAAGAATCTTTGGTTCAACATTTGCAAGGGCAGTCCACGGCGCTTTTGAGCCACGGATGCACAGAAATGTAGAAGCTTACATGGGCGACATAGTGGTCAAAAGCAAGGATAGAGCAACCACGATCCAAGATCTGGACGAGACCTTTGCAAATCTGCGCCAAGATCAACCTCAAGCTTAACCCCGAGAAGTGCGTGTTTGGAGTCCCTTAAGCAAGCTTCTCGGATTCTTTATATCTCAGCGGGGAATTGAAGCCAATCCCGACAAGATCAAGGCCATTGAGCGGATCGAAGCCCCAAAGCGCGTTAAAGGCGTCTGAAGACTTGCGGTTCGTGGCTGCTCTCGGCAGGTTTATCTCTAAGTCACCGAAAGGCCGCCTGCCATTTTTCAAAATCTTGAAAAAGGCGGGTCCAATGAAATGGACTCGGAAGCGGAGGCTACCGCAAGACTTGAAGAGGTACTGTCCTCCTCCAACACTTGTCGCACCTAAACCGCAGAGAGGTTGTTGCTATATCTAGCGGCAACCAATCAAGTGGTTAGTGCTGCGTTAATGTAGCGGAGAGGGAGGCGAGCGAGGAGCCGACAGCGAGGCGGGTGCATCCGGCGACAAGCGGGGGCTTCTCCGGCAAGCTCTGGTCCCGACAAGGATGGACCTCATGCGAGGATTGCGAGAAGATCCGGAAAAGGATGGTGCAGCGCCAGTCTACTTTGTCAGTTCCCTTCTACTGAGGCTAGGTCAAGGTACTGGTGTGCAGAAATTGCTTTTCGGCCTCCTCATAGCCTCGAGAAAGCTGCGCCATTACTTCCAAGCACATGAGATCAGTGTTGTCACTCGCTTTTCGGCGAAGAGAATTACGCAAAACCCGGAAGCAACAGGCGGGATTGTTGAGTGGGCACTAGAACTGTCAAGCTTTGGCCTCAAGTTTGAAAGCACTTCAACTATCCAGAGCGAGGCGTTGGCGAGTTCATAGCAGAATGGGCGCCAACACGGATGAAGAAATTCCGCAGAAGAGCATTCCCGAGCAAGGAAGCGAGCAAAGAGTGGATAATGTACTTTGATGGTGCCTTCTACGCTACAAAGGCGCCGGAGCCGGTGTCTTTGCTTATCGCACCCACGGAGAGCACCCTCAAGTACGTGGTCCGGATGCACTTTCCCAAGGAACAAGCAACAAACAATCTGCAGAATATGAAGGATTGCTTGCGGTCTCGAGGATCAGCGGTAGAACTTGGGATCAAGAAGCTCATTGTCGTGGGTGACTCACGACTTGTTATCCGCCAAGTAAACAAGAGTTATCGAGTCCGCTGATGGAAGCTTATGTTGACGAGGTGAGAAGGCTAGAAGAACACTTTGACGGCTGCAAATGGAACACGTTCCAATAGCTCGAGAATGACATTCTTGACGGCTTTGTCAAAGTGTGCTTCGCTCAAGTTACACAATGGAACCGAGGGACCTTTGTGCTCAAGGCGACTCAACCAACTGTAGCACCATCAACTGGACAGTGCAAGAAAAGGAAGTTGGTTTCCGGTGACTCTTGGCCGCAGAGCTTCCTGAAGCCGCCAAGAAAGTCCCTAAAGTCAACGCCAATAGTCTTTGAGGAAGCGATGCTGCTCGACAAGCCTTCTGGTTTGTTTCGTTGAAACAAAGCGCTCCCGACAAGCTTTGCTCCGGCAAGCTTACGGGGAATGTCAAACTCGGCGAGCCTCGAGTTCTTGCCGTAGAAGCGGATATTCTCGCGGCGAGATATGCCTTTAGTCCTTGTTGTCGAGCCACAAGCTCCGGCCTTAGGCACGCAATGATTGTTCATTTCCTTGAAGACGGAGAACTTCCAGAAGAGCAAGAAGTAGCGGAAAGAGTAGCCCGGCGGTCAAGTATGTACCGGTTTGTTGACAACATACTTTGCATGTAAGAAGACTCAACGGTGTGAAATTGAAGTGTATTTGCCGGGAAGATGGACATAAAAGCTGTTGGCGAGAGATACATGGAGGTATATGTGGTCACCACATTGGGCGCAAGAAGCGCTTGCCAAAAGCTTTCGGCAAGGTTTCTTCTGGCCGACAGCCCTCCGGGATGCAAGCGCACAAGTAACCAAGTGTGAAGCGTGCAGTTCCATTCAGCGAGATACATCAGCCGACTCAAGCTCTCCACACAATCCCTTTATCACAGCCATTTTTGATGCAGGGGCTCGACATCCTCGGCCCCTTCCCCGATTTGTCGGGGTCTTTGAGTACTTATGCGTCATGATCGACAAGTTCACAAAGTGGCGGAAGTGGAACCGATGAGAAGGTGACAGCCGATCGTGATCAAGTTCTTGGTCGATTGTTTGTCGCCCGGGATCCCTAACGGGATCATCACCGACAACGGCACTCAATTCACGAGCCGCACCTTCATGCAGTATGTCCGGGACCTTGGCGCCAAGGTCTGCTTCGCTTCGCATTGCTCACCCGAGAAGCAGCGGTCAAGCGTAGAGGGCTAACGCTGAAGTCTTCTTGCGGACTCAAAGACCAGGACTTTTCGACAAAGCTGCACAAGTGCGGAAGAAAGCTGGATCGAGGAGCTGCGGTGGTTCTTTGGTCCAATCGGGCGGCGCCAAATCGAGCCACCGGCGGACACCTTTGCTCCTAGTCTATGGAGCAGAGGCAGTTATCCCCACGGACCTCGTATACGGGTCACCTCGAGTGCTTTCGCTTATGATGAGCTCGAGCAAGAGCAGCTTGCGGCAAGACGACGCCGCTGCTCCTCGAGGAGGACCGTCTTCGAGGCTGCGAATGCAGGCTGCTCGATATCAACAAGCTTTGCGCCGCTACCATAGCCGCAGTTATTGCGGAAGTCTCGAGGAAGGCAACCTTGTTCTTGGTAGCGTTCGGTTCGCCAAGAATTCCAACAAGTTGACGCCAAAGTGGGAAGGCCCTTATCGGGTGAAAGCGAGTCACTAGGCTGGCTGTCATCACTTTGAGACCCGAAGATGGCGTTCGATGAGCAACTCACGGAACATAGAGCATCTTCGCAAGTTTTACCCATAAAGGCGCGGTTGCGGAACCCGTTCCGGCAACCACCTTTTGTACAAGTCTTGCCGCTGTTGCATGTAATCCTTTGTACAAAGCCGGGCGCAGACCCCGTGCATCAGTAAAGTTTATGTGTTGCACACATCTTGTTAGTTTTATGCTTCCTCTATTATATTGCATATGATATCTGACACTTTGTGCAGCACCAACATCCGGTAAGCAATAGCGAGCCACTAGGCTCCATAACCTTATTTTCTCTTCTTTCTTTTCAAAGAAAGGAAGTTTTCCTCGCGCACAAGTTAGCAGGGAAGGAGAAGGAGAAGATAATGGTGTGGACCAAGTGTCGCCGAGAAGTCTTGTCTTCACTTTCGAGAAAATCTGCCTTCTTGGGAAAGCGAAGGAAGCAAAGCGACGGAAAAGCTAAGTTGCCAAAGTTTGAGCAATCAGTTTTTAAATTTTTTGAATCAGTTTTTAAATTTTTTGAGTTATCTTCCTCGAACGACCGTACTTTGTATGGAAAACCTGTGCGCGGAGGAACCAACTTGTAGCTAGTCGCGCCCTTATTTTGTTTCGTGTCCGCTCAACAATTTAAGCGAGCCGTGGCTAGTCGCGACAAGGTTTCTTGTCGTGAGCAACCTTGACCAAGAAGCTCGACGTTCCGCACTCAACGCCATGAGGTAAAGGTGTTTGCTCGACAAGTTCCCTAAAAGCGTAGGGTAAAGCATACAAAGGAAGGAGTCAAGTAGAAGAAATAACATTGCAATCATTGCCTAAGATAGTGTATATTACAAAATAACTTGTCGCGGATCTAATAAAGTGTTTTCCTAAACATGATCTGCAGCGACAAGGGAAAGATAAACTTGGCGGCCTAGTCTACACGGTCGCCCTCAACCCTCTTGACCTTGTTGACCACTGTCCACGATGGGGGCGACAAAGGCCTTGAGCGCCTCTACATCAGCATCCCGGCAAGGATTTGAGGGCGTTGGTGAGGTCGAAGCACAGGTTGCGGTAGGCCACCTTCACCGGCACCTTCTCAAGAACTTCCGAGCAGATTTGGCGCGACTCCTCGGCCCGATCGCTTGGGATCGCCGCTGAGTCGCCGGAGAGCAGTCGGCCGCCCTTGAAGAATAAGCTAAGTTTGGCGCTGGGCTGGAGATGCTCGTCGGGAGGAGTATCCGAGGTCCTCCATCCCCATCTCCTTGAGCTCCTTGTCGATGGTGGCGGCGGTGTCCACAAGGCCCTACATCCGGTGCATCACATTTTCTCACGAAGGTGTTATGGGCAGTTGTGGCACTCGTCAGCAGCTCCTCGTCGGCCTTGATCTTCTCCAGCAAGCCCACTTCTCGCTCCTTGGTGCCGTCTAGCGTCTCTATCAGAGTGGACAGCTTCAGCTCGAGATCCGCTGACATCTTTGGCAGCGTCGATCTCTTTGATCCTCTCAGCAGGCGGCCCCGCAACTTCGCCAAGAGTGTAGGCGTCCTTCTCGCTCGTGCTTCAGCGGAGACCTCTCGCCGCTCTTACGGAGGTGGACTCTAGCTGTGCCACCCTCGTTTCCAGTTCCTTCTTAAGCGGCCTCGGCAGCAGCGGCGTCCTTTGCCTCTGGAGTGCCCGCCGATCGATCGCTGCATGCAAGATCTTCCTCATGGCTGTCGAGATTGATCTTCCGCTGCGCCAGACTCACCTTCTTGTGCAGAGCTTCTCGCCCGGCAAGCCTTTGCTGCTCTTCGACCTCGGCCTTCTCCAAGATGAAGGCCGTGCGCTCTTCAAGAAGCTGCTCCAGCGCCTCTGCTATGTCCCGAGAGTTTCCTTGTTGGCGTCACAGGAGCTCTTCTGCAGCGTTTCTCCATGTCAGCTCCTGCCCTCGCGACAAGTGCTTCCACAGACTCCAGCTTAGCTTGTCGGAGGCGCGGTAAGCGACACCAGCTTCTTCAAAAGCTGCTCCTCCTCGAGAATCGCCCTTTGCTGCTTGGCGCGTCAACCGCGATGACAGCCAGAGGCGGCAGCTCTCCGTCGAAAGATCTCCCCTTCGACCGAGCCCTGAGCTTGACGCCCACGGAAGCTTGATGAAGACACCGTCGCCGGCCTTGAGATAGGCGCCGGATGGGGCTCTTCGAACTGGTGCTGCATCGGTGGCGGAGGGATCTGTGGTCGGCGTGGCGCTGGCGCTCCTGCGGCCTCGGGGCGTCGATGCGATCACTGACCCCTCCCACCTTTCTGCGCTAGCAGTCTTGGCGACCTCTTCGCGGCAGACCCGTCGGCCCGGCCTCCTCCTCCATGGTGGTGGCGTCGTCATTGTTGCCGCGAAGCGTCCTCCTCGCCCGGCGACCTCGATCTCCATCGGCTCTCCGTGATTGATCTGAAGATCGAGAAAGAAAAAGAAAAGCAGAGTCAAGCAAGCGTTGAAAAGAAGAAACGAAGGAAAGAGCCCAAGGAAAATCTCAAGTAAGAAGATTACTGCGGTGGGATGCAGTCACGGTCTCCACCACCGGAGGTTTGTCGGCGCTGCCCCTTGTCGGAGAAGCTCCCCTTGTCGGAGAGGCCTCCCTTGCCGGAAAACGCTCCCTTGGCGGCCTTGGCGGCATAGTTGAAGCAGGAGGGACTTCAGGAGTGACTTCCGGGACCTCCTGATGAGGCTGCTCTGCTCCTACACAAATCAACAAACCAGATATCAGTAAAGAAGGAGCACCCAAGCACACCGAACCGTAAGGGATAATACAAACACTTACGGGGGCTGTCTTTGGGGCTATCCTGTCGAAGGGTTGCGGATCCGGCAAAGGAGTCTCGAGACGTGCCTCCACAGCCGCCCGCAGGGAATCGTCTTCTGGCGACCAGCGGAGTCTTGGCCCTTTCGACGCTCTTTGAGCCAACGTCACGAAAAAGAAAGAAGTCGGGATGAAGCAAATCGATTCAAGATAAAGCAATGAAATTGAAGAAATACAAGCGCAACGTGGAAACTTACTCTTCTTCTTCCTCCTCGTCAGAGCTGAGCGCAGAGAGATCAAACTCCGGCTCGCCTCCAGTGCGGAGAGGTGGAGGGGTGGGCTCCCTTGATCGCTTGGCGGGAGTGGCAGCGGCGGCCGGGAAGATTCCGCCTCGATTCTTGGGAGCCGTGTGGGACGCTCCCGCGGCAACCGTACTTGCCGCGGAAGAGCTTGTCGCACGGCGCTGCGGCTGTTGGCCTATCTGCCGTCTCGACTCGTCTCCGGCCCTCCGAAGACGACTCCTTGGCGGAGCTGGGGGCTCTGGTTGCGGCAAGGTGCTGGATGACAGAGCAGAAGCGTCCGCGGCTGGCTCGGCTGGGCTCGGCCGGGCTCGACCTGCTCCTCCCTCGCCGCAAGCTCTTCTCGGTCGGCAAGGCTTGCCGCCTCGGCTGCCTCCGCCTCCTCCACGGTAAACCCGAAGGCACCAGTAGCGATGGCTGCTGCCGCCTCCTCCAACCTTGTGGCAATGCGCGCCATCTCTTGGTCGGTGGTGTCGCGGGTGAGCCACTTCTTCTCGTCGGCGCGGACCGCGACTTCCTCCAAGCTATCAAAAAACTTCCGCACAATGTCTGCCGAAGGCTCCTGCCAGGTTGGAACGATTCCATGGGAATCGCACAATGGCATCATGGCACGGATGCGGTCCAGCGACAAATTGTTGCACAAGGGGACGACTCCTTCCGGCAACATAAACCACTCAGGGTGCTCGGGATCATGCTTGAATAGCTCCTGCAGCATCGCCGTCAGCTCCAAGACCGTGAAGTTCGATTAAGGCCAGGCGCAGCCTCATGATATCTGCCGCATTCTTGAATTCCCAAGCGGTCTCCCCCTCTCCTGCAAAGGGTGCAATGCGGCGGCGAAGGAAGTCCGCGCCGAATCGCCTCTGGTGAGTCCGGCAAGCCTAAGGCGCAGGATCCAAGATCACGGCAATCTGCAGCCTCTCGCCCTCCGGCCAAGTTACTCAATCGTTGCCGCGCACTATTGGGGTTTGGCGCCTGCGATCGAAGGCTGTGGGTTCTCCTCAATGATCCAACACCAGTTGCCTCTCCACTCGTCCCACTTGCTCACGGAACTCCCTTCCAAGTAAGCTTCTTTCTTGCCGATCCTAGAGACCCAAGCTACCCCTCAAGAAGCGGCTCTCCTCTCTCGGCGCGGGGCATGAAGAAGTGACGGAAGAGGGCGACATTTGGGTGGGCCCAGACAAAATTCTCACAAAGATGTGCGAAAACCACCATGGTGAGGACGGCGTTGGGGGTGAAATCAAGGAGGTGGAGGCCATATGTGTTCATGACGTCACAAAAGAATTGAGAAGGCGGGCAGAGCCCGCAGTAGAAGAAAAGCGGAAAGAAGGGGTACCCGACGGAAACCTTCTCAGATGCAGCGGCGGAGATCACCCTCGTGCACGGGTGTGCCCGCATCTCCGTCGACCAGAAGAGGTAGAACTCCTCCTGCAGCGCCTTTGCGTCGAGCTGGGGGTCGAAGAGGGCCCGTTCCTTGCGGCGCCCTTGTGCTGCGCCTCGGCCGACTTCGCGCCTTTCCCCTTGTCGGCCTTCGGAGCCATGGCAGAGGCGCTGGAGGTGATCGACGGCGTTGGTGGAGACGGCGGCGACGAGAGGCGGAACGTTGCTCTTCTCTGGCTTGGGGAGCAGGAGGAAGCGATGGAGGTTTCGAAGATCAAGCGACAAATGGCGAGGGGACAAGAATGCCCCTGTTTCCTCTGCTTATAAAGAGAGAGGGGGCGGACGTTTCGCACTTCCTGGAGAAAAGATTCCCCCACGATCTCGCCCACGATTTCTCCCATAACGCCCGACGCTCGGCGTCTGCGTTAAATGGGGGACATGGTGGGTCGGGGTAAGTAACGGTGTGATTCAAGCCGTGCGTGCCCGTGCCTTTATTTTGGGCACTGGCCAACAGCGCTCGGCATCGTGTAGCCCAGGCCGGGGGCTCTGTTGGTGTACTAGAGTAGGGTACCCTAGTATCCCGAACTTCGTGCCGCAGACGATCGCTTGACACCAGCGGCAAGGCTTGCCTGATGATCACCAAGATTCTTCGTGACTCCTTTGGAGCCATTCAAGAACAAAGTGCTTCTAGTCGAAGAGACAAGACCCCGGCAAGAGGAGCTTGCCGGGAAGGCCACCCTAGGCACGCAGAAGGCCCCGGCAAGAGGAGCTTGCCGGGAAGGCCACTCGAGGCATGCAGGAAACAAGACCCCGGCAAGAGGAGCTTGCCGGGAAGGCTTGATGAGTGACAAGCTCCCGAGCGCGACAAGAACCTTGCCGCGGCAAGCGCTTGCCGCGGCAGGTAACTTCTCTTCATCTCCGCTCCAGCTCATCCGCCAACGTGTCACCATGGAGCTTTTCCAGGCGCACGTGTCAATGGGCTGTGTAGCCAGTGGGGAGCGGCGATAAGCGGCGCTGACAAGCTACCATCGTGGCGGAGCAATTGGCGCCGTGACAACCACCTTTTTGCACTATTTGGGAGACTTAGGCGGGCATTTATGGCCCTTGTCCCTGCCGTCGAGTTAGGTATAGATCACAGTACACTTTGTACAAAGCGGTGTACCAACCTCTGTTTTCCTATTTTACCCTTGTCTACTTGCCACCTGTGGTGACCCCTTGTGCCTATAAAAGGAGGCCCGAGTGCAACGTAGAAAGGGTTCGGTTCGTTCGGTTCAGTTCAGCACGGACGAAACCACAGACTCTCAGGCTAGGTTTTGTAGCTCTCATCGCTCCCTAGCAAGAACACAATACAACCAGACAAGCAGCAGTAGGAGTATTATCTCTCCGGAGAGCTCCGAAGCTGGGTAAATATTTCGATGTGATCGCCTCGATCTGCTCTTTGTGCATCCTCCGCCCCCTGCCGAACCGAAAAGGGGATCCGGTCCCATAGGTGTCCGTGGTGGGACAGATTTCCCCCGACACAATCTCTCTGTTTCCCTTCGTAACGTTTCGGTCTAACCGAAGTGAGCGATCGGTCCCACCGAGATTGCAATGTAAACTCTCTGTTTCCTTTTTGTAACATTTCGGTCTCACCGAAAAGAGCAAATCGTTCCCACCGAGTTTACCTGACCAACTCTCTGGAAAGCTTATTACCAAATCGGTCTCACCGAGATTGTGTAATCGGTCTTACCGAGATTACGTTATGCCCTAACCCTAACCGAATCGGCCTCACCGAGATGCATGTCGATCCACCAAAAATCACTAACGGTCACTAGGTTTACTAAATCGGTCCGACCGAAGTTTAACGATTCGGTCCCACCGAGTTTGGTAAATTGTGTGTAACGGTTAGATTTTGTGTGGAGGCTATATATACCCCTCCACCTCCTCTTCATTCGTGGAGAGCCATCGTAAACGAACCTACACTTCCAACTTACCATTTACGAGAGAGAACCACCTACTCATGTGTTGAGGCCAAGATATTCCATTCCTACCATATGAATCTTGATCTCTAGCCTTCCCCAAGTTGCTTTCCACTCAAACCCTCTTTCCACCAGATCCAAATCCTATGAGAGAGAGTTGAGTGTTGGGGAGACTATCATTTGAAGCACAAGAGCAAGGAGTTCATCATCAACACACCGTTTGTTACTTCTTGGAGAGTGGTGTCTCCTAGATTGGCTAGGTGTCACTTGGGAGCCTCGACAAGATTGTGGAGTTGAACCAAGGAGTTTGTAAGGGCAAGGAGATCGCCTGCTTCGTGAAGATCTACCGCTAGTGAGGCAAGTCCTTCGTGGGCGACGGCCATGGTGGGATAGACAAGGTTGCTTCTTCGTGGACCCTTCGTGGGTGGAGCCCTCCGTGGTCTCGCGCAACCGCTACCCTTCGTGGGTTTAAGTCTCCATCAACGTGGATGTGCGATAGAACCACCTACTCGGAACCACGCCAAAAACATCCATGTCTCCAATTGCGTTTGAATCCTCCAAACCCTTACCTTTACTTTCTTGCAAGTTGCATGCTTTAATTTCCACTGCCTATACACTCTTTGCATGCTTGCTTGAATTGTGTGATGATTGCTTGACTTGTCCTAAAATAGCTAAAATCTGCCAAACTATAAAATTGGGAAAAGGTTAAGTTTTTATTGGTCAAGTAGTCTAATCACACCCCCTCTAGACATACTTCAAGGTCCTACATCTACCCATCATAAGGTGCTAGCGCTTCTGAAAGACTATGTCTCGGTCATTCATTTCTCAAACACCATGTAGTGCGAGAAAACCAACGGAGGAGATCGAGTCATGTGGGGAAAAGTCATAAACCTCTGCAGAGTGTACAAACTAATCATGATTAGCCGTGTCCCCGGTTATGGACATCTTGAGTATCTAGTTCTTGGATTATCCTGTTGATCTCATCATGTTACTTTAATTAATTTTGTTGGGTTAATGATGATATTTTTAATTGGGATTGAGAATCTTTGTCAACCATTCTCAATGTATAACAACCACCACGATAGTAAAATAAAATCTATTACTTTGTTGTAGGGAAAAATTGGCTTTTCGCAAAAACTATAACCATAGAGCTTTCCACCATCCAAATATGCATGTAGTGATAGTTATTATTCATCATTATCCTATGGTGTGAATTTGCCGGTACATTCAATGTACTGACCCTTTGTGGCTGCAACGTCTCATGTTGCAGGATTTCATACGACGAGTAAGTGATACGTTAGGGTTACGATTTCTACACTCAACTTTCATGTTGGTGTTGATGGGAATCCACAACCTTGTTACTTTCGCTATTTGGATTGAGGTAATAGTATTTACGTTATTTATACATGTGATTTACCTCTGTTATAAATCCTCAGTCTTGTGGTGTGTCGACATACCGATCCAAGGATGACACTTAAGCACAGAGACTTGATCCATTCGGGTTGGGTCACTACACCGGTGGAGGAGCGGTGGAGGCTGGATGAACAGGAGCCCGTGGATGAACAGTCACAGGTGGAGGCTGGGGGAGGTCGACGGTGGATGAACAGTAGCCCATTGATGTCTATTACACAACCTTCTTCCTCTGGACGTTGTTGGGCCTCCAAGTGCAGAGGTTTGTAGGACAGTAGCAAATTTCCCTCAAGTGGATGACCTAAGGTTTATCAATCCGTGGGAGGCGTAGGATGAAGATGGTCTTTCTCAAACAACCCCTGCAACCAAATAACAAAGAGTCTATTGTGTCCCCAACACACCCAATACAATGGTAAAAGTGGTATAGGTGCACTAGTCCGTGAAGAGATGGTGATACAAGTGCAATATGGATGGTAGATATAGGTTTTTGTAATCTGAAAATATAAAAACAGCAAGGTAACTAATGATAAAAGTGAGTGTAAAGCGGTATTGCAATGCTAGGAAACAAGGCCTAGGGTTCATACTTTCACCGGTGCAAGTTCTCTCAACAATAATAACATAATTGGATCATATAACTATCCCTCAACTTGCAACAAAGAGTCACTCCAAAGTCACTAATAGCGGAGAACAAGCGAATAGATTATTGTAGATGCAGAAACCACCTCAAAGTTATCCTTTCTGATTGATCTATTCAAGAGTCCATAGTAAAATAACACGAAGCTATTCTTTCCGTTCGATCTATCATAGAGTGCGTACTAGAATAACACCTTAAGACACAAATCAACCAAAACCCTAATCTCACCTAGATACTCCAATGTCACCTCAATTATCCGTGGGTATGATTATACGATATGCATCACACAATCTCAGATTCATCTATTCAACTAACACAAAGAACTTCAAAGAGTGCCCCAAAGTTTCTACCGGAGAGTCAAGATGAAAACGTGTGCCAACCCCTATGCATAAGGTCACAAGGTCACTGAACCCGCAAGTTGATCACCAAAACATACATCAAGTAGATCACGTGAATATCCCATTGTCACCATAGATAAGCACATGAAAGACATACATCAAGTGTTCTCAAATCCTTAAAGACTCAATCTGATAAGATAACTTCAAATGGAAAACTCAATCCATTACAAGAGAGTAGAGGGAGAGAAACATCATAAGATCCAACTATAATAGCAAAGCTCGCGATACATCAAGATCGTGCCTTGCTACGTCTTGAGCTTGCGTTGGTTTTCCCCGAAGAGGAGAGGATGATGCAGCAGAGTAGCGTAAGTATTTCCCTCAGTTTTTGTGAACCAAGATATCAATCCAGTAGGAGGCCACGCGCAAGTCCCTCGTACCTACACAAAACAAATAGCTCAACGCAACCAACCCGATTAGGGGTTTTCAGTCCCTTCACGGTCACTTACGAAAGTGAGATCTGATAGAGATGATAAATAATATTTTTGGTATTTTTGGTATAAAGATGCAAAGTAAAATAAAAGGCAAAGTAAAAAAGCAAAGCAATAATAAAGCGTAGGAAGATTAATATGATGACAATAGACTAGGGGCCATAGATTTCACTAGTGGCTTCTCTCAAGAGCATAAGTATTTTTACGGTGGGTGAGCAATTCTTGTTGAGCAATTGACTGAATTGAGCATTGTTATGAGAGTATCTAGGTATGATCATGTATATAGGCATCACGTCCGAGATAATTAGACCGACTCACCTCGCATCTACTACTATTACTCCACTAATCGACCACTATCCAAAGATGCATCTAGAGTATTAAGTTAATGAAAAGCAGAGTAACGCCTTAAGCAAGATGACATGATGTAGAGGATAAATTCATGCAATACGATAAAAACCCCATCTTGTTATCCTCGATGGAAACAATACAATACGTGCCTTGCTGCCCCTCATCACTGGGAAAGGACACCGCAAGATTGAACCCAAAGCTAAGCACTTCTCCCATTGCAAGAACTACCAATCTAGTTGGCCAAACCAAATGGATAATTCAAGAGACTTGCAAAGATAACCAATCATACATAAAAGAATTCAGAGAAGATTCAAATATTGCTCATAGATAATCTTGATCATAAACCCACAATTCATCGGTCTCAACAAACACACCGCAAAAGAAGATTACATCGAATAGATCTCCACGAGAGAGGGGGAGAACATTGTATTGAGATCCAAAAAAAGAGAAGAAGCCATCTAGCTACTAACTATGGACCCGAAGGTCTGAAGTAAACTACTCACACTTCACCGGAGAGGCTATGATGATGATGTAGAAGCCCTCCATGGTGGATTCCCCTTAGGCGGAGCTCAAAACAGGCCCCAGATGGGATCTCGTGGATACTGAGAAAGTTGCGGCGGTGGAATTAGGTTTTTGGCTCCGTGTCTGATCTGTTGGGGTACATAGGTATATATAGGAGGAAGGAATGCGTCGGTGGAGCTTGGGGGCCCACGAGGCGTGCGCGCCCTAGGGGGCGCCCTCCACCTCGTGGGCCGCCTCCTCCTTTCTTGACCGAGGGTCCAAGTCTCCTAGATCATATCCGATGAGAAAATCACGTTCCCGAAGGTTTCATTCCGTTTGGACTCCGTTTGATATTCCGTTTCTTGAAACACTTGAAATAGGCAAAAAACAAGAAATCTCATGGGCCTCCGGTTAATAGGTTAGTCCCAAAAGTAATATAAAAGTGGAAAATAAAGCCCAATATGGTCCAAAACAGTACATAATATAGCATGGAGAAATCAAAAATTATAGATACGTTGGAGACGTATCATGCCTAATCAAGAACATGAGAGAGAGAGAGATCAAACACATAGCTACTGGTACATACCCTCAACCCCGAGGGTGAACTACTCCCTCCTCGTCATGGAGAGCGCCGGGATGATGAAGATGGCCACCGGTGAGGGATCCCCCCTCTGGCGAGGTCTTGGAGAACAGGTCCCGATTTGTTTTTGGTGGCTACGGAGGCTTGCGGCGCGGAACTCCCGATCTAGGTTATGTTCGGAGGTTTACAGATTTATAGGAATTTTTGGCGTCGGTCTCATGTCAGGGGGGGTCTCCTAGTCGTCCACGAGATAGGGGCCCACGCCCAGGGGGGTAGGGCGTGCCCCACCCTCGTGGATAGCCGGGGACTCTTCTGGCCCAACTCTTTTACTCCGGGGGCTTCTTTTGGTCCATAAAAAATCATCAAAAATTGGCACGTCAATTGGACTCCATTTGGTATTCCTTTTACCGCGATCTTGAAAAACAAGGGAAAAAGAAAGCGACAACTGGGCTCTAGGTTAATAGGTTAGTCCCAAAAATCATATAAAATAGCATATAAATGCATATAAAACATCCACGATTGATAATATAATAGCTTGGAACAATCAAAAATTATAGATACGTTGGAGACCGGCGCTGGTTTGGGCATCTAGAGCAAGAAGACCAGAGGTTGAAGAAGCACTACAGCCGTTGGATGGACATCGTACGGTCACTGGAGCTAGAATCGTTCATATTGACTAAGTTGACAAAGCCCTCCGTCCGTGTCAGTAGGCCCATAAGTCAGCCTCCAACTACGGTGGGTCCTAGCTAGCAGGGGGAGTATTCATTTTTTTTGTGCGTAATAAGGAGGCACTTCCTTGCGTGCGAAGATATAGCTGGTGGGTTCGACCTGTCAGCGGGAGGAACATTTTTTTGCAACATACAGAGGCCCTTCCGGTGGGTCCCAGCTGTCAGATGGAGGAATCATTATTTTGCGCGTAATAAGGAGGCATTTCCTTGCGTGCGGCCGTGGACTCAGCTGTCAGCCTCTCCACGTACAGTCCACTTCCGATGGATGTCGTTCGTTTACCATGTTGACCACGCCGTGCCGAGAGCACCAGGACGGCGGACGACGGCGAGGCCTAGGAAGGGAACGACACGAAGCCAGGGAAGACTCGGCTGTTGTTTCCCACGCGGAGGGGAGTACGAGGGTTTACTGGTTAGTCTGCCATCGCTGGAGAATAACAACAAGTATGGGTGAGTAGAGGGACGGCTAGGCCAGCAATGGGAGTATGATGGGGCGGTGAGGCCTGCGCAGCAGCACCGTCGGCCGCGGAGGAGGGAGCAGGCAGTCCTGCTGGCGCTTGTTTGAGCGGCTGGAGCAGGAAGAACAGAAATTGAAGAAGCACGACGGCCATTGGATGGACATCCAACAGTCACTGCTCTCGTGTGCTGACTAAGGTGACACGGCGTTATGTGTGCGTCAACCTTTTTTTTAGGAAAGTGTACGCGTCAACCTATAGTAGGTGCACAAGTCAGCCTCAAATGTGTGGAAAATAGCATACAACCCATCTGCCATTATTTCTAATAATTTACAACCCATTCGCTAATTCTTAAGGATTTTTTTGGAGCCCGTCTTATTTTTGTTAGCATTACAGCCCATATTGTGGCCACGGTTAAAAATTATATGAAATTTTGCATATTTTGGTGCGGTCAACTGTTTTTAATCCTGACATTTCGAGTCACATTCAAACTAATTTGAAAAATAAAGTCATATCAATATAAAATCCAAATAATTGTCCACACATAAAAATCAATGGAATTTAAAATCTCGAAATGAAAAAAAAGAAATATGAAACTAATTGCCGGTTTGATTTGTTTCAAAATGTATTGCCCATTTCTCATTACTGATAGCCCATTTTCTCATCTTGAAAGATTTGCAGCCCGGCAGGGCTGACAAAGCAAGTAGGCCTCGGTTGGGTATTCTGCAAAAGAACAAAAAAAATGGGCTAGCCATTTTCAAAAAGAAAAAAAAACTACTAGGCGAACATAAAAGAAAAGGTTGGCTAGACAGGCCAGAGTGCCCCGCACAGCCCAGTTGACACCCCGCTTCCGTCTCAAAAACAAAGATAACTGGGCAAGCTACTTCCCTAAAAATATGGGCAAGCTACTGGGTCCCTCGTGTCAGCCGCTCATTGTGCAATTCTCTCGTTTATTGACTATATTGACAATGGCATGGAACCCAGATGTTAGAAATCCATTAGGAGGGACCATTTTTTCTGGCTTGAAATAAGGAGGCACTTTCTTGCGTACTGCCATGACCCTGGTGGGTCCCTGCCGTCATCCTCTCCACGTAAAATCATCTCCTGATTGTGTACGCGTCAACCCAGTAGGCCCAGAAGTCAGCCTCCAAACCCGTGGCAGAAAAATATAGCCCATTTAAAAAAAATAACAACCCATTCCATACATTCACATGGAAAGTTCAACATATAGAGCAAAGTAACAGGTCTGACCAGATATAGAGTACTGAACTTCCACGTTGACAACCATCATAGCCAAGTTAACTATCTACTCCCACTAATACTCTAGTGTACAAGTACTGACTTACTCCTAGCTAACTAGACGATGTCGGCCGCCATCTGCGGTACACGCTAAATGCCGGCACCGACGTCCTCCTCCTTGCCTTGGACTTGTCGGAGGTGCAATAGGGCGTGTTGCTCATGCGCGTTGGCCCTTTCCATGCCGACGTGGCCCACCGAAGCTTCGGCTTCTAAGCAGGAAACCCACTTGACCAGCTGGTAGTAAAATTCGGCATCGCGCACACGTGCGTGCCCAACAACCTCCAGGGCTATTTGCCGGGCGCCGGCCTCCACGTAGTCGGCCAGTCGTGGGCGCTCTGCTCGCGACTCAAAGCGGCGGTGTGCCGCTGCTCCATGCTCCGCTGGCGGCGCAAATCGGCGATGTGCTGCTCCTCCACCAGGCTGTCGTGCTCCAACAAGTCCTCGTACTCTGCATTGCCATCTAAAGACCGATAGAATGCCTCCTCCCTTAGTCTTCCTTCCGGTGAATAACCGGACACTAGCTCCGGTGGTGAGCGCCTCTGGCATCGCCTATTGCAGACGGTCGGGGGCATGACGGACGTGGCGAGAGTGAGGGAAAGTGGCAAGCGACATTGGGCCGGTGGGGGTTGTGAGGGGAGCCGATAGGGCGAGTTGGGTGACGGTGCTATCGGAGAACGCTGGGAACAAATAATTATAGGCGGAAGTTAGTTGAAGTAGCGTGTCACGGGAAACGCGACAGTCATCGGAACTCAATGCATAAGAAGGCATGGCTTAGCGCGCCAGCTTACCGTGGAAAACTGAAAAAATTGATGTGCCATCCCGTCCCGTCAGTGGTGCGTCCCGTCCGTGCTGGGTCGCACATCGGCATGACAGTCAGACGAGTGCACTCGGATAATCCAGATGAGGTACTCCCTCCTTGTCAAAAATGATTCCACCACCACTCATCATCTACCTTGGTTGGTGAGATTTTCGAATTGAGCCTTGCAAACCGGAAAGGAGGTAGTACGTGCGTGATCCCTTATTTATTCGTGCAGGATCGAGTAGGTCGGATAGTGTACATGTAGGATCAAGTAGGCCAGATAGTGTACATGTAGGATCACATTAGCTGATGAACGTACGCTGGGAGATAAGGCATTTGCGAACGTTTTTGCTGGCAGTTTCTTCAGATTCGCATGACATTTTCTTCAGAATAGCTTGTCAGTTTCTTCAGAGATAGGCATTTTTTTTCCAGAAAACTACCACCTTTGGATCTTGCGTCGTAACTAAAACTGCCAGGAGCGTATTAGTAGGCTAGCTAGTGATCGATAAGTAACTTGTAAACACTGAGCGAACAGAAATAAGGAACTGCTAGTAACTTGTAAACACTGAGAACACAGAAATCAGGATCATGCTGTGCACAGTAGTAAGAGCCGATCCCTTCGAAATGTTCACACGAGACTCACAGTAGTAGCCCAAATTTGTTTGTGAAGTCTACAATTAATGTAATAAGTTTCGAAATTTGTGTAATAAGTTCACAAGTAATGTAAAAAGTTGCCACAGTTGAAACTATGAAGTTCACCATTGAGTCTGAAGAAGAGGCAGCTGGTGAAGATAAGAAGAAGAAGAGGGCCAGAACCACTACTGCCAGAGTTCTTGGCAAGCCCTCTATGAGGATTGATTCTGAAGAAGAAGAGCAAGAGGATGCTGCACTAGCACCCAAAGCTCGAAAGCTTATGGGGGATGCAATCAAATCAGGGGCTACTCCAGCTAAGCCCAAATCTGCTCCCAAGGCTGCTGCTCCAGCTCCAAAGCCTAAACCCAAGAGGAGCACTAGGAACATCCTTGCTGAAAAGAAGAACAAGGCCCCAGTGCCTGAAGCTGCTGAACAAGTTAAGATGACTCTGTTGTATTGAGGAAGCTGAAACCCAAGATCCCTGAACACACCGATGCACACCCAGTTGCAGAGAACATGAAAATCAGGAAGGATGCAGGATTGAGACTATGGAGAGCGATGCGATCCATATCTTTGTCGAGAAGAAGGACTGTTGTGGACTATAGGTTTCACACTAAGGAACAGCAGGACTTCTATGAGACAATTCTGCTTGATAAGATGCCCGTTGTGTGTGACATGATATGGGTTGACTGGGAGTTCATCAAGGAGAGTGAGGATCACTTCCCTGGTGTGCTTGATAGCTTCAAGGCATGTGGAGTTGACACTTTTGTTGCCCAGAAGCTCACCAAGTGGAATGATGAGCTCATCATGCAGTTCTACTCCACCGCCCACTTCTATCCAGATGGAAGGATAGTATGGATGTATGAGGGTACTAGGTACCAGTCTACAGTTGAGGAATGGGCCAAGCTTATCAATGCTCCTGAGGAACATTAGGATGACTTGGATGTCTATGCAGACAATAAGGAAGACCACAACACTATGGCCAACATGTACAAAGAGATCCTAGATGCTGCCTTGGATACACATAAGTTTGGATCTGTTCACTACTTGTTGTCTGGTCTGCCAACAATCAACTGGATTTTAAGGCACACACTGCTATCCAAGTCAGGTGATCACAAGATGAACAGAGGACATGCCATCAACTTGCTGCATATATTTGATGTCCCACAGAAGTTCAAGGTCATGAGCCTGATCGTTGAGACAATCAAGAGGGCTAACTGGCGACCGTAAGAGAAGGCTGGGTATGCCCCACAAATTCGAGGAGCTCATCAACTCAATGATGGGCAAAGGCAAGTACATTTTGATAAGGAGCACCTGCCCATCTATCCTGAATTTGAAGATAACACAGTGGTGATGAATGAGAATGAACCATCTTGACTCAAGCACATGAGAAGAGAGAGAAGGCTAAAGGCGAGAAGGCTGCAAAGATGCCGAGCGGAGAGGAGGCATCTCGGGTATTCTTGAAGAGCAAGCAAGACCAGCTTGGATATTTTATCCAATCCACCACGAGGATTGAGAAGGGCTTGGCCACCACGACCAAGAACCCGAGTTGAGAAGGGCTTAGCCACCTGGCCATTTCAGGTATTCTCGATGCATTCATTGTTGATCTGCGGAGGCTCGATCTTGCATGCTTCTTTCTTCTTCGAGTGTAAAGAAGTAACGTTGCTTCCTCACATCTAGTCTCATGTCTAGCCTCTATTATATCAACAAGTGCACTAGTCTCATCTCTAGCCTCTATGCTAGCTAAAAGTGCTAGAACATCTACTAAATTGTGCTCTATCAATTTATTGATGTACTCTTCTTACCAATACCAAAAGTTGCATCCATTCTACACAATAAAATTTTAAGTTAGCACAACTAGTAAAATCCGAGAGAACAATCGAAGCTAAAGTAGCACATACCCCCACTACAAAAAAAGACACATCTGTGACATTTTGGGCCGAACGAATTTTTTTTTGTCATGCTTATGACACTTCTGTGACGATAATTGTACAAAACCCGGTATCATCATAGATGTGGTGGGCTCCTACTTCTATGACAAAAAATCATGACAGAAAATGGGCTTTTCGTCATGGGCGGGCCGGAGACGCAGCTGCATGACATTCTTTGGGCCATCCATGACGGAGAAAATTGTGGTAGAAGCGAGGGCGAGGAAAATATCGGGGGAGTTCCCGGTTTCGGTGGGTGGTCGGGGGCCGAGCGTTGCGTGTTTCTCTCGTACATACGCGCGTGTGTGCGAGGCATTGCGCTCTAACTGAACCCGAGCGAGGAGTTAGGCTCTAACTGAACCCGAGCGATTGCACTAGCTACGTTCGAACCCGACCGACCCTTCTTTGCCGTTAATCAACCCGAGTGTGATTCCTTCGCTACTGCTGCTAACTGAACCCGAGCGAGGCGTTGGGCTCTAACTGAATTCGAGCGATTGCACTAGCTACGTTACTGAACCCGATCGACCCCTTGCTGTTCACTGAACCCGAGTGTGATTCCTCGCTACTGCTGCTAACTGAAGCCGATCGATGCTGTCTCTAGATGAACAGTGAGCATTGTTGGCGGGTTTGGATGAACAGTTCCCGGTGGGGGGTTGGATGAAAAGGACCCCGTGGTAGTAGAGGCCGTTGCCGCTGGATGAAACAGGACCCCGATCGATTGAGCGGTGGATGAGCAGGACCCGTGGAGGCCTGGTTGAGCGATGGCCGGTGGAGGGCTGGATGAGCGATGGCAAGTGGAGGGTGGTTGAACAGGACCCGTGGAGAGGGCTGGTTGAATAGTAGGCTGGTGGAGGCTGCGGTGGAAGGCTGTATGAGCGAGGAGCCCGTGGATGAACGATCGTGGGTGGAGGCTGGAGGAGGTCGACGGTGGATGAAGCGATGGCCGTGGAGGCTGGAGGAGGTCGATGGTGGAGATGAACAGTATCATGTGGAGTCCCGTTTTGCGGTACGTCACACCCCTCCCGATGAACAGGACCCCCATTTTGACCGTAGCGCTCCAACATGAAAGTGCAACTATCCCTGGGTGGTTTTGGTAATTCCTAACAACATATAGCTCATTGAGCTAATGCTATTCCAAGATGAATATTTCAGGAGAGCTCAATGATTGGCATGGCATGGAGTAGAAAGTGGACCCTTCAAATGCTAAGGACAAAAGATTGGCTCAAGCTCAAAGCACAAGACTCTACATTTTCTATTTTAGTGATCCAAGATCACATTGAGTCTATAGGATAAGCCAATACTATTAAGAAGGGATGAGGTGTTTCTTAATGAGGTTCTTGCTCAAAATGCTTAGTGATATGCTCCAAAACCCTCCACTACTTTCTCATATCCACATATGTCCCAAACCAAAAAGTCCAACTCGGCCCCACCGAAATTTCATATCCGGAGCCACCGAGTTCAGTTGACATAGCCACTACTAGAAACCCTAGTCTATTCGGTCTCACCGATAGGGATCTCGGTCTCACCGATATGGGATTGTAATCTCTCTGTTTCCCTTCGTAACGTTTCGGTCAAACCGAGATGAGCGATCGGTCCCACCGAGATTGCAATGCAAACACTCTGTTTCCTTTTCGTAACATTTCGGTCCAACCGAGATGAGCGAATCTGTCCCACCGAGTTTGCCTGACCAACTCTCTGTTTGTCTATTACCAAAATCGGTCTCACCGAGTTTGTGTAATCGGTCTCACCGAGATTACGTTATGCCCTAACCCTAATGATATCGGTCCCACCGAGTTGACGTGTCAGTCCCACCGAAACACCTAACGATCACATTATGAACCAAATCGGTCTGACCGAGTTCTTTGAATCGGTCCCACTCAGTTTGTGATTTGTGTGTAATGGTTAGATTTTGTGTGGAGGCTATATATACCCTCCACCCGCTCTTCATTCGTGGAGAGAGCCATCAGAACATGCCTACACTTCCAACACATATTTTCTGAGAGAGAACCACCTACACTTGTGTTGAGGTCAAGATATTCCCTTCCAACCACATAAATCTTGATCTCTAGCCTTCCCCAAGTTGCTTTCCACTCAAATCTTCTTTCCACCAAATCCAACTCCTGTGAGAGAGAGTTGAGTGTTGGGGAGACTATCATTTGAAGCACAGGAGCAAGAAGTTCATCATCAACACACCATTTGTTACTTCTTGGAGAGTGGTGTCTCCTAGATTGGCTAAGTGTCACTTGGGAGCCTCCGTCAAGATTGTGGAGTTGAACCAAGGAGTTTGTAAGGGCAAGGAGATCGCCTACTTCGTGAAGATCTACTCTAGTGAGGCAAGTCCTTCATGGGCGACGACCATGGTGGGATAGACAAGGTTGCTTCTTCGTGTACCCTTCGTGGGTGGAGCCCTCCGTGGACTCGCGCAACCGTTACCCTTCGTGGGTTGAAGTCTCCATCAACGTGGATGTACGACAGCACCACCTATCGGAACCGCGGATAAAAAATCTCCGTGTCAACATTGCGTTTGCTCCCTCAAACTCATCCCTTTACCTTCATATGCAATTGTTTTACATTCCGCTGCTACACTCTTAGAATTGCATGTGTAGGTTGATTGCTTGACTTGTGCTAAGTTGCTAAAATCTGCCAAGAACTAAAATTGGGAAAAGGCTAGATTTTTATTTGGTCAAGTAGTCTAATCACCCCCCCTCTAGACATACTTTCAATCCAACACAACACAAGTCAGTTTCCTCCCTTGCGGTACGCCACACCCCTACCGATCAACAGGACCCCGTTTCGACCGTAGGAGGTCCATTTCCTCCGTTTTGCGGTACGCCTGACCCCTCCCGATGAACAGGATCTCATTTCGACCGTGGCCGGTCGAACACAAGGCCATTTCCTCCGTTCTGCTGTATGCCAGGCCTCGTTTCCATCGGCTATTACATCCAAGCCGGTTGGCTCCCGATGAACAGCACGCGTTCTGTTGCCTCCCGATGAACACGACGACGACGCAATTTCTCTGTTCCGACCCAGCCACAGCCATGTACACGAGCCACCGCGTGTATGCGCGAAAGTAGGCATTCGAGACCCGCCCATATATACGTACGTGGCCGTATTTACTTTCTTGGACCCTGGCCGCTGTACGTACGTATACATGCTACGTGCGCGCCTCTACTACGACACGTGCCCTTCCTTACACGGCCACGGTTCATCGCTGCAGCCTGCAGACAGACCGATCGACCAGTATGTACGTACACATTCGGGACCAGAATGACAACACTACGTACACTTTGACTGGGTGGGTCCGGACTATCAGGCACTTCCTTGCGTGCGAAGATGTTGGTGGTGGGTCCCAGCAGTCAGGGGGTGAATCATTTTTTTGCCCGTAATATGGACGCACTTCCTTGCGTGCGAAGATGTAGCTGGTGGGTCCCAGCAGTTAGGGGGAGAAAAAAAATTATTTTTCAGGGTAAAAAGGATGTAGTTGCATGCATGCTTCCATGGGCGTGGTGCGTCCCCATTGTCAGCCTCTCATGTACAGTCATCTTCCGATGACTCTCGCTTGTTATTGACCACGTTGACCACCTGCGTCGAGCGCACCATGGCCAGTGGACGACGGCGAGGCCCTAGACTGGAACGACCCGGAGATGGGGAAGACGCGGTAGTGGAGTCGCAGATGGAGAGGAGTGAGAAACTTGACTGGTTCGGGTGCGCGGCAGCTCTGCCGCCCACGGGAGACGGGAGCAAGAACAGAGGTTGAAGAAGGAGCACGGCTGTTGGATTAACATCCAATGGTCCAGCTGCCAGAATCATTTGTTGATTAAGTTGACAAAGCCCTGCGTACACGTCTGCCTAGTAGGCCCACAAGTCAGCCACCAAATCTGTCGAGGCCCAGCTGTCATCGGGAGGAATGATTTTTTCACATAACAAGGAGGCACTTCCTTCCATGCGAAGATACAGCCGGTGGGTCCCAGCTGTCAGGGGGAGGAAACAGCTTAATAAGGAAGAACTTTCCTTGCGTGTGACCATGGACCTCGTGGGTCCCAACCGTCAGGCTCTCCACGTACAGTCCTCTTTCGATGACTCTCATTTGTTGACCAGGCCGCGCTGAGTGCAGCGAGGCGGTGGACGACAGCGAGGCCCCATACTGGAACGACCCGGAGATGGGGAAGATGCGGCAGTGCAGTCCTAGACGGAGAGGAGTGGGAAACTTGACTGGTTCGGGTGCGGGGTGGGCCTACACTCGGTAGGGAATAACAGGAGGTGCGGAGTGGAGGGATGGCCTGGCCGTCGACAGGGTAGCGTTTCGCTGAGGCACGCAAAATAATGCCGCTGGATGCCGGAGGCTGGAGCAGGCGGTCCCGGTAGCGCTGGGGGAAGAAGACGAGAGATTGAAGAAGAATGCCGGCCGTTGGATGTAAATCCAATGCCTTGCTTAGGCTTCGACCTACTGGCCCACATGTCAGCCAGTCCATTTGTTTTTTTAGTCCATTTGGTGGGCTGGGTGAAACAATGATGTAGCATCTATGCAGCCCGTTTATATATATGGTAGAATTTAAAGCCCATTTGCATTTTTCTCGAAATCCATGGACTTGTGGGCTGGGTGAAAATATCATGTTGGGCTGGGACGGAGAAATGTTATAACAACATAAACACATGATTGCACGTCTATTACTGCATTGGTCGATTAAAATCGTTGCAAGATTATGTACATAATCACTAGGAGTTAACTTGCCAAGTTATATATAAACAATTATTATTATTTTGTAAGAACTTTCAATTTACAAAATAAAATATCATTTTAATTTGATGAGTTAATAGGACGTGGGGTATTATTATATTTTAGGCTAGACGTGGGACAGTTGAGTTGGTTCTAGGGAAAAGTACTGGGAGAAAACTCAGTTTACATCGAAAAAGAAAGTGGGAGAAAATTCAAATATAGGATTAATGAAAATGAAAAAAAAGGAAGTGGGAAGGTCTATAAAATGGTTGGACGAACAACAGGTTTAACGGAACCTTATGTTGTTTCTATTATATATATATATATATATATATATATATATATATATATATATATATATATATATAAATATATATATGTAATAAAATAAGATATAAATATATGTTTAGTTTTGCATTCTTATAGAAAACATAGGTTTCATTTTTGCATTCTTATAGAAAAATAGAACTGAGCTGTGCGTCGTCTTGAAAAAACAGACATAACTTGGGCTGCTGATGTTATAGACAATCTAGGTTGGGAGGCCCGGAGGCCGCTTGATACCTTTGGATCCAAAAATGTTGAAACATGTCGTGGGATGCCCATGTTAAACAACAAAACCTAGGCCATAGACCTGGTGGGCCCGGGACTGTCAGCCTCTCGACGAACAGTTATCTCCAGATTCCTCTTGTTTTGCTGACTATGTTGGGAACAACAGATAAAGTACCCATGATCATGACGTGCTTGATCATGATGCTGCGGTTGTCCGTGTACTCGTCGGTTACGGGAAGCAGACACGCCCTCATGTCCAAGATCCGCCTGTACATGTCGTAGAATGCGTATGCGTCCTTGGCCGCGTAGGTTATGTAGGCTAGATTCAGAGGTACCGCCTACGTGTTCAGGTCCTTTGGTATCCTTATCTTCTTTCATGTTGGCGTATCAGGGGTCGATGATGGTCTCGGTGAGGTCAACCACGGAGTCCATCTCCTGCCCGTTGCCGACGATCTTGTATTGCTTCTGGATGTCGACAAGCTTGTTGCACCAGATGGCCGAATCGTCGCGTTCTTCCTTCTCTCCACCGTAGCGAAGAATGCGATCGGCGTTGATTGCCAATGAAACGAGGCGGATGCTATGTAACCTCGATGGCCCTACATTAGTGGTAGATGAGAACCTCGTCTGCCGCAGATACACAGGCGGCGGCGATCCGCTGGTCCCTGTCAGGAGATGAATGGACGGGCACAAGGTCTAGTCCTGCGACCTTGTGCTTTCTCGTCCTGTAGGTACTGCTTGAACTCGGTGAGGTAGAGCTTCACCGAGTCCAGATCGTTAGTGTACATCACATTCAACTTGGTGCAACCATAGGATTGAACGGTGAACCCAAAGGGGAACTCCTTGCTGAAGTCCATATCTAGCAGGCTCACCCCTCGGATTGCCCTTGGAGTCTCTTCAAGTGAACGAGTGGGTAGGCGTGGCGGCGATTCGCTTTTCAGCTCTTGGGGAACTGGATTCAACGACAAACTGAGTGTGTACAGGCGACAGATTACTACCCCCTCGCTGCATGCCCGACAGACTTTGCACCCTCGGTGAATTCAAACGCCTCCCTTAAGACACCGACTCCAGCCACACGTCGGTTCACGAGCGGGTCTATATTGGTACTCTAATAACAAGAGTTAGTGGTCACTTTACTTTAATTTAATTAGCTTTAATAGAAATTTATACTTAAACAAGCAATGCATTGGCTCGTTCTATTAGTGCCACAGGATCAACATGCACAACAATTAGAATTATTATTCTCAAGACGCACACGATTAGCACATTTGTCGCACTTTCACACAGATAATACTACCAAGTTTGAACTGTTTGTTATGGTTGTTGTCATCTGCATCATCATGCCGTGTTTCCCAGCTTGCAAGATTCAGAAACAACAAATAAGATCCAAATAATAAGTACAACAAAGATGCCTACACATCTCATTGATTCCCAGCTTGCAAGATTCACAACCAACAAATAAGATTCAAGTAATAAGTACAACAAAGATGCCTACACATCTCATTGATTCCCAGCTTGCAAGATTCAGAACCAACCCATTAGAGCCTTTTGATAAAGTGAATATCGGGATTAAATCCATCTTGGCTAGCCGTGTCATACAACCCAAGAACTTGGCGAATGCTCTTGACAGTCACAACATCTGTAGTTGAGTATTCCTGTTTGCACAACATAGATAAGAAGAGCATGATTACTATAATAGTGGCACTCCTTGAACTCAACCTGAAGCTCCACTCGGATGAGGCCTGCCTGGAGTTCCATGATTCAATTCATGCACCTTTTTCTGCAGTTCACCTAAAATGAAGCAAAGATCGCATCATTCAGCTAGCAAGAAGTACTTGCTCTCGTGAGCTGGCAGGTTCTTCTTTAGTAGTTGCACTAAAATTGAGGAACATTAAGGTTGGCTGTCCGGCTCATGTAAGGTGCAACTATAATTTGCTTATCCTTTTGTGCAATTCCACTAAAATAAAGTGCCATTGTGGTGACAGTGACGGCTCATCTTGCAAAGGCTAATAAAATGTTGCACGAGATTACCAGTAGAATTTGACGGAGATTTTGGAAACTCCAATCACCATTTTGTGCAGTTCCACCAAAATTGAGAGATGTTGCCCACGTGACATTTTAGTTGAACTGCACAAGACACTCATTCAGAAAAAAGTGTTTTGTGCAGTTTACCAAAAGGTCACAATAGCAACAAGGTGAAATGGATATCCCTATCTGCACAAAAAGATAGAAAGTAAACAGTTGTTGGTCGATAAGAATATACAAAACATACACGAAATGAAAAGAAGCATCTTAATTATGTTCATGGAAATCACGCAAGGACAGTAGAAATTTTAAAAGTCAGCAATGCTTCATGTTACCGGAAGCATTACGATCAACAATGACATTCGTCATATATGGGATTACTTTAATGGTGGCATTGCTTGTATACGAGATACAGTAAATCAATAGCAGCTAAAGAGTTGGTTTAAGCGCATGGGACCGTGGGGACACCAGGACACTCAACAGCGTAAAGGAGCATCTTACTTATCATACTGGGGAAAACAGCAGGAGTACCATTTGTAACACGGTTTAATTGCATCATATCACTGGAGGCATTAGATTAACAATAACACTGGTTAGACATGTCCTTAAGGTAATAGTGTGATCGCTTCATTTTACATGCGCCCTTTGTTGGGGAACGTTGCAGAAAATTAAAATTTTTCCTACGGTTTCACCAAGATCCATCTATGAGTTCATCTAGCAACGAGTCATGGGAGAGTGATTACATCTACATACCTCTTGTAGATCGCGTGCGGAAGCGTTCAATGGAACGTGGATGATGGAGTCGTACTCGCCGTGATCCAAATCACCGATGACCGAGTGCCGAACGGACGGCACCTCCGCGTTCAACACACGTACGGAGCGGATGACGTCTCCTCCTTCTTGATCCAAATCACCGATGACCTTAAGTGTGTAGACCCTATGGGTTCGGGAGACATGTAGACATGACCGAGACGGCTCTCGGGCAATAACCAACAGCAGGATCTGGATACCCATGTTGGCTCCCACATGCTCCTCGACGATATCATCGGATGAACCACGATGTCGAGGATTCAATCAACCCCGTATACTATTCCCTTTGTTAGACGGTATGTTACTTGCCCGAGATTCGATCGTCGGTATCCCAATACCTCGTTCAATCTCGTTGCCGGCAAGTCACTTTGAGCTCATTATGATGATGCACTACCGAGTGGGCCCAGTGATACCTCTCCGTCATACGGAGTGACAAATCCCGGTCTCGATCCGTGTCAACCCAACAGACACTTTCGGAGATACCATGAGTGCACCTTTATAGTCACCCGATTCACGTTGTGACGTTTGGTACACCCAAAGCACTCCCTACGATATCCGGGAGTTACACGATCTCATGGTCTAAGGAAGAGATACTTGACATTGGAAAAGCTCTAGCAAAACGAACTACACGATCTTGTGCTATGCTTAGGATTGGGTCTTGTCCATCACATCATTCTCCTAATATGTGATCCCATCATCAACGACATCCAATGTCCATAGTCAGGAAACCATGACTATCTGTTGATCAACGAGCTAGTCAACTAGAGGCTCACTAGGGAAATATTGTGGTCTATGTATTCACACGTGTATTACGATTTCCGGATAATACAATTATAGCATGAATAAAAGACAATTATCACGAACAAGGAAATATAATAATAATCCTTTTATTATTGCCTCTAGGGCATATTTCCAACAGTCTCCCACTTGCACTAGAGTCAATAATCTAGTTACATTGTGATGAATCGAACACCCATAGAGTTCTGGTGCTGATCATGTTTTGCTCGCGGAAGAGGTTTAGTCACCGGATCTGCAACATTCAGATCCGTATGCACTTTGCAAATTTCTATGTCCCCATCTTGAACATTTTCACGAGTGGAGTGGAAGCGGCGCTTGATGTGCTGGTCTTCTTGTGAAACACAGGCTCCTTGGCAAGTGCAATAGCTCCAGTGTTGTCATAGAAGAGCTTGATTGGCTCCAACGCATTGGGTATGACTCCTAGGTCGGTGATGAACTCCTTCACCCAAATTGCTTCATGCGCTGCCTCCGAGGCTGCCATGTACTCCGCTTCACATGTGGATCCCACCACGACGCTTCGCTTTGCAAATGCACTCAGCCATCGCCTCCACCATTCAACATATACACGTATCCGGTTTGTGACTTTGAGTCATCCGGATCTGTGTCGAAGCTAGCGTCGGCGCAACCTTTTTACGAACACGCAGCTCTTCGTCACCTCCATAAAGCAGAAACATGTCCTTTGTCCTTTTCGGTACTTAAGGATATTCTTGACCCGGTATCCGGTGTTCCTTGCCGGGATTACTTTGGTACCTTCCTACCAAACTTACGGCAAGGTTCACATCAGTGCAGTACACGACATGGCATACATAATAGATCCTATGGCTGAGGCATAGGGGATGACACTCATCTGTTCTTTATCTTTTGCCGTGGTCGAGCATTGAGCCGAGCTCAATTTCATACCTTGCAAAACAGGCAAGAACCCTTTCTTGGACTGATCCATTTTGAACTTCTTCAAAATCTTATCAAGGTATGTGCTTTGTGAAAGACCTATGAGGCGTCTCGATCTATCCCTATAGATTTTGATGCCTAATATGTAAGAAGCTTCTCCAAGGTCCTTCATTGAAAAACTCTTATTCAAGTAGGCCTTAATGCTGTCCAAAAGTTCTATATCATTTCCCATCAAAAGTATGTCATCTACATATAATATGAGAAATGCTACAGAGCTCCCACTCACTTTCTTGTAAACGCAGGCTTCTCCATAAGTCTGCATAAACCCAAATGCTTTGATCATCTCATCAAAGCGAATGTTTCCAACTCCGAGATGCTTGCACCAGCCCATAAATGGATCATTTGGAGCTTGCACACCTTGTTAGCATTCTTAGGATCGACACAACCTTCCGGCTGCATCATATACAGCTCTTCCTTAAGATAACCGTTAAGGAATGCCGTTTTGACGTCCATCTGCCATATCTCATAATCATAGTATGCGGCAATTGCTAACATGATTCGGACGGACTTAAGCTTTGCCACGGGAGACAAAGTCTCATCGTAGTCAATCCCTTGAACTTGCCGATAACCCTTAGCGACAAGTCGAGCTTTATAGATGGTAACATTACCATCCGCGTTCGTCTTCTTCTTAAATATCCATTTGTTTTCTATCGCTCGCCGATCATCGGGCAAGTCTGTCAAAGTCCATACTTTGTTTTCATACATGGATCCTATCTCGGATTGCATGGCTTCAAGCCATTTGTCGGAATCTGGGCCCGCCATCGCTTCTTCATAGTTCGAAGGTTCACCGTTGTCTAACAACATGATTTCCAAGACAGGGTTCTTGCCGTACCACTGCAGTGCGGAGCGTGTCCCTAGTGGACCCTCTGAAGTTCGGTAACAACTTGATCCGAACACGGATCATCATCATTAATTTCCTCTCCGGTCGGTGTAGGCACCACAGGGAACATTTTCTGAGCTGCACTACTTTCCGGTTCAAGAGGTAGTACTTCATCGAGTTCTACTTTCCTCCCACTTACTCCTTTCAAGAGAAACTCTTTTTCCGAAAGGATCCGTTCTTGGCAACAAAGATCTTGCCTTCGGATCTAAGGTAGAAGGTATACCCAATGGTTTCCTTAGGGTATCCTATGAAGACGCATTTTCCGACTTGGGTTCGAGCTTTTCAGGTTGAAGTTTCTTGACATAAGCATCGCATCCCCAAACTTTTAGAAAGCGACAGCTTAGGTTTCTTCTCAAACCTTAATTCATACGGTGTCGTCTCAACGGATTTAGGCGGTGCCCTATTTAAAGTGAATGTAGCTGTCTCTAGAGCGTATCCCCAAAATGATAGCGGTAAATCGGTAAGAGACATCATAGATCGCACCATATCCAATAGAGTGCGATTACGACGTTCGGACACACCGTTCTGTTGAGGTGTTCGGTAGCGTGAGTTGTGAAACGATTCCACATTTCCTTAAGTGTGTACCAAATTCGTGACTTAAATATTCTCCTCCACGATCTGATCGCAAGAATTTTATCTTTTGTCACGTTGATTCTCTACTTCATTCTGAAATTCCTTGAACTTTTCAAAGGTCTCAGACTTGTGTTTCATCAAGTAGACATACCCATATCTACTCAAGTCATCGGTGAGAGTGAGAACATAACGATATCCTCCATGAGCCTCAACGCTCATTGGACCACTTTTACATCGGTATGTATGATTTCCAATAAGTTGGTTGCTCGCTCCATTGTTCCGGAGAAGCGAGTCTTGGTCATCTTGCCCATGAGGCATGGTTCGCATGTGTCAAATGATTCATAATCGAGAGACTCTAAAGTCCATCGACATGGAGCTTCTTCATGTGCTTGACACCTATGTGACCAAAGGCGGCGATTGCCACAAGTATGTGGGACTATCGTTATCAACTTTACATCTTTTGGTATTCACACTATGAATATGTGTAACATTACGTTCGAGATTCATTAAGAATAAACCATTGACCATCGGAGCATGACCGTAAAACATTTCTCTCATATAAATAGAATAACCATTATTCTCGGATTTAAATGAGTAGCCATCTCGTATTAAGCGAGATCCCGATACAATGTTCATGCTCAAACTTGGCACTAAATAACAATTATTGAGGTTTAAAACTAATCCCGTAGGTAAATGTAGAGGTAGCGTGCGGCGGCGATCACATCGACCTTGGAACCATTCCCGACGCCGCATCGTCACCTCGCCCTTCGCCATGGGTCTTCGTTTGATACGCGGCTCCTGCTGTGAGTTACATATATGAGCAGCGGCACGGTATCAAATACCCGTGGAGTTACTACGATCTTGGTAAGGTACACATCAATTACATGTATATCAAATATACCTTTAGTGTTGTCGGCCTTCTTGTTCGCTAAGTATTTGGGGCAGTTCCGCTTCCGATGACCCTTCCCTTTGCAATAAAAGCACTCGATCTCGTGCTTGGGTCCATTCTTTGACTTCTTCCCTAAGAATCGGCTTACAACGTGGCAACATCCTTGCCGTCCTTCTTGAAGTTCTTCTTACCCTTGCCCTTCTTGAACTTAGTGGTTTTATTGACCATCAACACTTTATGTCCCTTCTTGATTTCTACCTCTGCTAACTTCAGCATTGAAAATACTTGAGAATAGTTTTCACCATCCCTGCATATTGTAGTTCATCACAAAGCTCTTGTAGCTCGGTGGGAAGCGATCAAGGATTCTGTCAATGACCGCCTCGTCCAGGAGGTTGATGTCCAATGGAGACGGCCGGTTGTGCAACCCGGACATTTTGAGTATGTGCTCACTTGTGAACTATTTTCCTCCATCTTACAAGCTGTAGAACTTGTCGGAGACTTCATATCTCGACCGGGCATGAGCTTGGAAAACTAGTTTCAGCTCCTCGAACATCTCATATGCTCCATGTTGCTCAAAAGCGCTTTTGGAGCCCGGTTCCTAAGCTGTAAAGCATGCCGCACCGAGCGAGGGAGTAATCATCGGACGAGACTGCCAAGCGTTCATAACGTCTTGGTTCTGCAGGATGGGTGCATCACCTAGCGGTGCTTCTAGGACATATTGTTTCTTGGCAGCTATGAGGATAATCCTCGGGTTAGGACCAGTCCGAATAGTTGCTGCCATCGTCTTTCAGCTTGGTTTTCTCTAGGAATGCGTTGAAGTTCATGGTGACATGAGCGTTGGCCATTTGGTCTACAAGACATTTTGCAAAGATTTTAGACTATTTTTCATGATAATAAAGTTCATCTAATCAAATTATTTAATGAACTCCCACTCAGATTTGACATCCCTCTAGTCATCTAAGTGTTACATGATCCGAGTCGACTAGGCCGTGTCCGATCATCACGTGAAGACGGACTAGTCATCGTCGGTGAACATCTCCATGTTGATCGTATCTTCCATGCGACTCATGTTCGACCTTTCGGTCTCTCATGTTCCGGAGGCCATGTCCGTACATGCATGCTAGGCTCGTCAAGTTAACCTAAGTGTATTGCATGTGTAAAATTGTCTTACACCTGTTGTATGTGAATGTAAGGATCTATCACACCCGATCATCACGTGGTGCTTGAAGCAGCGAACTTTAGCAACGGTGCCGCAGTTAGGGAGAACACTTTCTTGAAATTGTTATGAGGGATCATCTTATTTACTACCGTCGTTCTAAGTAAACAAGATGCATAAACATAATAAACATCACATGCAATTATATAGTAGTGACATGATATGGCCAATATCATATAGCTCCTTTGATCTCCATCTTGAGGGCTCCATGATCATCCTGTCACCGCATGACACCATGATCTCCATCATCATGATCTCCATCATCGTGTCTTCATGAAGTTGTCACGCCAACGACTACTTCTACTTCTATGGCTAACGCGTTTTAGCAATAAAGTAAAGTAATTTACATGGCGTTCTTCAATGACACGCATGTCATACAAAAATAAAGACAACTCCTATGGCTCCTGCCGGTTGTCATACTCATCGACATGCAAGTCGTGATTCCTATTACAAGAACATGATCTCATACATCACATATATCATTCATCATTCATCACAACTTTGGCCATATCATATCACAAAACACTTCTTGCAAAAACAAGTTAGACGTCCTCTAATTGTTGTTGCAAGTTTTCTGTCTGCAATAGGGTTCTAGCAAGAACGTTTTCTTACCTACGTGAAAGCCACAACGTGATTTGTCAACTTCTATTTACCCTTCATAAGGACCCTTTTCATCGAATCCGCTCCAACTAAAGTGGGAGAGGCAGACACCCGCTAGCCACCTTATGCAACTAGTGCATGTCAGTCGGTGGAATCTGTCTCACGTAAGCGTGCGTGTAAGGTCGGTCCGGGCGCTTCATCCCACAATACCGCTGAAGCAAGATAAGACTAGTAGCGGCAAGAAAGTTGACAACATCTACGCCCACAACAATTTGTGTTCTACTCATGCAATAGAGAACTACGCATAGACCTAGCTCATGATGCCCTTTGTTGGGGAACGTTGCGAGAAAATTAAAATTTTTCCTACGGTTTCACCAAGATCCATCTACGAGTTCATCTAGCAACGAGTCATGGGAGAGTGATTACATCTACATACCTCTTGTAGATCGCGTGCGGAAGCGTTCAATGGAACGTGGATGACCAAGTGCCGAACGGACGGCACCTCCGCGTTCAACACACGTACGGAGCGGATGACATCTCCTCCTTCTTGATCCAAATCACCGATGACCTTAAGTGTGTAGACCCTACGGGTTCGGGAGACATGTAGACATGACCGAGACGGCTCTCGGGCAATAACCAACAGCGGGATCTAGATACCCATGTTGGCTCCCACATGCTCCTCGATGATATCATCGGATGAACCACGATGTCAAGGATTCAATCAACCCCGTATACTATTCCCTTTGTCAGACGGTATGTTACTTGCCCGAGATTCGATCGTCGGTATCCCAATACCTCGTTCAATCTCGTTGCCGGCAAGTCACTTTACTGCAGACCGTAATGCATGATCCCGTGACCAAACACTTGGTCACTTTGAGCTCATTATGATGATGCACTACCGAGTGGGCCCGATGATACCTCTCCGTCATACACGGAGTGACAAATCGATCTCGATCTGTGTCAACCCAATGTACACTTTCGGAGATACCGTAGTGCACCTTTATAGTCACCCGATTACGTTGTGACGCTTGGTACACCCAAAGCACTCCTACGGTATCCGGAGTTACACGATCTCATGGTCTAAGGAAGAGATACTTGACATTGGAAAAGCTCTAGCAAAACGAACTACACGATCTTGTGCTATGCTTAGGATTGGGTCTTGTCCATCACATCATTCTCCTAATGATTTGATCCCGTCATCAACGACATCCAATGTCCATAGTTAGGAAACCATGACTATCTGTTGATCAACGAGCTAGTCAACTAGAGGCTCACTAGGGACATATTGTGGTCTATGTATTCACACGTGTATTACGATATCCGGATAATACAATTATAGCATGAATAAAAGAAAATTATCACGAACAAGGAAATATAATAATAATCCTTTTATTATGGCCTCTAGGGCATATTTCCAACACCCTTACATTAACAACAGCAAAAGGTTGGTATAAGGACATGCGACAGTGGACACATCAGCACAGTGTACCTACAAGGAGGCATAAAGTGGTGATGCCGAGTTTGTTCATGCTATGTGAGGGCAGCAAATCTAATCCTGGAGACCTTTTACTATGTGAGGGCAGCAAATCTGATCCTGGAGACCTTTTACTAAGTGAGGGCAAAAATCTAATCACAGAGACCTTTTTACTATGTGAGGGCAGCAAATCTAATCCTGGAGACCTTTTACTATGTGAGGGAAGCAATTCTAATCCTGGAGACCTTTTACTATGTGAGAGCAACAAATCTAATCTTGGACATACTCTGTTGACTTGTCCACCAGCCGCCACTTTCTATCCTTTTTTCAACCAATAATAGATATGTTCCTTATCCAGTTTGTACCGTGTTTTCCCATTATTTCCTTTTCAACCAAGAGACCGGTTGGGTATCCGGTCTCTACTACTTTCACCATATTATTTCCTCTTTGAATCAAGTCCTAGATTCATGCTACAACTTTCCCCGCTTTCTTCGTTGTTTGAACCAAGTCCTAGATTCGAATGCATGAAGTAGTTTTACCTCTAATAATACTAAAAATTTAGGTGGCTTTGGAAGAGCTGATGGGAGAAGAAAAAAATGCACATGCTGACACGTGGGGAGGCTGAGGCGATGAAACAAGGCCGCTTCGAAGAACTTATACCGAGGGTCGTTGGGATATCGTGGCGGCAGTCGGATCTGCACACAATATGGCAGGAGGAAGAAGGGTTGGAGGACCTCCAGTCTGGCCCATGTCGGGAGAAAGAGCGACAGGCGGAACCCGGGCCCCTCCGGTAGCTGTGGGTTTCCTCCCTCGCCGGTGATGATCACGTGAACGATGCACCTAGTCCTCGACACACACCAGCCGAAGGGATCCGGCCGGATCTGTGACCAGCGGTGAGCAGAGAGAAAATATCACTACCGCTGTCTTGTTTAGATCTGGAGAGGATGAGAGAATGAAGAGAGCAACCCTAGTAAAGAAAGCGCTCAGGCCCCTGCGTACATATATAGTGGAGTGATTATCTTTTCTCTCCACAACAAGCGTTTCAATTTGTGTACGTGGCATTAAAGAAAAGAAACTCTGTATTTAAGGTGACTAACTGTACGACTCCTACTTACTACTACTCTATACCCCTATATAGTGTGTGAATAACTTTGAAAGTTGGTCGTTGGATGAAGCCAATCCGACCGTACAAAGATGGCAAATCCGAGCACTACTGGCCGTTGGATATCATCTACATTCCACCAAATTCTGCCAAGTGTAGAATCTAGAAGACTCCATGGTTGAATTTAAGCATAATGCACAAACCTCAAAACACAAGCACTTCTCCTTTGTTCTAGAATCTTCCATATCTTAATTGCCCATACTTTTTTTTCAAAATGAATTGTAACTATTTGTTTTTTTACTTTATATATGCTTTACAATGCACAATTCCATGAATCTTAAAATAGATTTTTTATAAAACTAATTGATTTTGAACTAGATGAACTATAAGAATTAAACGAACATCTACATCATGCATATATGACTCAAAGCTTACATGCTATAGTGTGCTATTTATTCATAATTTGGTTACCAAATCTCATGCGTGTAATGCACGTGTACCTTACTAGTAGTAGTAGTATTGTTCACTTGTGATCCTCGACCCTCCATTCATTGAACAACCCCACGGGTGAATAAACATACAGTACTACTCCCTCTGTCTTAAAATTCTTGTCTTAGATTTGTCTAGATACAGATGTATCTAATACTAAAATGTAACTTGATACATCCGTATTTACATAAATCTAAGACAAGAATTTTGGGACGGAGGGAGTAGTATTTATATACAACGAACAAGCTTGAAATATTTTCGCGTAGTTAAAAGTTGAGGGCGGGGCTTTTTTGCGTAGGCGGTTTGACAGAGAGGCGAGGAGGGTGAGGGAGTAGCGGATTCAACTTACTTATTCTTTGGAAAGGTCGGCTGTGCGATTTGATTTGATGCGTTCATCACTGGAAAGACTTGTGATATGACTACTCACTATATTCATGAATTCTTGGCGGTGCGACCGGGGTGATGCCCCTTCCGTTCCGCACTCTAATCTGTGCATGACACGTCGACCCGGATGATGGCTCTCCCACATGTCGGCGAAGCACGTGATGAAGAAGGAGCAATGCGGTATATACTAGTAGTACTACTACTCACGTCGGAGGAGTGCGAACCATGGTAGCCCAATGAACCAGCAGTAGAAAACAATGTGCTGATATGGCCATAAGAAACAATGTGCTACGGTCCCATTCTGACAACAGCGTCTGTGCTATAGCTAGCTCTTCTCCCTCATTTCTCTCTTCTAATTCTAAATTCAGCCGACGCCCGGTGGGCGGGGTGGGGATTCGATGGTCGGTTTGCTCAACTACGGCTGAGGGAGTCCTGGACTAAGGGGTCCTCGGGCGTCCGGCCTGTTAGCCATGGGCCGGATTGATGGGTTGTGAAGATACGAAGACCGAAGGCTGCACCCGTGTCCGGATGGGACTCTCGTTGGCGTGGAAGGCAAGCTTGGCGACCAAATATGTAGATTCCATTCCTTGTAACCGACCCCGTGTAACCCTAGATCCTCCTTGTGCTTATATAAACCGGAGGACTTAGTCCGGAGAGGGATATATTCATTACTGTAGTCATACAGGCTAGACTTTTAGGGTTTAGCCATTACGATCTCGTGGTAGATCAACTCTTGTAATACTCATATTCATCAAGATCAATCAACCGAGGAAGTAGGGCATTACCTCCATAGAGAGGGCGAACACAGGTAAACATTGTGTCCCCGTCTCCTATTACCATCGATCCTAGACGCATGCAGTTCGGGACCCCCTACCGAGATCCGTCGGTTTTGAAACCGACATTGGTGCTTCCATTGAGAGTTCCATCTGCGTGCCGTTAAGAGGTTCGATGGCCTTCAATCATCCACAACGATGCTGTCCAGAAGTCTTCCTCCCGGGCAGATTTTCATATTCGGCGGCCGCCTTGCGGGCAACTTCAGCAGCCATCTGGAACAGATCGACAGCTACGCCCCTGGCCATCAGGTCAAATTCGGGAGCTTGAACTACGTCGCGGACGTCCGTGGAGACTTGATCTCCGTTGGACTCGAGACCGCAGCGATCGCTCCTGGTCACCCCGATGAACATGACCTAAATCTCATCGCCGGACGCATCTAGGAGATCGCCTCAGAATCGCCTCGGCCTTAGATCCGGAGCATATTGCGCCATCCAAGGATAGGAGGCTCAACCCCACCGCGGAGGCCACAGATTCCATGGCGCTGGAGCCAAACATAGACCTAAAGTCACACGACGTCTTTGTCACCGGAACTCCAGACTCGTCTCTGGTCATAAATTCTGAGCCATGTGCATCCGCGGATGCCGAACTTGATCGCTTATCAATCTTTGAGTTTAGCGCCGCAGACATCTTCCAACACTCGCCCTTCGGCGATGTGCTAAACTCATTAAAGAATATGTCCCCGGCGGGGGACTCACAGCCGAATTATGTCCGGTTTGATTTGGAGGCTGATGATGGGGGAGAATTCAGTTTCCCACCCGCTACCCACTTCATAGCCACTGTCGAAGACTTAACCGACGTGCTTGATTACAGCTTCGACGACATCAACGGTATGGATGATGATGCCGACGAGGAGCAGGGCCAAAACCCGCCACTTACCGGACGTTGGACGCCACTTCCTCATATGACGTATGCATGGTGGATACACCTAAAGACACTAACAACGATGACAAGGAGGATCCAGTTAAGGACAAACCTCCTGAGACACAACCCCGGCGTCAGCGGCGCCGGTCCAAGTCACGTCGTACAAAACATAACAACACCGGCACTGGAGAAAATAATACTCCGGACGAAGCCGAAGACAATGAAGACCTGGCCGGACAATTTCGAGCAGGATGAACGGGAGGACAGGTACGTTAGCCCACGATGAACAGGCCATACATGAAGACTCGGAGGATAGTAATTATCTTACGCTCTCCGAGGAAGAGGAGAGCCTCGACAACGAAGAATTCATCGTGCTCGAAGAACCTCTCGAGCAGGAGCGCTTTAAGCGGCTGGCTAATAGCCACCGCAAGGAGCTTGAAAAAGAAGTACCGCAGCTTCAAGTCGACCAAGATCTGCTCATTGATAGATGGACCGCGATCACGGTCGCCAAGAATATGGCCTCAACAGCCCAGCCAAAAATTACCCGAAGCGCAAATTGTTACCTCAGTTCGATGATGAGGCGCTGGAGCCCGTACCATCTTCGCACAACATAGCCGACCAACCGCCACGCGGTCAGGATAAAGCGGCAACTCAAGCCGAACACCAGATCGCCCCACCTCACCGTACAGGCAATAATAAAACAGCTCGGGGATATACATACGACCGTCAATGGGACTTGGATAGTAGAGCACGACACACAAGATCGATCTATGGGTCGCGAGGACGTGCATCGACACGCAACGACGGCTACCTATTCGGACGTGACAAACCTAGCCACGCCTGGCTGAAAATCGCAAATGACTCCGCCAATGCGTACGTGAGTGTGGCCCAGTATAGAGGCGCCGCACACCCTCTCTGCTTCACAAATGAAGTAATGGATCATGAGTTCCCAGACGGGTTTAAACCCATGAACATAGAATCATACGACAGAACAACGGATCCTGCGGTATGGATCGAGGACTTCCTCCTCCATATCCACATGGCCCGCGGAGATGACCTTCATGCCATCAAATACCTACCACTAAAACTCAAAGGACCAGCTCGGTCTTGGTTAAGCGATCTGCCGCAAAATTCTATTGGCAGCTGGGAAGATTTGGAAGACGCCTTTCGCGACAACTTCCAAGGAACATATGTCCGGCCACCGGATGACGATGACTAACCACATTGTCCAGCAGCCCGTAGAGTCAGCCAGGAAGCTTTGGACTAGGTTCTTAGTTCAAAAGAACCAAATCGTCGACTGTCCGGACGCGGAAGCCCTTGCGGCCTTCAAACACAGTGTCCGGGATGAATGGCTTGCCCGCCACCTCGGCCAAGAAAGACCTAAATCCATGACAGCCCTTACCGCTCTAATGACCTGCTTTTGCACGGGAGAAGACAGCTGGCTCGCTCATCGAAGCAACAGCACCTGCGACCCGGGCACTTCCGAAATCCGAGACGGCAATGGCAAGCCACGACACAACAAACACAAAAGTCGCAATGATAATGAAAGATCACGTGACACAGCGGTTAACGCTGGATTCAACAGTCCCCAATCCGGTCAACGGAAAAAGCCATTCAAGGCGAACAGAGACGGACCATCCAATCTAGACAAGATATTGGATCGACCATGCCAGATTCACGGCCACCCTGATAAACCAGCTAATCATACCAACAAAAGTTGTTGGGTCTTCAAGCAGGCCGGTAAGCTCAACGCCGAACACAAGGGAGGAGGATGCCCGGCGATAGGGACAACGAAGAGATCCACCAACCAAATACCGGGGGTCAGAAGCAATTCCCCCCTGAAGCAAAAACAGTAAACATGGTATACGTGACACACTCCCTCCATACAGGAGGTCATATCACGGCTACCTCAGCCGAACTACACAGCGGCCTTATCATGCCGCATACCACGTCGGCCATCATGCCGCCGGTCTCCATTCAACATGACCGATCAATGTCCATATTGGACTAGCAATTCGGTTTCCGCCGTCCGCCTAATGTGCCTTCGAAGTTGGTACCACACATACATAATTATGCCCTTGAAATACCGTGGGCACTGGCGGAAGCACAATATGGGTGTGTCTGCACCCCCCTACTTTTCTAACTGCAATTTTTTTCCTTTTTATTATCCCCTCCATAGGTAGCTCAAGGGCCGGTCACCCCGAGGACTCTACCAGAGTTCGGGTTCGTACAATCATCCAAGGGTTATTCCTGTCAAGGAATCCCTTCACCAAGGACAGGCGGCGCAGACGTGCGACAGGAGGTCCAAAATAACTTTTTGTAGTCCGAGCTCTCTATTCCGAGCCTGTAAAGTGCCTTTTTCCCCAGCCTTCGACCCCGGGCATGTCAAATAGCCAGGGTTGCGGCTTTTTTATCTATATAATAATTGGATTATCAGTCAGCTCCCAAAGACACGTAACGATTGTCCAGATCAACTTTTTTCCTAATCGGCCGAATTTTTGCTCATGCGGTTGTTTTACACACATTCGGCATAACTCGCCAGGGCCTTCGGTATGGGAACAAATGAGTTGCCGGCAAGTCCGAACAGCTTTCTAGCGTACTTCGGCGTCGCGAGTTTGGCCTTATATGCATCAGCTCCGAATCATATATTGGTTCAATAGTTGGGTTGCCCGGCTCCTGTGCTTGCTACCCTACGTTCCGCTCCATCGGCTAGGGTAGTAAAGGGAGAACTACTGCGATTGTGCTTCTAGTTCATTAGGTCGAGCACCTCAGTAGAGAAAGCCGGAAACTGACTATCATGATGCGGCGAGAGCTGGTCAACCACTTGACGACTTATTGGAATCTTTAGCGATTCTCTCTGTGTTATACGAAGGATCTTTTTCAGATCATCTGTACAACGCATCGTACTAAAAGTAAGCCGCGTACATACCAGGGGCTATATCATAGACCCACCATAAAACTCCTATGGCTAAGTGAAAGTGTTAATGCCCTATAGTCCGATTGCACAGTTCACAAGCATTGTCACCGTCGTCTCCAACGTATCTATAATTTTGATTGCTCCATGCTATATTATCTACTGCTTTGGATAATATTGGGCTTTATTTTCCACTTTTATATTATTTTTGGGACTAACCTATTAACCGAAGGCCCAGCCCTGAATTGATGTTTTTGCCTATTTGAGTTTCAAGAAAGCGGAATATCAAACGGAGTCCAAACGGAATGAAACCTTCAGAACGTGATTTTCTCACCGAATGTGATCCAGAGACTTGGACCCTAAGTCAAGGAATCTTGAGGAGGGCACGAGGTAGGGGGGCGCCTACCCCTGTGGCGCGCCCTCCACCCTCGTGGGCCCCATGTTGCTCCACCGACGTACTTCTTCCTCCTATATATACCCACGCATTCTCAAATGATCGACATCTTGAGCCAAAACCTAATTCCACCGCCGCAACCTTCTCGCATCTACCGAGATCTCATCTTGGGGCCTGTTCCGGAGCTCCGCCGGAGTGGGCATCCACCACGGAGGGCTTCTACATCATCACCATAGCCCCTCCGATGAAGTGTGAGTAGTTTACCTCAGACCTTCGGGTCCATAGTTAGTAGCTAGATGGCTTCTCCTCTCTTTTTGGATCTCAATACAATGTTCTCACCCTCTCTTGTGGAGATCTATTCTATGTAATCTTCTTTTTGCGGTGTGTTTGTTCAGACCGACGAATTGTGGGTTTATGATCAAGATTATCTATGAGCAATATTTGAATCTTCTCTGAATTCTTTTATGTATGATTGCTTATCTTTGCAAGTCTCTTCGAATTATCAGTTTAGTTTGGCCTACTAGATTGGTTTTTCTTGCAATGGGAGAAGTGCTTAGCTTTGGGTTCAATCTTGCGGTGTCCTTTCCCAGTGACAGTAGGGGCAGCAAGGCACGTATTGTATTGTTGCCATCGAGGATAACAAGATGGGGTTTTTTATCATATTGCATGAATTTATCCCTCTACATCATGTCATCTTGTTTAAGGCGTTACTCTGTTTTCTCAAACTTAATACTCTAGATGCATGCTGGATAGCGGTCGATGAGTGGAGTAATAGTAGTAGATGCAGGCAGGAGTCGGTCTACTTGTCTCGGACGTGATGCCTATATACATGATCATACCTAGATATTCTCATAACTATGCTCAATTCCGTCAATTGCTCAACACTTATTCGCTCACCCACCGTAAAATACTTATGCTCTTGAGAGAAGCCACTAGTGAAACCTATGGCACCCGGGTCTATCTCTATCATATTAATCTTCCATTACTTTATTTATTGCCTTTGCTTTTACTTTTCTTTTATGTTACTTTGCATCTTTATCATAAAAAAATACCAAAAATATTATCTATCATCTCTATCAAATCTCACTCTCGTAAGTGACCATGAAGGGATTGACAACCCCTAATCGCGTTGGTTGCAAGGAGTTATTTGCTTTGTGTAGGTACGAGGGACTCGCGCGTAGCCTCCTACTGGATTGATACCTTGGTTCTCAAAAACTGAGGGAAATACTTACGCTATTGTGCTCTTCAAGGAAATACAATGCAGTGCTCTAGAGGTAGCAACAAGAATTTCTGGGCGCCGTTCTTGCCGTGAGTTCTCTGTAAAAGTCAACATACCAAGTACCCATCACAATCCCTTATCTCTCGCATTACATTATTTGCCATTTGCCTCTCGTTGTCCTCTCCCCCACTTCACCCTTGCCGTTTTATTCGCCCTCTCTTTTCCGTTCGCCTCTTTTTCGCTTGCTTGTCGTTATAGCTAGTCCTCTATCTTCTCCGTTGTCTCCCGAGAATGAAGTTCTGAAATTTAAGCAAAGGGAGGGAGAAAATCTAAAAGACGCTTGGTATAGAATTTGCAATGCTCAAAATAGATCTACCAGAAGCAATCTACTTGAGTTCTTCTCCGCAATTTTATGTAGGTGCTAATCCTTGGTATAGATATATCCTTATACCATTACCGGAGGGAATTTCTTGGGCAGCCATGTCTTTGATTCTTATAATGCTATGATAGATTTGTTTGGCTCTCCCCCTCTTTTGGTTAATGGAACTATATTAACTTTGGAGCATGTAATGCAAAGGCTTGAAATTACTGAAAATAAGGTTGCCACCGTAGAGTTAATCGAAAATTTGGATAAAAAGATCCACACCCGAATCTCTCAATATGGGTCTAAAGTACGAGTCACTTTGAAAAATATTAAAGAGAATGAACCTATAGTTAATGAGAAAATAAATCAGGATTCCACTAGGATCGATACACTAGAAGATATCATTACCAACTTGGGAACCACTTTTTCTTCCGTAAAGAATACTCCAAGTCCTCCCACTAAAACTGCCAAGCTTATGTATGTTCCTAAAAATAAGGGTGAATCCTCTAGTAAGGAAACCGCGAATCTTAAATCTATAAGTATTCATCCCAATCTTTTTGCTATCATTAAGGAACCATTTGCTACAAATGAATTTTTCGATTTTGTGCCTAAAAGTTTGATGATTACTAAAAATAAAGAAATTCCTAAGGATGATAGATGCCTCATTGAATAATTGCCTACCAAAGATGGCAATACCTAGATCTATCCTTGCTTTTATGCCTAGATAGGGGCGTTAAACGATAGCGCTTGTTGGGAGGCAACCCAATTTTATTTTTAGTTTTTTGTTTTGTTTCTGTTTCGGAATAAATCTTAGATCTAGCCTCTGGTTAGATGTGTTTTTATGTTTTAATTAGTGTTTGTGCCAAGTTAAACCTATAGGATCTTCTTGGATGATAGTTATTTGATCTTGCTGTAATTTCCAGAAACTTTTGGTTCACGAAAACAATTGTTAAAAATCACCAGAACGTGATAAAATACTGATTCCAATTGCTGCTGATCAATAAACAAATTTCCCAGGTCTTCCTATTTTGGCTGAATTTTTGGAGTTAGAGAAGTTTGCGTTAGTTACAGATTACTACAGACTGTTCTGTGTTTGACAGATTCTGTTTTTCGTGTGTTGTTTGCTTATTTTGATGAATCTATGGCTAGTAAAATAGTTTATAAACCATAGAGAAGTTGGAATACAGTAGGTTTAACATCAATATAAATAAAGAATGAGTTCATTACAGTACCTTGAAGTGGTCTTTTGTTTTCTTTCGCTAACGGAGCTCACGAGATTTCTGTTGAGTTTTGTGTTGTGAAGTTTTTGAGTTTTGGGTGAAATCTTTTGATGGATTATGGAACAAGGAGCGGCAAGAGCCAAAGCTTGGGGATGCCCATGGCACCCCCAAGATAATCTAAGGACACCAAAAAGTCGAAGCTTGGGGATGCCCCGGAAGGCATCCCCTCTTTCGTGTACTTCCATCGGTAACTTTTCTTGGAGCTATATTTTTATTCACCACATGATACGTGTTTTGCTTGGAGCGTATTGTATGATTTGAGTCTTTTTTTAGTTTACCACATTCTTCCTTTCTGTACACACCTTTTTGAGAGAGCCATACATGATGTGGAAATTATTAGAATACTCTTTGTGCTTCACTTATATCTTTTGAGTTATATAATTTTGCTCTAGTACTTCACTTATATCTTTTAGAGCACGGTGGTGGAATTGTTTTAAAGAAACTATTGATCTCTCATGATTCACTTAGATTATTTTGTGAGTCTTAAATATCATGGTAATTTGCTTAAATAATCCTAATATGCTAGGTATACGAAAATAGTAAAAACTTTCTTTTGAGTGTGTTGAATGCTAAGAGAAGTTTGATGCTTGATGATTGTTTTGAGATATGGAGGTAATAATATTGAAGTCGTGCTAGTTGAGTAGTTGTGAATTTGAGAGATGCTTGTGTTGGAGTTTGCAAGTCCCGTAGCATGCACGTATGGTAAACATTATGTAACAAATTTGAAACATGAGGTGTTCTTTGATTGTCCTCCTTATGAGTGGCGGTCGGGGAACGACGATGGACTTTTCCTACCAATCTATCCCCTAGGAGCATGCGCGTAGTGCTTTGGTTTTTGATGGGTTGTAGATTTTTGCAATAAGTACGTGAGTTCTTATTGACTATTGTTGAGTCCATGGATTATAATGACTCTCACCCTTCCATCATTGCTAGCCTCTTCGGGTACTGCATTGCCCTTTCTCACATTGAGAGTTGGTGCAAACTTCACTGGTGCATCCAAACCCCGTGATATGATACGCCTTTTCACACATAAACCTCCTTATATCTTCCTCAAAAGAGCCACCATACCTACCTATTATGGCATTTCCATAGCCATTCCGAGATATATTGCCATGCAACTTTCCACCATTCCGTTTATCATGACACATTCATTATAGTCATATTGCTAGCATGATCATGTAGTTGACATAGTATTTGTGGCAAAGCCACCGTTCATAATTCTTTCATACATGTCACTCTTGGTTCATTGCATATCCCGGTACACCGCCGGAGGCATTCATATAGAGTCATACTTTGCTCTAGTATCGAGTTATAATCATTGAGTTGTAAATAAATAGAAGTGTGATGAGCATTGTCCCAAAAAAAAGAGAAAGGCCAAAAAAAAAGAAGGCAAAAAAAAGAAATAAAAAGGCAATGCTACTATCCTTTTTTTCCATACTTGTGCTTCAAAGTAGCACCATGTTCTTCATATAGAGAGTCTCTTGAGTTATCATTTTCATATACTAGTGGGAATTTTTCATTATCGAACTTGGCTTGTATATTCCAACAATGGGCCTCCTCAAGTGCCCTAGGTCTTCGTGAGCAAGCAAGTTGGATGCACACCCACTTAGTTTTCTTTTTGTTGAGCTTTCATACATTTATAGCTCTAGTGCATCCGTTGCATGGCAATCCCTACTCCTTGCATTAACATCAATCGATGGGCATCTCCATAGCTCATTGATTAGCCTCGTTGATGTGAGACTTTCTCCTTTTTGTCTTCTCCACATAACCCCATCATCATATTCTATTCCACCCATAGTGCTATGTCCATGGCTCGCTCATATATTGCGTGAAAGTTTATAGGTTTGAGATTACTAAAGTATGAAACAATTGTTTGGCTTGTCATCGGGGTTGTGCATGATGAGAGCATTCTTGTGTGACGAAAATGGAGCATGATTAAACTATATGATTTTGTAGGGATGAACTTTATTTGGCCATGTTATTTTGAGAAGACATAATTGCTTAGTTAGTATGCTTGAAGTATTATTATTTTTATGTCAATATGAACTTTTGTCTTGAATCTTTCGGATCTGAATATTCATACCAGAATTAAGAAGAATTACATTGAAAATATGCCAAGTAGCACTCGCATCAAAATTCTCGTTTTATCATTTACCTACTCGAGGGCGGCGGTGAATTAAGCTTAGATGCCTCGATACGTCTCCAACGTATCTATAATTTTTGATTGCTCCATGCTATATTATCTACTATTTTGGACAATATTGGGCTTTATTTTCCACTTTTATATTATTTTTGGGACTAACCTATTAACCGGAGGCCCAGCCTGCATTGCTTGTTTTTGCCTATTCGAGTTTCAAGAAAGCGGAATATCAAACGGAGTCCAAAGCAGAATGAAACCTTCGGGAACGTGATTTTCTCACCGAACGTGATCCAGAGACTTGGACCCTAAGTCAAGGAAGCTTCGAGGAGGGCACGAGGTAGGAGGCGTGCCTACCCCTGTATGCGCGCCCTCCACCCTCGTGGGCCCCACGTTGCTCCACCGACGTATTTCTTCCTCCTATATATACCCCACGCACTCCCAAACGATCGGGGACACGCTTGCCAAAAACCTAATTCCACCGCTGCAACCTTCTCACTCCACGAGATCCCATCTTGGGGCCTGTTAGGAGTTCACGAGGAGGGCATCCACCACGGAGTGCTTCTACATCATCACCATAGCCCCTCCGATGAAGTGTGAGTAGTTTACCTCAGACCTTGGGTCCATAGTTAGTAGCTAGATGGCTTCTTCTCTCTTTTTGGATCTCAATACAATGTTCTCCCCCTCTCTTGTGGAGATCTATTTGATGTAATCTTCTTTTTGTGTTGTGTTTGTTGAGACCGATGAATTGTAGGTTTATGATCAAGATTATCTATGAGCAATATTTGAATCTTCTCTGAATTCTTTTATGTATGATTGGTTATCTTTGCAAGTCTCTTCGAATCATCAGTTTGGTTTGGCCTACTAGATTGGTTTTTCTTGCAATGGGAGAAGTGCTTATCTTTGGGTTCAATCTTGCGGTGTCCTTTCCCCAAAGGATGAGGGGCAGCAAGTCACGTATTGTATTGTTGCCATCGAGGATAACAAGATGGGGTTTTTATCATATTGCATGATTTATCCCTCTACATCATGTCATCTTGCTTACATGCTACTCTGTTTTATTAAACTTAATACTCTAGATGCATCTTTGGATAGCTACGGTCGATGAGTGGAGTAATAGTAGTAGATGCGGCGAGAGTCGGTCTACTTGTCTCGGACATGATGCCTATATACATGATCATACCTAGATATTCTCATAACTATGCTAATTCTGTTAATTGCTCAACAATAATTCGTTCACCCAACGTAAAATACCCCCGGGTCTATCTCTATCATATTAATCTTCCATTACTTTATTTATTGCCTTTGCTTTTACTTTTCTTTTATTTTACTTTGCATCTTTATCATAAAAATACCAAAAATATTATCTATCATCTCTATCAGATCTCACTCTAAGTAAGTGACCGTGAAGGGATTGACAACCCCTAATCGCATTGGTTGCGAGGAGTTATTTGCTTTGTGTAGGTACGAGGGACTCGCGCGTAGCCTCCTACTGGATTGATACCTTGGTTCTCAAAAACTGAGGGAAATAGTTACGCTACTGGGCTGCATCACCTTTCCTCTTCAAGGAAATCCAACACAGTGCTCAAGAGGTAGCAAGAAGAATTTCTGGCGCCGTTGGGTCAAGAGTGATCAAGTGCTTTTCCGAACACCCCCGTACTTCCTACGAGGGGGCTGAAGCCGACGACTGGAAAACTTTCAGATTATATAAAAATGGTCTATTGTGAGGAACAAAAAGCTTTCGAGCAAAACATAAAAATAAATTAAATATAAAATTGTCTTTTACAATTTCCTTACACCTTAATCGAATACTATATCTTTTGAGCATTGACCCTCTATCAAGCAGGCAGCCTCTAAGACGTCTTCAAAATAATGCTCCGGTGCGTGATGGTCCTTGCCCTTGGGTGGACTCTTCGCTTCAACATCGATGGCCTTCATCATCCCCCAGTATGTCTTGACACGGGCAAAGGCCATCCGTGCACCCTCAATGCACGCCGACCGCCTCACAGCGTCGATACGTGGCGCCGCATCAACAAGCCGCTACACCAAGTCGGAGTAGCTATTCGGAACAGGCACAGTTGGCCATAGCCGGATTATGACGTTCTTCATGGCAGCGCCGGATATCCTATGAAGCACGGCCCATTGGGACATCTGTTCATTCAGCAACAGAGGGCGCTTTGACGAGCCAAATTGTGACCAGAAAAGCTTCTCTGTTGCATACCCCTCTCGCGCATGGTAAAACTGCGCCGCATCGGAAGAACTCTTCGGCAAGTCTAAAAAGTCGTTCGGAGAACTCCATACTTGGTTAAGTTGAGCATAGTTCGGATCGCCGAACTTAGCCTGCAGCAAAAAGGGCCTACCGGCCGCAATCTCCCCAGCTTGCCGGATCTCCTCGGGCTGCTCTGGATTCAGACCACACTTATTTCGCCTCTCGTAAGGCCTTGTCAAGTTCAGCCATTTTGGCTTCATTCTCCTTCTCAAGAAATTCACAATGACGGTAGCATTTTTTTCGGTTCGAGCGCCATCGTGGATATCTTCTCCTCGCCTTGGCGCCAAGCAGCTTGTTCGGCCTTTAACTCAGACGATGCCTTTTCGGTAGCCGTATTACTAAACCGGGCCTACTCCTTGGCCCGGGCCAGCTCCGCCCAAAGAGTCTCAACGACGGCAACACCATCTGCAGCCATGCATATCCAAGTATATAACTTTCAGCGTCATGCTTATATTACAAAAATATATGGGAAATGACTGCTCCGAATACATACCTTGCGACTCATCAAGACGCATATTGATTAACCCAATGTCATCACCTGCCACATCAAGCTTCCGCTGCAGTTCGGCAATATCCGTAGTCCAGAAAGTAGCCAGGGGGAAGCAGCCTGTGTTCCAGTTAATTAGATTAGTCCTTGAGTATTTCTTCTTGATCCTCCGTTTGCCTCACATGGGAAGCCAACCCGAGTCTCAGGGGCTACTACCTATACACAGGTGCATCTTTGCAAATAAAATATAGTTGAAAATATTACATCACAAACCTTGAAGCCTCTTAGCAGGCTCATGAAGGCTTCATTCAATCCGCTCTTCAGCAGACGTAATCTTCACAACCACCGTACCCATCAAGGTATGCTATTCGGCGAGACAGATGCTTGTCGCAAAGATATCCCTCAATATATCCGGGCGCCGCCAAAGTCTCCGGAAGCTTATTTAGAGAGGAGCACGACCATCATTTGAAGGAACCTGTTCACCCGTCTCCAATATCATCGTTGGCTGAAAACCGGACAGTCCGGGGCTTTCATTATTGGCCCCTGAATCCCGGACGACCGGAGGTCCACATTCGGGTACTGCCTCTTTCATCCCCTGCAACGCTTGTTGATCAAGAAAAACACTCCGAGATGACACTTCGGAGTCATCCGCCATATGGGGCGAGGAGGTCGGGGGAGGCGTCTCGCTTTCCATCTGTCGGTGTACAAAAGTAGGGGCTCTGCTTTTGACCCCTTTACTTGTCCACGGGCAGTCAGAGCCTCCCGCAACGACCACGCATAGACATGGCAGGAAAGAGGAGCTGGAGAGGAGCCAAAGCCATGAAGACAAATGAAGCAGCAACAAGGACCAAGGCCACAAGGATCGGATGGGCGAAGCAGGTTTTCCCGGCAAGGACCCTTGCTAGGACAGCCTCAGCCGCCCCGGCAAGACCCTTGCCGGGGCAGCCGCCCGCGCCAGCCGAGCAAGCCACCCTTGAGCCCACCAATGCTCAGACAAATGCGTTGGGACAAGGCTCGGGAGGCACCTCCGTGGTGGCATGCAGATCTTTTAATGAAGACATAGGATGCTCAAGATCAAATAAGGATAAGAAGGCAACCATCCTCACCGAAGGAACCCACAAGACCCCAAGAAGACCCTTGCTGGGAGGCCAGCAGCATGCAAGCAAGACCCTTGCCGGGCCACCCACGACAAGGCCCTCGCCAAAGCGCACCAGCCGGGCCACTTTGCCGAACCCGCACCAGATAAGTCTTCGCCGCCGTTCGCATGCGGCTGCCGACCCAACCAGCCGGGCAGGCACCTGCGTGGCTACATGCAATCCTTCGTGAAGACTCCACCACCGCGCCACCTCAGTTGCCTGCCTACCTACATGGCACCGCATGCATCGTTGGCTAGGGTGCGTGTCGAAGCAAGGAGGAGCGGCGACGGATGGGTCGGGCCTCGCCCCCGTCCCCAATAAAGCGAAGGGACACCTAAGCCTTGCATTAAAGGCGTCTTGTCCTGTAATACTAGCAATAGACTCGCAACACTATACCCTTTCCGCCTCCTGCTTGCCACTGTGGTGACCCCTTTCCCAATAAAAGGAGGCCCGAGGCGACCAGGGAAAGGGGTCAGCTCTTTGGAAGCTCGCAGTACCTAGAGCTAGTTCGAGAGCTCAAGAACACTAAATACATCCACCAAAGCAGGATTAGGGCTTTACGCATCGTCGCGGCCCGAACCTGGTTAAAATCCCTTTGTGTTGTCTGTTGGTCCCGCTCTTCACACGATCCCCGCGCCCCGCAACCGTAGAAGGGATCCCAGTGATCCCATAGGTGTCATTTCCCGCCGACATCTTTGGCGCGCCAGGTAGGGGGCGCTGTTGTGAGAATCTGGTGTAGCAGTTGACCTAACTGTTCTTCATCGCCATGGCTCCTAAGAAGAAGGCGACCACGGCGATCGGTTCATCCGGAACCGGGTTGGTACCGGGGCGGACCTGCAGCGGGCCAGTCGCGGAGAGGACCCGTGGCGCTGATGAATATCCACATCACCACGATGGTCCGGACTGGCGGCGGCGTCGTTTCAAGCGCGCCGGCGGCGAGCCTCCGGTCGCGGGCTCCGGAGACGGTGTCGGACCCCAGCAGTGCAGCGCTGGGCCCTTCGAAGTGCCGCCGCCGTCCCGCCAGCGGCACGCAGCGATCTCAAAACGCCAACACCGGTGCCCATGGCGCGCTTCCTCTCAGGTTAGGCGTGATGAGCGGTGTCACCTCTGGCTGGTGACCACTGCGCCGCCCCTAGGAAGAGTCCCGTCGTCCGTCACATGAAGGAGAGGGCCAGCATGCACGCGAGGTGCTGCTGGAGGTGGCAAGCGGCTGCGGAGTCAGCGACGCTGCTCCTCCTAACGTGGTTAGGAGTCGGTGGCGCATCGCGGTCCACCCAGCTTTCGCCGCCACCCACGCCAGCGGAAGCCCTAGCGCGCGCAGCTGCTCCTCGACTTTCCTCCCGCCGCGGAGAAGCTCGACGAATGGAGGGCCACCGTCCAGAGCCTCGTCGGCATCGCCAACGATGACAGGCTGCGGCCGGCGGAACCCGTCGGCCATCGCTCCGCCGGGCTGCCACCTGCTAGCGGAGGCCATGCCGGAGGCGACGCGGCCACGGTGTACTCCCCACATCCATCTCGACCGCCCCGGGCGTCAGCCCGTCGCGGCGACGCTCATGATGATATCTCCATCGCGTCGTCCGACCCGCGGACCAACCGCGATCAGCGCCAAGTACTTCGGGAGATGGCTCACGAGGATGCTCGAACTACGATCGAGCGCCGACGTGACGCGCGCCACCAGTCGGGCAGGCGGGCAGGGCCCGCTACGGACCACCCAGCGCCGGGAGGCTATGGTGGCCTACCTTACGAGGTGGGTTGTCCGACCTTCACCCGTGAGCTGCGGCAGTTCCAGTGGCCCTCCCACCGTACGTTCAAACCCGACGTTGGTGAGAAGTACAACGGCAAGACTCACTCGTCAGAGTTCCTCAGCATCTACACCATCCAGAAGCAAGCTGCTGGGGCACACGACGATAAGGTGCTAGCCAATAACATCCCGTTGGCACTCAGGCCCAAGGATAAGTCATGGTAGATGCACTTGCCGGTGGATTCCATCTCTTCTTAGGCGGATCTGCGCCATGAGTTTGTTGGCGCCTTTTACCGGAGGTCACCAAGCTCATGGCCAAAGCGAAAGTGATTTACACATCATCCCCGGAAGGAAGGAGAAAACCTGCAAGTACATCCAAAGGTTCAGCCGGGTGCAGTACAACATCCCCGATGTTCATCCCGCCGCTGTGATCAGTGCGTTCCATCAGAACATGCGCAATCGCAAGATGCGTGAAGAGCTGGCGATGAACAAGGTTAAGGATGTGGCCGAGCTCTATGTTCTGGCCGATCGGTGCGCTCGTGCCGAGGAAGGAAGGAAGTACCCCGGCGAAGATGCCGGTGCTAAAACGACTCCACCGCCATACCGCCACCCCAAAGAAAGAAAGGCCGACGCCCGTAATAGGAAGCGCAAGGGCAAGGTCGTGCTTGCCGTTGAGGGATCCGGCGACACCGTACCACCAAGAAGACCAAGCGGCGACCCGGCAAGGAGGTTGCGGGTGTGACGCTGCCGGGCCTTGGCGATTGCCGACAAGCCGGAGAGGCTCCGACAAGCGATACCGCAAGATCCACCGCACCAAGGGCCACGATCTCTCCAAAACTGCCGCGTGTAGAGCTGCTCACGAGAGGTAGAAAAGCCGAGTATGAGCGGCGGGACAAGGAGAAAGGCTCCAGACGGTGCCGAAGGATCCGGCAAGAAACGCGGGCGGCCAAGAAGGCCGCCAGCGGCAAGGAGAGACAGCAAGAGAGGCGCCCGGGGCCGCGACAAGAAGCAGGAAGACGATGATCATGACGAGGACGATGAGTCCGGCGACCACGAGTTTCAGAAATCCACAGAGGCCATGTGTGTCGATGGCGGCGCCTCGCTACACACATCCCACCACCAACTCAAGCGGTGGTAGCGTGAGATCACAGCGGTGGAGCCATCGTTTGACGCATGGAAGCCGCTGAAATGGTTCCGAAGACGCCCATCATCTTCGACACTGAGGACCACCCTGACCGCACCACTACGGTCGGGTGCTTGCCATTGTTGGTTTCACCAACAATCCGCAACCTCAAGGTGACAAAGATGTTGGTCGACGGCGGGGCCAGCCTGAACTTGATCTCGCCCGTTGTGGTTAGAAGGCTGTAGATCCCTGATGGAGACCTCGAGGAAACGGGTATGTTCCAAGGGGTTAACCCGGGGAGGAGCCAGCCAAAGGGAAAGATCACGCTGCCCGTGACATTCGGAGGCGAGCTGAACCACAGGACGGAGAGGATTGTTTTGATGTAGCCAAGATCCCCTTGCCTTTACAACGGATCCTCGGCCGCTTCGGCATCGCCAAGTTCATGGCGGCTTCACACCACGCCTACAACATGTCAAGATGCCGGGCCGATGAACATCATCACCGTCCCCTCCGACAAGAAAGATGCGTTGATCTGCGCTGACCAACTCTACCGGGAAGCGATTGCGGCATTTGCCGCTAAGGTACCTGCTCTCGCCGACGGAAGTTTCGGGGGGAATAAGACCGGCGAGACTCCTAGCACCCACTCCGGCAAGCGCACCTCTTCGGGGTGTTGCGCTCCCGTTGAGGACGTGCGAGAGAGCTCCACGGCAAGAGCAAGAAGTCGAGCCACGCCACCAGAGACCAAGAAGGTGCCCGTCAAGGAGGACGGCACGGGTTTTTGACCATAAGCTCCACCCAGACGGCAAATAGGAAAGCGAGCTCATACCGCCTTCCTCGGGCGAATGTCGATGTGTTTGCATGGGAAGCCTCCGACATCCCGGTGTTCCTGTGGAGGTGATTGAGCACCACCTTGATGTCTGTCCTCATGCGCGCCCGTCAAGCGAAGGTCGTGGAAGCAAGCTCGGAGAGGCAGGAGTTCATCACGGAGGAAATCAGAAAGCTAGAGGCGGCGGGCTTGGTGAGAGGAGTACTCCATCCAACGTGGTTGGCCAATCCGGTAGAGGTGCGCAAGGCAAGTGGGAAATGGAGGCTGTGTATTGATTACACAGACATCAATAAGGCCTGCCCAAAGGATCCTTTCCCGTTGCCGCCGCATTGACCAGATTGTTGACTCCACGGCTGGGTGTGAGCTCTTATCATTCCCGGACGCCTACTCGAGATACCACCAGATCTTCATGACAAAGTAAGACGAGGAAAAGACAACATTCATCACCCCATGTGGTATGTATTGCTTTTTACGGATGCCTTTCGGGTTGAAGAGTGCTGGCTCGACCTTTGCAAGAGCAGTCCAAATTGGTTTTGAGCCCCAGCTACATAGAAATATGGAAGCTTATATCGATGACATAGTGGTGAAAACCAAGGATAAAGCAACGCTCGTGCAAGATCAGGAGGAAACATTTGGGAACCTAAGCAAGATCAACCTCAAATTGAACCCTGAGAAGTGTGTCTTCGGCGTCCCATCCGGCAAGCTTCTCGGGTTCTTTGTGTCCCAGCGCGGGATTGAAGCAAACCCAGATAAGATCAAGGCTATCGAGCAGATTGAGGCACCCAAACGGATCAAGGACGTGCGTCGGCTCACTAGCTGCGTTGCTGCCATGAGCCGGTTCATCTCCAAGTCCGCGGAGCGTGCCCTTCCTTTTTTCAAGATCTTGAGGAAAGCAGGGCCGATGGAGTGGACCCCAGACCGAGACAAAGGCTGCAAGATTTGAAGAAATACCTCTCTACCCTACCCGGTCTTGGTTGCTCCCAAACCACAAGAACCGTTGCTGCTTTACCTAGCTGCAACGAATAAGGTGGTTAGCGCCGCACTAGTGGCGCAGAGAGAAGGTGATGAGGAGACCGCAGCAGTGGCAGAGTCGACGGTTGGCGGGCTGTAACTCCACCGGCAGTGGCTCAGCCCGCAAGACCGAGTCCCCGCAAGGCTCGCCCCCCAGAAGATCTGGGCGCTGCGGCCAGGACCCACGTGACCAGGTGAAGAAGCGCGAAGAAGAAAATGGTGCAGCACCCGGTTTACTTCATCGGCTCCCTTTTGCGAGGGGGCTAGGTCGAGGTACTCAGCTGTGCAAAAGCTGCTCTTCGGCCTCCTCATGGCTTCGAGGAAGCTGCGCCATTACTTCCAAGCGCATGAGATCACGGTGGTCACCCGCCTCCCATTGCAACAGATATTGCATAACCCAGATGCAACCGGGAGGATCGTGGAAGGGGCCCTGGAGCTGTCAAGCTTTGGTGTAAAGTTTGAAAGTACCTCGACGATTCAGAGCAAAGTCTTGGCGGAGTTTGTTGCAGAATGGACCTCGGCGCCCATTTAAGAGGTACAAGAGACCACTCTCCCGGCAAGGGAAACGAAGTCGCAATCGATCATGTACTTTGATGGTGCCTTCTTCGCGCAAGGCGCCCAAAGATCGTGTGCTGCTTGTCGCACCCACTGGAGAGCACCTAAAGTACGTCATCCAGATGCACTTCCCCCGGGAGATGTCAACCAACAGCACCGCCGAGTACGAGGGTTTGCTTGCCTGTCTCAGGATCGTGGCGGACCTCGAAGTTAAAAAGCGCATCGTCAGGGGCGATTCACAGCTCGTCGTCAGGCAGATCAACAAAGACTATCAAAGCCCGTTGATGGAAGCTTACGTAGATGAGGTGAGGAAATTGGAGGAGCGCTTTGACGGTATACAAGCGGAGCATGTCCCTCGGGCGGAGAATGACATCGCCGATTACCTGTCAAAGCGCGCTGCCCTCAAGCTACCTGTGGAACTAGGTACTTTTGTGCTTCAGTAAACTCAGCCATCCGTTGAGCCATCGACAAGCGGCAGAACAAGCGGAGGAAGCTAGGCCCGGCAAGTACTTCCCCACCGAAGCTCCCGGAGCCGCGGCGAAGATATTGCTGCGGATGCCGACCACGCCATGGGGCAACCGACTCCGCGGGACCTCGTGTCATGACCAGCGAGGCGACCGCTCCGTGGCGGAAGAGATGCCTTTGGTCCTTGTCGCCGAGCCGCAGGATCCGGCATGGGCACAAAGACACCGCCCAATTCCTTCAAAGGAGAGCTTCACGAGGAGCGGGAAGAGGCGGAAAAGAGTAGCCCGCCGGTCCGCTTGTCATTTAGTTCGTTGATAACGAACTGCATGCGAGGAGAAGACCGAATGGGGTGAAATTGAAGTGCATCTCCCGGGAGGAAGGACTAAAGCTGTTGGCAGAGATACATGGAGGCATATGTGGCTCCCACATAGGGTCGAGGGCCCTTGCCGGCAAGGCTTTCCGGCAAGGTTTCTTCTGGCCCACCGCCCTCCAGGATGCGACGGCACTAGTAACCAAGTGTGAAGTGTGCCAGTTCCATTCGAAGAAGCTCCATCAACCAGCTCAAGCCCTTCAAACTATCCCTCTCTCCTGGCCCTTCTCGATGCAGGGGCTCGACATATTGGGCCCTTTCCCCCGTCTTTGTCGGGGCTTTGAGTACTTGTACGTCGCATAATCGGCAAGTTCACAAAGTGGCCAGAGGTGGAAGCAGTGAGGAAGGTGACAGCGCAGTCAGCCATCAAGTTCTTCAAGGGACTAGTGTGCCGTTTTGGGGTGCCCAACAGGATCATCACCGACAATAGCATGCAGTTCACAAGCCATGCCTTCATGCAATATATTGAGGATCTCGGCAGCAAGGTCTGTTCTGCTTCCGTGGCACATCCACAGAGCAACAGCCAAGCAGAGAGAGCAAATGCTGAGGTCTTTCGAGGCTTAAGAACAAAGACCTTTGACAGGCTGCGCAAGAGTGGAAGGCGCTGGATTGATGAGTTGCTGGCGGTTCTTTGGTCGATCAGAACGATGCCAAATCGAGCCACCGGCCAGACACCCTTTGCCCTGGTTTACGGGCGAAGCGATTCTCCCCACGGAAATCATATACGGGTCAGCTCGAGTGCTCGCTTATGATGAGCTTGAGCAAGAACGATTGCGGCAAGATGACGCGACACTCCTTGAGGAAGATCGTCTCCGGGCGGCTGTGAGGGCAGCACGCTACCAGCAAGCCTTGCGCCGCTACCATAGCCGCAAGGTTCATACCCGGAGCTTTGTGGAAGGCGACCTTGTTCTTCGCACGCGTTCACCGGGCCAACAATTCCAACAAGTTGACACCGAAGTGGGAAGGCCCTTATCGGGTAACACGAGTCACCAGGCCCGGCGCAGTCTGGCTGGAGACCAAAGATGCTGTTCCAGTGAGCAACTCCTGGAACATCGAGCATCTCTGCAAGTTTTATCCATAAATGCCGCTTTGCTTGCCAGTCCTCCCGGACAAGCTACCCTTTTGTACAAGCCTTGCTGCAAGGCATAGTAACCTTTGTACAAAGCCGTGCACGAGACCACGAGCATAAACAAGCAATGGCCAAGCGCCCTAAGTTATAGCATGCATGCTAGGTTGGTCTCGTCCTTGGTTAGTGTTGATAGTGCTTAGCAGCGGCTAACCCCTAGCTTAGAGGTCGAGTGCGCGTCTCTCTGTTCTTCTCTGTCTTCTTTGGTTCGCAGGGCACATAAGTATTCTTGCCGAGCTGTTTTGGAAGAAAGGGAACAGACTGGCGCCCGGGCCCTGGCAAGCCAGAGTTGCCGGGGGCTGTAAGAACAAGGATCCCTCCGCGGCAAGCCAAGATCGCCGAGGGCTGCAGATCCAGATAAGTCCTTTATCCTCTATCATGCATTTCGTTATGGACTGGGATCATTGAAACCCCGTTCTATCTCTGAGCTACCGTGCTCCCCCTTTTTGGCACCCAAGGATTATCCCCGGGGTCTAGATTTGAGTAAATGGCAGACAAAGAGAGGGAGCGAGAGAGTCTAAACCCACCTCATCCCTGCCTCCGCCAAGAGTGTGAGAAAGGTCGAGCGAAGTGGGGAAAGCAGCAAGGCCTGTTCTTAGAGGCGAGAAAATGTTAGTCTTAAGGATAACGAGGATTCATTCCTTGTCGTGGGTTCCACCCTGTGAATGAAAATCGGAAAACATCCCTTTTTCATTAAAAACATCCTGCATGTGCACAGTTCATACGAAATGAAAAACATGAGCAATGGGATTACAAGCCTTAAATTCTACTAAGGCCCGAAGGCTTACAAACTAAAAAGAGATAAGGTGCCCGTAATCCCTTTCTTGTCCCTCTCCTCGGGAAAAGGAACAAGAAAAGCAGGAGGGCAAAAGGGGCGCCTAAGCGAGCTACGGGTGGCAGAAGACACCAAGAGAACATCTTGGTGGCCATCCAAGGGCTGGATGGTGATGGCGGCGCCGGAGGCAGAGCTCGAAGACGAGGCGGTAGGGACGTCAAGACGCTGCACGAAGGCGTGGGGTGCCTGCGTACTCGACTTGACGGCCTTGCCACCCGCCCTCTTCCTCTTCATAGCCTCCCAATGCCATCCGCCCAAGGAGACGACCCCGAGAAGTTCAAGGAGCCGGGCGACCACGGATGATGGGGTCACCGGTGCCGCTGGAGCGGGCGCCCGGCGCCTAGTCGGACCCGATCATCCCGCCCTTTCTTGGCCTCATTGTCGCTGCCGTTGTCCTCCTCGTCACTCTCGCTCGAGGAGGAATCTTCATCATCAGAAGAGCTCTCCACCAGCACCTCACGCGGGTCCCAAAGTGCCCGAAGATTTTGACGGAGAGAAGGCCGCCCTCCATTAGTTTGAAATGGAGAGCGAGCCCATCCGTCAAGCTGTGGAAGCGAGCGAAGGTCTTCCACCCTCGGTGAAGATACATGATGTGAGGGGCGGGGAACTCGATGTCGACCCATGTGCCGCTGTTCCCACAACCCCTCATGTGCAACCGCAGCGCTTGCGGCGGATCCAGCTCCATCTCCCGCGCAAATGGAGTCGGAAGGCGAAGGCGACGGCGCGGTGGATGGCGCAGCCTGACGAAGAATTCGCAAGGGTTGTCCCCAGCGTGGCCCTCCATTGGAGGAAGGACTGCTGAAGGGGGCGAGGCAGAGCTGCCGCCCCGTCCTCCTCTCCCTCGGGCACCACGGCGGCCTCGACCTCGTCCCCTCCCCCTTCCTCTAATGGCCGGCTCCGCCGCTACGAGCTCTTGGGGAGGAGTTATGTGCTGTCGGGCCGAGACCCTCGCCGCCACCGATGAAGCAACGCCGCGCCCCCTCGCCATGACAAAAGAAGAAAGGAAGCAGGGATGGAGAGAGGAAGATGGCGAAAGGTTGAGAGGCGCCGTCCCTCCCGCTCCCCTCCTTATAAAGGGGCGGAGGCAAGGCGAGGCCGCCCCCTCTCGGCCAATCCGGCATCTTGAAGTGATAGCGAGCGGGGCCGTCGACCGCCCTCCCCGCTCCATTGAAGGCGCATGGGAATCGACCCGCACGCCGCGACTACCCACGACCCCTGCGCTTGTCATTCGCTCTGCATGCAGCGAACATGGCGCAAGGGGCGGGCGCAATGGGACGCGTGGAGTGACAGTTCCCGAGCGAGGGCAGTAAATGGGAGGGGGCCCCGTGGTCTCAAAGAGACGCGCAAGCTGCCTCTTTACTATCCACCATGAGGTGACGCCTGCATGCCCACGTCATGCGGCTAAGACGATCCCCGTCACGCCGCGCTGCTCAACGCTGGTCGTGGGAAGCGTATGACGGGCGGAGCGATGGCCTCGGTAAAAATCCACCCCAACTGCCACAAGCACTATTCTAGGCACTGCCCAACAGCGTCTTTGCGCTTATGTGTGGCCCGAACTGGCTCTGACCGATTAATACAAAAGTAGGGGCTCTGCTTTTGACCGCTTTACTTGTGCACGGGCAGTCAGAGCCTCCCGCCACGGCCACGCATAGACATGGCAGGAAAGAGGAGCTGGAGAGGAGCCAAAGCCATGAAGATAAATGAAGCAGCAACAAGGACCAAGGCCACAAGGATCGGATGGGCGAATCAGGTTTTCCCGGCAAGGACCCTTGCTAGGATAGCCTCAGCCGCCCTGGCAAGACCCTTGCCAGGGCACCCGCCCGCGCCAGCCGAGCGAGCCACCCTTGAGCCCACCAATGCTCACACAAATGCATTAGGACAGGGCTCGGGAGGCACCTCCGTGGTGGCATGCAGATCTTTGTGAAGACATAGGATGCTCAAGATCAAATAAGGATAAGAAGGTAACCATCCTCACCGAAGGAACCCACAAGACCCCCGGCAAGACCCTTGCCGGGCAGGCTAGCGCGCCACGGCAAGACCCTTGCCGGGCCACCCGGCAAGACCCTTCTTGGGCCACCCAAAGGCCTCGCCTAAAGCGCATGGCCTTTGAAGGCCACCTTTGCCAGAACCCTGCGAGATAAGTCTTCGCCTTGCTCACATGCGCGGCCGCCTGACCCATTAACCAATGCCCAGGCGAGGCACACGTAATGGCTGCATGCAATCCTTCGTGAAGACTCCACCACCGCGCCACCTCAGCTGCCTGCCTGCCTACATGGCACCGCATGCATCGCTGGCCAGGGCGCGTGTCGAAGCAAGGAGGAGCGGCGACAGATGGGTCGGGCCTCGCCCCCGTCCCCAATAAAGCGAAGGGACACCTAAGCCTCGCATTAAAGGCGTCTTGTCCTGTAATACTAGCGATAGACTCGCAACACTGTACCCTTTCCACCTCCTGCTTGCCACTGTGGCGACCCCTTTCCCTATAAAAGGAGGCCCGAGGCGACCAGGGTAAGGGGTCGGCTCTTTGGAACCTCGCAGCACCTAGAGCTAGTTCGAGAGCTCAAGAACACTAAATACATCCACCAAAGCAGGATTAGGGTTTTACGCATCCTCGCGGCCCGAACCTGGGTAAAATCCCTTTGTGTTGTCTGCTGGTCCCGCTCTTCTCATGATCCCCGCGCCCCGCAACCGTAGAAGGGATCCTAGTGATCCCATAGGTGTCGTTTCCCACCGACACCATCATCTCTGGGAGGAGATCTCACGAAGAAGAGGATTGCCCAGAAAAACTCTGTGCCGAACTGTAAAAATACACAGGCACGTTACATGTCTCTTAGGTAACAAGAAAGGAGCGGGATGCTATCAAAGCACCCCGGATTCACGTACAATGTGGTTGAGGGCTTGTCCTCATGACGGAGCCGTTCAACGGCCTTGCCTTCCAATCCCGAGCCGCTCGACGGTGGCATCTTGCCCCTCTTAGGAGACCGCCCCTCCCAACCTTCGGAGGCGGCCCTTTTCCTCCTGAATGGAGAAGGGATACTTGCTTCTCTTTCGCCTTTGTCTTTAGGCGAGGAAATGTCGATTTCTCGGACTCGATTATCTACTTTACCTCGGGAACAAAAGGTCATCCCGGGTCTTCTTACTCTCGCCTTGCCCTCCCCACGGTGCACGGTACGGCGCCGGTGCCAGCATCCTTGTTAACAAGGGGGCCGCTGAGTCTTCGGGAAGAGGGGCCGGACACCTGATCTGTTCCGCTTTATTTATCCAGCCCTGGAAAAAGATGGTTTGCTTAGTGTATTACCACAGGATATCTTATTATGACGTGTTCGGCAGACGAGTACTTACCGTGGTATCTGGATGGTTACAATTTAGGCCGGTATCTTTGGAGGTCTCTGGCCATTGTTTTCATTTCCCGAAAAATAATTTCCACATTCCTTCGTGCGTAGTGCCGAAGAAGTGCTGAAGAGTCCGTGGCCCTTCTGTATTAAACTCCCACATGCGGACAGGCCGTCGCTGGCACAGCAGGGTCCGGGGGACAAGCATTACCTGAATAATGTTGACAAGATCAATATCCTTCTCAATAAGGCTTCGGATGTGACTCTGCAGAGTTCGCATCATCAACTGGTCCCCAGTCCAACCCCTTGTTAATCCATGATGCAAGCTGAATTGGGGGGCTGGATCGGAACGCAGGCGCAGCTGCCCACTTAGAGCCACGGGTCTCGGTGATATAGAACCACTCCTGCTGCCATAAGTCGGAAGATTCATGAAGGATCCTTTTAGCCAAACAATGACGGTAAGCTTGCTCACTGAGGCTCCACCGCACTCCTCCTGCTCCCCCTCCATCACTTGCGGCTTCACATTGAATGTCTTGAGCCACAAGATGAAGTGCGGAGGAGTTAGGAGGAAGGCTTTGCATGTGACGATAAACGACGAGATGAGAAGAATAGAGTTCGGGGCGAGATCATGAAAATCTAGTCCATAATAGAACATGAGCCCCCGGATGAAGGGATTAAGGGCAAACCCTAATCCTCGGAGGAAGTGGGAAACAAACACGACCCGCTCGCCGGATCTGGGGGTGGGGATAACCTGCACTTCCGTGGTAAGCCGATGGAGGATTTCTGCGGTCAGATATCTTGCTGCCCGAAGCTTCGTGGTATCCTCCTCTGTGATAGTAGAAGCCACCCACCGGCCTCGACGGCTGGATCTGGACATGACTGAGGCTGGCAATGATTGAAACCCGGGTGTTGGAACTCGAGGTAGTAAGGTTTGAGGAAGAAGCAAGCGTGAAGAAGAAAGACGGGTATGTACCCCTTTATAAAGGCCGTGAATATCGAACGCCTCCTCCTGGGCCTTAAAGCTTGCCTATTCCCAAGGAGTTGTACCCTAAAGAGTGTTGGGTTACCCACATCCGTGTCGATAAAGAATCACTTAATGAGGGGACACGATCTCTGCTTTGACAAGACGTGCCAATGGAAACTGCGTCTTGAAACGCGGAGCGACAAACGAGAAACAGTTCAAAATTATGACCGGGCAGACGTGATGTCATGTTGTAAAAAGTTGTCAGCAGATTGGACTCATGGAGTATTATATTTTCTCTCTCCGCGGTTGTGTGTGGTGCATGTTACATGTCCGGACACATTTAACACGTCCGAAGACTATCTTGGAGTTCGGAAGGAGGACCCCGCTTTGTAGTGCCGAAGACAGATCTACGCGCCGGATACCTTGTCATTGAACCTAGGTTCGGAGACTCTTGAGGGAGTCTGGACTAAAGGGGTCCTCGAGCGTCCGGCACAGTAGCCATGGGCCGGACTGATGGGCTGTGAAGATACTGATGACCCACAAGTATAGAGGATCTATCGTAGTCCTTTCAATAAGTAAGAGTGTCGAACCCAACGAGGAGCAGAAGGAAATGATAAGCGGTTTTCAGCAAGGTATTCTCTGCAAGTACTGAAATAAGTGGTAACAGATAGTTTGGTGATAAGATAATTTGTAACGAGCAACAAGTAACAAAAGTAAATAAAGTGCAGCAAGGTGGCCCAATCCTTTTTGTAGCAAAGGACAAGCCTGGACAAACTCTTATAATAGGAAAAGCGCTCCCGAGGACACATGGGAATATCGTCAAGCTAGTTTTCATCACGTTCATGTGATTCGCGTTCGGTACTTTGATAATTTGATATGTGGGTGGACTGGTGCTTGGGTGCTGTTCTTACTTGAACAAGCATCCCACTTATGAGATGTGCTTCGGTGCTTGGGTGTGGGCCCCCTGGTCTTCATCTTTGGCAAGGATTTTTCATTATTTTTATAAGATGTTCCGGGAGTTTCAGGACTTCTGGAGTTGTGCAGAATAGGTCTCTAATATTTGCTCCTTTTCCATTGTAATTTCAAATTTGCCGGCATTCTCCTCCTTATGTAAACCTTGTAAAATAAGAGAGAATAGGCATAAGTATTGTGACATAACGATGTAATAACAGCCCACAATGCAATAAATATCGATATAAAAGCATGATGCAAAATGGACGTATCAAGTCCCCAAGCTTAGACCTCGCTTGTCCTCAAGCGGAAGCCGATAACGCTAAATATGTCCCCATGTTTAGAGGTAGAGGCGTCGATAAAATAAAAAACTGGACATGAAGGCATCATGATTATTCTCATAACAGCAACATATATAGATATTGTCATATGATTGCTTATGTTCAAGTAATAATCCATTCACTATGCATAGTACGAATCATAAACTTTGTTGAGAACCAACAAACTATAATCTCAGTCACTGAAGCAATTGCAATTTATCATAACATCGGAAAGAATCTATATCAGAGCTTAATAGCAAGTCCACACACTCAACTATCATTTAGTCTTTCATAATTGCTAACACTCACGCGATACTTGTGGTTACGGAGTTTTACTCGGACATAGAGAAAGATAGGGGCTTATAGTTTCGCCTCCCAACCTTTTACTTCAAGGGTAATGTCAACAATAATAACTCATGCCCCCTACATCCAATTAGATATATCAATCAGGGTCTTTCCAACACAATGCTTGCCAAAGGATAAAATGTAAAAAGGAAAGGTGAAGATCACCATGACTCTTGCATAAGGTAGAGGATAATAATAAAAGATAGACCCTTCGCAGAGGGAAGCAGAGGTTGCCATGCGCTTTTATAGTTGGATGCACAAAATCTTAATGCAAAAGAAAATCACTTTATATTTCCCCTTGTGATATGAACCTTTATTATGCAGTCCGTCGCTTTTATTTCTTCCACATCACAAGATCGTATAAAGCTTATTTCTCCCACATCAATCAATCATACATATTTAGAGAGCAATTTTTATTGCTTTGCACCGATCACAACTTACTTGAAGGATCTTACTCAATCCATAGGTAGATATGGTGGACTCTCATGGCAAAACTGGTTTAAGGGTTTTTGGAAGCACAAGTAGTATCTCTACTTGGTGCCGAGAATTTGGCTAGCATGAGGGGAAAGGCAATCTCAATATCTTTGGATGATCCGTGACAATATACTTTATCTCGGATATAAGAAAACATAACTCATTACGTTGTCTTCCTTGTCCAACATCAACTCTTTAGCATGTCATATTTTAATGAGTGCTCACAATCATAAAAGATGTCAATAATAGTATATCTATATGTGAAACCTCTCTTTCCTTATTACTTCCTATTAATTGCAACGATGACCAAAACTATGTTTGCCAACTCCGAACAACTTTCAATCATCATACTCTTTCTATGTGAAGTCATTACTCTCAATAAGATCAATATGAACTCTTTGTTTCTTTTTATTATTATTTTTTCTTTCTTTTATTCACTCAAGATCATGGCAAAATAATCAAGCCCTTGACTCAACACTAATCTTTATTATATAGCTCACAGACTCGATTACATAGAGAGATCATAAAGCAAAAACTCAAGACTAGATCATGCCATAAACTTTATTCTACTAGATCAAGACACTACTAATAGGATCGAACTAAGAAAAACGGTAAAGATAGGAGATGTGGTTGTGATACGATACCGGGGCACCTCCCCCAAGCTTGGCAGTTGCCAAGGGGAGTGCCCATACCCATGTGATTATGTCTCCTTTGTTGGTGAAGAAGATGGTGGAGGTGATGGATAGTCGCACATCAAGCGTAAGAGGTCCTCCAACTTGCGGATAATGCCCTTGAGTGCAACAATATGCTCCTTCAACAAAATATTTTCACTTGTGAGATACTTGTTTTGAATACGAGCTAACTCAATCATCTTGAAAGCTTCGATTTCAGTTGGGTTGAGAAAGTTGTGATCAAGTTGGAGGGTGTCTTCTGCTGCCGGAGCTTGGTCCTCCGTGGCCTTCTTGATCCTTTCATCCTTGTTGATCTCCATGGGTTCTTCCCTCTAAAGCTCTATTTTCATTAGCCAAGCATATTTGTCACCATTGTCGGAGGAGGGGGACGACATGATGCCTGGCCTTGACAACCCTGACGGAAAACAGCTCGAAACTAGAACAGAGGATATTTGCATGATACAGGAGTCAAAATCTCCGGGAGAATATATAATGAATTTTTACCGACCAAAATACGTATCGTGCAAGAAAACGGAGTCCGGAAGACACACGAGGTGCCCACGAGGTAGGGGGGCGCGCCCAGGGGGGTAGGGCGCGCCCTCCACCCTCGTGGGGCCCTCGTGTCCTTCCCGGACTGCTACTTATTTTTCTATTTTTCTAAATATTCCAAAAGCAGAGAAATATTGCCTTAAAAATTGTTTTGGAGTCGGTTTACTTATCGTACCACATACCTATTCCTTTTGAGTCCCAAAGCGTTAGGAAAGTGTCCCTTATGTAGGGGTTACGGTTTCAATAACATTGGTTTCAACTTTTATAGGATTACCTGAGATATAGTGTTTGATTCTTTGACCGTTTACCCCCTTCGGATTTGTGCCTTCGAAGTTGTTGATTTTTATGGCACCGAAATGATAGACCTCCTCGATAACGTAAGGGCCTTCCCATTTAGAGAGAAGTTTTCCTGCAAAAAATCTTAAACGGGAGTTGTATAGCAATACATAATCACCTACATTAAACTCACGCTTTTGTATCCTTTTGTCATGCCATCTTTTAACTTTTTCTTTAAACAACTTGGCATTTTCATAAGCTTGGGTTCTCCATTCATCAAGTGAGCTAATATCAAATAACCTCTTCTCACCGGCAAGTTTGAAATCATAGTTGAGCTCTTTAATAGCCCAGTATGCCTTATGTTCTAATTCGAGGGGTAAATGACATGCTTTTCCATAAACCATTTTATACGGAGACATACCCATAGGATTTTTATATGCAGTTCTATAGGCCCATAATGCATCATTAAGTTTCTTGGACCAATTCTTTCTAGACCTATTGATGATCTTTTGCAAAATTAATTTGAGCTCTCTATTACTCAGTTCTACTTGACCACTTGACTGTGGGTGATAAGGGGATGCAATTCTATGATTAACATCATACTTAGCAAGCATTTTTGAAAGCACCACTTAATTAAATGTGAACCACCATCAGTCATTAAATATCTAGGGACTCCAAACCTCGGAAAAACAACTTCTTTAAGCATTTTAATAGAGGTGTTATGATCAGCACTACTATTTGGAATAGCTTCTACCCACTTAGTAACGTAATCAACAGCAACTAAAATATGTGTATATCCATTAGAGGCAGGAAAAGGTCCCATATAATCAAAGCCCAAACATCAAATGGTTCAATAACAAGTGAATAATTCATATGCATTTCTTAACGTCTACTAATATTACCAATTCTTTGACATTCATCACAAGATGGTACAAACTTACGGGCATCCTTGAAGAGAGTAGGCCAATAAAAACCGGATTGCAATACCTTATGTGCAGTTCTATCTCCAGTATGGTGTCCTCCATAAGCTTGAATGACACTTGCGTAGGATACATTCTGTTCATGCTCATGTACACAACGTCTAATAACACCATCTACTCCTTCTTTATAAAGGTGTGGGTCATCCCAGAAGTAATGTCTCAAATCATAGAAAAACTTTTTCTTTTGCTGGTATGTGAAACTAGGTGGTATAAATAGCATAATCAGCAAACCAAGGAGTACTACGAGAAGCATTTATGACATTTTAATTGCTCATCAGGAAAGCTATCATCAATAGGTAGTGGGTCATCAAGAACATTTTCTAACCTAGACAAGTTGTCTGCAACGGGGTTCTTAGCTCCCTTTCTATCAACAATATGCAAATCAAATTCTTGTAGCAGGAGAACCCATCTAATAAGTCTAGGTTTAGCATCTTTCTTTTCCATCAAATATTTAATGGCAGCATGATCAGTGTGAATAGTTACTTTAGAATCAACAATATAAGGTCTGAACTTATCACATGCAAATACAAGCTGCTAAGAATTCTTTTTTCGATAGTAGCATAGTTTCTTTGAGCATTGTCTAAAGTTTTACTAGCATAATGGATAACATTTAATTTCTTATCAACTCTTTGCCCTAGAACAGCACCTCTGACATAATCACCAAAGATCACACATAATTTCAAAGGGTAAATTCAATCAGGTGGTTGAACAATAGGTGCGAGAGATCAATGCTTTCTTAAGTATTTCAAATGCTTCTACACAATCATCATCAAAGAAAAATGGTATATCTTTTTGTAATAAATTAGTCGAGGCCGAGAAATTTTGAGAAGTCCTTAATGAACCTCCTATAAAATCCAACGTGACCAAGGAAACTTCTTATACCTTTGATGTCCTTGGGACATGGCATCTTTTCGATAGCATCAACCTTGACTTTATCAACTTCAATACATCTTTCAGAAACTTTATGCCCCAAGACAATACCTTCATTAACCATAAAGTGGCACTTTTCCCAATTCAAGACAAGATTAGTTTCTTCACATCTGCAAAACTCGATCAAGATTGCTCAAGCAATCATCAAAAGAAGGATCCATAGACGGAAAAGTCGTCCATGAAAACCTCACAAATCTTTTCACAAAAGTCGAGAATATAGCCATCATGCATCTTTGAAAGCTAGCAGGTGCATTACATAAACCAAAAGGGCATATGTCTATAAGCAAAAAGTACCAAAGGGCATGTAAAAGTAGTCTTTGATTGATCCTTAGCCGACCACGGTATTTGAGAGAAACCTGAATATCCATCTAGAAAGCAATAATGTGTATGTTTGCATAATCTTTCTAGCATTTGATCGATAAAAGGTAAGGGGTAATGATCTTTCTTAGTAGCTTTATTTAATTTGCGGAAATCAATTACCATCCTATAACCTGTAATAATTCTTTGCGGGATCAATTCATCTTTATCATTAGGAACAATAGTAACACCTCCCTTCTTAGGGACACAATGAACAGGACTTACCCACTGACTATCGGCAACGGGATAAATTATACACGCCTCCGAGCTTTAGTATTTCTTTTATTACCACTTCTTTCATCTTAGGATTAAGCCTTCGTTGATGATCACGAACGGTTTGGCATCTTCTTCCAAATTTATTTTATCTTTGACATAGAGTGGGACTAATGCCCTTAAGATCATCAAGAGTATATCCAATAGCAAAGACGGTGCTTCTTCGAGTTTTCAATAATCTCTCTTCTTCATGCTCACGAAGGGTTAGCACTAATAATAACATGATATATTTTCTTTTCATCAAGATAAGCGTATTTAGATTATCAGGCAACGGTTTAAGCTCGAACACGGGATCACCCTTGGGTGGAGGAGGATCCCCTAGGATTTCAACATGCAAATTATGTTTCAGAATAGGTTCCTGTTTAAAGAATACTTCATCTATTTCTTTTCTTTCATTCATGAACATCTCATTTTCATGGTCTAGCAAATAGTGTTCCAAAGGATCACTAGGAGAATGCGGCAATAGAAGCAAGACCAATAATTTCATCCTTACTAGGTAATTCTTCTTCACGGTGTTGTTTACTAAACTTAGAGAAATTAAACTCATGAATCATATTATCCAAGCCAATAGTAACAACATTCTTTTCGCAGTCTATCTTAGCATTAACTTATTCAAGAAGGGTCTACCAAATATAATGGGACAAAAGCTATCTTGTGGGGAACTTAGAACAAGAAAATCAGCGGGATATTTAATTTTCCCACACAAGACTTCAACATCTCTAACAATTCCCACTTTCTTGATATAGTATCTCTATTGGCAAGTTTAATTGTGACATCAATATCTTCTAACTCAGCAGGTGCAATTTCATGCCTAATTTCTTCATACAAGTCATACGGTATAACACTAGCACTAGCACCCATATCACACAAGCCATGATAACAATGATCTCCTATTTTAACAGAAATAACAGGCACGCCTACCACATGTCTATGTTTATCTTTAGCGCCATGTTTAGCAATTCTAGCAGATTCACCACAGAATTGAATAACATGCCCATCAATATTATCAGACAAGAGATCTTTAACTATATCAATATTAGGTTCTACTTTGACTTGCTCAGGAGGTGTATAAGTTATAATATTGCTTTTACGAACCACAGTTGAAGCTTTAGCATGATCCTTTATTCTAACAGGGAAAGGTGGTTTCTCAACGTAAGAGGTAGGAACAATAGGATCATTATAAGTGACAGTCTTTCTTCAACTTTAATAGGTGCAGCTACTTTTACTTCTATGGGAGGATGATATTTAAACCACTTCTGCTTCAGGAGATCAACATAAGTAGCAAAAGATTCACAGAAAGAAGCTACTATCTCAGAGTCAAGTCCATATTTAGTGCTAAACTTACGAAAAATATCGGTGTCCATAAAAGATTTAACACAATCAAACTTAGGTGTCATACACGACTCCTTACCTTCGTCGAGGTCCCAATCTTCGAGTTGCGTTTAATTCTATCCAATATATTCTATCTGAATTCAATAGTCTTCATCATAAAAGGGCCAGCACAAGAAGTATCGAGCATGGTGCGATTGTTTTCAGAAAGCCGAGCATAAAGATTTTGAATAATTGTTTCTCTTGGGAGCTCATGATTGGGGCATGAATACAACAGTGATTTAAGCCTCCCCCGAGCTTGAGCGATGCTTTCTCCTTCGCGAGGCCAAAAATTATATATATATATAATTGCGATCACGATGAACAAGATGCATAGGATAATACTTGATGAAATTCCAATTTAGGTCTTCTATAGTTCCATGATCTCGTATCATCACATAGCCTATACCATGTCAATGCTTCTCCCTTCAAAGATAAAGGGAAGACCTTCTTCTTAACAACATCATCGGGTATACACGCAAGCTGAAATAGTCCACAAACTTCATCCACATATATTAGGTGCTCATCAGGATGCTTTGTTCCATCTCCTACAAAAGGATTAGCTAGCAGTTTTTCCATCATACCCGAAGGAAATTCAAAGGGAATATTTTCATATTCATTTTCAGTAGGTTCATTAGGTTGAGGAGCAACTCTTTGCTCTACTGGTCGGGGTGAAGATACCCCGAACAAGCCCCTCGTGAGGATTACTTTCCATAGTAACAAGTGACGATGAAATTTCAGCACACTATATAAATTTTTCCTTACCAAATTCCACCTACCAAAGGCGCTTCACTCCCCGACAACGGCGCCAGAAAAGAGTCTTGATGACCCACAAGTATAGGGGATCTATCGTAGTCCTTCCGACAAGTAAGAGTGTCGAACCCAACAAGGAGCAGAAGGAAGTGATAAGCGGTTTTTTAGCAAGGTTTTCTCTGCAAGTACTGAAATGAAGTGGTAACAGATAGTTTTGTGATAAGATAATTTGTAACGAGCAACTAGTAACAAAAGTAAATAAAGTGCAGCAAGGTGGCCCGATCCTTTTCTTAGCAAAGGACAAGCCTGGACAAACTCTTATAATAGGAAAAGCGCTCCGGAGGACACATGGGAATATCGTCAAGCTAGTTTCAATCACGTTCATATGATTCGCGTTCGGTACTTAGATAATTTGATATGCGGGTGGACCGGTGCTTGGGTGCTGTTCTTACTTGAACAAGCATCCCACTTATGATTAACCTCTATTGCAAGCATCCGCAACTACAACAAAAGTATTAAGGTAAACCTAACCATAGCATGAAACATATGGATCCAAATCAGCCCTTACGAAGCAACGCATAAACTAGGGTTTAAGCTTACATCACTCTAGCAACCCATCATCTACTTAGTACCTCCCAATGCCTTCCTCTAGGCCCAAATAATGGTGAAGTTTTATGTAGTCGACGTTCACATAACACCACTAGAGGATAGACAACATACATCTCATCAAAATCTCGAACGAATACCAAATTCACATGACTACTAATAGCAAGACTTCTCCCATGTCCTCAGGAACAAACGTAACTACTCACAAAGCATATTCATGTTCATAATCAGAGGGGTATTAATATGCATATAGGATCTGAACATATGATCTTCCACCAAATAAATCAACTAGCATCAACTACAAGGAGTAATCAACACTACTAGCAACCTACTACTACCAATCCCGGACTTGGAGACAAGAATTGGATACAAGAGAGATGAACTAGGGTTTTGAGAGGAGATGGTGCCGTGAAGATGTTGATGGAGATTGCCCTCTCCGGAGGAGAGGAGGCGTTAGTGATGATGTTGGTGATGATTTCCCCCTCCGGGAGAAGTGTCCCCGGCGAGCAGCTCTGTCGGAGCCCTAGATTGGTTCCGCCAAGGTTCCTCGTGGCGGCGGAGTTTCGTCCCGAAGGTTGCTTCTTATTTTTCTCATCGAAAAGACCTCATATAGCAGAAGATAGGCATCGGAGAGCCACCAGGGGGCCCACGAGGTAGGGGGGCGCGCCCCCACCCTCGTGGACAGGGTGTGGGCCCCCTGGTCTTCATCTTTGGCAAGGATTTTTCATTATTTTTTATAAGATGTTCCGTGGAGTTTCAAGACTTTTGAAGTTGTGCGGAATAGGTCTCTAATATTTGCTCCTTTTCCAGCCCAGAATTCCGGTACGGATTCTCACTCCTTATGTAAACCTTGTAAAATAAGAGAGAATAGGCATAAGTATTGTGGCATAACGTGTAATAACAGCCCATAATGCAATAAATATCGATATAAAAGCATGATGCAAAATGGACGTATCAGATACAAAGACCGAAGACTGCACCCGTGTCCGGATGGTACTCTCCATGGCGTGGAAGGCAAGCTTGGCGACCAAATATGTAGATTCCCTTCCTTGTAACCGACCCTGCGTAACTCTAGATCCTCCTGGTGCTTATATAAACCGGAGGACTTAGTCCGGAGAGGGATATATTTATTACTGTAGTCATACATGCTAGACTTTTAGGGTTTAGCCATTACGATCTCGTGGTAGATCAACTCTTGTAATACTCATATTCATCAAGATCAATCAAGCAGGAAGTAGGGTATTACCTCCATAGAGAGGGCCCGAAGCTGGGTAAACATTGTGTCCCCTGTCTCTTGTTACCATCGATCCTAGACGCACAGTTCGGGACCCCCTACCCGAGATCCGCCAGTTTTGACACCGTCAGCGGCCCCACCTCACAGTGAAAACGTTACGACTGGAATAAAAATGCCATATACTCTCTCCGTTCCTAAATATAAGCCTTTTTAGATATTTCAAATGGAATACAACATACAGATGTATGTAGACATATTTTAGAGTGTAGATTCACTCATTTTTCTCCGTATGTAGTCACTCACTGGAATCTCTAGAAAGACTTATATTTTGGAACGGAGGGAGTACTATACTAATAAAACATTAAGGCCACAAGGCGATGCAGTGTTGGTTACAGGAGGCAAGAAGAAGAGATGCATCCATCGACGACGTCCACCTCCTCGACTCCGGGCGCCGGCCCACCGTACGGTGGATAAGTAGCAGCGGCTTTCGTGGCCAGGTCGACGTGCTTCTGAACAATGGTGTCCAAAGATTCCAGCCGCTGGAAGAAGGCCAATGTCTTTCTTTCCTCGCTGGCCTTGTAGTGGCCTATGTAGATGATTTCCTCGTACACGTGGATGTGCAGGCCGACGGTTTCTTGCATGGCGAGGCGCTGCACGGCGAGCGCGACCTCGAGGTGCACATTCTTCGTCGCGACCTCCCGCTTTGCAGGGCCACGAGGCTTGAAGAGTTTGTCACCATGGAGGCCGATGAGGGTGGCGGGCAATGAGGAGCACAGGCACGCGGGCTGGAGCAGCGATCACGGCAAGGTCGTCCAGCACTTCTTGATGACGGTGAACTTGCGGATGGAGTTGACCATCATGTCGTCCATGCGAGAGGCGGAAGCCGGCGTCGGCCGAGGGCGACGCCGACGGTCGCCAAAGATTGCTTGGAACGCCGAGTGGTCAGGCTGGGCCAGAGCCGGCGCCTTTGATGATTTTGCATACCGATCGCTGCCAAGGCCCATCGCCTCCATAGGTGCTTGTGGCTTCGTCACTTGGTCTTGGATTGGAGTGAGCGGTGTTGTTAGCAAAGACTATGAGTAGATGGATTGGAGTGGTGGGGTGCCTTTATATGAGAGTCCAAACTCTGTTGCATTCAAATCGTGCTGGCTCTATTCTGCTTCTCCAATTAATTTCCTCTACATGTAATTGAGGATGCATCATTGACCGTTCAACGTCTCAGGAACCTCTACCCTCTCCCTCGTTGGCATTCAAGCACCTATGGAGGCGTCTGCCGCTCGCGTCTATCGCGTGTCAGGAGACATTCCCATTGACGATGAGGTGCCTATGGTGACTTCGTAAATTTGAAGATGATAGTATACTCAATATTGTGCACACTGACCAAGGCGAGAGAGGAAAGCAGAGAACTACGTATTTTTTTATGGTGTAGATTCACTCATTTTGCTCCATATGTACTCCGTGTCGGTGTAGTCTAGTCACTTGTTGAAATCTCTAGAAAGGCAAATACTCCTTTCTGGTTTACAGGGCTATACTAGCAAGTACTACAATAGTGGGCTCACATACCTAGCTATATGCGTGCTCCAAGGTCCGCAACTGCCACGTTCGGGTTGCGCTTGGACCTTCACCTCTTCGAGAAGACGAACAATGATGTTACTACTAATCGCTTCTACGATTTAATCCACTGCTGCATGTCCGTCCACCGCGAGCGGGAGGGATAGCTTGTTGTAGTACTACTCCCTCCTTTCCGGTTTATAGGGCTTTTCTCAAAATATGACGTGTGTTCCATTCGGAGAGCGGCGTGCCAGACCGACCGACCGCCTGGGGTGTGACGCGAACGCGACGGGCGTGCTGTATACTGTACTCCATAAATGTGTACCACCATTTTCTTGAGGCTTTGCTCCATGGCATAGTCCATGGATACAAAATTAGTATACTGTACTATTTAAAAGTTGAGGGCGGAGCTTTTCCCACGCGGTAGGCAGGGCAGTTCCGCCTAGTCGGTTCGACAGAGATGCGAGAAGATGAGGGAGTAGGCTGCTGCAAACGTAGGGCTGTGTGATTTGACAGCGAGTTATGCTCGACATGTGGGGCCCGGTGATTTCACTTGCCATTATCATTTTAACTGCGGCGCTACGACCGGCGTGAGTCTCCTGATTCCTGACCACCTCCATACAGGTGCCTCTCCCGATGCATTGGGGACATGAGTTGCTAAGCCATTTAATGCCCACAGCACCTCATCTAAGCACCATTTCATTGGAAGAGGTCACTCCTTGGCAAATGCAATAAATACTACGAAGAAAGAGATAGAGAGAAGTAAACAAAAAAAATACCCTCATAGCCAACCTTATAGCTAACCTTGTTGTAGTATGAGTGACTAAGTGATGACTATGTATGACATGCCAACATAAGATAGCCTAACGCACCGTGTTAAATCTCCAAAGAAGCGAATCCATGGCAGCGAGCGAGGCAACGGTCGTAGTAGGCGCGACCATGATACGGGCTGCTGGCAGCCCTTGGATCTGAGATTGAACGGTCGCATGCTAAGTTGCTTAAAATTTGCAGAATAACCCTCTAGGATAGGATATTCACCCATAGGTCTAGAATCACGCCATGCAACCGGTCGATCTCAGATCCAAGGGCTTCGGAAGCTTCGTATCAACTATAATTTTCCCGACGCTTGACATGACATCGAAAGCCATTTAATTGGGCGTCGAGTAGACATGACATCTAATTGGGCCCCCATAGTGCTGTGCATGAATCCATTTATCCACCAGGCAAGCCACTACCCTGCCGTTCGCATGCACCCCCCACTCGGCATTTTTACAATTGTTAAACCACTCCTAGTCATCCCGTCCTTTCACATTACGACAGTTCCACTAATCCTAACCCTCCTCCCAAATCTTCATGGTCGGTGGTGAGTACAAGGTTAGAACCATCACCGACGATGAGTTCGACGTCATCTACACCCGTTCTTTCGCGATGGTGAAAGGATGCCTTGATCCCTTCAGACGCATGTCCGAAAACTCAAATGATGAGTGGGTCACTGGGTTAGATGTTGAGTACACCACAGTCCTGGGAAAAGAGAAGAATCTAAAGGAGGAAGAGAGGAGGAAGCCCGCCGTGATCCAGGTTTGCGTGCATGACTTATGCTTGGTCTACCACATATGCCATGCCGACGTTGAGTGCGAGGAATTTAAGAAGTTCCTCAAGGGCGGCCGAGTCAAATTCGTTACTGTAGACTTTACGAACGACATAAGAGTCCCGGAACGGATAGGCCTCATTGTAGGAAAACCCTTCGACCTCCAGAATAATGGGCTGGTGTCCTCCCGTGATAAGCCTTCAATGCTGACCCTGGCAGGAGCCATGGTTCATCCTTCATATGGTAAACTGAAGAAACCTCCACACACGTTTAAATCGTGCATGGCGATGGAATGTACTAGATATAGACCACATCCACTACGCTGCCTTTGGATGGCTACCTTTGTTTCAATTTCTACAAGGGTTGGATGAAGAGCAAGAGCCAAGTGTGCGGTTCAAGCAAAGAAGTATCAGCCAAGAGGAAGAGGGACAAGGACGAAGTCGAGGACATGGACGAGGACTCCGAGTAAGGTGGCAGTGTCGTTGCTCATGGTGGCTCTAATGCAGTGTCTACCGGATTAGTTGCTTAGTTTAGTTTCTGGTGTGCTTAGTTTTATTTGAGGGGTGTGTTGTGCTGAGCCCCCAGCAAAACTATGTTATGTTTCTTCTCGTTACTTTAACTCTTCAGTACGTACATACTAGTATTTCTTATAGTTCATCTTTTAGTTGGTATAGTACTACGACTACCACATTTCTTCACATTATATACGTACAATATATATGGCCAACATCATGTAGCCAGCAGTTTAGTTGTCAAAGAATTTCAGGGTTCTTAGTTTTATCAAAGAATTTCAGGGTGCTTAGTTTTATTTGAGGGTGTGTTGTCTTTGGACACCATTATTGTGACTCAAATCTCTTTTGCCATGTTATAATGACATAAATACTGATGGACCAACATGCCAGCTCTCCCTCTATCTCACTATAGTAAAATAAAGTGTGGGGCCTACTTGATCCCAACAGCTTTCTTATTTTCCTGTAAAACTGTTCGCTTGGTTACTCCTGAGAAGCGGGGCCACACTTATCATTGTGAGAATTGGCTTATTTTTGTCATGTAACATGGTCAACGGGTTTGACGTGAAAATTACAATGTCTAATGGCATTTTTGAGCAAACATCTAACTTAACGATGGCATTTTTGAGATATCTAATTGCATTTTTGAGCAGGCATCTCACGGATCGATGGCGTTTTTGAGTAGTTGTAACTTCTAATGGCAAAACTGAGTAGTTATACACAACTAGTTGGATAGCTTGTTGTAGTAGTAGTATAAGCAAAAGCCTGTCCTCGTCTGCGAGCCACCGCGCGCATGGGCGAGGGAGAAGGCGTGTAGTAGTAAAATCAAGCTTCTCCTCATGGTACGAGTTGACGCGACATATCATAGCACTGTCCCCACATGGTTGCCTCTAAACTTGGCCGAAAAGACCCATGATGTACAATACTCCATTTGTCGCAACCTCTAACATTTACCCCACCACAAATTAAAATATATATTTCTGTCTTGACCAGATGAGCGTGCAAACTACAATCACTAGGATGACAGGTAGGGCTAGAAGATTATTTTAATAAAAAAGCATGGAGCCGACCCCAACGATTTTAATCTTATAGGCGCGGTACACGCTATCCTAGACTACTCTACACATGAAACTGCCACACGAGCGTCCGGGCTGCGCTTGGCTCTTCGCCTCTTCGGGAAGTCGAACAATGATGGAGTACTACTGCAATGGAGGAGTACTACAGTATGCTTCTAGCCATCTGACACCAATTGAACTGCTGCATGTCCACCGCGTGCGGGAGGGAGAGCGTGTAGCGAACGATAGCTTCTCCTAGTCCTGCTAGCCACCACGCTCATGGGCGAGGGAGGGACGCAGCTTCATTGACTTACTGCTCCTGCCTATGCGTGCATGATAGGTGGGCTCAACAAGCGCGTGGCCCACCTATCATGCAGCCGAAGGCAGGTGCAGCCACCGGAGCTTAGTCCGCGAGGGAGAGGGCATTGTAGTAATCAAACTTCTCGGTCTTGTACGAGTTGACGCGACACATCAAAGCACTGCACTCGATATATTTCAATAATTTGCGTTTACCGATGCATGCCGTGACTCTCCTTTCGGTACTTGCATGTGTTGATTTAATGCACCTTGAAGTAGTATGAATATGTGACGGTAAAGCCTTGTAATGCCCCGGCCCTAATAAAGTGAGAGATGGTTGTGCATGAGGATGGCGAGATCATGCAGATGGAACAGGACCCGAGATGGAGCACTCTGTGGTCTCGATGGACCTCAGCTTGCTCCACTGCCCCTTGTGCCTCTGCCCCATGAAGCCACCAGTGCATCAGGTTTGAATACACCTCGTCTGTTCGGCTGATTGAGCAAGGTGCAGGTTTCTTGATTTATGTGTTGTTTGATCGATTTGTGCAATGCAAGGGAGGGCACCTGGCTTGTGCGGACTGCCGCGTAGAGCACCCTGGGAACCAGCGCGGTTCGGAAGTCTGCTGCAGTGGTGCCGATGTCTGCGAGAACACGGGTGGACGCCGCCCTTTCCTCGGTGAGGGTGGAGTGCCCGCACGAAGGTTGTGGGCTCTCGTCACTTACCACAAGCTTCGCCCGATCACTAGAGCGCTCGGTTCCGCTCGCGCCGCAAATGCCACGTGCCCATCTGCGGCTATGAAGGCCTGCCGCCGGCGCTCTCCCACCACACCAGCATCGTGCATCCCATGCCCGTGCACAGGATCCAGTACGGCAAGGCGCTCTAGCTTTAAGTGCCACTGTCGGAGCCACGGCTCTTGCTGTTCGCGGAGGAGGACGGCCGTGCGTTTTTCTTGGTCGGCGGCGTGCTCGACATCGGCGCGCCTATCGCCATGTCGGTCGGCTGCATCAGAGCGGGGGCGTCCCCACTGCCGCATTATGTGGCCAAGCTGTGGGCGAATGGCCCGCCTGGGGAGCCCAAAGGCTGGACCGACACCGTCAAGGTGGAAATGGAGGTGACAAGCAGCAAGGATCCCGGCGACGCTGCAGTGTGAGCCGACCTCCTTCATGCTCCGCCCAAGCCATCGGGCGGGGCTAAGCTGGTGTCCCTCCACATTCAGATTGACAAGCTCATGTCCTAAATGATTCTACAGTGCCTTCTGTTTATCTTAGTAATATGCTAATGTAGGGGTTAGCTCGGTCTACTTTAGCTTAAGAGATGGTGGGTTTTGGTGGTGATGCAGCAATTACTTTGACATCAGATCAGCAGTTAAAGTAATTTCCAACAGTCGACTGGATATTTTGTGTCTGTTGGATATAAAGATCCTTTGGGTAATTTCTAACAGCTTATATGATTGTTTGTTCAGGAAGTGTTGCATACTTGTGTGAGTTGACGCGACACATCAAAGTAGTACTACTACTAGTAGTACTCCCTCCGATCCTAATTTCTCTGCGCATAATAAGTCGAGGCACAGATACCAAGGAGGGCCTGGTTGTGTCTATACTTGGACAACCCACCCGACTGCGCAAGACCAAAGTGCATTTGCTCGTGTCGTGTTGGTGCGTGTCGCGGCCCACATTAACCAAAACCTCGCGCCTCCGGCTTAGCCTCCACGCTTTAAACTTCTCAATCTCAAGGCCAAGGAGCAACGTGAAACCTATGATAGAGCAAACCGTCGGATGGTTGAGAACACTACAATTACGTAGCTACAGTGTCGTGTGAGGCAGGGGCGAGTCGTGCGTGCACCTGTTCTCTTCTCTTCAGATAACGCATTCTAAATTATAAATGTCATAGAATTACTGTCACAGAAATGGATGTATCTAGAACTAAAATACATCTAGATACATCCATACCTGCGACAAGTAATTCGGGACGGAGGGCTAAACTCAGAGTACAAGTGTATATGGGTGGCATCGACCTAGGGAGCTAGAGATGGTGCGTGTCGGTGTCAAAACCGGCGGATCTCGGGTAGGGGGTCCCGAACTGTGCGTCTAGGCGGATGGTAACAGAGACAAGGGACACGATATTTTTACCTGTGTTCGGGCCCTCTCGATGGAGGTAATACCCTACTCACCCTGCTTGATTAATATTGATGATATGGGTAGTACAAGAGTAGATCTACCACGAGATCGTGAGAGGCTAAACCCTAGAAGCTAGCCTATGGTATGATTGTTGTTCGTCCCCACGGACTAAAACCCTTCGGTTTATATAGACACCGAATAGGGTTAGGGTTACACAGAGTCGGTTACAATGGTAGGAAATCTACATATCCGTATCGCCAAGCTTGCCTTCCACGCCAAGGAAAGTCCTATCCGGACACGGGACGGAGTCTTCAATATTGTATCTTCATAGTCCAGAGTCCGCCAAAGATGATAGTTCGACTATCTCGACACCCCTAGTCCAGGACTCCCTCGGTAGCCCACGAACCAGGCTTCAATGATGACGAGTCCGGCGGCGCGCATATTGTCTTCGGCATTGCAAGGCGGGTTCCTCCTCCGAATACTTCATAGAAGATTTTGAACACAAGGATGGTCCGCTCTCGCAAAATAATTTCCACATAACACCGTAGAGAGAATACACAAAATCAATCTGCTGACGTATTCCGCAGCGTGCCATCACGCCACGGCCAAGTCTTCGTTTGAATCGTTTTTACTGTACCACCTCAGCGCGTTTAGAGGCGGGTTTCTTGGCACGCCTTGTCAAAGCAGATCGCTATTCCCCTTATTCCGGGATTCTCATCAATACGGATGTGGGTAACCCAACGTGCCATTGATTACGGCGCTTGGAAGATAAGCGAGTTTTACCAGGCTGGTGGGGGCGCTTAGTTGCGTCCGTCCATATAAGGGGATAAGGATCCACCTTTTCACCTACGCCTTCTTCCTCCTTTGCTCATCCATTCCTGCGCACTCGAGCTCCAGCGCCCAAATCCGCACATCCCTCCTCAACCTTCTCCAATCATGTCCAGAGCGGGAGGCAAGTGGATGGCCTCCTCCGTCACGGAGGGGCACATCACAAAGCTGCGGGAGGCCGGATATTTGTCCCATGACATCAAGGCAGGTCGCCTCCCCACCAAGGCAGCTCATCCCCACCCCAGACCCCATGAGAGGGTGGTGTTCCTCACCCACTTCCTCCGCGGACTAGGTTTTCCACTTCACCCGCTTGTCCGAGGGCTCATGTTCTACCACGGCCTGGATTTCCACGATCCGCCCCAAACTTCATCCTCAATATCTCGGCGTTTATCGTCGTGTGCGAAACCTTCCTCTCGCATCCAGCCCCACTTCGGGTTTATGGTTGAAGACCTTTAGCGTCAAGCGAAGATAGTGGGCGGCCGACAGCGGAGTCTTGGAGCGCCATGGCGGGCGGGGATGCCCAACGTCCACATGGCTTGAGGGCCTTCGTGGAGACCATAAAGGGTGGCAATCGGGGTGGTTCTACATCACCGAGCCGCGCGACTCCAAATGGCCGTGCGGCAGAATTCAGATCTGGCTTCCCCACACGGCTCACATCATGGAAAGAGACGGTCCCGACGTAAGTGATTCCGGAAGAGCTGACCGGACTCCAAACCTGCGTCCGAAACCTGGTGGACAAGAAGCTCAAGCTTGTCAACGTAGTCCGTGTTATGCTCATCCGCCGGATTCTCCCATGCCAAGAACGGGCCTTCAATTTGTGGGAGTTTGATCCGCACAACACCGATTTGAGCGGCTCTTGACACTACGCATGCGAAGATGCACCGGAAGGTGTTGTTCAAAGTGCCGAATCTCCCGCATCCGCTACCAAGATCGCGGATTTTCGCTCATGACGTCAAGCCAGCGAGGTAAGTTATTTTACCCTCTATGGGACTCTTTTTTCATAGTTTGACTCTATGCGGGATCTAAAACTTCGCTAACCTTTGTGAGTCGGTTGAAGACGTCCGGACGGATTATTAATCCGGCTCCCTTGCCCGAAGACCAATGGACGCCTTGGCAGACGGGGCTGCTGGTTCCGGCACCTCACGTGGTGCCGGAGAAGAAGGCCAAAAAGGAGGCCACGGGAACTCGAAGGAGCTCCCGGCGCCAGGTACTGTCAGACTCTGAGGTTGAATCCTCTCCTGAGAACGAGGAGGAGGAAAAGGAAGCCTCTCCCCCAGCGGGGGGAGAGAAGAAAAGGAAGGCCGCCCCGACTGAGGAGGCCGGAGGGTCCAAGAAAGGAAGGACCTTCCTCCGGACTTCTCCACCAACATCGACAACGACGAGGAGGAGTGGCCATCAAGGGCCAAGCCCCTGGCGAGATCGTAAGTGTCCGGACTCCGGAATAACTCATGATTTTTACTTGTCGCATAGTGTCTTCTAACGCCGAATATGACCATGTAGCCCGCCCAGGGCAGGCTCGCCGCTTCGTCCGAGCGGCTCCCACTGAATTCGCTTGGATGTGAATAGCACTTCACTTCCGGCCGCCTCCTCCCTCGTGACGCAGACGACGCCAAGGTGGAGTCCCAAAAGGGGCCCAACCAGGAGGAGGTGGTCCAGAGGCGCCCGCGCAAAGCGACCTCCGGACTCGAGGCGCAAAGGGGGCAAACCCCGAGGGCTCTAAGTCCGACCTGTGCCAGACTGCGTCTGGAACCTTCAAAGGTTCGAAGTCCGCAAGCGCCCTTCGTAAGAAGGGCAAGACTGCGACGCCGACGACCTCCGTCCAACCGGAGGCACCGGATAGCTTGCTGGAGGAGCTTAACGGCGCCTCCATCGACGAGGAGCACCACACTATCATGAGTGCGGTGTTCCAAAAAGTTCAGTCCGCCACGAGCGGGCTGGTCGAAGTCGTATTCAGACCTTCTAACAAAGGCTTGGAGGTAAGTTTAGAATATGTAAAAATATTACCGCATAGACAGTAGCCCTCGATGCTTAGTTCGTGTTTGGAAAGAAAAGCGGATCGAGGATCTAAAAAGATATACGCAGGAGTCTAACATAAATATGTCAATATGGGAATGCAGGCAGCTGGCTGACCTCTGCCGCACTGACGGCGGAGGTCAATGCATTGAAGCAGAGCCTGGAGCGGTCCGAGAACGAGCTCGGACTTGCCAAGAAGCAGCTCGAGGACAGGGAAGGTAAGTAATACCTTATTAAAGTAATACCTTATAGAAAGGATTTGGTTGCAAAAAATGACAGGAATAACGTGAGTATTGCAGGGGCCATGAACGAGGTGGCGACCCAGAAGGAAGCGGTGACCGCGGCCGAAAACAAAGCGGCCGCGGAGCGCGCCAAGCGAGAGGAGCAGGAGGCGCGGGTGGCGGAGGTGCGGCAAGCGCTCCTGTGCTCTTGTGAAAAAAAACACGAGTTTGGGCGTGACTCCAAGACTCGAGAGTCCGAGCTCGCCTTGGCTCTTGAGAGTGCCCAAGCCGCTAAGGCCGAAGCCCAAAAAGCCCTCCAGGAAATTGAGGCGATGAAGAAGATAGCGGACGGTAAGCATTCTTTATGCAAAGCAAGCATGTGAAGGTGAATTATCTGTTACTTACCCGAATCCGAGCTCTGCAGGAGCATTCGCAGATCTGCCAAGCATGTGTCCGATGCTGCCGCTTTCTCTGCAAGGCCGAGGAGGGAAGCGCGACGGAGAAGGTGTTCTGGTCTCGATATCTTTGAGGCCGGACATCCGGTGCCCCTGGCGACCAGTTGAAGCAGCTGGTCGAAGCTCCACAAGGTCGCCGAACAGGCCATGAAGGGCCTCATAGTTCGGCCGTGTGCCAACGGAAGCCATGCCCGGAGTTACTTGGGTTGGTAAGGCGGCTGGTGGATGCCTGTCCAAGGCTTGAAGTCATCAAAGCGCTCCGTCCTGCATCGAAGGTGCCCGTGGGGCCCTTGCCCGTCTTAAGGTGCACTTTGGGGCAAGCTGGACGGTGAGAAGCTTGTGAAGGACGGACCACCACCGGCAAGGAGCATCGCAAGCCCGAAATGTATTATGAGGGCGTCCTGAAGGGTGCCCGCCTTGTAGTGGGTGAATTCTCCAAAGATGTAATTTTTGAATAGACTCGCATTTGTTATCCTGTACGCTAAAAACTTGTTCATATGCGCTAAGCAACGCTTGTGAATGTAAAATATTACCTTATGTGCGGCCGTTTATCAAATTTGAGAGATGGCAAGTCGTTGGCTTCAGCCCCCATGCCACGAGTGCTGGGGTGTTTGGGATAAACTTAAGCGCTCTTGTTCCCATTCTTGGGTCCTTCGAGGGAGGCGCTGAACGCAACGAACCAGGCAACTAGACTTATAGTGCTTGAACACTCTCACTTAGCCATAGAATTCTATAATTTTAAATTTCGGCGAAGCCCCTAGTATTTGGAAGACCGAGTTCGGGGCGCTATCCACGCCTTGGCCGGACAATGCCGGCTCCTCGCTCTAAGCGGCATAAGTCTTTAGGGACCCGAAAAACCTCTCGAACAGCGATCGCTCTCGCCTTATCATGACGGTCAGTTTTAGCTTTCTCCTTTGAGGTGCTCAACCCAGCTCTACCGGGGCACAATCGCGGTGGTTCTCCCAAATACTACCTTAGCCGATATAACGGAACGTAAGGTACCAAAACATGGGAGCCGGGCAAACCCAACTATTGACCCAAGACATGATTCGAGCCGATGCATATAATGCTATAAGTTCGGGTGCCGCACTTGTGAAAGTGTTCGGACTTATCACACCATATTTTGGGGTACTTAAGCCCCACAATTGTATTGGCCGCATTACCAAAGTGTACGGGTGCAACATGTCATAGATGAACATATATGAAAAAAAAAGGAACACAATAATAAGCAGAAGCTATGTATTGTTTATTCAAAAGATACTGCAATGAAAGCAGAACGATACAAATGGTGCGATAAGCAAGGGATGGGGCTATTTAATATGTCCCCTCCGAGAGTAAGCTGCGGGATGGTATGTAAAACAGGTATAATGCTCGTAGTAGAGACCACTGGACACTTGACGCAGCTTTTCGCTTCCCCAGCTGTTGCATCGTGTAGTCGGCACGAATGCCGGACGTGGCTTCGGAGAACAGAGTCCCGAAAGTAAAAGAGAAAAAAAAAAGAAGAAAAGGAATGACAAAAACGGGAGCCCCTAGAGAGGTCAAGCCGCAGTCTGGGCATGCCGAGGTCGTGGCCCGTCCCCTCTGCCCATCGTGCTTCAGGAGCGCAATTACGCGCGCAGCGTAATCGCGCTTCGCGAGTTCGCGAGGGCTGGGGTTAGCCGCATTACTATGCTTGTTCGGAACGTGCGTGCGGTCTTGCTATAGGTTACTCCGGCGCTTGACGGTGTCCTGGACGTTTAATAGCCGGACTCGAGAATTGCCTTAAGAGGCTGCTTTGTACTTCCGCCGCAAGGGCGGCCGTATGCTCCTCCGTTCGGAGGGAGCGTTCGGTGTTTCCGTTGAACGTGATTACGCCTCGAGGGCCTGGCATCTTGAGCTTCAGTGCAGCGTAGAAAGCGGCACCACATTGAATTTTGCGAATGCGGTTCGCCCGAGCGATGCGTGATAGCCGCCGCGAACGGGACTATGTCAAAGATTAACTCCTCACTCCGGAAGTTATCCGGGATCCAAGACCACTTCAAGTGTAACGGAGCTCGTATAGTTGGCCTCTACACCTGGAATGACGCCTTTAAAGGTCGCTTTTGTGCGTTTGATTCTTGACGGGTCTATGACCATTTTGCGACCGTATCACGATAAATCAGGTTCGAAGCTCTTGCTGCCGCCGTCCATCAGGACTCTAGTGAGGTGAAATCCGTCAATGATTGGGACAAAAACCAATGCGGCGAAACCGCCGTGACGGATGCTAGTGGGGTGGTCCGGCAAGAAGACCATGGGTTGAACTTCGGGCGACCGCTCCATCGCATATACGCCCCTTAGTGCACGCCCGCCCCTTTTGGGTATGTGGGTTGCGTATATCATGTTCACCGTCCGCACTTGTGTGGGAAAGCCCTTCATCCTCTATTGTTCGGCGGTCGGGCTCTTCCTCGTCATCGCTATGCAGCCCCTTGTCGTTGTTTTCGGCGTTTAGCTTGCCTGCTTACTTGAACACCCAACAATCACTGTTGGTGTGGTTGGCTAGTTTTTCGGGGGTGCCATGTATCTGGCACAAGCGATCGAGTATTCGGTCCAAGTTGGACGGGCCCTGGGTGTTTCTTTGGAATGGCTTCTTCCGCTGACCGGGTTTAGAGCCTCTGAATCCGCATTTCTTGTCAGATCTTCAGCATTGTCACCGCACGCGGCGTTTATGCTTGTTGCGACGCTGATCGCCATTGCTGTCCTTGGTATCCGAACTTCTGAAGGTGTTTGGCCAAGTTGTTGCTTCGAGCTAGCTGACTGTCTTCTCCTTGTGAAGCGGGTCATGAGTGATGTGAGGGCTGCCATGGATTTTGGCTTTTCCGCCCTAGGTGCCGGGCTAGCCATTCGTCATGGATGTTGTGTTTGAAGGCTGCTAAGCGCCTCGCATCCGGACGATTGACGATCCGATTTTTCTTTGTTAGGAACCGCGTCCGTAATTGTCCGCCGATTCTTCCGCTGCTGAATTATATGGCTAAGGTCATCGGCGCTCGGTGGTCGCATATATGTGCCCTGGAAGTTATCGAGGAATGCGGCTTCCAGGTCCTCCCAACAACCGATTGACTCTGCTGGCAAGCCGTTGAGCCAATGCCGAGCTGGTCCTTTAAGCTTGAGTGGGAGGTATTTGATGGCATGTAGATCATCACCGCGGGCCATGTGGATATGGAGGAGATAGTCCTCGATCCGCATCGCAGGATCTGTGGTACCATCGTATGATTCGATGTTTACGGGTTTGAAGCCCTCGTGATTTGATGATCCATTACTTCATCTCGTGAAGCATAGTGGGTGTGCGGCGCCTCAGATTGGGCTATATCACGGCGTAGCTCATATGAGCTTTGTCTATTGTGTTCGCCCGCCGGGTTGTCAGATCCGGCGTGGCGGTAATCATCCCGAGTCGTTACGCCCATGCGACCTGTAGATCGATCTTGTTTGCTTTGCCTTATCCTCCAAAGTATATCTCGCAAGTCCCAAGGCGTTCTCCGTGCCTTGGTACTTTTTGAGCCGGTGTCGGGGCATGGCTTGAGCGAAGGGCCGAGAGGCTTCTCACAGCCATGACCACGGGGTGGCCGGTCTGCCATGTCGTCTACGCGGGTGACGCGGGTGCTTCCTCCTCCGATTGAGGCAACGGCCTGCGTTTGGGGTAGCTTTTGGAGGAGCGTTGAAGTTCAGACTCTTCGGCCGCAAGGACTTGGTCCATCCGCTGCCTAGCAAGTCTTGGTCAGCTCTAAGTCAGCTGCTGCGCTTTTTTCTTGAGGCTGCTTGCCGCGTGGCCATAAGCCTGCGCTTAAAACGCTCTTGTTCGGCGGGATCCTCGGGCACGACAAATTCGTTGCCGCCGAGGCTTGCCTCATCTTCGGAGGGAGGCATGTAATTATCGTCCTCTACCTCTCATGCCGCCGCTCTATCATGAGGGCTGGCTTCTCCCTCCTCCTGTGGCCGAGTCCTCACCGAGGGGGTCATCTTCGCACCGTCCTGTATTATTGTCTCCCGTGCTTAGGAATCACCGTTTTACCGTGGCGGGATTTAGAGCGGCGCCAGCTGACGTCGGCGCTTGGGTTGTTTCTTGGAGGGGTCATCCTCCGCTGTTCCATCGCCCTTCCCATCTTTTGGGATGTCCACCATGTATTTGTCGTATGACGAGGTGGCCTTCTAGTGCCCTGTAGGCGCTGGTTCTTGGTTGTCTCCTGCATCATCGTCCATACCGTCGATGTCTTCGGAGTCGAAGTCGAGCATGTCGGTTAAATCATTGACAGTGGCTACAAAGTGGGTGGTGGGTGGGCGTTGAATTTCTTCGTCGTCTGCATCCCAACCTTCCTGACCATAGTCCGCCAGGGCTCCTCGACAAAGAGAGAGACTTTAATGAGTTCAGGATATCGCCAAAGGCGAGTGTCTTTGAAAAAGATGTCATGGCGGTGAACTCCATAACCGGGCGCCCCGGTCGGACCGGGCAGAAGCGCTGGAGGTTCGGAGTCCCGGAAAGGAGTCCGACACTGGAGTCACGAGCCTCCCAAAGGGCAGGGGATGGTATTCGGCTCAATCGCCGTGAGATTTCAGCCCCGAGGCGGTGTCCAACCACTCGTCCTCGATCGTGAAGTTGGCTCCGAACTAAGGAGTCGGAGGCAGTGGCTAATCTTGACCTCCAGAGCCTTTGTTGGTGACGAGCTAGATCGTACCCATCGAGACAAGTCTGGCGCTTGGCGTGGCTCGAATCCGTCCGAAGATCAAGTCTCCGCGACGTCGGCCGTGTAGTTCAAACTCCCAAACCTGACCTGATGGCGGGGCGTAGCTTTCGATCTGCTCCAGATGGCCAAGTGAATTGGCCCTTGATTGCAAAACCGCCCGAATCTGAAGATCTGCCCGGGGAGAAAAGTCTCACCCTGGACCGCGTCGTTGTTACTAATCGAAGGAGCCATCGGGCCTAAAGGTGACAACACAGAGGAACTCTCAATGAAAGCACCAATGTCGGTGTCAAAACCGGCGGATCTCGGGTAGGGGGTCCCGAACTGTGCGTCTAGGCCGGATGGTAACAGGAGACAAGGGACCACGATGTTTTTACCCAGGTTCGGGCCCTCTCGATGGAGGTAATACCCTACTCTGCTTGATTAATATTGATGATATGGGTAGTACAAGAGTAGATCTACCACGAGATCGAGAGGCTAAACCCTAGAAGCTAGCCTATGGTATGATTGTTGTTCGATCCTACGGACTAAAACCCTTCGTTTATATAGACACCGTATAGGGTTAGGGTTACACAGTCGGTTACAATGGTAGGAAATCTACATACCAGATCACCAAGCTTGCCTTCCACGCCAAGGAAAGTCCTATCCTGACACGGGGACGGAGTCTTCAATCTTGTATCTTCATAGTCCAGAGTCCGCCAAAGATGATAGTTCGCTATCCGGACACCCCTAGTCCAGGACTCCCTCAAGAGCTCCCTGAACCAGGCTTCAATGATGACGAGTCCGGCAAGATATTGTCTTCGGCATTGCAAGGCGAGTTCCTCCTCTGAATACTTCATAGAAGATTTTGAACACAAGGACAGTGTCCGGCTCTGCAAAATAATTTCCACATAACACCGTAGAGAGAATACACAAAATCAATCTGCTGACGTATTCCGCAGCGTGCCATCACGCCACGGCCAAGTCTTCGTTTGAATCGTTTTTACTGTACCACCTCAGCGCGTTTAGAGAGGCGGTTTCCTTGGCACGTCTTGTCAAAGCAGAGATCGCGTCCCCCTTATTCCGGGATTCTCATCAATACGGATGTGGGTAACCCAACCGTGCCATTGATTACGGCGCTTGGAAGATAAGCGAGTTTTACCAGGCTGGTGGGGGCGCTTAGTTGCGTCCGTCCATATAAGGGGATAAGGACCCACCTTTTCACCTACGCCTTCTTCCTCCTTTGCTCATCCATTCCTGGGCACTCGAGCTCCAGCGCCCAAGTCCGCACATCCATCCTCAACCTTCTCCAATCATGTCCAGAGCGGGAGGCAAGTGGATGGCCTCCTCCGTCACGGAGGGGCACATCACAAAGCTGCGGGAGGCCGGATATTTGTCCGGCGACATCGCGTGTCAGCTCCCCACCAAGGGGCAGCTCATCCCCACCCCCAGGCCCCATGAGAGGGTGGTGTTCCTCACCCACTTCCTCCGCGGACTAGGTTTTCCACTTCACCCATTTGTCCGAGGGCTCATGTTCTACTCAGTGCGTGCGAGAAGTCCCGAGAGATAGGTGTGTGCGTGGGAAAGAGGAAGGGAGATGATATGTGTTGATGTAATCGTGTGAAAAAAAAGACTAGTCTATAGCTCGCCACGAGGATATTCTTGGCGAACACCCCAATAACCGTAAGATATGTATCCGATGGTGCCAGTTATTGCACGCACGTAGTAGTAGAAAAAGAAGTACCATGGCATATGCTACACCACGGCCGAGAACACGTGCCCACGTTACGCCATCTAGGAATAGTGCAGCACTTCGAAACTAGAACCGTCAATAAATTTTGAGCTTGCGTCTCGTCACATTCAAAATTACTACTAGTACCACGCTATATTTAATTGCATACCTGTCCACACTGATCACAACCTAAACAGTTTCCCACTTAGGAGCGTATTAGTAGTACTCGGTTATAAATACTACTGTACTATGCCAAGATGACTGCACATTCCTCCTCAACTCCTCATCCACAAAAAACAATGAAGTCATTCAGCATCGTTCCCTTCCGTCTTCCATGGCCAACGTGAGTTCTGGGTCGAGAGGTTTCCACCAGGGAGAGGCGAGCATGGAAGAGGAAGCACGACAGATGTCCCTCCTCACCGTGAAAGAAGCCGCCGCGCAACAGTAGCAGCACAGAGGTCCCGCCACACCGCCGAAGCAGCACGGAGGTCCTGCAGCGCCGTCGATGTAGCAGACTGGTCCGGCCATCCCGCGGAAGCAGTAGAGATGTCCCGCCGCGCTGCCGAAGCAGCACGGAGGTCCCGCCTCGCCGCGGCAGCCTGGGAAAATTTCTCGCGGGCAGGCGAGGACTCTTACAGGCACATGCATGCGATCATCCATAGCCAGAGGGATCAGATATCCGACTGGGCGAGGTTGCAGGACGAGGCTACCGGCGTCATCCGGCAACTAGGGGAGGGCAATCCGAAGCTACGAGCCGAGCGTGACCTGCTGATGGCGAAGATCGCCGGAAAGGCAAAGGAGGCGGACGAGACCGCTGCCTTGCTGCATAGGACGGGCGTCATCGTCAAGAAACTTATGGACGAGAATGCCATGCTCCACATCGAGCGCAACAGGATGGTGGAGGAATCCGTGGATGCTGCCAAGCAGCGTATTAAGGACATGAAACTAATGAAAGAGATCATTGCCGCTCGCCGCGAGAACTAGTCTCCGCGACCTGCAGCGCATAAAGAAAGTAGAGATCAGCGAGCCAGATCGTTGTATGCGACTTCCTTCTTCTTTTGCCCTTGTGTATTTCGTAAGGCGAGTCAAGATGTGGCTTTTTTAATTATCTTCCTAATTATGTAAGACAATTATTATCCACTCTTGTCGTCCTTATATATATTCATCAGTCTTGCTATAAGTCGCAGTAGATGCTATATACGTCCGTCGGATCTTACATCAAGATCCATGCAAAATTTTCTTTTTAGATTTTCTTTTTTCTCTCTTAAATCTCAGTCGAGTGAGACATAGCCACGTCATTAAACAGAGGCTCGGGTGCCATTAATGGAGACCTTGGGAGAGAGGTGGACGATAGATGGAGGTCAAAGGGCTCTCCTCCAGATAAGCATGTGCAGGGGTCTGATCGCACGCCTCCCGCACTCAAATAGCTACCCTGCACGGCGCCTCCTAGCTAATAAAAAAAGGGGACGTGTAGCGACACGTAGATGGTAAATAGAACACCCACGGTTACAATAATGCTTGTGTTTCCCATTGTAACGTGACAAAACTTGTTCCAAAATGACTTTGTTGATTGTTAATGTGTGCGCCTTCGCAAATCGGACAGCAAAATTATCACAGCATGTTGGTGCCATGTCATGACACCAAACCAAGTTTCATGATTTTCATGCGTGTTTTGGATTTATAGGAATTAAAAAAGCAAGTTTCTCAATGTTTCCAAATTGAGCCACGACGCCCAGATGTTTGAATTTCATTCCCATTTCTTGCATGGGATCTAGAAATTTACCTGAGGACACACATGTGATTTTTCAACCAGCTTTGGTGTACTGGAGCATGTACTTGTATTTCAAATTTGAATTATGCACACAAAGCTGGCACGTTCCCTCTCAGAACCACAAACCTTCTTGAGAGAAACTCCGGTTTGCAAGAAGCTTATACCAAAACTTGTTCCTATTCGGCCAATTTTTTTACCACAACATGGTAGTAGCATGACATGAAACTATGCCAAGTTTCATAATTTTCAGGCATGTTTTGGATTTACAAGAATTTTAAAAGCAAGTTTCTCAATGTTCTTGGCCGAGCCACGATGCCCAGATGTTAGAATTTCATTCCCATTTCTTGCATGGGACCTAGAAATTCACCCGAGGACACACGTGTGATTTTTCAACCAACTTTGGTGCACGGGGGCATGTGCTTGTAGTTCAAATTTGAATTATGCACATTAAATTACCGAAAAATCAATTAATGTATAAAAAAGGCCAAACGAACCCGGTATAATTCCAAAATTTAACAGGGCACTCATGTAGTTCTATGTTGCCTCTGTAAAGAAACTCAAGGGGGGCAGCGTATATTGTTTCCCACTCAAAGGTGACATGTTCCCTCTCAGAACCACGAGCCTTCTTGAGAGAAGCTCCGGTTTACAAGAAGCTTATACCAAAATTTGTTCCTATTTGGCCATTTTTTTACCACGGCATGGTAGTACCATGACATGACACCATGCCAAGTTTCATGATTTCCAGGCGTGTTTTGGATTTACAAGAATTTTAAAACCAAGTTTCTCAATGTTCTCGGCGAGCCACGATGCCCTGTGTGTTTGAATTTCATTCCCATTTCTTACATGGGACCTAGAAATTCACCCGAGGACACACATGTGATTTTTCAACCAAATTTGGTGCACGGGAGCATGTGCTTGTAGTTCAAATTTGAATTATGCACATTAAATGACGAGAAACTCAATTAATGTATAAAAAAAGGCCAAACGAACCCGGAATAATTCCGAAATTTAACAGGGCACTCGTGTAGTTCTATTTGCCTCTGTAAAGAACCCAAGGGGGCAGCGTATATCGTTTCACACTCCAAGGTGACACGTTCGCTCTTAGAACCATGAGCATTGTTGAGAGAAGCTCCGGTTTGCAAGAAGCTTATACCAAAACTTGTTCCAAATATGCCCAATTTTTTACCACAGCATGTTAGTGCCATGATATGACAACATGCCAAGTTTCATGATTTCTAGGCGAGTTTTGGATTTACATGAATTAAAAAACCAGGTTTCTCGATGTTCTCGGCTGAGTCACGACGCCCAGATGTTTGAGTTTCATTCCCATTTCTTGCATGGGACCTAGAAATTCACCCAAGGACACACATGTGATTTTTCAACCAACTTTGGTGCATCGGAGCATGTGCTTGCAGTTCAAATTTGGGTTATGCACATTAAATGTCCAAAAACTCATTTAATGTATAAAAAAGGCCAAACAAACCCGGAATAATTCCAAAATTTAACAGGGCACTCATATAGTTCTATGTTGCCTCTCAGATAGAAAAATCTGGCGGAGGCGGTGTATATTGTTTTCGCACACAAAGGTGACACGTTCCCTCTCGGAACCCACGAGGCTTGTTATGAGAATCTCGGTTTTGGAAGAAGCTTATACCAAAGCTTGTCCCAATTCAGCCAAGAATTATATACATATGAAAACAGGGTCTAGATTATCCCGAACATCTCGCCACCTAGACCAATGTTCTCTGATTTGAATTCAACATAAAATGGATACAAATATTTGAATTGGAGATCGTATGTCACATGTAGTTTATAGTGAAATATATTTACTGCTATATGCATGTTTTTTGTTATCAAGATAATATTTAAATGATTGTATAACTTGACAACAATCATATTCAAATAAGGAAAATTGATTCAAATTTATTCCATATGGTAGACGACAATATATATGTTCTTAGGGTGGAGTAAAATGTTCATATATGATGGAAGATCAAAATGTAGGACTACATCCATTATAAACCGCAAGGTCACCTAACGATATATTCAAATTCAACATAACGTGGATTCAAAAATTGAAATTCAAGATCCTGGCATTTGTAATCATATAAAAAGGGCATGACTCTTTCTTTTGGTGGGAATTGATCTTTTTTTTGTTGAGGGAAGTGTGAATCAATTTGGTACTGTACAGCGTAATCTTGTTCTCCCAATTTTTTTTACATTTTTCTTGTAGTTTTTTCAAAGACATTTATAGCAATATAGTAAAAGGGGACATGAATCTCTTGTGTCTTGTATGAATTGTTTTTTTGTACACGTTAAGTTTGTTCTGCCAAACAAGGAATCCGCGCCTTGTTATCCTGAAATTTTCAAGCTCGAGTATCTTTTGTCTCACCTGCTTTGAAACTCCCGCCTCTTCAACCCGTGCCGCACCTTGTTATCCCAAAATTTCGACGCGCGCAAAAACTCCCTCCTCATCCGAAATAGGTACCGCAACCCAGACATACGAAATCCCCCTTCTACCCCTCAGCCGGAAATGCCGGTTCGATGTCGCGGTGTCAAAACCGGTGGGGGTATGCTGGTAACTTACGCTACATTTCAGACAAGCGTGTCCCTAAGCCATGGCTCCCCCTACCTTCCCCTTCACCCCCCATTCATACACCGAGGCTGCCAAAACCCACGAAACCCCATGCTCCTCGGTCGGCCTCCCGACCGCCGCCCAGCCGGAGACCCTTCCCCGATGACGTCATCCACCGCAATAGCTCGCCGTCCCTCATCCACCGCACCGAATGTGGATCCGTCGTCGATCTCGTTGTCCCACCGGATCAGCCGCCCCATCCTCCACCTCCAAGGAGCTGCCCTGATGTTCGCCTCGTCTATCGCACCACCTCCATCCCCACAGCGCCATCTTGACCTGCCCCACCAGAACCGCAGCACCCTCACCAATTCCTCTGATGAAGCCGAGGCCAACTCGGCGCCAGCAAGGAGGTTCTGCACTCACTGTTGCATTTTATCTTTTATTCGATCTCACGGGGCTGCCGGTGCTCGATACTGAGCAGCCATGGCGGGTCTCCATCGATGGCGCCGTCAGCGGCCACTTCATCCACGACGTCTCTCCCCGATGTCGTTGCTTCCTCGGTGGCGACTTCCACACTGGCACTAGCTGCAGCTGCTCCGGCTCTCGCTCGCGCTGCTACTGCTACTGCTCCGGCTCTCGCTTGCGTTGTGGCTCTGTTCTTGCTATCGGCGGTGCTGCTGCACTGCTGTTGCTTTAGTTCATGCTGCTGCTCTGCTCTGATATTGCTGTCTGTCGCGCTGCTGCTCCACTCTTGCTCTTGTTCATGCTGCTACTCTGCTCTTGCTCTCGCTCACGCTGCTGCTGCTGCACGACCTCCGACAGCTACAGGAGTTGCTGCTTTAGCACTCGCTCACGGTTCTGCTGCATGGCTTGCTCTCTACTAGTGCGTTCCCTGCTTGAGCGTGTGCTGATTTAGATCACTGCTTCTCTGCTAATAGTGCTCGAACGCCCTAAACATCTATTGCAGTGCTCTTCCACTAGTTCAATCAGTTACGATAGTAAAATTCAGTTTATTTGTAAAGTTCAGTTTCTTCGCTTAAGTTCGTGAGTAAAATGTAACTAAGTTCAGAGATTTTTGAGTTTCTTCAGTTAAGTTCAAAGAAAAATGGTAGGAATTTTAATATCTAGTTGGACGTCCTTTTCAAATTAATATGCATGAAGAACAGGACTAATTGCATTACTGTCATAATAAGATTCTTATTTGTTCATTTTCACGTAGTTTGACTTTAATTTGACCATGTTTCTCCATTCCTGTGTTCTTCCAATTCATGTGAACCAAACACTGAGGTTCGAGGAAATCCTATGTTTCCAAATGCTCTGTTTTGCACGTGCATTCCTATCCTATTCCTTTGTTTTTTCTGTCCCTGCGTTTCTAGAATCCTCCAATTCTAAGGAGCCCTTACAGATTTACTTTATTTTTAGATAGGCATCAAAGAAAACTCTGTGTGTTATGTCCTCCTCCTACCGTGCCGTCATCCACCCCACCTTAGGTGCACACCATCGACAGAAGTGTTCACTGCAGCAGAGATTCCCCCTGCAAACTTTCTTTCGCCGCCTCAGATCATCTTCCCTGTTCTTGCAGCCACGCCAACCTGCATTACCATCATCGACCGAAAGGATGAACCCGAGGACTACACAGTTCCGAAGAGAGGTCGCATCTTTCGTGGTTTGCTTACATTATACATCGGTTATTATTACCTGCTACTTTATCGCTCAAACTTGAGTTTTAAAATGCCCGTGGGTCTCATATCGAGGCAAAGAACGATAGTATCATCTACTATCTGGTTCTATCTGGGGTCTTCTATGTGGTTCATGTTGGGTGGGCAACAAACTAGATGATCCATTGTCTATCTTTTTAAACCGAAGCTATAATCTACACCGCTATCATTAGTTTTGGATCTATCCACCTGTTTGCTACCATCAGTCTTGATTTCTGCATGCACCCCTTAGGCCTTACAAAATCTAACTAATTTTTTATTATGCATGTCAGTTATTGTACACAATCGTACTGAACATGTAGAGAAAAAGAGAAGACCGTTGCGTGGGAATATAATGTCATGCAGACGCCGCTCCATGGTGGTCGAAGTGGCCCCCCTCCCGCCATTCTCGACTGTATTCCAGAGGAAGATAACTGTTCAGATGGGGATTCAGAGGGAGTCGACCACTCCTATTTACCAGCTGAGGTGTTTGCTCTAACCTGGCATGCTGATGTTAGTCATATCATGCATATGGCGCCTCGCATTGCTTACATTATTCATCTTATATGTCATCAGCTTAGTTTAGATTTTCTTTGTGTGAATGCCACCTGTTTGGTTTCTATATCATACTCCCATCGTTTCCTAAATATATGTCTTTTTAGAGATTTCAACGAGTGACTACATACGGAGCAAAATGAGTGAATCTACACTCTAAAATATGTCTATATACATCCGTATGTAGTAGTCCATTTGAAATCTCTAAAAAGACAAATATTTAGGAACGGAGGGAGTATATGGGAATTATGCAATGCCATCTTCTTTAGCGGGCATCATATACATGAATCATGCAATGCCATCCTGTTTAGCCACCATCGATATGTGAATTGTATCGTGCCATATTTTTTTCATAATGTATTCCATTTGTCAACTATGTTTATACATTCATCTACTCTTCCCGTACATCAGCCATTTGAGTCGGTCATGGGAAAATCTGGAGTGAAAACAAGGTCTTCTCGAAAATCGGTGCTACACTGTCGATGCAGATTTCTTGCTGGTTATAGATAGCTCCTCGGAGGAGGATTCAGAGATGATGACCCGATGTTATCCCCCGAGGTGCATGCTCTAACTTGGCAAGGTTATATTGCTCATATCATGCATATGGTGTCTTGCATTGCCATGCCATCTCGCTTAGATTAGACATGCTTTGGGTGAATGCCTCCCTGCTTGCTTTCTATATCAGATATCTGAATTATGCAATGGCATGTTTTTCAGCCGATTATCATATATGTGAATTATGCACCGCCATGTAGCCAGCATCATATATGTGAATTATCTCATGCCATCTTTTTTTCATTACGTATTCCATTTGTCGACAATACTGTGTATATTGAACTACTCTTCATGTGTATCAGCCATTTGGGCCGGTTATGGAAAAATCAGAGTGAAAACAAGGTCTTCAGAGCAGCAAATGGTACTGTTGAAGCATATATCTCGATGGTTCACAGGAGCTCCTCAGAGGAGGATTCAGAGACATATGACCAGTCCTATATCCCACCTGAGGTGTATGCTCTAAGTTGCAATGTTTATATTTCTCATATCATGCGTATGGTGTCTTGCATTGCTTAGTTTAGACATCATATGCACAATATTAAATTCCATCTACTTAGTTTAAAGATCATACATGCGAGTGCCAGCTGCTTAGTATATGAATCAATTATGTCAATTATATCATTCCATCCTGTATACTTAGACAACATTTTATGTGAATTATTTCATCCCAACCTATTTTAGAAAGACATCATATAGTTTTGTCATGTCATCCTGTTTAGATACTCATCATATGTTGAATTATGCCATTATATCATGTTAAGTTATCCATCATATATCTGAAACTGTGTCATGCTATTCTGTTTAGTTAGGCATCATATATGTGTGTTGGGGAACGCAGTAATTTCAAAAAAAATCCTACGCACACGCAAGATCCATCTAGGTGATGCATAACAACGAGAGGGGAGAGTGTTGTCCATGTACCCTCGTAGACCGAAAGCGGAAGCGTTTATCAACGTGGTTAATGTAGTTGTACGTCTTTACGATTTGGCCGATCCTAGCAACGAACGTACGACACCTCCATGTTCAGCACACGTTCAGCTCGATGATGTCCCTCGTAGTCTTGGTCTAGTTGAGGCCGAGGGAGAGTTCCCTCAACACGACGGCGTGGCGACGGAGATGATGAAGTTACTGGCGCAGGGCTTCACCTAAGTAATACGACGATATGACCGAGTTGTGTAATCAGGAGGGGGCACCGCACACGGCTAAGACAAATCTTGAGTACCTTTGGGGTGCCCCTGGCCACGTATATAAAGGAGGGGAGGGAAGAGCTGGCCGGCCCAAGGGGGGCGCGCCAGGTGTGTGGAATCCTACTAGGACTCACTAATCCAAGTAGGATTCCCCTCCTCTTTCCTATTCGGAGTAGGAGAGAAGGAAAGAGAGGGAGAGGGAGAAGGAAAGGGGGGGCCGCGCCCCCACCCCTTGTCCAATTCGGTTTGGGTAGGGGGGAGGCGCGCCACCTCTTGGCCCTTCTCCCCTCTTTCCACTAAAGCCCAATAAGGCCGATTACTTCTCCCGGTGAATTCCCGTAACTCTCCGGTACTCCGAAAAATACCCGAATCACTCGAAACCTTTCCGATGTCTGAATATAGCCTTCAAATATATCGATCTTTACGTCTCGACCATTTCGAGACTCCTCGTCATGTCCGTGATCTCATCTGGGACTCCAAACAACCTTCGGTACATCAAATCACATAACTCATAATACAAATTGTCATCGAACGATAAGCGTGCAGACCATACGGGTTCGAGAACTATGTAGACATGACCGACACACATCTCTGGTCAATAACCAATAGCCGAACCTGGATGCTCATATTGGCTCCTACATATTCTACAAAGATCTTTATCGGTCAAACTGCATAACAACATACGTTGTTCCCTTTGTCATCGGTATGTTACTTGCCCGAGATTCGTCGTCGGTATCATCATACCTAGTTCAATCTCATTACCGCAAGTCTCTTTACTCGCTCGTAATGCATCATCCCACAACTAACTTATTAGTCACATTGCTTGCAAGGCTTATAGTGATGTGCATTATCGAGAGGGCCCGGAGATACCTCTCCGATACATGGAGTGACAAATCCTAATCTCAATCTATGCCAACCCAACAAATACCTTCGAGACACACTGTAGAGCATCTTTATAATCACCCAGTTACATTGTGACGTTTGATAGCACACAAGGTGTTCCTCCCGGTATTCGGGAGTTGCATAATCTCATAGTTTGAGGAACATGTATAAGTCATGAAGAAAGCGAGAGCAATGAAACCTAAACGATCATAATGCTAAGCTAACAAATGGGTCTTTTCCATCACATCATTCTCTAATGATGTGATCCCGTTCATCGAATGACAACACATGTCTATGGCTAGGAAACTTAACCATCTTTGATTAACGAGCTAGTCAAGTAGAGGCATACTAGGGACACTCTGTTTGTCTATGTATTCGCACATGTACTAAGTTTCCGGTTAATACAATTCTAGCATGAATAATAAACATTTATCATGAAATAAGGAAATAAATAATAACTTTATTATTGCCTCTAGGGCATATTTCCTTCAATGTGAAATTGTGTCATGATGTCCTGTTTGGTTAGACAACATATATGTGAATTACCACATCTGTCTATCATACAATGTCGAGACGTTCAATTTCTTTTCTTGTTTATCAGCCATTTGAATTGGAGGGTGATGGAAGTATCTAAGGGAGCAAAAACCCGTTCTTCACAAAGACAAGCTACCCGTCGATGCAGATATAACCTTGGTTGTACTGGCCCACAAACATGCCCCACCACACATAATCGACACTCTTCCAGATTGCACACTTACATCGTTGGGCAGAGAACCAGCTACAGCCCATCTAACCCCAACTCCAGCGGATAGTAACCCACTTCTAGTTGACAAAGCACCATGTCCACCACAGTACCCCCACATGAGCAGTTTGTAAAGCAAGCAAGCTGCGGTGCCCAAAGCACCTAAGACCACCACAATGAACCCAAACTCCACGTTTAAAGCGGAAGAGCAACTATTATCGTGTCAGATTTACGTAGCTATGGTCCATACTCCTTTGCTGTTGCATCACTGTATTTACTCATACCAACTACTTTCAAATTTGAAGGATCCAATTGAAACTCCAATGGCACAACAGGTATGTTTTAAACCTATTTCTTTAACTGGATTGTTGTTCTAACTTCTTTCTCTATGTTGATTTCGGGTTTCGGTTGTATAAAATGGCTATGTTCTCATGTGATGCACATTACAAGTGTTGCCAATGCTGTGTAGTTTCTCACACTTATATTCTGTCTATGCTACTGTGTCTTAAAAATATAGGGTTAATTATCCTTTTGCCCTCAGTGGTGTCCATGTACTCAGTTTTGCCCTCAGATGCGAATTGTGCTCAGTTTTGCCCCTAGTCCGTGCGCACCGACTGCTCCATGAACTTCTGCCGTCTTTGACAGGTCAACCTTTTGACTTCGGCCCTTACAGGTGGGACCAGCGAAGCGAGACGACCAATTTTATTTAGACCGTTACGCCGTGGACTGTGGGACCCAATGAGAGAAACCGTTCTATGGGTGTGATATATAAGCGGGCGACAGCGACGGTGACCATGGAGACAGAGAGCACGACGGTGACCACGGCGAGAGAGAGGGAGAGAGAGAGAGAGAGAGAGAGAGAGAGAGAGAGAGAGAGAGATAGAGAGAGCACGGCGGTGGGAAGCTAGCTGTGGAGGGTGCGGCGGTTGGAAGCTTCATGGAGGCGCTGGCGGCGTTGAGATCCCCCTTCGGCTCAGGCTCCATGTCTTCCTCAAGCTCCCGCTCCACCTCGCAGATGCAGGCCGGCACGCGATGTGGACATGCCTGTCCTCGTCATGTCCGGGGTGCGGGCAAGGCGTTGATCGGAGGGTTTCTCACCACGAGGAACCAGGTATCCGTTCTCGTGTGCAGCGAGAATGGGGTAAGAATCGGGGCAATTGCACCATTTTCGTGGTCGGGATATTTGAGCAATGGGTTGATCTGTTTGGTGTTCATGTAGGTGACATGCTTCTTTCTTTGGGTCGATGCTCTGGCCAAGACTCTAATGAATGAACTGCAAGAAGAGCATGAAGAATGGTTGCACATGCTGCCACCGAACGGCAAAGTGCAGTAGCACGAGCCTCTAAGAAGAGATGGAGGCGAAGCACGCATAGCTGACAGAGAGCTAGCTGTTGAGCTTAGGATGTTGAAGAAGAAGGTTAGGAAGCTTGAAGATCAAGTACTACCAATACCCATTTGCAAATACTTTTGGGCATTTGTAGGTATGGTAATCGTGACCGTTGTAATATTGAAAATGTATGGAAAGACATGAATTATGGAGGAATTTGTAATCTTGAAATTGTATGAGAAATTAACCTAGTTTAAATGTTGGTCAAAGTTGTTTAAATGTTGAAAAAAAGAGAAGAAGTGACCAACATTTAAATATGTTGAAAAAAAGGAGAAGAAATGAGGAATTCAAAAACTTTTGATCAATGAAATGCAGCTCTCTGCTCTTCCTTTCTGTCAAAAAAAAGGTTGCTCTTGGGCCAAATTGAGAGCGTAGAGCCAAGTGCAGGCTAGACTAATGGGCCAACTGCATCCAATTAGGCCCGTTTGGGGTTCTCTTGCGTGTTTTTCTGTTTTCTGTTCTGATTTAATTTAGGCAGTAAATCATAATGCTGAAACTTTTTGTGGAAGCTAATTGAATTATTCCAGAGCCAAACAATTAAGGTTAGAAATTTTTTGGAGCTGTTAAATATTTAATAGCAATTTAATTAATCCAATTCAAATACACCGTGATTTAAATCAAAGACCAAAATGTCATGGAAAATGTGCCTCAGCTCTGGTAGAGGTTTACACTTGGTGCCAAAATAAATGAAAAAAAATAATTTGTCTAAAAAAATGAAGGGTGGAAAATGCACAAAAAATCGGTGCGGCTGGGGACTCGAACCCAAGACCATGTGGGTTTGTGGTGTTTAGGGCTGCACTGGTAACCGCTAGGACAAATGGCAAGACTTTGACATGGGTAGGGAAGGAAGGTATACATAGTGAGACCGTGAAATTTGTCAAAAAAATAGTGAGACCGTGAATGTTTGCACACGCGTGAGAGTGGTTTTCCTTTGTTTTGCACTGAAATTTTGGAGGGTTGGAATGTTGAAAACCTATGTTTGCACTGCCACATGATTTTGGTTAGAGTGGCACTTGGTTTAGGGTTAGAGTGGCACTTGGTTTAGGATTTAAAGGGAATAAATTTGCATGTTAGTACATGACTTATTTTTTTTGAATGAAACAGAGGGCTTCTCACCCCCTTCAATTTTCATTAATGAAAACCACAAGTTCTCGAACTTCATGATTTGGTTTAGGGAAGAAATGATATGTTTGGACACGGATATTTTTTAACACACATAATAAACCCTAGTAACTTAGATAAGATGTAACACACCGTACCCTTACAATAATAAGTTCACGGACACATGACGAAACATGACACGACACGACATCACATAGAAAAGCAACAAAATAAAATCGAAACATGACAAGCTTAACTCCGGGCTTGAACATCTTCATCTTGACCTCCTTCTTCCACCTTGGCCGCGCGCCCCTTCAACACCGTCTTCATCTTCACACCTCCTCCTCCTCCTCGTAGGGAAGGGAGTGCATCTGGCCTGGAGTGGGGAAGATGCTCTCGTAGTTGGTGTAGATGTTGTACACGGTGAAGAAGATGGCCTCAGCCGCACTAAAAGACTTGGCCGAGGAGCTCACATGGCCAAACGGGTTGGTGAAGGTGATCGTGAGCAGTAGGAGGATGCCGCCGCGGTCACGAACCTCGTTCACGGTGAACATCCTAGGCGAGCCCCGTGGGAGGTGGGCATAGCCGGCTCTGAGGAAGGCGCGGGTGAGTTCGACGGAACCCCTCCACCTTGAAATAGCCCACACACGGAGCTCCCTCTCCACGAGCACGCCCGATGGGTAGCGCAGCTCCGGCATGACAAGCGGATGGTTGAAGGTCGGCCCGTTGAACTTCATCTTCACTTGGTCTCGCTTGGGGAGGGCTCGGTCGCTTGGGTGTTTGAAGTTGGAGAGAATGGATCGGATCTGGCTTGTGGGTGGGAGAGGAAGAGAGGCACCCCATTTATAGGCATGTGGGTGGGAAAGGAAGAGAGAAAAGGATGAGCAGTGCGTGTGTGAATCCGGGCGTGTGTGTATCCGTTACATTTTGCACTCTTTAGTTTTTGCACGAAAACGATGCATGGGGCGCGTGCGTGCATCTGAATCACTGCATAGCTCTTTGACCGGGCGGTGCATATGACTCCCTACCCTGAACCATTGCCCTGAACCACCTAGCTCGCCTCTCTAGCCTAGCTCGCCTAGCGCGCCTCGCTCGCCTCGCTCGCATGCATGCACGTCCGCCTCCCGCATGCAAACCCACGTCAGCCGCCTCCCATGCATGCAAGGCCTAGAAAAGGTCGAGACGGGCTATGTATCATGGTCTCGAGGCCCAGCATAACGAGACGGGTCCAACGGTCCATCCAGTAGCGCCCATTGTTTGTTAAAAAACAATCTCCCAGCCAATCAGATTGCATCTCGCGGATTGCCCCCCTCCTCCCCGCAGATTCCTCTTAGAAGGGTTAGATCGACGGCCCTTGATCGCCGCTAGGGTTAGATGAATGGTCCTTGTTCACCGCTAGGGTTAGCGGGGTTGGGAGGGGTTTGGAGCAGTCAAAGCTATGTTTGACCAGATTTCAAATGAGCATAATAAATTAAATAAAAAACAGAAACAAAATAGAAAACCTGCGCACATAGTCTTCTTATGTCATATACTAACAATTTAAGTTGATAAACAAGGTTTACATACATTTAAACGATAAGTTAATGTGTATTGTGTGATATCTCGAGTATCTCAAACTCTCTTGTATGAAGTGAAGAGAAGTGTTTTGGGGAAATGAACATGAAAATTTCAAAAAACTCACCACAACTTCATTTTGTAGTGACTAAGAAGGATCCAGGCTTAGTTTTTCATTTTGATGTTTTACACTTGTTTAAATCTTGGTCAAAGTTAAGTTTGACCAGAATTCAAATGAGCAAAACAAATTAAAAAAATCAAAAAATGGAAAAACCCAGCGCACATAGTCTGTATATATAGAATATATGTGTAGGAAAGTTATTTGACTAATTTAGACAAGGTTGGAAAAAACCTTGCTTAGAAATGAGGTCGTTTACCCTACCTTTGGACCCCTCTTTTTAGCACATTTTTCAAGAAAATTTCAAAAACCTCACCACAGCTTCATTTTGGATTGACTAAGAAGGATCCAGGCTTAGTTTTTATTTTGATGTTCTAGACTTGTTTAAATCTTGGTCAAAGTTAGGTTTGACCAGAATTCAAATGAGCAAAACAAAATTTAAAAATATCAAAAAAAAGGAAAAACCATGTGCTCATTCAAACATCATCCAACAAATTTAAACATCATGTCAAACATAGTTCTAACATAGGTCCAACATCATCCAACAGAAATACAACATTATTCATAATGTTTCATAATTATTCATATATAGCGTTGGGGCTTCATGCATTTCCTTGAGCTTCTTGCCATCACTTTGCTCCTCGTGCACCTTGTGCTCATTGCTTCTTCTCTTCTCCTCTTGGTTGTCGGTACCTTGCTTGGCCTTTATTCAAACCTATCATAGAGCTATGCAAAACATAAAGGGTAATGAGATCATGTCAAGTGATAAATGTACAAGAGTATTTGACCCTTGCAAGATTTACATACCTAGCGTAACTCACAACAACGTAAGGTTGGTCACCATTTGGAGCCTCACTTGGATCATCATTTGGAGCCTCACTTGGATCACCATGATCACCATTTGGAGCCTCACTTGGATCACCATGATCTCTATTTGGAGCCTCACTTGGATCACCATTTGGAGCCTTACTTGAATAATTATTTGGAGGATATTTTTGATCATCGTCAAAATCATTCGGCTGTTGACCATCACCATGTGGAACCTCGTCAAAATCCGCATCTGATGCAACCGACTGTTGACCATCATTTTCATCATCTGTTGAGGCAACCGGCTGCTGACCAACATTTTCATCGAAGCCTTCATCGAAACTCTCTCCGAACGTTGGATCTACTGTGTTATCACAATACTTACCGAAATGACCAGACCCACCACACCTTGTGCACTTACGCTTCCTTGCTCCAAGTCCAGCTCCTTCGGTGCGAGGTCTGATTCGACTCTTCCTTGGTCTACCTGCTGCTCTCTTTAGAACCGGAGTGCAAAGCTTGAATCCGAGGTCCACCATGTCCCATTGTTGTTTTCCTCCATAGCGTGCAAGGAATAAGCATATGTGGCTTTGAACCTTGCAACAGAGTAGTAATCATGCACATACTGTTGTATGTTCCCTGCTGGACCTAGGAGAGAAGTGATGAAAAATAAGGCATGAATGCATGGCAACCCAGTTATCTGCCATTCCCTACAAGTGCAAGTTCTAGCTTCTAAATCCACTGGATATCTCCATTCCTTCTTCTCTTTATCCAAATATGATATCTCTGTTGTGGTACCCGAGCAAAGAGTCATGTTCATTTCCAAGCCTGTTGTTTTCTGCTTCAGTTCATTCATCACGACAGGGATGATAATGTGGTCCATGAATTTTGCCTCGGCTAGTCCTACACGATAATGAAATTTCTGCATGTATTCTATCCTTATCCTGTCAAGCAAATCCACCTCATAATGACCTTTTAGTTTCCAGATCGTTGAGTTGAAAGACTCTGCTAGATTATTGTGCACATAGTCAACTTTGCTCGATTCATCGAATTGGCTTCTGGCCCATAACTTGGAGTGGTGTGTTTCCAAGTATTCTTTCACTTTGGGATTCATGTATAACTGCCTCAAGTGGTAGTTGTGCTTCTTCACACTTTACCAAGTCAAAGATGTTGGCCATAAATTGTCGGTATACACCTTTCCTTTCAATTTCTTCATGAAATTTGCAGCAAGGTGACGCATGCATTCCCTATACTCTACTCCAGGGAACACATTGTCCACGGCCACTTCTAAACCTTTGCAGTCATCTGTATGAATGACCAACCCGTTGGGATGTGCAATAGCCCTGGCAGATTATGCAAAAACCAAGTCCAGCTCTCCTCGAGACTCTGTCTCCGGCCACCGTAAAGGCAATGGAAATACAAAACTGTGTGCATCAACTGCACAAGCTGCTACTAACTGTCCTTTAAACCTCCCTGTCGGTGTCAAAACCGGCGGATCTCGGGTAGGGGGTCCCGAACTGTGCGTCTAGGCGGATGGTGACATGAGACAAGGGACATGATGTTTTTACCCACGTTCGGGCCCTCTCGATGGAGGTAAAACCCTACTCCTTCTGGATTAATATTGATGATATGGGTAGTACACGAGTAGATCTACCACGAGATCAGAGAGGCTAAACCCTAGAAGCTAGCCTATGGTATGATTGTTGTTCGTCCTACGGACTAAAACCCTCCGGTTTATATAGACACCGGAGAGGGCTAGGGTTACACAGAGTCGGTTACAATGGGCGGAGATCTACATATCCGTATCGCCAAGCTTGCCTTCCACGCCAAGGAAAGTCCCATCCGGACAAGGGACGAAGTCTTCAATCTTGTATCTTCATAGTCCAGGAGTCCGGCCAAAGGTTATAGTCCGGCTATCCGAACACCCCCTAATTCAGGACTCCCTCAGTAGCCCCTGAACCAGGCTTCAATGACGACGAGTCCGGCGCGCAGATTGTCTTCGGCATTGCAAGGCGGGTTCCTCCTCCGAATACTTCATAGAAGATTTTGAACACAAAGATAGTGTCCGGCCCTGCAAAATAAGTTCCACATACCACAGTAGAGAGAATAATATTTAGACAAATCCAATATGCTGACGTATTCCGCAGCGTGACATCACACCACGGCCAAGCCTTTATTCGAATCGTTTTTACTGTCCCACCTCAAGCGCACTCAATGAGGCGGTTTCCTTGGCACGTCTTGTCGAAGCAGAGATCGTGGTCCCCTTATTCCGGATTCTCATCAATACGGTATGGCGGTAACCCAACCGTGCCCGATGAATTACGCGCTTGGGAGATAAGCGAAGTTTTACCAGGTGGTGGGGCACATAGTTTCGTCCCATATAAGGGATAAGGATCCACCTTTTTCATCTACGCCTTCTTCCTCCTTTGCTTATTCATTTCTCACAAGACTCGAGCTCCAGCGCCCAAGTCCGCACTTCCCACCTCAACCTTCTCCAGCCATGTCCTGAGCGGGAGGCGGTGGATGGCCTCCTCCGTCACGGAGGGGCACATCAAAAAGTTGAGGAAAGCCGGATACTTGTCCAACGACATTGCGCACCGGCTTCCAGACGGGGGGCAGCTCATCCCCACCCCCAGGCCCCATGAGAGGGTGGTGTTCCTCCCCTATTTCCTCCGTGGACTGGGCTTCCCACTCCACCCATTTGTCCGGGGCTCATGTTCTACTACGGCCTGGATTTCCACGATCCGCCCCGAACTTCATCCTCAACATCTCGGCGTTTATAAATGCGTTAATGCGAGGCCTTCCACGCATCAAGCCCCACTTCGGCTTATGGCTGAAGACCTTCAATGTCAAGCCGAAGGTAGTGGGCGGCCAGCAAGCGGAGTGCGGAGGTGCCATGGTGGGCAAGATGCCCAACGTTATATGGCTCGAGGGCTCCTTCGTGGAAACCATCAAAGGGTGGCAATCGGGGTGGTTCTACATCACCGAGCCGCGTGACCCTGAATGGGCAGCGGCCCCCGAATTCCAATCTGGCATCCCCACACGGCTCACCTCCTGGAAAGAGACGGGCCTGTCGGGGGGTAATTCGGAAGAGCTGACCGCACTCCAAAACTGCGTCCAAAACCCGTGGACAAGAAGGTTAAACTTGTCAACGTAGTCCAGTCATGCTCATCCGCCGGATCCTCCCGTGTCAACGACGGGCTTTTTAACTTGTGGGAATTGACTCGCCCAAGACCAAACTCGACCAGTGCTCTTTGACACAACACACGAGGATGCCTGGAAGGTGCTATTCAAGAGCGCCGAGGTTCCCCCTCCCACTACCGAGGATCGCGGATTCTGCGCGAAGCACCAAGCCAGCGTAGTAAGCTTGTTTTACCCTTTACGGGATACTTGTTTCTCATAGTTCGACTCTATGCGGGATCTAAGCTCCCGTTCCTTTGACAGGACTGGCAGAAGAAGACCCGGACAGATCATTTGTCCGGCTCCTTTTGCGAAGGTCCAACAGATGCCCACTTGGCGAAGTTGCTGGGCCCAAGACCTTCACGTGGTCTTGGGAGAAGAAGGTCAAGAAGAAGGCCGCGGGAACCCAGAAGAGCTCCCGGCGCCCGGTGGAGCTGGACTCATCGTCCGATGACTCTGAGGCGGACTCCTCCCACGAAAATGAGGAGGAGGAAAGAGAGGTCTCTCCCCCAGCGGGGGGGGAGAGAAGAAAAGGAAGGCTGCCCCAACTGGGGGGGCGGAGGGTCCAAGAAGGGAAGGACCCTTCCTCCGGGCTACTCCATTAATGCCGACGACGGCGAAGAGGAGTGGCCATCCAGGGCCATGGCCCTGGCAAAATCGTAAGTATCCGGATACCAGAATAACTCATGGCGTTCCTTTATTGCAAAGTATCTTCTGACGCCAAATATAATCATGCAGTCCGCCCCGAGCCCAGGTCGGCGTGTCGTCGAGCGGCTCCTTAAGCTCGTCGGATGTGAATAGCACTTCACTTCCGGCCGCTTCCTCCTCGCCTCGCGGATGATGCCGAGGTGGAGTCCCAAAGGGTCCAAGCCAGGAGGAGGTGGTCCTGAGGCGCCGCCAGCGCACCTCCCGGACTCCAGGCGCCAAGGGGACAAAACCCCAAGGGCTCCAAGTCCGACCTGGGCGAGACCTTTGCTACCCCGAACCTTGATGGTTACAGGTCCCGGAGCGTGACCCCTAGTAAGAAAGGCAAGCCTACGATGCGGTGACCTCCGGCCCAACCGAGGCACGGATAATTTGCTGGAGGTGCTTAACGGCGCCTCCATCGACGAGAGCACCGCACTATTATGAGTGCGGTGATCCGAAGGTTCGATCCGCCAAGGGCGGGCCGATCAAGCTCGTGCCAGCCTTCTAACAAAGCTTTGAGGTATGTATTTAAGATATGTAAAAATATTACGATGTAGACAGAGTCTCGATGCTCAGTTTGGTGTTCGGAAAGAAAAGCGAACTGAGGATCTAAAAGATATACGCAGGAGTCTAATATAAGTATGTCAATATGGGAATGCAGGCTGCGCTGGCGACCTCTGCCGCCAAGATCGGCGCAGGTCGATGCATTGAAGTAGAGCCTCGGCGGTCCGAGAACGAGCTGCGCCCTTGCCAAGAAGCAGCTCGAGGACAAGGAAGGTAAGTAATACCTTATGTAAGTATATAAAAAGATGTGGTTGCAAAAATGACAGGACCAGCGTGAGTATTACAGGGCCACAACCGAGGTGGCGACCACGAAGGAAGCGCTGCCCAAGGTCAAGACAATGCGTGCAGTGGAGCGCACCGAGCGAGAAAAGCAGGAGGTGCGGGTGGCGGGTGGCAGCAAGAGCTCCGGGCCTCGTGAAAAACACGAGTTTGGAGCTTGACTCAAAGACTCAAGAGTCCGAGCTCGCCTCGCCCTTGAGAGCGCCAAATCTGCCAAGGCCGAGCCCAAAAGGCCCTCCAGAAATTGAGGCGATGAAGAAGATAGCAGCGGTAAGGCATTCTTTATGCAAAGCAAGCACGTGAAAGTGAATTACTTGTTACTTACCCGAGTCCGGAGCTCTCCAGAGCATTCGTAGATCTTCCCCTAGTGTGTCCAACGCCGCCAGATTCTACCGAGCCGAGGAGGGAGCTCGACGGAGAAGGTGTTATGGTCCCGATATCTTTGAGGCCGACACCCGGTGCCCTTTTTGAGCGACCAATTCAAAGCAGCTGGTCGAGAGCTCCATACAGGTGGCCAAACAGGCCATCAAGGGCCTTATAGTCCGGCTATGGCCTCGGGAGGTCATGCACTGGAGCTACTTTTGGGCTGGTGGTGAGGCGGTGGCGGATGCCTGTCCACGGCTTGAAGTCATCAAGCGCTCAGTATGCATCAAGGCGCCCAAAGTGCACGGGGCAAGATGGATGCTGAGAAAGCCGTGACAGATGGGCCACCACAGGGCAAGGAGCATCACAAGCCCGAGATGTATTATGAGGGCATCCTCAAGGGTGCCCGCCTTATGGCGGATGAATGTTCCAAGGGTGTAATTTTGAGTAAACTCGCTCAGGATATCCTGCGTGCTGAAAACTTGTTCATATGCGCTTAAGCAACGCCTTTTGAATTTAAAATATTACCTTCAGGCGGCCGCTTATTAAATCTGAGAGATGGCGAGTCGTCGGCTTCTGCCCCATGCCACGAAAGTGCCGGGGTGTTCATGATAAACCCGAGCGCTCTTGTTCCCATTCTTGGGTCCTTTGAGGGAGGCGCCAAAGACAAATAACAAGGCAATCGGACTATAATGCTTTATCGCTCTCACTTAGCCATAGAATTCTATAATTTTAAATTTCGTGAAGCCCCTAGTATTCGAAGACCGAGTTCGGCGCTATCCACGCCTAGGCGGACAAAGCCGGCTCCTCGCTCTAAGCGGCATAAGTCTTTAGGGACTCGAAACCTCTCGAGCAGCGACCAGCTCTCGCCCTATCATGACGGTCAATTTTAGCTTTCTCTCTTGAGGTGCTTAACTCAGCTCAACCCGGCACAATCGCAAGAGTTCTCCCGGCGCTACCTTAGCCGATATAACGAACGAAGGTACCAAAACATGGGAGCCGGGCAAACCCAACTATTGACCCAAGACATGATTCGTGCCGATGCATATAATGCTATAAGTTCGGGTGCCGCACTCGTGAGAGTGTTCGCTTCTCACACCATATTCTGGGGTACTTAAGCCTCTGGTGTATTGGCTGCATTAAAGTGTACGGTTGCATAATGTCATAACTGAACATATTTACATAAAAAAAGGAATGTAATAATAGACAAAAGCTATGTATTGTTTATTCGAAAAGGCTGCGTTAAAAGCAGAACGATACAAATAGTGTGATAAGCAAGAGATGGGACTATTTGACATGTCCCCCTCGAAGCGATCTGCGGGATGGTATGTAAGACGTGTATTTAGCTTCGTTATAGAGACCACCGACATTTGACGTAGCTTTACGCCTCCTGGCTGTTGCATCGTGTGTTCGGCGATTGTACTGCCGGACAGGCCTTCAGGAGAGTTAAGTCCTGAAAGTAAGAAGAAAAAAAGAATGACAAAATCGGGAGCCCCTAGTGCGGTTGAGCCGAATTTTGGGCACGCCGTGGTCGTGCCCCTCCCCCTATGCCCATGGTATTTCCAGAGCGTAATCATGTACCCATAGTACTGGTTTCGCACTCGCGAGGGCTGGGGTTGGGGGCCGCATTGCTACACTTGCTCCGGAATGTGCCAGTGGTCTTGTTGTAGGTTACTCCGGTAGCTTACAGTTGTCCTGGACATTTAATAGCCGGATCGAGAATTGCCTTGAGAGGCTACTTTGTACTTCCACCGCGAGGGTCAGCCGTATGCTCCTCCGCTCGGAGAGAGCGTTGCGTGTTTCCATTGAACATAATGACTCCTCGAGGGCTGGCATCTTGAGCTTGAGATATGCGTGGTCGGCACCGCATTGAACTTTGCAAATGCACGGTTCGTCCGAGCAAAGGCGTGATAGCCACTGCAGAGCGGGACTATGTCGAAGATTAACTCCTCGCCGGAAATTATCCGGGATCCAAAGACCACCTCAAGTGTAACCGAGCATGTACGATTGGCCTCTATACGGTATGACGCCTTGAAAGGTCGTCTTTGTGGGTTTAATCCTTGAGGGATCTATGCCCATTTTTCGCACTGTATCCTGATAAAGCAGGTTCAGGCTGCTACCGCCGTCCATGAGGACTCTGGTGAGGTGAAATCTGTCAATGATTGGGTCTAGAACCAATGCGGCGAATCCGCCATGGCAGATGCTAGTGGGGTGGTCCCTTCGATCAAAAGTGATCGGGCAGAGGACCACGGGTTGAACTTTAGGCGACTAGCTCCAACGCATATACATCCTCGAGTGCACGCTTCCGCTCCCTTTGGGGATGTGGGTTGCGTATATCATGTTCACCGTCCGCACTTGTGGGGGAAGCCCTTCACCCCTATTGTTCGTGGCCGGGCTCCTCCTCGCCGGTGCTATGCAGCCCCTTATGTCGCTGTTTACGGCATTTAACTTGCTGCCTGTTTGAACACCCAATCCTCGCTTGGTGTGATTGGCTGGTTTTTCGTGGTGCCGTGTATCCGCACGCGGCGATCGAGTATTCGGTCCAAACTGGACGGGCCTGGAGTATTTCTTTTAGATGCCTTTTTCCGCTGACTGGGTTTAGAGCCTCTGAATCCGGCATTAACTGCCGTATCCTCAGCATTGTCGCTGTTAATGCGGCGCTTGTGCTTGTTGCGACGCGACCTGCCATTGCTGTCCTTGGTATCCGAATTACCGTGGCTTTTGGTCGTATTATTACTACGAGCTAGCCGATTTGTCTTCTCCCGCATAAAAGCGAGTCATGAGTGTTGTGAGGGCTGCCATGGATTTCAGCTTTTTCCTGTCCTAGAGTGCCGCAAGCCACTCATCACGGATGTTATGTTTGAAGGCTGCAAGGGCCTCTGCGTCCAGGACAATCGACTATTTGATTTTTCTGTGTTAGGAACCGTGTCCAGAATTGTCTGGCCGATTCCTCTGGCTGCTGAATTATGTGGCTTAGGTCATCGGCGTCTCGTGGTCGCACATAGGTGCCCTGGAAATTGTCGAGGAATGCGGCTTCCAGGTCCTCCCAACAACCAATTGACTCTGCTGGCAAGCTGTTAAGCCAATGCCGAGCTGGTCCTTTAAGCTTGAGTGGGAGGTATTTGAAGGCGTGTAGATCATCACCGCGGGCCATGTGGATATGAAGGAGATAATCCTCGATCCATACCGCAGGATTTGTTGTGCCATCGTATGATTCGATGTTTACGGGTTTGAAACCCTCGGGGATTTGATGATCCATTACTTCATCTATGAAGCATAGTGGGTGGGTGGCGCCCTGTCTTTGGGCTATATCACGGCGTAGCTCAAATGAGCTTTGTCTACTATGTTCGCCCGGCGGATTTGCCATACCCGACGCCACGGTTGCTATCGCCACGTGTCGTGGGCGCCACGCGATCTGTAGATCGATCTTGTTTGCCTTTGCCTTGTCCTCCAATATATCTCGCAGGTCTGGCGCATTTCCCGTGCCTTGGTATTTTTTGAGCGACGCTGGGTGCGGCTTGAGTGGAGGGCCAAGAGGCCTCTCTGTCGCGGCCACGAGGTGGCCGGTCGGCCGCGTCGTGCGCTGGTGATGTAGGTTTAGGTGCTTCCTCCTCTAATCGGGATAGCAGCCTGCGCTTTGGGTAGCTCTTGGAGGGGCGTTCGAGTCCGTACTCTTCGGCCGCAAGGACTTCAGTCCATCTGTCGGCTAGCGAGTCTTGGTCAGCTCTAAGTTGTTGCTGTTTTTTCTTGAGGCTGCTCGCCGTGGCCATAAGCCTGTGTTTGAAATGCTCTTGTTCGACGGGATCCTCAGGCACAACAAGTTCGTCGTCGTCGAGGCTTGCCTCGTCTTCGGAGGGAGGCATGTAATTATCGTCCTCTACCTCTTTGTCTGCCGCTCTCTCATGAGGGCTGGCTTCTCCATCCTCCTGTGCTGAATTTTGCTGGAGGGGGTTGTCTTCGGCACTGTCCGGGGTGTTATTATCTCCCGTGCCGGAATCGCCGTTTTTGCTTTGGCGGGATTTAGAGCGGCGCCGCTCACGCCGGCTCTTAGGCTGCTTCTTGGAGGGGTCATCCTCCGTTGTTCCATCGCCGTTCCCTTCTTTTGGGGTGTCCACCATGTATATGTCATACGACGAGGTGGCCTTCCAAAGCGCCCTATATAGGCGCTGGTTCTTGGTCGCCTCGTGCATCGGCGCCCATACCGTCGATGTGTTCGAGTCGTCGAGCATGTCGGTTAAATCATCGGCGGTGGCTACGAAGTGGGTGGTGGGTGGGCTTTGAATTTCTTCGTACGTCCGCATCCCAACCTTCTTGACCATAGTCCGGCAGGCTCTCCTCATAAAGAGAGAGACTTTAGTGAATTCAGAATGTCACCGAAGGGCGAGTCTTTGAAAAGATGTCCGCGCGGTGAACTCCATGATCGGTGCCCAATTGGATTCGGTTGGCGAGGCACGGAGGGTTAGTCCGGAGAGGAGTCCGGCACCTTGGAGTCACGGGCCGTAGAGGACAAGGCTGGTGTTCAGCTCGATCGCCATAGAGATTGGAGCCCTCGAGGCGGTGTCCAGCCACCCGTCCTCGATCGGCGTAATAGGCTCCGAGCTAAGGGTCGGAGCGGACATGGGTGCGGCCTCCAGGGCACTGTTCGGTGGCAGAGCTAGATCATGCCCATCGTAATAAAGGCGGGCGCTTTTCGGCATGGCTCGAATCCGTCGAAGATCAAGTATCCGCGGACGTCGGTACCGTAGTTCAAACTTCCAAATCTGACACGATGGCGGGCGTGGCTTTCGATCTGCTCCAGATGGCCAGCGAATTGGCCCGCGGTGCAAAAGTCAGCGAATACAAAGATCTCTGTCCGGGAGAAAAGTCTCACCACTGGACCGCGCCGTTATTGATGATCGGAGGAGCCATCGGGCTAAAGATGACGACACAGAGGAACTCTCAATGAAAGCACCAATGTCGGTGTCAAAACCGGCGGATCTCGGGTAGGGGTCTCGAACTGTGCGTCTAGGCGGATGGTAACAGGAGACAAGGGACACGATGTTTTTACCTGTGTTCGGGCCCTCTCGATGGAGGTAAAACCCTACTCCTTCTTGATTAATATTGATGATATGGGTAGTACAAGAGTAGATCTACCACGAGATCGTGAGAGGCTAAACCCTAGAAGCTAGCCTATAGTATGATTGTTGTTCATCCTCTGGACTAAAACCCTCCGGTTTATATAGACACCGGAGAGGGCTAGGGTTACACAGAGTCGGTTACAATGGGAGGAGATCTACATATCCGTATCGCCAAGCTTGCCTTCCACGCCAAGGAATGTCCCATCTGGACACGGGATGAAGTCTTCAATCTTGTATCTTCATAGTCCAGGAGTCCAGCCAAAGGTTATAGTCCGGCTATCCGAACACCCCCTAATCCAGGACTCCCTCACTCCCTGTGAGAAAAGTGGCATCAATAGCCAAATAAGGCCTGCAGCCTGCCAAAAAACCCCGGTGACAAGCCTCAAAGCAGACAAAAACCCTCCTAAAGCATTCCTAGGTCTTTGTCACTCCCCTGAATGTGTACTCCACGGTGTGGTGGTCAATATCTACGATACTACCTGGGCTTGTCCTCTCCACTTCACCTTTGAATGAATACAAAAATTGAAAACTTTCCTGCCAGTTACCATAAATAGAATCCATAGCATGTTGTTTACCATTGAACAACCTCATGTATGGTAAATCTATATTGAAGTTATCTTTGTTGTTCTTCTGCAATTCCTTTGGACCCACTTGCTGGTTTTCTTTCACCCACTTCTTTACTTCTTTTGCCACCCATCTTGACTTGGCTCTCTTGATTGTATCCTTCCTAAGGGTTGATTCTGGCATGTGTGCTTAAAAGGGTTCACTTTGACCTTAACATTAGTGCTATTTCGTATTTTTAGATGCGAAAGCAGCCTCCATGGACAACCCTCGATCAGGGACGGTGCACTCAGAACGTGCTTGATCGCTCTTGTCAACTTTGAATGTACGTTCTACCTTGATGCAGAGATGTCACAAGTGCATTTCTACACTCATTCATGGATGCAAAAACTGTACCTTCTTCCATATGAGGGTTCAAAGGGTCCCATTCAACAGCTGCAAGGTCTTCGTCCTCACCCACCGTGTCATCATCCACACGGACTGCATTGTGAGCCTCATCTTGGTTTTCAGCCCGAGGTGCCCGTCGTAAATTCCGAATAACATCAGAATATAGCTTCTCTTCATCAACCCAAGATTTGTAGTCATCAGGCTCCACTTCAAGGGGGGCCCTACTGCTATTGCCCACACTTGTCGAGCCACCACGTCGCCGTGCACCAACTGAATTGTTCTGGCTAGAGATGCCATTACGACGACTTGGTTCTCCCCTAGATGTTGCACCCGTCATCCTAGGTCCAAATGCTTGCTCAAGCACATCAACTTGCAGTCTCACATGAAAATTATCTTTCTCTTTATGCCTAACAAACATGGTAGCTAGCTCTTCATCATTACTAAATGTCACCCATTTCTTTTCCCCATCATAGTATTTGCATACCACTTCATCAAGCAAACCCCAAGGATATTGGCTACAAATTACCTCCCCAAATTGTATGAAGCTCCAATTACTAGCCATTGGCAACCGATAATCGAAACCTCCTTGGTATTTCTTCTTATCCTTTGCATCAAACATGTACCGATCCCTTCTAATGTGCACCAAGAAAGCAAACTGCAACTCCATCCTAACCGGCGAAAAACAGAGACGCAATCAGCACACTAATTGGGCAAACCTACTCAATCGAAAGTGTTCAAATGCACAACTAAGCTCAATCTAAACAGAGGCGAGACTTATCACTCGGGAACCCAGTCGTGGGCCTTGGCGGATCTCCGCCCGATACTGCCTCGCCAAATATTCTGGGGTCGCCGCTGCTCGCCATTTCGCCCTAGGGTTCTTCCTCCTAGTTCAAATAGCCCAAGAGCCCCCCACCTTGAGCACTCGGCCGGGCGCCACGGAAGGAGGCCGCGCCCATGGTTGAGGCGGTGGCGGGCGCCCACCCGTGGCGTCCACAGAAGGTGGCGGGCGTCGCGCAGGTAACCGTGGGCGTAAGCGTGGGGCGGTAGCAGCCGAACAGGCGTGCCGCTGGTGGTATGGGCAGGTGGCAGCGGCCTTGGTGGCGGCGGCCTTGGCGCAGACAGCCGGCAGCGGATGGGCAGAGTGAGCTAGAATCCACGAATGATTTGGGGATTTAGTTGCATGGGCCTACATGTCAGCTCCGGACTCCACGCCCACGCGGTCCCACGTAAGCTCCGGACCCACAACCACTAACGCCCGGCGGATTTGAATGGACTCAAATATGGCCGTTTGGCCTCGTCATAGTAGCTGTGCATGGACTAGGGGCAAAAATGAGCGCAATTCGCATCTGAGGGCAAAACTGAGCACATGGACACCACTGAGGGCAAAATAATAATTAACCCAAAAATATATGAGTTGAACTGTGTCTCTATCTTGATTTGGCAACATAAACTAGAATGATATGGACAATACAGTGACCATAGTACATAGATATATGTTTTTCATCTTTGTTATCCTCGTCCACCTTACTCTTGAACCGGTTTACCAAAATGAGTTTGGTATACTACATGCTAAACCTGTGATGTCTCGCTTGTTTCTCTTGTAGTATGCGAACAGGATATTGGAGAAGAGCACCCCACTATGCAATGGTAGAGAAAGTAATGCAGATAAGGTTCAAGATAGTGAGACAACCCTGTTGGTCTCCAAGAAAGGTGATAAAAACGATCTTGTAGACAGTGAGAAAACCCCACAATCCTGCGTTGATGTAGTGTTCGAGTTACTGGCCAGTACCGCTGGCACAAGCTCTTCGACCTCGCTACCTGAATCACTTTGGCTTCTTCAGTCTCAGCAACAAGCTGAAAGGCATCAGTGAGCTGTGCTGCGGCAAGAAGCCGAAGTACTAAGGAAGTCCCTGCAGAACTCAGATGCATACTTTCTTATGCAACAGCTAGCGCTGGAGGATTTAGGCGCCAAACAAGAGAAAGTTAATAAGCTTGCTAAGCATCTTGCCAGCATTATGGGTACCAAGGATATTGTTTCTTGAGCTCTTACGAAGTGGTTTCAGTTCTCGACTTGTTTTCTTTGCGACGTTTATTTGCATGGGTCCCCAACTTTGACGACCAGTGTATGTGATATGCTGCTTTGTTCCCTATATTTGCACTGGTGGCGAACTTTGATGCCCAGTGGATGTAATATGTGTAATAGCCGTGATAGCCTAGTATAAGTTGCTTGCTTATTTATTTCCTTGTTGTCTTGTTTATTTGTTTGCTTGTAGTCAGTGCAGTTCTTTTTCCACGGTTTGCTAGTGGCCGCAATAACCTATTTTTTAAAACTATGCCACAATAACCATGGGCCTCCTACGGGCCATAGAAACAATGGGCCTTCTTAAGACCGTAGAAAGATTGGGCCTTCTATGGGCCGTAGCATCAATAGGCCTTCTACGTGTTGTAGCATCAATGGGCCTTCTACGTGACGTATGATCGATAGGCCAAACATGGGCCAATAACTGACCACATTATGGGCCATAAACGGGCTAGAATTGGAATCTTCCGTTCATGGGCCGACAATAACATGCCGTCGTTAATCGACCGTATTTGATGACATTATGAAAACGGCCCAACGTATTAACGGGTCGCAAACGGGCCGATTGTAACTGCAGGCTGAATTTGGCCCACAAGAAGAAAAGGCCAATGACGGGTCGTAAGTAACCAAATGCTAGAAATGAGCCCAAGAATAAAAGGGCCCTGAGAAGGCCGAAAGATAACACGGGCTAGAAACGGCCCAATGGAATAATGAGCCGTTAATGGGTATAAAGGGGTATACTGTTCATTGCGGGCCAGATTCACCACGGGCCGTTAATGGGCCAAGAGTTACAAATGGCCTCGTATGGGCCGAAAGACATCATGGGCCATACATGGACGGAAGTTACAACAGGCTGGAATCATATTGGACGGCCCATATGAAGCTACTGGGCTTAATTCCGATAGGCCGTAACGGACCATGAGTTAGCGGGCCATAGATGGGCTATATGCGATCAGGCCGTTAACAAGCTTTCCGTGGGCCAACCCGTTACCTTTTGACCAAGTCAAACAGACCGGCCTTTTCACCGAAATGGGCCTCTGTTGGGCCGTGCCACGTGTCGACATATCATAGGCGCCTCATGTCCAATGAATGGATGACATCTCTCCCAACGGTGAGCCAACACGTGTTTCCTCCGGCCAATGAGTATTTTACACGTGGAAAATCCTCATTGGTCCGGGCTGTTAGCGGGTTACCGGATCCAAAATCGGACCCGATAGCTTAACAGCGACCCGTTCTGATGGATGCCACGTGTCGGTCACCCTTGGCCAAAGCACTTCCATGACGCTGCGATTTATCATCATGGAAGTGGACACTTCCGTGATGATAATTTTGGTAATGTCATGGAGCACTTCTACAACAAAGCACATGTATGACTATCTTGATTACATCGCTATAAATTTGTCATGGATGTACATGCATGACAGAGAACGTGACCTACTGTGACAAACACGTATCATCACGGAAGTGTATTTTTTTTGTAGTGTCCATCGGTTGAGCACTTGATGAACACCCATCCGGGATGTTCCTGTGTTGTAGACACACGGCGCAAGACCTTCTTTGAGCAGTCGTCGCACGTAATGAGTGGCAAAAGTCTGCTGACGAGATTTTGGGCCAGCACCGAGCCCGGCCGACCACCATTCATGTATCTGTCGGCGGACCGCCGACGGTGTAGATCCAAGAGGCTAGAGGAGCAGTAGTACCTGCATGTGGCCTTGCAGCCTTGCCCGGGCCTTCTGTCCTAGTGCCCGGCCAGTCCATGGCGCGGCGCGGCCTCCCACAGCCGGGCGAGCTCAAGCGCGAACGGATCCGCTCCAAATCCGGCCGCCGGGTGCGCAAAACATGTAGCCGTGGTTGGGTAGCTCGGGGGCGTCAAGGCAAAGGGAGCTGGGCGAGCGCGCGTCCGAGCTGCACGCGCTGGAGTTGGCCTAAGTGAAGATGCAATACAACACGTGTTTGCTAGTGGCGTGGCGGACCAACCATGTGGGGGTGCGAAGTGGCTTCGCTCGTGTGGGGGACGGAGGCCATTTGTTGTGTGATGAAAAATTTAGTATTTACTAGAACGTTTTGTTGTAACTAATCTATAATCCAACATGTATCCTCATTGTCGTTGTGTGTTGATGACTTGTCGTATGTAATGAACGGTACATTTGCATATGCATGTCTAAACTCAATTTATGAATGGTTTTCGACTCACTTCTTTGAGTGTGAGTACCGTAGTATTATAGCCAACATCCGGTTATACGAAGTTGCCACATCACATAGAGCCAACCTAATATTGGAGTATGCTAGCACAATAGTTAGTTCTAGATAGATCAACTAGAGCTAGATGTCGCATGGAGTCCGAGAAATATGATGATAGCATGACTGCGTGAGGTGGGCTTGTACGTAGTATGATGTAGGCACAAGGCTTGCCGTGTTTCCCACTCCTCCAGTCTAAATGTGGAGAAGATTTGGTCAAATTCCTCCTCCTTTTGCCGACGCGTGGGACATCCAGCATCCAGGTCATGTCATGCAAGAAAATGGAGTGTTAGTAGAAGCCACGTGATGTGCATCTTGGGTTAAACTGTAAATAGAATCTTACTCTTGAGTAACTCCAAAAGCGGCCACCAAAGATCTTTATTGGATTTGTTTTTCATCACCAGCACGTCGAGGTGAAAGATGTGTAGGTTCAGTGGGTCCTCTTGCATTTTCAATGGCATGTGGGACCGCATGAGAGCAAACAGACGATGGGCTCCACGCGTCTGCTAGCTAGCTGAGAAGAGAGAGAGAGAGAGAGAGAGAGAGAGAGAGAGGAGGGCTGAGCATGGATTCCAAGGAATTTGTTCTATGTAACCAGCACCTCGATATAGGCTCGATATAGTGGGGTGGCATGGGCCATAACTAGCATTCACGTCTAGTAGTACGGCACACGCCACCCACACGAGTCCCATCTTACACCAATTGTCTTGGAGTCCATGCTACAGCCATCTCTTCACCCTCCTATTTTCTCAGCCAACGCGCGGTGGGTGGGGTGGGGGTTTGCCGAAAGTCGGTTTGCTCAACTACGGTCCCACTTGTAAGTGAAAATGCAACACAGCACGCATCCCCCCTTGAGCGGCGTGCCGGACCAACCGTGTTGGGGTGTGACGCGAACACGGCATGCTTTTCCTTTTGAACTTGTAACTTGTAAAATTTGGTTCTGCTCCATGGCGCTACCGATAGGTAGAAATAATGATTTTCCCTAGAGTAATGAGAAGTTTGGTTCTGGCGCGGTTCATGCATGGAGTACGTACGAAAATTATGAAGTTGATGCCGAAAGTAAGATAATCACTAGTAGTACCATATACTACTACATGGATTTGACGGAAAGATAAATATACATACGGATCCATCAACGACATCCTCACGCCCTAGTGCGTTGGTTCACCAACCGACGTGTGAGGAGCAGCGGCGTTGGTGATACGTATCCAACGTATCTATAATTTTTGATTGCTCCATGCTACTTTATCTACTATTTTGGACTATATTGGGCTTTATTTTCCACTTTTATATTATTTTTGGGACTAACCTATTAACCGGAGGCCCGGCCCAAATTCATCGCTTTTTGCCTATTTCATTGTTTCAAGAAACGGAATATCAAACGGAGTCCAAACGGAATAAAACCTTCGGGAACATGATTTTCTCACGAGCGTGATCCGTGAGACTTGGACCCTGCTCCAAGGAACAAAGAGGAGGTCACGAGGGTGGGGCGCCCCCCCCTCGTGGGCCCCCCTGTTGCTCCACCGATGTACTCCTTCCTCCTATATATACCTCACGCACTTCACAGTGATCGAAGACGGAGCCAAAACCTAATTCCACCGCCGCAACTTTCTCAGATCCACGAGATCCCATCTTGGGGCCTGTTAGAACTCACGGAGAGGGCCGTCATCACGGAGGGCTTCTACATCATCATAGCCCCTCCGGTGAAGTGTGAGTAGTTTACCTCAGACCTTCGGGTCCATAGTTAGTAGCTAGATGGCTTCTTCTCTCTTTTTGGATCTCAATACAATGTTCTCCCCTCTCTTGTGGAGATCTATTCGATGTAATCTTCTTTTTGCGGTGTGTTTGTTGAGACCGATGAATTGTGGGTTTATGATCCAACTTATCTATGAATAATATTTGAATCTTCTCTGAATTCTTTTATGTATGATTGAGTTATCTTTGCAAGTCTCTTTGAATTATCCGTTTGGTTTGGCCAACTAGATTGGTAGTTCTTGCAATGGGAGAAGTGCTTAGCTTTGGGTTCGATCTTTGCAGTGTCCTTACCCAGTGACAGAAGGGGCAACGAGGCACGTATTGTATTGTTGCCATCGAGGATAACAAGATGGGGTTTTTTATCATATTGCATGAATTTATCCCTCTACATCATGTCATCTTGCTTAAGGTGTTACTCTATTTTTAACTTAATACTCTAGATGCATGCTGGATTGCGGTCGATGAGTGGAGTAATAGTAGTAGATGCAAAATCGTTTCGGTCTACTTGTCTCAGACGTGATGCCTATATACATTATCATACCTAGATATCCTCATAACTATGCTCAGTTCTATCAATTGCTCAACAAAGAATTTGTTCACCCAACCGTAGAATACTTATGCTCTTGAGAGAAGCCACTAGTGAAACCTATGGCCCTGTGGTCTATTCTCATCATATCAATCTCCATCACTTTAATACTTTTTTGCTTTTTACTTGGCCTTTTACTTTTCACTTTGCATCTCTATATCAAAAATACCAAAAAATATTATTTATCATCTCTATCGAGATCTCACCCTCGTAAGTGACCGTGAAGGGATTGACAACCCCTAATCGCGTTGGTTGCGAGTAGCTATCGCTTTGTGCAGTGTACGAGGGACTTGAGCGTGGCCTCCCATCGGATTGATACCTTGGTTCTCAAAAACTGAGGGAAATACTTACGCTACTGTGCCGCATCATCCTCTCCTCTTCGGGGAAATCCAACGCAGTGCTCAAGAGGTAGCAAGAAGAATTTCTGGCGCCGCTGCCGGGGAGTCTGCGTGAAAGTCAACATACCAAGTACCCATCACAATCCCTATCTCTCGTGATTACATTATTTGCAATTTTCCTCTCCCCACTTCACCCTTGTCGCTTTATTCGCCCTCTCTTTCCCAATCTCCTCTCTCCGTCTCTTTTCAGTTCGCCTTTCTCGCTTGCCTTTTGTTTGCTCGTGTGTTGGATTGCTTGTTTGTCGCGATGGCTCAAGATACTACCAAATTGTGTGACTTCACCAATACCAATAATAATGATTTCCTTAGCACCGATTGCTCCTCTTGCCAACATCAATCTTGTGAAATCAATACCGCTTTGTTGAATCTTGTTATGAAAGATCAATTCGCCGCCTTCCTAGTGAACATGCCGCTACTCATCTGAATAGCTTCATTGATTTATGTGATATGCAAAAGAAAAAGATGTCGATAATGATGTCGTTAAGTTGAAGCTATTTCCTTTTTTCGCTTAGAGATCGTGCTAAAGCGTGGTTTTCGTCTTTGCCTAAAAATAGTATTGATTCTTGGAACAAGTGCAAAGACGCTTTTATCTCTAAGTATTTTCCTCCCACTAAGATCATCTCTCTTAGGAACGATATTATGAATTTTAAGCAACTTGATCATGAACATGTTGCACAAGCTTGGGAGAGAATGAAATTAATGATACGTAATTGTCCTACTCATGGTTTGAATTTGTGGATGATTATACAAAAAATTATGCCGGATTGAATTTTGCTTCTAGAAATCTTTTTAGATTCGGCCATGGGAGGCACTTTTATGGAAATCACTTTAGGAGATGCTACTAAACTCCTAGATAATATTATGGTTAATTATTCTCAATGGCACAATCGAAAGATCTACTAATAAAAAGTGCATGCGATAGAAGAAATCAATGTTTTGAGTGAAAAGATGGATGAACTTATGAAATTATTTGCTATTAAGAGTGTTTCTTCTGATCCTAATGATATGCCTTTGTCTACTTTGATTGAGAATAATAATGAATCTATGGATGTGAATTTTGTTGGTAGGAGTAGTTTTGGCAACAACGCATATAGAGGGAATTTTAATCCTAGGCCTTATCCTAGCAATCCTTCTAATAATTATGGAAATTCCTACAACAACTCTTATGGAAATTTTAATAAGATGCCCTCTGAATTTGAGAATAGTATTAAAGAGTTTATGAATTCACAAAAGAATTTTAATGCTTTGCTTGAGGAGAAATTGCTTAAAGTTGATGATTTGGCTAGAAACGTTGATAGAATTTCTCTTGAAATTGATTCTTTAAAGCTTAGATCTATTACTCCTAAGCATGATATCAATGAGTCTCTCAAAGCTATGAGAATTTCCATTGATGAGTGCAAAGAAAGAACCGCTAGGATGCGTGCTTCCAAAGATGCCTTTATTAAAGCGTGTTCTTCCAATTCCTATGAAAATCAAGATGAAGATATAAAAGTTATTGATGTGTCACCCATTAAATATTTGTTTTGCAATATGAATCTTGATGAAACTGAGTATGATCTTCCTTTACCTAGAAGGCGTTCTAAGAATTCGGAGTTTTTAGATCTTGATGAAATTGATAAATGTGCGGTTGAAAGAAATAAAAACCTAGATGTTGCTAAACCCACTATTTTGGATCTCAAGGAATTTAATTATGAAAATTGCTCTTTAATTGATTGTATTTCCTTGTTGCAATCCGTGCTAAATTCTCCTCATGCTTATAGTCAAAACAAAGCCTTTACCGAACACATTGTTGATGCCTTGATGCAATCTTATGAAGAAAAACTTGAGTTGAAAGTTTCTATCCCTAGAAAACTCTATGATGAGTGGGGACCTACTATTAAAATTAAAATTAAAGGTTATGAGTTTCATGCCTTGTGTGATTTGGGTGCTAGTGTCTCTACTATCCCCAAAACTTTGTGTGATTTGCTAGATTTACGTGACTTTGATGATTGCTCTCTAAATTTGCATCTTATGGATTCCACTATTAAAAAAGCCTATGGGAAGAATTAATGATGTTCTTATTGTTGCAAATAGGAATTATGTGCCCATTATATTTTATCGTTCTTGATATAGATTGCAATCCTTCTTGCCCTATTATCCTTGGTAGACCCTTCCTTAGAACGATTGGTGCGATTATTGATATGAAGGAAGGGAATATTAGATTTAAATTTCCATTAAAAAAGGGCATGCAACACTTTCCTAGAAAGAAAATAAAATTACCATATGAATCTATCATGAGAGCCACTTATGGATTGCCTACCAAAGATGGCAACACTTAGATCTATCCTTGCTTTTATGCCTAGCTAGGGGCGTTAAATTATAGCCCTTGTTGGGAGGCAACCCAATTTTATTTTTAGTTTTTTTGCTTTTGCTTCTGTTTAGGAATAAATAACCAATCTAGCCTCTGGTTAGATGTGGTTTTATGTTTTAATTAGTGTTTGTGCCAAGTGAGACCTATTGGATCTTCTTGGATGATAGTTATTTGATCTTGCTGTAATTTCCAGAAACTTTGCGTTCAGTGGCCGAATTGTTAAAAATCACCAGAACGTGATAAAATAATGATTCCAATTGCTTATGATCAATAAACAAATTGTCTAGGTCTTCTAATTTTGGTAGAAGTTTTTTAGTTCCAGAAGTTTGCGTTAGTTACAGATTACTACAGACTGTTCTGTTTTTGACAGATTCTGTTTTTCGTGTGTTGTTTGCTTATTTTGATGAATCTATGGCTAGTAAAATAGTTTATAATCCATAGAGAAGTTGGAATACAGTAGGTTTAACACCAATATAAATAAAGAATGAGTTCATTACAGTACCTTAAAGTAGTCTTTTGTTTTATTTCTCTAACGGAGCTCACGAGATTTCTGTTGAGTTTTGTGTTGTGAAGTTTTCAAGTTTTGGGTAAATTCTTTTGATGGATTATGGAACAAGGAGTGGAAAGAGCTTAAGCTTGAGGATGCCCATGGCACCCCCAAGATAATCCAAGGACACCAAATAGTCAAAGCTTGGGGATGCCCCGGAAGGCATCCCCTCTTTCGTCTACTTCCATCGGTAATTTACTTGGAGCTATATTTTTATTCACCACATGATATGTGTTTTGCTTGGAGCGTCTTGTATTATTTGCGTCTTTGCTTGTTAGTTTACCACAATCATCCTTGCTGTAAACACCTTTTGAGAGAGCCATACATGAATTGGAATTTCATAGAATGCTCATAGTGCTTCACTTATATCTTTTGAGATTGATAGTTTTGCTCATAGTACTTCACTTATATCTTTTGAGCTTGATAATTTTTGCACTAGTGCTTCACTTAGAACTTTTAGAGCACGGTGGTGGATTTTTTTAAAGAAACTATTGATCTCTCATGCTTCACTTAGATTATTTTGAGAGTCATTAATAGCATGGTAATTTGCTTAAAATTAATATACTTGGTATTCAAGATATGTGAAACTTTCTTTTGAGTGCGTTGAATACTAAGAAAAGTTTGATGCTTGATAATTGTTTTGAGATATGGAGGTGGTAATATTAAAGTCATGCTGGTTGGCTGATTATGAATTTAAATAATGCTTGTGTCGAAGTTAGCAAACCCCGTAGCATGCACGTATGGTTAAAGTTGTGTAACAAATTTGAAACATGAAGTGTACCTGGCTTGTGCATCCTTATGAGTGGCGGTCGGGGACGAGCGATGGTCTTTTCCTACCAATCTATCCCCCTAGGAGCATGCGCGTAGTACTTGATTTTTGATGACTTCTAAATTTTTGTAATAAGTATATGAGTTCTTTTGACTAATGTTGAGTCCATGGATTATACGCACTTTTACCTTTCCGCCATTGCTAGCCTCTTCGGTACCATGCATTGCCCTTTCTCACATTGAGAGTTGGTGCAAACTTTGCCGGTGCATCCAAACCCCGTGATATGATATGCTCTATCACACATAAACCTCCTTATATCTTCCTCAAAACAGCCACCATACCTACCTATTATGGCATTTCCATAGCCATTCCGAGATATATTGCCATACAACTTTCCACCGCTCCGTTCATCATCATCATGACATACTTTACTTTTGTCATATTGCTATTGCATGATCATGTAGTTGACATCGTATTTGTGGCAAAGCCACCATGCATTATTTTTCATACATGTCACTCTTGATTCATTGCACCATCCCGATACACTGCCGGAGGCATTCATATAGAGTCATATCTTGTTCTAGTTTCGAATTGTAATCCTTATGTTGTAATCAATAGAAGTGTGATGATCATCATTATTAGAGCATTGCCCAAAGAAAAAAAAGAGAAAGTCCAAAAAGAAAAAAAAGAAAGGCCAAAAAAAAGAGAAAATAAATAAAAAGGGCAATGTTACTATCTCTTTTTCCACACTTGTGCTTCAAAGTAGCACCTTGTTCTTCATGTAGTGAGTCTCATATATTGTGCTTCAAAGTAGCACCATGCTTTTCATATAGTGAGTCTCATAAGTTGTCTTTTTCATACTAGTGGGAATTTTTCATTATAGAACTTGGCTTGTATATTCATACGATGGGCTTCCTCAAATGCCCTAGGTCTTCATGAGCAAGCAAGTTGGATGCACACCCACTGGTTTTCTTTTTGTTGAGCATTCATATATAGCTCTAGTGCATCCTGTTGCATGGCAATCCCTACTCCTCATGTTGACATCAATTGATGGGCATCTCCATAGCCCATTGATTATCCTCCTCAATGTGAGACTTTCTCCTTTTTTGTCTTCTCCACACAAATCCCATCATCATATTCTATTCCACCCATAGTGCTATATCCATGGCTCACGCTCATGTATTGCGTGAAGGTTGAAAAAGTTTGAGATTATTTAAGTATGAAACAATTGCTTGGCTTGTCATCGGGGGTATAGAAGTTGGGAACATCTTTGTGTGACGAAAATGTAGCATAGCCTAACTATATGACTTTGTAGGGATGAACTTTCTTTTGCCATGCTATTTTGAAAAAACATGATTACTTTGATTAGTATGCTTGAAATATTACTATTTCTTTTATCAATATGAACTTTTATTTTGTATTAATTCGGATCTGAATATTTATATCACAATTAAGAAGATTTACATTGAAATTATGCCAAAGTATCACTCCGCATCAAAAATTCTCTTTTTATCATTTACCTACCGAGGACGAGCAGGAATTAAGCTTGGGGATGCCTCGATACGCCTCCAACGTATCTATAATTTTGATTGCTCCATGCTACTTTATCTACTGTTTTGGACTATATTGGGCTTTATTTTCCACTTTTTATTATTTTTGGGACTAACCTATTAACCGGAGGCCCAAATTTCGTAATTGCTGTTTTTTTGCCTATTTCAGTGTTTCAAGAAACGGAATATCAAACGGAGTCCAAACGGAATAAACCTTCGAACGTGATTTTCACCGAACGTGATCCAGAGACTTGGACCCTGCTCCAAGGAACAAAGAGGAGGTCACGAGGTGGGGCCCCCTCAGGCGCGCCCCTTCACTCGTGGGCCCTGTTGCTCCAACCACGCATTCTTCCTCCTATATATACCTCACGCACTCGGCAGATCAAAGACGGAGCCAAAACCTAATTCCACCGCCGCAACTTTCTCAGATCCACGAGATCCCATCTTGGGGCTTGTTAGGAGCTCCTCAGGAGAGGGCCATCATCACGGAGGGCTTCTACATCATCATAGCCCCTCCGATGAAGTGTGAGTAGTTTACCTCGGACCTTCGGGTCCATAGTTAGTAGCTAGATGACTTCTTCTCTCTTTTTGGATCTCAATACAATGTTCTCCCCCTCTCTTGTGGAGATCTATTCGATGTAATCTTCTTTTTGCGGTGTGTTTGTTGAGACCGATGAATTGTGGGTTTATGATGCAACTTATCTATGAATAATATTTGAATCTTCTATGAATTCTTTTATGTATGATTGAGTTTATCTTTGCAAGTCTCTTCGAATTATCCGTTTGGTTTGGCCAACTAGATTGGTAGTTCTTGCAATGGGAGAAGTGCTTAGCTTTGGGTTCGATCTTGCGGTGTCCTTACCCAAAGGATGTATAAGGCAAGAGGCACGTATTGTATTGTTGCCATCGAAGATAACAAGATGGGTTTTTATCATATTGCATGAATTTATCCTCTACATCATGTCATCTTGCTTAAGGTGTTACTCTATTTTTAACTTAATACTCTAGATGCATTGGATTGCGGTCGATGAGTGGAGTAATAGTAGTAGATGCAAAATCGCTTTGGTCTACTTGTCTCGCACGTGATGCCTATATACATTATCATACCTAGATATCCTCATAACTATGCTCAGTTCTATCAATTGCTCAACAAGAATTTGTTCACCCAATCGTAGAATACTTATGCTCTTGAGAGAAGCCACTAGTGAAAAACTATGGCCCCTGTGTCTATTCTCATCATATCAATCTCCATCACTTTAATACTTGTTTTGCTTTTACTTTGCCTTTTACTTTTCACTTTGCATCTCTATATCAAAAATACCAAAAATATTATTTACCATCTCTATCAGATCTCACCCTTGTAAGTGACCGTGAAGGGATTGACAACCCCTAATCGTGTTGGTTGCGAGTAGCTATCGTTTTGTGCAGGTACGAGGGACTTGAGCGTGGCCTCCTACTGGATTGATACCTTGGTTCTCAAAAACTGAGGGAAATACTTACGCTACTTTGCTGCATCATCCTCTCCTCTTCGGGGAAATCCAACGCAGTGCTCAAGAGGTAGCAGTTGGCGGCGAGCGCAACGTGCTTCTGTACAATGCCGTCCAAGGTTGTCCTGCAGTCCAAGAAGGCCAGTGACCTATTGTCCTCCTCTTGCACATAGTAGTCCTTGTGGAAAATTTGCGCGTAGACGTGGGTGATTATGTCGACAGTGTCTTGTAGCTCTAGGCACTACGCGGCGAGCGCAACCTCGAGGTGGACATTCTCCGGCGCGACGGCGGGCAGTCGCAGGGCCACTAGTGCATCGAAGAGGTTGTCACCATAGAGTCTGTTGAGGGTGGTGGGCATCATAGAGCCTGGGCGCGTGGGCTGTAGGCGTACATCAAGGTCATTCACGAGCTTCTTGATGATGGTGAACTTGTCGAGGAAGTCGACGAGGACCTCGTCGAACAAGGAGACGAAGTTGTCGTCCAAGCGGCCTCAAGCACGACTTGGAGACGTTCCTCGGTGTCGGGCCGCAGGCCGGCGTAGTGGACCATCTGGCACAGCCGGCTAATGCTCGCACTCATCGCCTCCATGGGTCTAGCTTCTAGTCAACCGATCTTGTGATTGGAGTGATCACTCTTGCCCTTGGTTAGGGTGCGTAGGATTTCGTAGATTGGACTGGAGGGGAGCCTTTATATGAGAAGTGTAGAATGTGTTGCATTCACGTGTGTTGGCCATCTACTCCTCGGCCCTACTCGCACCTGCCTTTTGGTTGTATGACAGGGCCAGCCACCGCTGGGCCCTCGCCATACACCAAAGGCAAAAGTGAAGTCAATGAAGTTGCATCCTGTGGGATCGAGCTCCGGTGCCTTAAGCTTCTCTGCCTTTGGCTGTATGATGACGTGGGGCCAGCCACTGTTGGCCCACCATCATACAACCGAAAGGCGGTGCGAAGTCAATGAAGCGTCCCCCTCCGCGTCTTGCAGTCAAGATAGAGCCATCTAACCGGACCTCTAATTGGGGCCAAATGAGAGAACTTTGATGTTTCCTGGTTTATTGATCCCCTTTGCATTTTGCGTTTTGACCTTTGATTTAACTAATAAAATGTTAATGCATGTAACGAAAAATGTCGTGCTAAGTAGTCTCAAGTCATTGGATGCATACGAACCCCACGTCTCGTATTGGGTGATTTCTTTTTTCATGGCAAAAAGCAGGGAACGAGGTGGGTAGTTAATGCACCACGCCTAAAAGTTTTGTGATTACTATTTGGTTTTCGTAACATGACTAATGCACCAGAACGGAGGGAGTACAATAGTAGTCTTTGATTGCATCTTTTTATTGGTAGCTTACCAAGTCGAATACCGGGTGAGTACAATAGTAGTCCTGATTGATGAGACTTCAGATTTGAGCCATCTACCTAAGGAATAAAACAATACACCATGTATTTATTTACGTAGGGAGTAGTATATTTTTTGTGGCATGCATTACTAGATATTGCTAGTCAAATACTAAATCCGCATGCACGTGGCAAGATTACTAAATCCATACGGTGGTGTTGGTATTAGTAGTACTACTACCAATGTAGTAGTACTTGTACTACCCGCTGGTCAAATTATTACGCAGTCGCTTCCTCACGTTGAAGTGACAAGACCTCGCTACGGAGATGACACCCGAGTGTAGGCGCCATGTTCGGCATACCAAAGTTAGCCTCACCGTCTGCAGTCACTATCATCAGGGCTATAGAGCTAGCCTGCTTACAACTAGCCGAGTTCGACATAATTTCCCATGCGTAGATGCCGTGCATTGCACGGAACACCAAGATTGGGGGTGGAGGGCGCCGGCAGCGGCCATCACTCCAGATTTTTCCATGGCCTTCTAGATGTGGTGGGGAGGAGATAAGGCTGATTGTGAGAGACAAGGAGTTGTTTGTAAATAGGGAACAAGTGCGGACATCTTTTTGCAAAACTGCAGAAGTTTGGTTTGTATGTGTCAGATCAAGATCCGACGGCTATTGGTGAGAGATGCAGGCACAACATCATCACCAACTCAGGACCTCTTTGATTCACGGGATTTTGAAAACGCAGGAATATGACACGACAATATTACAAGTTTCAAACTGATATTACAATTGTTAGGAGTAATGCTGCACCTACAAAGAGGGAATTACTAGGAAGTTTACATAAGAACTTTCGTTACTTTAGGTGGATGCAGCATTATCGTACAAACTAAAATCCACCTCCCTGACAAGTTAGTAATGGGCAAATAAATTTTCGAGTCTCTGGCCACTTGATGTTTCAAAAACAAATTCAGCTTCTGCGGAGAGTTCGTCATTTAGGCTTAGACGCTTGCAGTGATCAGCACGCCATTCATTGTTCCGCCAGAGAACGCCAAATCTCATTACCTTGAGCACACTTTCCTCCAGAACAAAGAACCTAGCCAAGTTAATATCAGATGTGCTGCCTCGGTAGTCGATCAAATCAATTTCTGTAAGATGGAGATCAAGGCATTCGATGAGATTGTTATAGTGCAACACATTTTTCACTTTCGGATATTTTTTTATCTGCAAAAGAAGAGAACATATTAGAGCAGCTGGCTGTATAAGATTGTCGTGTAATCAAGAGGTACCAATATCATTCGCTCATACGATAGGGTTGGCTCGCTAGTGATATTTTTTCACTCTCTCTCTTTCCTCTCATTTACCTAGGAACCCATGAAGAGCTTGGGCATTTGTTGCCTTCCACTATGTGGCCGATGCCATATTTCTCAAAAGTATGCCACATAATATGCATCAATGTCAAATCAAAAGATTTTGGCACCGCTCTAGCGATGTGAGAGAGTGGGCACCGCTGTGCACACAGACCCACATGTATAAACAAATCAATCAAACCAACTACACCAGCCTCTCACTCTCCCAAACAAGTGTTTGTTTATTGCCTTAGACCTCTCCCTCTCCCACGCAAGTGTTTTTTCATTGCGTGAGTTAATTTGGCATTGGAGCAAAGTAGGTGATCCAGATTGGGGCACCAGGTGAGCAATGGAGGGGCATCGATGCCAAATGCATCACAAGTGAATTTGGCACGTGTTTTGGCCTACATAGTGGAGGGTCGTTATAGCCACTTTTGTACTACCTCGTATTTAGTGCAAAATTTTGACCATAGATTTACCTGAGAAAATGTCAATGCATGTCACCAAAAATTATACAATTTGAAATTATGTTCAAATACAAATCCAACGATATAATTTTTAGTGACATGCATTAACATTCTGTCAGTTAAATCTATGCTCAAATTTTGATACTACAAAATAGGAAGAGTAAACCAGGACGGAGGTAGTACTTGCTCTTAGGGTAACCATAGAGTTACTACTCTAAGTTACTTGCCACTATGACTAGCCTAGGCTACTATAGTAGTACAACAAAAAAGCGATGCAGTGATCATGTGAGAAAAAATACTAAAAACATTTCTTTCGATTAGCAATTGTGTAGATGCAGTTTTGAACACTACACTTGTCATCGTAATTTGGGAAAATTACAAAAAAAATTGTGCTACATTGTGATTACTGCTACTAATAGGAAAGAAGTTTCACCTCGATGAGTAGCTTCTCCGCACGGAAAGCATGTAAGGAATCCAACAACTTGATCCAGATTAAATGATAGATTTTATTGCCAAGATCTTCACTGTGCGCATAGACTGGGTCAAGCTTGCAGGAATCATTTTCTGGATAACAGTCGTAAATACATAAAGAAGAAATTTAAAAATGTGAATTTCAAGAAGACGGAGAAAAAGAAGAGTGAAGTAGCTGAACGATTATGGATCCAATAAAGAGTTTGGAGAATTTGGCAGACTAGTACACCAATGTTGTCAATTTCAGCGCGTCAATGACCCTGATATTTGTTGGACCTTCTAGATCAGATACAAGCAATCTCTCTAGGAAAGGCGCATTCTCAATGACCATAACGTGGAACAGCTGGAATGATCTCTTCCCAATTGATGTCTTGTTGCGGGGCCAGCAAGACACATAAATCCATCAGAGATTCGTCGAGGCGATGTCGAGGCTAATGAACCCGTGGATCTGCTGAAGATGAAGGTACTCGAGTGCAGTATAGCTGCGGAGCAGGTGCTCCATAGCCTTCTTCGAGATGCCAACATCGAAGAGGTCGAGCTGCTTGAGTTGAGGGAGAAGAAAGATGGGCGCGGCATTAATCTGGGGAAGATAGCAGGAGCTGAAGCTGGAGCGACGCAGCGTTGGCGTGAGGCGGAGCACGGACGGCGGCAGAGAGCGACATCGTCCAGCTTCAAAGCTGAGCTCCTCGAGCCAATCTAGGGTGGGGGATAAGAACCACTCGTCGAACTTGGCTTGGACCTTGCAGTTGGTATTGAACATGCAGATGTCAAGGCGTCTGGCTGGCCCAGGGTGCGATGAAAGGAGCTTGGAGACTTCGGCCATGCGTTTGCAATCCCCGTCGCAGAGGCAGCTGTCGACGGTGAGGTTGAGAGGGGACACAGAACCAGAGGGGGCTGATGACCCACAAGTATAGTGGATCAATTGTAGCTCTTTTTGATAAGTAAGAGTGTCGAACCCAATGAGAAGCAGAATGAAATGACTAGTTTTCAGTAAGGTAATGTCTGCAAGTGCTGAAATTGTAAGTGGCTGAGTGGATTGATAGCAAGATAATTCATAACGAGCAAGCAACAATAGTAGTAACAAATATGCAGCAAGGTAGCCCAATCCTCTTGAGTCAAAGGACAGGCCAAAACGGTCTCTTATGATAGGCAAAGCGTTCTTGAGGGTACACGGGAATTTCATCTAGTCACTTTCATCATGTTGGTTTAATTTGTGTTCGCTACTTTGATAATTTGATATGTGGGTGGACCGGTGCTTAGGTGTTGTTCTTACTTGAACAAACCTCCTACTTATGATTAACCCTCCCGCAAGCATCCGCAACTATGAGAAAAGTATTAAGAATAAATTCTAACCATAGCATTAAATTTTTGGATCCAATCGGTCCCTTACGGAATAGCGCATAAACTGGGGTTTAAGCTTCTGTCACTCTCGCAACCCATCATCTAATTGCTACTCCACAATGCATTCCTTAGGCCCAAATATGGTGAAGTGTCATGTAGTCGACATTCACATGACACCACTAATGGAATCACAACATACAGATTATCAAATTCACATGATTACTTGCAACATGATTTCTCCCATGACCTCAAGAACAAAAGTAACTACTCACAAATGATAAACATGCTCATGATCAGAGGAGTATTAAATAGCATAATGGATCTGAACATATAATATTCAACCAAATAAACCATATAGTAATCAACTACAAGATGTAATCAACACTACTAGTCACCCACAAGCACCAATCTATAGTTCCGGTAACAAGATTGAACACAAGAGATGAACTAGGGTTTGAGATGAGATGGTGATGTTGAAGATGTTGATGGAGATTGCCCTCCCCAAGATGGGAGAGTTGTTGGTGATGATGATGACGATGATTTCCCCCTCCTGGAGGGAAGTTCCCCCGGCGGGATCGCTTCTCACGGAGGGGCAAAGTGCTCCTGCCCAAGTTCCGCCTCGAGACAGCGGCGCTCCGTCCCCAAAGTCCTCCCCTTATTTTTTCTAGGTAAAAATGACTTATATACTAGAAGATGACCACCGGAGGTGGGCCGAGGGGGGCACAACCCACCAGGGCGCGCCTGGGTTCCCTAGCGCGCCCAGGTGGGTTGTTGAGGGAGTCCTGGACTAAGGGGTCCCCGGGCGTCCGACCTGTTAGCCATGGGCCGGACTGTTGGGCTGTAAAGATATGAAGACCGAAGACTCTACCCGTGTCCGGGTGGGACTCTCCTTGGCGTGGAAGGCAAGCTTGGCGATCTAAATATGAAGATTCCCTTCACTGTAACCGACTTGGTGTAACCCTAGATCCCCCCGGTGTCTATATAAACCGGAGGGCTAGGTCCGTAGAGGACAATCATAATCGTAGTCATACAGGCTAGACTCCCAGGGTTTTAGCCATTACGATTTCATGATAGATCAACTCTTGTAATACCCATATTCATCAAGATCAATCAAGCAGGAAGTAGGGTATTACCTCCATAGAGAGGGCCTGAACCTGGGTAAACATCGTGTTTCCTGTCTCGTGTTACCATCGACCTTAGACGCACAGTTCGGGACCCCTACCCGAGATCCGCCGGTTTTGACACCGATATTGGTGCTTTCATTGAGAGTTCCATGATAACCCACAAGTATAGGGGATCGCAACAGTTTTCGAGGGTAGAGTATTCAACCCAAATTTATTGATTCGACACAAGGGGAGCCAAAGAATATTCTCAAGTATTAGCAGCTGAGTTGTCAATTCAACCACACCGGAAACTTAGTATCCGCAACAAAGTGTTTAGTAGCAAAGTAATATGATAGTGGTGGTAATGGTAACAAAAGTAAAGACAGCAAAAGTAATGTTTTTGGTATTTTTGTAGTGATGATAACGAGCAACGGAAAAGTAAATAAGCGTAAACCGGGTATATGGAAAAACTCAGAGGCACCGGATCAATGATGGATAATTATGCCGGATGTGGTTCATCATGTAACAGTCATAACATAGGGTGACACGTAACTAGCTCTAGTTCATCAATATAATGTAGGCATGTATTCCAGATATAGTCATACGTGCTTATGGAAAAGAACTTGCATGACATCTTTTGTCCTACCCTCCCGTGGCAGCGGGGTCCTATTGGAAACTAAGGGATATTAAGGCCTCCTTTTAATAGAGAACCGGAACAAAGCATTAGCACATAGTGAATATATGAACTCCTCAAACTATGGTCATCACCTGAAGTGGTCCCGATTATTGTCACTTCAGGGTTGCCGGATCATAACACATAGTAGGTGACTATAGACTTGCAAGATAGGATCAAGAACTCACATATATTCATGAAAACATAATAGGTTCAGATCTGAAATCATGGCACTCGGCCCTAGTGACAAGCATTAAGCATAGCAAAGTCATAGAAACATCAATCTCGTAACATAATGGATACTAGGGATCAAACCCTAACAAAACTAACTCAATTACATGATAAATCTCATCCAACCCATCACCGCCCAGCAAGCCTACGATGGAATTACTCACGCACGGGCGGTGAGCATCATGAAATTGGTGATGGAGGATGGTTGATGATGACGACGGCGACGAATCCCCCTCTCAAGAGCCCCGAACGGACTCCAGATCAGCCCTCCCGAGAGAGATTAGGGCTTGGCGGTGGCTCCGTATCGTAAAACGCGATTATTTCTTCTCTCTGATTTTTTTCTCCCAGAAAGCCAATATATGGAGTTGGAGTTGGCGTCGGAGGGCATCCAGGGGGCCCACGAGGTAGGGGGCGCGCCGGAGGCGCGCCCCCACCTCGTGGTCAGGTGTGGGCCCCTGGTCTTCATCTTTGGCAAGGATTATTTATTATTTATTCTAAGATATTCCGTGGAGTTTCGTGTCATTCCGAGAACTTTTGTTTTCTGCACATAAAACAACATCATGGCAATTCTGCTGAAAACAGCGTCAGTCCGGTTAGTTCCATTCATATCATACAAGTTAGAGTCCAAAACAAGGGCAAAAGTGTTTGGAAAAGTAGATACGACGGAGACGTATCAACTCCCAAGCTTAAACCCTTGCTTGTCCTCAAGCAATTCAGTTGACAAACTGAAAGAGAAAAAGAAAAACTTTTACAAACTCGCTTTTGCTCTTGTTGTTGTAAACATGAAAAGCCAGCATTCAAGTTTCAGCAATTATTATGAACTAACCATACTCACAATAACACGTAGGTCTCACAATTACTCATATCAATAATATAATTAGCTAGCAAGCCATAATAATAAAACTTCGGATGACAACACTTTCTCAAAATAATCATAACATGATATAACAAAATGGTATCTCGCTAGCCCTTTACGAGACCAAGAAAACATACATGCAGAGCACCTTTAAAGATCAAGGACCGACTAAACATTGTAATTCATGGTAAAAGAGATCCAGTCAAGACATACCCAAAATAAACCAATTATAATGAATGCAAACGACAGCGTGCTCTCCAGCGGGTGCTTTTTAATAAGAAGGGTGATGAACCAACATAAAAGTAAATAGATAGGCCCTTCGTAGAGGGAAGCAGGGATTTGTAGAGGTGCCAGAGCTCGGTTTTGAAATAGAGATAAATAATATTTTGAGCGGCATACTTTCATTGTCAACATAACAACTAAAAGATGACGATATCTTCCATGCTAAACAGATTATAGGCGGTTCCCAAACAGAATGGTAAAGTTTATACTCCCTTCCTCCACAAGCATCAATCCATGGCTTGCTCGAAACAACGAAAGTGCCTCCAACATTCAACGGGTCCCAAGGGGAGTTTTGTTTGCAGTTATTTTGATTTAATTTGCACGAAGCATGGACCGGCATCCCGGATACCAGCCTTTTTCTCGTGAATGAGGAGAGGAGTCCACTCCTCTTGAGAATAACCCGCCTAACACGGAAGATACGGGCAGCTCTAGTTGACATATGAGCTATTCGAGCATGCAAAATAGAATGTTTATTTGAAGGTTTAGAGTTTGGCACATACAAATTTACTTGGAACGGTAGGTAAATACCGCATATAGGTAGGTATAGTGGACTCATATGGAATAACTTTGGGGTTTAAGGAGTTTGGATGCACAAGCAGTATTCCCGCTTAGTAAAGGTGAAGGCTAGCAAAAGATCATGGGTTTAATTAACCGAGGGAGCGACAACAGTCGTAAACATGCATTAAAATTAATTCACACCGAGTACAAGCATGAGTAGGATATAATCCACCATGAACATAAATTTAATGAAGGCTATGTTGATTGTTTCAACTACATGCGTGAACATGTGCCAAGTCAAGTCACTCAATTCATTTAAAGGAGGATACCATCCCATCATACCACATCATAATCATTCTAATAGCATGTTGGCACGCAAGGTAAACCATTATAACTCATAGCTAATCAAGCATGGCACAAGCAACTATAATCTCTAAATGTCATTGCAAATATGTTTACTTCATAATAGCTTAATCAAGAACGATGAATCATCATATTTACAAAAACAAGAGAGGTCGAAGTTCATACCAGCTTTTCTCATCCCAATAAGTCCATCATATATCATCATTATTGCCTTTCACTTGTACCTAATCGAACGGATGTGTATAATAATAAGAGTGCACGTGCATTGGACTAAGCTGGAATCTGCAAGCATTCAACTCAAGAGAGAAGACAAGTAATATGGGCTCTAAGTTAGATAGACAATAATGCATATAAGAGCCATTAAGCATTTTCAATATAGTCTTCTCGACCCCCAAAGAAAGGAAAAGAAATAAAAACTATTTACACGGGAAAGCTCCCAACAAGCAAAAGAAGAACGGGAAATATTTTTGGGTTTTCTTTTTAATTCTACTACAAGCAAGGAAAGTAGACTAACTAATTTTTTTGTTTTTCTAAGGTTTATTGAACACACAAGGAGAAAGAAAATAAACTAGCATGGATATTACAGCGAAAGAGTATGAGCACCGTCATCTAGCAATGAGTGTGTGTGAACATAAATGTAATGTCGGTGAGAAATACGTACTCCCCCAAGCTTAGGCTTTTGGCCTAAGTTGGTCTATTGCCAGGGATAGCCTGGCTGATACCCGTAGGTGTAGCTGGGGTCAATGCTTTGATGCAGAGGACTCGATTGCCACTTTGGTCAACCGCCTCAGATCCCAAGAATAAATGTATATCTGTGGAGGCTCATCTTGTGGCTCCGGTTCCGGTTGGTGCAGGATTCCGATAGGCTTGAATAGCCGCCCACTAACAATGTAAGGACATGTAGACTAGTTAAACAAAGAGGGAGCAGGCAAAGTAATAGTCTCGTGGTGATGTTTATCAAAGTACAATTTATATTTGAGCTCCCCTTCGCGACTCTTAACAAGAAAATCATGCGCTAGCATATTCTTATAATCTAAATAAGCACGGGGCAGCGTTGTTTCTTCTTTCTCCTCATACCTAATAGGTATTTCAAAATATTCAGCTAGGCGTGAAGCATAAATGCCCCCAAAGATGGGGCCCTTAGTGCGGTTCAGACTTAACCGCCTAGCAACAATTCCACCCATACTAATAGAGTTATTATGTATAAACCATGAAACAAAATAATAATATCAGGAATGCTAAGGTTCCCACAGTTCCCATGACCAATCAAGCAACGACTAGCAAATAAGGCAAAGTAGCGCAAAAAAGGAAAATGTATGCTAGTAATTCTTGCATCAGAAACCTTCCTGGTTTCTCCCACAGTGATAGTGTTAATAAAAGCTTCCACTTCATTACGGTGTGGTTCATCTAAGGTGCCCTCAAAGGATAATTTGCAAACCTCGCAAAATTCAGCTAATGGCATTTCCTTAGCAACGTCATATAAATGGAACTCTACTGTTGGAGGTGATTTCTTAGGGAAAAAGTAGAAGTTCTGCACAAAAGTATTTGTGAGTAAGAGATACTGATGACGTTGGTCGCGGAGGATGTTGTTGAGGCCGGCGTTCTCAATTAATAGATAGAAATCCTCATAAATCCCGGCACTCCTTAAGAAGTCATCGGAAGGCCATTCACATGGCCGGACCTCCGCGGTGCGAGGCAAATTAAATTTGGGCTTCTGCTCTTCTTCCTTTTGTATTTCCTTCGAGCTTCGTCTCAAGAGCCCTCAAAATCTCTTCATTATTTTCTGAAACAATCTGAAATTTTAGTAACTTCAAATAAAAGTGAACCAACTTCAATAAAATTGATAGTAACAACTCCCACAAGTGCCTAGAGCCTATATAGAGCATTAGAACTACTTGGAACCATATAAATTTGACATGCAAGCTCAAGAACATGGTCACCTATGCAGCACAAATTTGCAATGAATAAAGCACTAGAACAAAAACTAATTGGACCAATGGAGGAGTCACATACCAAGGAACAATCTCCCCAAGCAGTTTTGCAAGAGGTGCTTTGAGCAAGGAGATCGAAACTCGCAGCAAAAGTTGCCGGAACACGAGCTTGAGTTGGTTTTTCGGGTTTGTGCGAGACAAAGGAAGAAGATGGGTGCAGGAATATAAGTGGAGGAGGGCCACCATGGGCCCACGAGGTGGGGGCGCGCCCTCCACCCTCGTGGCTGTGTGGCAGCTCCCCGTGGTGATTTTTGCATAGTAAATTCTTAAATATTCCCGAAAAAATCATATTAAATTGGCATAGCATTCTGAGGACTTTTATTTTCGGGATATTTTTATATTGAGCGGATAAGTCAGGGGACAGACAGAAAAATACTATTTTACTTTATTTCTAATACATACAAGAAAATATAAAGAGGGTACAGAAAGTTGTGCTTCTAGTTTCATCCATCTCGTGATCATCAAAATGAATCCACTAACAAGGTTGATCAAGTCTTGTTAACAAACTCATTCCGATAATCATGGAACCGGAGAAATTTCGAATAACACTATGTTACCTCAACGGGGATACGGACATCCCCAATAATAAGTATATCATATTTCTTCTTGACAGTAGGAAGAGGAAATTCAAAACCTCCAAATATAATCGATGGAATTTTTCCAATAGAGTTGATACTATAAACTTGAGGTTGTTTCCTCGGAAAGTGTACCGTGTGCTCATTACCATTAACATGAAAAGTGACATTGCCTTTGTTGCAATCAATAACAGCCCCTCCAGTATTAAGGAAAGGTCTTCCAAGAATAATAGACATACTATCATCCTCGGGAATATCAAGAATAACAAAGTCCGTTAAAATAGTAACGTTTGCAACCGCAACAGGCACATCCTCACAAATACCGACAGGTATAGCAGTTGATTTATCAGCCATTTGCAAAGATATTTCAAGAGGTGTCAACTTATTCAAGTCAGGTCTACGATATAAAGAGAGAGGCATAACACTAACACCGGCTCCAAGATCACATAAAGCAGTTTAACATAATTTCTTTTAATGGAGCATGGTATAGTAGGTACTCCGGATCTCCAAGTTTCTTTGGTGTTCCACCCTTAAAAGTATAATTAGCAAGCATGGTGGAAATTTCAGCTTCCGGTATCTTTCTTTTATTTGTAACAATATCTTCCATATATTTAGCATAAGGATTTGTTTTGAGCACATCGCTTAATCGTGACACGCATAAAAGATGGGTCTAATCATTTTAGCAAAGCGCTCAAAATCCTCATCATCCTTTTTCTTGGATGGTTTGGGAGGAAAAGGCATGGGTTTCGAACCCATGGTTCTCTTTCTTTACCATGTTTCCTAGCAACGAAGTCTCTTTTATCATAACGTTGATTCTTTGATTGTGGGTTATCAAGATCAACAGCAGGTTCAACTTCTACATCATTATCATTACTAGGTTGAGCATCATCATGAACATTTTCACTAGGTTCATGTTCATTACCAGATTGTGTTTCAGCATCAGACATAGAGATATCATTTGGATTATCAGGTGGTTCAGCAATAGGTTCACTAGAAGTTTGCACAGTTCTATCAATTTTCTTTTTCTTCCTTTTAGAAGAACTAGGCATATCAATATTATTTCTCTGAGAATCTTGCTCGATTCTCTTAGGGTGGCCTTCGTGATACAAAGGTTCCCGAGTCATTCTACCAGTTCTAGTAGCCACTCTATGACAGATAATCATTTTTCTTACTATTCATTTCATTAAGCACTTCTTTCTCGAGCTTTAAGTACTTGTTCTACTTGAGTGGTAACCATAGAAGCATGTTTGCTAACAAGTTTAAGTTCACCTCTAATATTAGCCATATAATCACTCAAGCGTTTAATCATAAAGGTATTCTATTTTAATTGTCTACCAAAATAAGCATTAAAGTCATCTTGCTTAAACATAAAGTCATCAAACTCATCCAAGCACTGACTAGCAATTTTAGTAGGAGGGACTTCAGCTTTATTATATCTATAGAGAGAATTTACCTTTACTACCTGTGTCGGGATATCAGGAGGTTCTTCAGTAAATAAGTAATTGAGATCATATACTTCTTCAACAAAGTGTGAATTAAGACCATGTATTTCTTTAATAGGTGGTAAATTCTTAACATCTTCAGCTTTTAATACCTTTTTCTTTCATGGATTTCTTTGCCTCTTGCATATCTTTCGATCGAAATAGAACACCTCTCTTCTTCGGAGTTGGTTTAGGAATAGGCTCGGTAATTGGCTCTGGAGCTGGCTCGGGAGTTGGCTCAGAGGTGCCCAATTATTTTCATTTGTCAACATATTATTTAATAAAATTTCAGCTTCATCCGTGTTCTTTCATTTGAAAGAGAACCAGCACAACTATCCGTAATCTCCGAAGCATCGGTTAGTCCATTATAAAAGATATCAAGTATTTCGTGTTTCTTAAGAGGATGATCGTGCAAAGCATTAAGTAACTTGAGAAGCCTCCCCCAAGCTTGTGGAGACATTCTTCTTCAATTTGCACAAAATTATATATATCCCTCAAAGCAGCTTGTTTCTTATGAGCAGGGAAATATTTAGCGAGAAGTAATAAATCATATCACAGGGACTTTGCACACAACCAGGATCAAGAGAATTGAACCATATCTTAGCATCACCCTTTAATGAGAACGGAAATATTTTAAGTAAATAAAGGTAGCGCGATCTCTCATTATTAGAAAACAGGGTAGCTATATCATCTAACTTACGAAGATGTGCCACAATCTTTTCAGATTCGTAGCCATAAAAAGGATCGATTCAACCAAAGTAATTATATCCGGATCAATGTAAAAAATCATAATAATCCTGATCAGGAACACGTATAGGTGAGGTAGCAAAAGCAGTGGTCGGGTCTCATCCTACCTCTAAAAGATTCTTTACTCCATTTAACTAGCAACCTATTACGTTCAAGACTATCCTCGGCAAGCAAGAATAGCTTCAGAGATTCAAGCATTAAAAAGGTAACCCTCGTGAATAGCAGGCCTATTTTCATCATCACTAACATCATCGTGTTCAGTTTCAATAATTTCTCTTTCTCTAGACCTAGAAATTTGTTCATCTAGAAATTCACCAAGAGGCACAGTAGTATCAAGCATAGAAGTAGTTTCATCATAAGTATCATGCATAGCAAAAGTGGCATCATCAATAACATGCGACATATTGGAACGAATAGCAGAAGAAGGTTTAGGTGTCGCTAGCTTACTTATAACAGAAGGTGAATAAAGTGCAGAGCTAGATGGCAGTTCCTTACCTCCCCTCGTAGTTGAGGGATAAATTTTTGTCTTAGCGTCTTTCAAGTTCTTCATTGAGAGTTCCATGATAACCCACAAGTATAGGGGATCGCAACAGTTTTCGAGGGTAGAGTATTCAACCCAAATTTATTGATTCGACACAAGGGGAGCCAAAGAATATTCTCAAGTATTTGAAGCTGAGTTGTCAATTCAACCACACCTGGAAACTTAGTATCTGCAGCAAAGTGTTTAGTAGCAAAGTAATATGATAGTGGTGGTAACGGTAACAAAAGTAAAGATAGCAAAAGTAATGTTTTTGGTATTTTTGTAGTGATGATAATAAAGAGTAGCAACGGAAAAGTAAATAAGCGTAAACCAAGATATGGAAAACTCAGAGGCACCGGATCAATGATGGATAATTATGTCGGATGTGGTTCATCATGTAACAGTCATAACATAGGGTGACACGTAACTAGCTCCAGCTCATCAATATAATGTAGGCATGTATTCCAGATATAGTCATACGTGCTTATGGAAAAGAACTTGCATGACATCTTTTGTCCTACCCTCCCGTGGCAGCACGGTCCTATTGGAAACTAAGGGATATTAAGGCCTCCTTTTAATAGAGAACCGGAACAAAGCATTAGCACATAGTGAATACATGAACTCCTCAAACTATGGTCATCACCGGGAGTGGTCCCGATTATTGTCACTTCGGGTTGCGGATCATAACACATAGTAGGTGACTATAGACTTGCAAGATAGGATCTAGAACACACATATATTCATGAAAACATAATAGGTTCAGATCTGAAATCATGGCACTCGGCCCTAGTGACAAGCATTAAGCATAGCAAAGTCATAGCAACATCAATCTCGTAACATAATGGATACTAGGGATCAAACCCTAACAAAACTAACTCGATTACATGATAAATCTCATCCAACCCATCACCGGCCCAGCAAGCCTACGATGGAATTACTCACGCATACGGTGAGCATCATGAAATTGGTGATGGAGGATGGTTGATGATGACGACGGCGACGAATCCCCCTCTCAAGAGCCCCGAACGGACTCCAGATTAGCCCTCCCGAGAGAGATTAGGGCTTGGCGGCGGCTCCGTATCGTAAAACGCGATTATTTCTTCTCTCTGATTTTTTTCTACTTTGAAAGCCAATATATGGAGTTGGAGTTGGCGTCGGAGGGCATCCAGGGGCCCACGAGGTAGGGGGCGCGCCTGGGAGGAGGCGCCCCCACCTCGTGGATAGGGTGTGGACCCCTGGTCTTCATCTTTGGCGAGGATTTTTATTATTTATTCTAAGATATTCCGTGGAGTTTCGTGTCATTCCGAGAACTTTTGTTTTCTGCACATAAAACAACATCATGGCAATTCTGCTGAAAATAATGTCAGTCTGGGTTAGTTCCATTCAAATCATACAAGTTAGAGTCCAAAACAAGGGCAAAAGTGTTTGGAAAAGTAGATACGACGGAGACGTATCATTCCACTGCCGCGTCAAAAGATGGGATCGATGGCTCGCCTTGTTCTCATGGACAATGTTACCTCCGGAGGAGCATTGGCCCCAGGCCAAACCCTCTGGCTGGGCGGCTTTACCATGACCGCCCGTTCGGCCTTTAAGCCGACGATGACCACTCGGGTCATCAAAAATTCCCTCCATGTTGACTCCGAATACTCCAAGCAGATGGATCTGGCGGAGTTGTTGTCTTTAAACGAGCTCCTAGATCGCATCGCCGCCCTGGGGGTCGCCACAGACTATGATCGAATCGGGCTTAAACCCGACCAGAGAGAAATTAAAACTCCACCGATCACCTATCAGATAGCGGTGGTGGAAGAGCAAGGCGACAACTCTTCCTCCGTATTGAGGACGAACTATGTTCGGGTCTCCGAACTTGAAGAGCCGAACACCTACTTGCTGGAAAACACGTCCTGTCCTCCGAACATAGAATCTGACGACAAGCCCAAAAAATCAGTTGACATCCCGGAGCCCGAACCATTAAGCTCGGAAGTTCTTCAGACTCCGGATCCCAAGTTGGGTCAGGATTCGGATTTAAATCCACCCACCCGTCCAGATATATGCGCTCTTATGGGCATACGAGAATAGTCTCAGGAAACGGTCCATCACTTCTGGGCCAGATTCCTCCTTGTCAAAAACAAGATTGAAGGTTGCCGCGACGGAGAGGAGATCTCAGCGTTTCGCAACAATTGCATGGATAAAGGAATCCTCAAAGCCATCAACCGCCGTTGTGTATCACACTTCGCAGACTTGGCAACCATAGTACACAAGTACTGCACAATGGAAAGCGCTTGGAAAACTCAGGCAGCCCGCTGGGAACCACTGGTTTCCACCCAACCCCTCGTTCAGGCGAAAAGGACGCACCCTCGTGGCATGCCCGACCCAATAGTAAAGAGATATAAGCCCGTTACGAGGCACGGAACCGTTCTGGAGGGATGGCTCGATGGGCCATGCAGAATACACTCAACATTGGATACAATATTAACCCACAGCCTTAGAGCATGTTGGATACTCCGGCAAGTGGCCGAGAGCGGCGAGGATATCCTCACCAAAAACACCCCAGAGCAACACCCCCCAGAAGATGACGACCTCAGAGTATTTACGGTCTTCAAGACCTTCGCTTCAAACAATAGGCGCAAAAGGGCACTCCACAACCTCGCCGAAGTCTGCCAAATCGCAGCAATAAACCCTTGGAACGACACGGCTATAACTTTTAATGCCGGTGACAAACCAAAATTCAGGAAAGTCCGGGCACCAGCCGCCTTGGTCCTCAGTCCGATCGTGGACAGCTTTTGGCTCACCAAGGTTCTCATGGACGGCGGCAACAGACTAAACCTCATTTATGAGGATACACTCAGTAAAATGGAAATAGACAGGAGCTGCATTGAGCAAAGTAGCACGACCTTCCGAGGAATTATTCCCAGTCGGGAGGCACGATGCGCAGGAAAAATCTCACTCGATGTGGTATTCGGCACACCGCAGAACTATCAGTCCGAAGAAATAACCTTCCAGGTGGCCCCTTTCAGCAGTGGATATCTCGCCCTATTGGGGCGAGACGCATTCACACGCTTCCAAGCTATACCTCACTATGGGTATATGAAGCTCAAGATGCCCGGGCCCAACAGCATAGTCACTCTCGCTAGCGATCCGGACATAGCACTCTGCGCCGAAAATAAAACTGCATCCCTGGCACTGGAGGCATTATCTGAAGCCCTCGCGGCCAAAGAGTTAACCGTACTACGCTCCACGGTGGATAGGGACGACGTAATCCTGGACAAACGACCCAAATCCACCTCCTTCAAACCAGCAGAAGAAATAGTCAAATTTCAAGTCCATCCAACGGACTCCAAGAAGACAGCATCTATCAGGGCACAACTAGACCCAACGGTCGACACCATGCTACGGGAGTTCCTGCGCGAGAACTGGGATATATTCGCCTGGCACCCCTCTGATATGCCAGGAATCCCATGTAGGTTGGCTGAACACAGCCTCAATATATTGAAGGGATATAAGCCGGTCAAGCAAGCACTGCGGCGCTTTTCCGAACCCAAACGTAGCTATGGGGGAGGATCTAGCCAAGCTAATCGAGGACGGACTCATTAGAGAAATAAAACACCTGGACTGGCTAGCAAATCTGGTAATGGTACCAAAGAAGGATAAATCCTGGCGCCTGTGCGTCGACTTCAAAGACCTCAATAAGGCCTGCCCTAAGGATCCCTTCCCCCTCCCCCGCATCGACCAGATCATTGATGCTACCGCAGGACACGACTCACTGTGCTTCCTCGACGCATATTCCGGATACCATCAAATCAAAATGAAGGAGTCCGATCAAGCCGCAACGGCATTCATTACCCCATATGGGCCATTCTGCTTCAACACCATGCCCTTCGGGCTGAAAAACGCTGGGGCCACCTACCAACGCATGATTCAAACATGCCTGGAGAAAAAGATCGGCAAGACAGTTGAAGCATGCATGGACGACGTCATCATCAAAACTAGGCACGTCGAGTCACTAATAGACGATTTACGTCTCACATTCGACAACCTCCGTGCATATGACATCAAGCTCAATCCGGAAAAGTGTGTTTTCGGCGTTCCCGCCAGAAAACTGTTGGGCTTCATCGTTTCCAATAGAGGAATTGAAGCAAATCCAGCCAAAATTCGAGCGTTGTCACAATAGGCTACGCCAATGGACCTTAAACAGGTCCAAAAACTCGCCGGATGCGTGGCAGCTTTAAGCCGCTTTATCTCCAGATTGGGAGAAAAGGCATTGCCACTCTATCGCCTTCTCCGGCGCACCGGTCACTTCGAGTGGACGGATGCGGCAACGGCCGACCTGGAAGAAATAAAAGCCCTCCTAGCATGCAACCCAATCCTGGCCACGCCGAACGTCGGCGAACCCATGTTATTATACATATCGGCAACACACCAGGTGGTGAGCGCCGTGCTCGTCGTTGAGCGAGAGCAGGACGGACACAAATTCCCGCTTCAGAAGCCGGTATACTACGTATCCACTGTCCTCACACCATGCAAATCCCGGTACCCTCATTATCAAGAAATAGCATACACGGTCTTCATGGCATCCCGGAAGCTACGACACTACTTCCAGGAGTGTTCGACCATGGTGGCTTCTGAAGTACCACTCAATGACATGATAAACAACCGCGATGCTACGGGCCGGATTGCCAAATGGGCCATTGAGCTCCTTCCATTCGACGTAACATACAAACCGCATCGAGCCATTAAATCCTGGCATCGACGGACTTCACACCGAATGGACAAAGGCCGAACTCCCTAAAGAGTACGCACACATATTCCAACTATGTTATGTATTTCGATGGTTCCAAAATGTGGCAGTGGTTAGGAGCGAGCGCCGCTTTAACGTCCCCCCAATCGAGACGTAGTTCAAGACGTACTCCAAATACTATACGAGACTCCAATAACGCAGCCGAATCTGAGGCCTTATTGCATGGTCTTGGATGGCTGTCTCCCCGGCATACAACGCCTGGAAGTGCTGGGACTCAAACCTCGCAATATCTCAAAAAAAAATGGAGATTTTGATGCCAAAGATCCAAAGATGGCAGCTTACCGTGTCGTTATCAAAATGTCATTTCGATTCGAGGGGCTCGAAGTTCCATCATGTGTCTCGAGAAAGCAATCAAGCGGATGTCCTTGCTCGCAGATCGGCACCAAGCGCCACCGCCCCACCTAGTATCTTTCCGAAAGGCTTTTTAAGCCTTCCGTGGCGTGGCAAGGGGAGAGCGGCAACACCAGTCCGGATCTGACCACATCTCCAGATACCGAACACACTGACACCATCGGGGGCTCAGCCACTGACATAACACCATCGGCCCATCTCATCATGGTAGTCATTGCCCCATGAACCGAACCCTTCCTGGCCTACATTAATAGGCGAGAACTCCCTGAGGATCAGAATGAGGCTCGTCGCATTGTCCGGCGTTCGAAAGCCTACAAGGTTCACGAGGCAGAACTCTACAAGAAAACTACCAGAGTACTTCAAAGATGTATCTCTAAGGAAGAAGGGCGGCAACTCTTGGCTGAAATTCATGCTGGCCTCGGTGGTCACCACGCCTGATACGTCTCCAACGTATCTATAATTTTTGATTGTTCCATGCTATTATATATTCTGTTTTGGATGATTAATGGGCTTTATTACACACTTTTATATTATTTTTGGGACTAACCTATTAACCGGAGGCCCAGCCCAAATTGTTGTTTTTTTTGCCTATTTCAGTGTTTCGCAGAAAAAGAATATCAAACGGACTCCAAACGGAATGAAACCTTCGGGAACGTGATTTTCGGAACAAACCTGATCCAGAGGACTTGGAGTGGACGTCAAGTAACCAACGAGGAAGCCACGAGGCAGGGGGTGTGCCTAACCCCTGGGCGTGCCCTCCACCCTCGTGGGCCCCTCGTGGCTCCACCGACCTACTTCTTCCTCCTATATATACCTACGTACCCCCAAACCATCAGCAAAGGAGCAAAAACCCTATTTCCACCGCCGCAACCTTCTCATCCGTGAGATCCCATCTTGGGGCCTTTTTCCTAAGACTACGGAGGGGGCATTGATCACGGAGGGCTTCTACATCAACACCATAGCCTCTCCGATGATGTGTGGGTAGTTTACCTCGAGACCTTCGGGTCCATAGTTATTAGCTAGATGGCTTCTTCTCTCTTGGATCTCAATACAAAGTTCTCCTCGATTCTCTTGAAGATCTATTCGATGTAATCTTCTTTTGCGGTGTGTTTGTCGAGATCCGATGAATTGTGGGTTTATGATCAAAATTATCTATGAACAATATTTGAATCTTCTCTGAATTCTTTTATGTATGATTGGTTATCTTTGCAAGTCTCTTCGAATTATCAGTTTGGTTTGGCCTACTAGATTGATCTTTCTTGCAATGGGAGAAGTGCTTAGCTTTGGGTTCAATCTTGCGGTGCTCGATCCCAAAGGATGTGAGGGGTAACAACATGTATTGTATTGTTGCCATCGAGGATAAAAAGATGGGATTTATATCATATTGCACGAGTTTATCCCTCTACATCATGTCATCTTGCTTAAAGCGTTACTCCGTTCTTATGAACTTAATACTCTAGATGCATGTCTTTGGATAGCGGTTGATGTGTGGAGTAATAGTAGTAGATGCAAAAGGTGAGTCGGTCTACTTGTCACGCGACGTGATGCCTATATACATGATCATACTCTAGATATTCTCATAACTATGCTCAATTCTATCAATTGCTCGACAGTAATTTGTTTACCCACCGTAATACTTATGCTATCTCGAGAGAAGCCACTAGTGAAGCCTATGGCCCCCGGGTCTATTCTCTATCATATTAATTTACCATTATTTCTATTATTGTTTATTTTGCTTTCTTTACTTCTAGTCTTTATCATAAAAATACCAAAAATATTATCTTATCATCTCTATCAGATCTCACTTTTGCAAGTGGCCATGAATGGATTGACAACCCCTTTATCGCATTGGTTGCAAGTTTCTTATTTTTTGTGTAGGTACGAGGGACTTGAGCATGGTCTCCTACTGGATTGATACCTTGGTTCTCAAAAACTAAGGGAAATACTTATGCTACTTTACTGCATCACCCTTTCCTCTTCAAGGGAAAACCAACGTAGTGCTCAAGAGGTAGCAAGAAGGATTTCTGGCGCCGTTGCCAGGGAGGCTCACACCAAGTCAAGTCAAGATTTGATCTCCCGTCAACGAGCCATTTCTGGCGTCGTTGTCGGGGAGTCTATGCACAAGACAAGACATACCAAGTACCCATCACAAATTCTTATCCCCCGCATTACATTATTTGCCATTTTCCTCTCGTTTTCCTCTCCCCCACTTCACCCTTGCCGTTTTATTTGCCCTCTTTTCCGTTCGCCTCTTTTTCGCTTGCTTCGTCGTTATGGCTAGTCCTCTACCTACTCCTTTGTCTCTCGAGAATGAAGTTCTTAATTTTAAACAAAGGGAGGGAGAAAATCTAAAAGATGCTTGGTACAGAATTTTCAATGCGCAAAATAGATCTATTAGGAAGCAATCTACTTCCGTTCTTCTTCGCAATTTTTATGTAGGCATCACTCCTTGGAATAGATATATTCTTGATACCATTACTGGAGGAAATTTCTTGGGTAGCCATACTTTTGATTCTTATAATGCTATGATAGATTTGTTTGGCCCACCACCTCTTTTGGTTAATGGAGCAATTTTAATTTTGGAACATGTAATGCAACGGCTTGAAATTATTGAAAATAAAGTTGCCACCGCAGAGTTGATTGAAAATTTGGATAGAAAGATCCACAACCAAGTTACCCAATACGGATCTAAGGTAGGACTTGCTCTTAAATTTTTTAAAGAAAAGGAACCTATAGTTAATGAAAAGATAGATCAAGATTCCACTAGAATTGATAAAATTGAGGATATTATTACCAACCTAGGGTCTACCTTTTCTTCTGTGAAAAACACTCCTTCTAATGCTAAGATTGCCAAATTGATGTATGTTCCTAAAAATAAGGGTGAAACTTCTAGTAAGGGAAATGCGGACCTCAAATCCATAAGTGTTCACCCCAACTTTCTCGCTATTCTTAAGGAACCTTTTGCTACAAATTATTTTCTCGATTTTGTACCTAGGAGTTTTATGATTAATAAAAAGAAAGAAACTCCGAGGGGTTATAGGTGTCTTATTTAAGAATTTCCTACCAAAGATGGCAATACCTACATCTATCCTCGCTTTTATGCCTAGCTAGGGGCGTTAAACGATAGCGCTCGTTGGGAGGCAACCAAATTTTATTTTAATTTTCTTGCTTTTTATTTCAGTTGAGTAATAAATAATCCATCTAGCTTCTGGTTAGATGTGTTTTTATGTTTTAATTAGTGTTCGTGCCAAGTGAAACATATAGGATCTTCTTGGATGATAGTTATTTGATCTTGCTGAAAATTCCAGAAACTTTTTGTTCACGAAAACAATTGTTAAAGATCACCAGAACGTGATAAAATACTGATTCCAATTGCAGTAGATAAATAAACAAATTATCTAGGTCTTCCTATTTTGGTAGAATTTTTGGAGTTCCAGAAGTTTGCGTTAGTTACAGATTACTACAGACTGTTCTGTTTTTGACAGATTCTGTTTTCATTGTGTTGCTTGCTTATTTTGATGAATCTATGGCTAGTAAAAGAGTTTATAAACCATAGAGAAGTTGGAATACAGTAGGTTTAACACCAATATAAATAAATAAGGAGTTCATTAAAGTACCTTGAAGTGGTGTTTTGCTTTATTTCGCTAACGGAGCTCGCGAGATTTTCTGTTAAGTTTTGTGTTGTGAAGTTTTCAAGTTTCGAGTAAAGATTTGATGGATTATGGAACAAGGATTGGCAAGAGCCTAGCTCTGGGATTCCCAAGGCACCCCAAGGTAAAATTCAAGGACAACCAAAAGCCTAAGCTTGGGGATGCCCCGGAAGGCATCCCCTCTTTCTTCTTCGTGTATCGGTAACTTTACTTGGAGCTATATTTTTATTCACCACATGATATGTGTTTTGCTTGGAGCGTCTTGTATGATTTGAGTCTTTGCTTTTTAGTTTACCAAAATCATCCTTGCTGTACACACCTTTTTAGAGAGACACACATGATTCGGAATTTGTTAGAATACTCTATGTGCTTCACTTATATTTTTTGAGCTATATAGTTTTTGCTCTAGTGCTTCACTTATATCTTTTAGAGCACGGTGGTGGTTATATTTTATAGAAATTATTGATCTCTCATGCTTCACTTATATTATTTTGAGATTCTTAAACAGCATGGTAAATTGCTTTAATTACGAAATTAATTCAAATATGCTAGGCATCTAAGATGAGCATAATAAAAACTTCCATATTGAGTGCATTGAATACTAGGAGAAGTTTGATACTTGATGATTGTTTTGAGATATGGAGATAGTGATATTAAAGTTGTGCTAGTTGAGTAGTTGTGAATTTGAGAAATACTTGTGTTTAAGTTTGCAAGTCCCGTAGCATGCATGTATGGTAAACGCTAGTGACAAATTTGAAACATGAGGTGTTCTTTGATTGTCATCCTTATGAGTGGCGGTCGGGACGGCGATGGTCTTTGCTACCAATCTATCCCCTAGGAGCATGCACGTAGTGCTTGGTTTTTGCCGACTTGTAGATTTTTGCAATAAGTATGTGAGTTCTTTATGACTAATGTTGAGTCCATGGATTATACGACTCTGAACCTTCCATCATTGCTAGCCTCTTCTACCGTGCATTGCCCTTTCTCACCTTGAGAGTTGGTGCAAACTTCGCGGTGCATCCAAACCCCGGTGATATGATACGCCTATCACACATAAACCTCCTTATATCTTCCTCAAAACAGCCACCATACTCTACCTATCATGGCATTTCCATAGCCATTCTGAGATATATTTCCATGCAACTTTCCACCGCTCCGCTTATTATGACACGCTTCATCATTGTCATATTGCTTTGCATGATCATGTAATTGACATCAGACAGGCAAAGCCACCATGCGTAATTTTTTCATACATGTCACTCTTGATTCGCTGTATATCCCGACATCACGTGAGGCATTCATATAGAGTCATATTTTGTTCTAGTATCGAGTTGTAATCATTGAGTTGTAAATGAATAGAAGTGTGATGATCAACATCCATAGAGCATTGTTCCAAAAAAAGGAAAAAAAAATAAAAAAATAAAAAGGGGCAATGCTACTATCCTTTTTTCCACACTTGTGCTTCAAAGTAGCACCGCGATCTTTATGATAGAGAGTCTCTTGTTTTGTCACTTTCATATACTAGTGGGAATTTTTCATTATAGAACTTGGCTTGTATATTCCAACGATGGGCTTCCTCAAATGCCCTAGGTCTTAGTGAGCAAGCAAGTTGGATGCGCACCCACTTAGTTTCTTTTGTTGAGCTTTCATACATTTATAGCTCTAGTGCATCCGTTGCATGGCAATCCCTACTCCTTGCATTGACATCAATTGATGGGCATCTCCCTAGCACATTGATTAGCCGTCAATGTGAGACTTTTTTTTTTTGTGTTCTCCACACAACCCCCATCATTATATTCTATTCCACCCATAGTGCTATACCCATGGCTCACGCTCATGTATTGCGTGAAAGTTGAAAAAAGTTTGAGATTACTAAAGTATGAAACAATTGCTTGGCTTGTCATTGGGGTTGTGCATGATGAGAGCATTCTTGTGTGACGAAAATGGAGCATGACCAAACTATATGATTTTGTAGGGATGAGCTTTCTCTGGCTATGTTATTTTGAGAAGACATAATTGCTTAGTTAGTATGCTTGAAGTATTATTATTTTTATGTCAATATTAAACTTTTATCTTGAATCTTTCGGATCTGAACATTCATGCCACAATAAAGAAAATTACATTGAGAAATATGCTAAGAAGCATTCCACATCAAAAAATCAGTTTTTATCATTTACCTACTCGAGGACGAGCAGGAATTAAGCTTGGGGATGCTTTATACGTCTCCAACGTATCTATAATTTTTTATTGTTCCATGCAATTATATATTCTGTTTTGGATGATTAATGGGCTTTATTATACACTTTTATATTATTTTTGGGACTAACCTATTAACCGGAGGCCCAAAATTTAAATTGCTGTTTTTTTGCCTATTTCAGTGTTTTGCGGAAAAAGAATATCAAACGTAGTCCAAACGGAATGAAACCTTCGGGAACGTGATTTTCGGAACAAACGTGATCCAGAGGACTTGGAGTGGACGTCAAGCAACCAAAAATATTATCTTATCATCTCTATCAGATCTCACTTTTGCAAGTGGCCGTGAAGGGATTGACAACCCCTTTATCGTGTTGGTTGCAAGGTTCTTATTTGTTTGTGTAGGTACGAGGGACTTGAGCGTGGTCTCCTACTGGATTGATACCTTGGTTCTCAAAAACTGAGGGAAATACTGATGCTACTTTAGTGCATCACCCTTTCCTCTTCAAGGGAAAACCAACGCAGTGTTCAAGAGGCAACAACGCCGCGGCTCGGGCCCTCGTAAGAAAGGCCTTTCGTACAAGTTTCTATTGGCCAACGGCCCGAGCAGATGCACAGGACCTTGTCCAACGTTGCGTCGGATGTCAGCTTTTCGCCAACCAAAGCCATATGCCACCCACTGCCCTACAAACGATCCCCATCACCTGGCCTTTCGCGGTCTGGGGGCTCGATATGGTCGGACCCCTTAAAGGAGGAAGCCATAAGAAAAAGTATATGCTGGTCATGGTGGACAAATTCACTAAGTGGATAGAAGCCAAACCAGTTAAAACGACCGAGGCCGAGCCAGTGATAGAATTCATATCCGGCGTTGTGCACCGTTATGGTGTTCCACACAGCATCATCATCGATAACGGCTCCAAATTCACAGCTGACGAGGTGAAAACCTAGTGTGCTAAGCTGGGCATTAAGCTCGACCACGCCTGCCTATCACCCGCAAACAAACGGTCAAGTCGAACGGGCCAATGGTCTTATTATGAGCGGCATTAAACCCAGACTAGTGCGGTCTTTGAGAGAACCAGACAAGCACTCGGTTGAGGAGCTTGACTCCGTACTCTAGGGGCTGCGGACCACACCCAACCGCACTACTGGATATACACCTTTCTTCATGGTGTACGGCGCGGAGGCTGTGTTGCCCTGCGATATTATTCATGACTCACCTCAAGTGCGCATGTACGAAGAGAGAGAAGCCGAGCTTGATCGGCAGGACAGCCTAGATGCCCCGGAGGAGGAGCGCAACGTTGCAAAAGCCCATTCCGCATTTTATCAACAACAGCCCACAGATACGGGCCAAGACTTACAATGTTTGCGAACTCGTTCTATGCTTACCGGAGAAGAAAAAGGACAAACTCAAGCCCAAATGGGAAGGTCCCTTCATCATTGACGAAGTTCTCACCAGAGGAGCATACTGCCTGCGTGATGCATCAGACAACCGCCTAGAGCCAAACCCCTGGAACGCGGCCAGACTCCGAAGATTCTATGCCTAGCGCCGAACTATTCGTTCGTCCCCTTCTCTCTGTTGTTTCCATTATTTTTTCCTCTCTTATATTTTTTCCTTTTTTCTAGCCTTAAAGCTTTTCGCGGCTAAATCACAAGACCTGCGTGACGCACATCCTCGAACATGTACGTCCCCTATACCTGGGGGCTTCCCGGTTAGAAGCTTATTATTATTATTATTTTCCGAGCATCAAGCTCATTACATATGCGTTTTTTCCATATGTACCTTTTTTCGCCATTATATGCATCGATATGACTTAAGTTTTGGCCAAGCTGGGTTGCTTGGCTCCTGTGCTTATGCCCTATGTTCCTGTTAGTTCAGCTAGGGCATAAAGGGAGCACCTCTGCGATTGTTACTGCCGGATCATCCGGATATGTACCTCAGACTGGGTGAAGCCGAAAGCTAGCATTCTTAAGGGAATATTCGGTCGACGGACTAAAGATGTTTTTGCATTCAACCAATTGTGAACCCCCAGATGTTACGTATACTGCGATTTTTCCAATCACAATTTGGACATGCATTTTAATGCATGCACACCCAGGGAAAGGAACCCTTAACGGAACTATTCTCTCTGGAAGATGTTTCTTACAATAATAATGTAATATAACATAACTAGTCGGATACAACTTGTCTGTTCAAGCAACTATGACCCCTACGCCTGGTTTCCACGTATACACTGGTCTATTTTATCGCTCAGGTATTCGGAAACACTACGCACCTTCGGGTCCAGAGGTCGAAGTGAAAAGGTCTGCCATGACAATCGTTTTACAATTCAGCTAGAGTTACATATGTCAAGGAAAGTACATAGTCACTTGGACTCAAAAACTTCCTGCTCTATACTGTCTAGCAGGCTGTCTAACTTACAGTCCTGCTGGGAATACTCGGCGGCTACTTCTACTTGGTCATATACCATAAAGGGAACTTCTTTTCCATCTAACCCTAGAGGTCTGACCCGAGCCATATGATTCGGATCAAGCTTAGTATACCGTGTTTTCACCATGGCCCATGCTTCTCGTGCACCTTCCCGGCAGGCCGATATCTTCCACAATCGGAAGCGCCGCCGCGCTCCCTTGAACAGCTGTATTAGCTCCTCCATCTTTCCGGGAGGGGAGGCGGATGGCCACAAGGCCTTGGCAACACTTCGCATCGCCTGCCGAGCTTGCCCGTGCATTTGCGACAGCTCTTGTAGCAGATCACCCGAGAATCCAAACATCTCCTCTTCGGGACGACCAGTTAGCATACTTGTAGACATAACTCTGTCAGTCCTGTTTATCTCCAAATTCTCAAGCAGGACCATTGCCTTTTGGCTTCTTGTTCACCCGCTTGCGCGACTATTAGGGCCTCTTCCAATTGATCGGACGGTCCTGCTACGAGATATGCAATTGTGTTAAAGCATTGCTGGCATATAATTCTATTTTTTCTCGATGGAGGGAAACATTACCGGGCGATGCCTTCTTGGATTTCTCCAGTTCGGCGGTCGCAGCAGACAGCTGGGCACGACACCTTCCCAGCTCTTGAGACAGCAGGCTGTTCTTCTCCGTGAGCACCTGGATACACAATGATCCTTAAATCAGTTGTCTCAACTACTTCAAGTCTCGGGGGCTACTGGTACATAATTATCAGATTTGTACACATGTGTATGTGTACTTGCAAGCATATCTTTAAAATGATGGTATGTGGCTCTGGTAAGGCCATCTCGAGCAGCTCGGATATATGCATCAGCCAAGCTGAAGGCGTTGAATGCCTCTTTTGAAAAACCAGGGTCGCGAAGAGCGGCCCGCCGGCGCCGATGACTCATTGCGCTTTCCACTTCGGAGTTTGTGACGGATAAATCATCCGACACCTCTGCTGAAGGACAATCCAGCATCACTCTCGTATTCACCCTCGCCTTTAACGCAGGGTCGGGAACCTGACTTGTGGAGGCATGACCAGCAAGATCCCCGGAAATAGTCCGGCGGACGCTTTTCCTGATAAAATGCAGCGGATAATGTCACAGTTGGATGTGACCGCCAAAAGGCATGACTAAAAACCATACCTCTTAGCTGAAGGCTCTACCGTATTTTCATTCGTTTTCCTCTTTGAAGAAATGCTTGGTGCGAGCGCCGCTCTCTGAGGAGATGCTTCTGGCACACGTTGAGGCGTCGTTCGCCTCCCCTTTGTAGCACGAAATAGTGCGGTGAGTAAAGCGTAGTAAAGAAGCTCTCTCTAAACAGGTGTCTCTTGATCACTTACATGCGAGGCAGGAAGGAGATCGGGATAGTCGGCAATGATGGCTACTTCTGTGTCGTCATAGCTCGCCTGGTAGAACACCTCGTCCTCGAGCACCACAAATATATCCGGACCCCCTTCGAATCCAGGGTCAAGGTCCCGAATGTGGTCCTCTGGCTGAGGGGTGGGGCTGTGAAGCCCCTCGGAGATCTTTCGCCAGTGCTATTATAAATAAGCAGATTAAATATTCATTAAAGATGACTTTGGGCGTAGAGTGAGTAGAGTAGAGGGGTTGGGACTTACCCAGCTAGGAGGATTATACATGGTAAATCCATCTCTGCGCTTAATACGAAGGAACTCCTCTTCCTCCCCTTTGAATAGTTCGGCCAATATTTTGGCCAGAGCGGCGGGGGTGTCCGGACCCTTCCGGCCGCAGCGGGAAGCGTCATCCTCCCCATTATAGTGCCACATCGAAAGCCCTCGGTATTGGAGTGGCTGAACCCCCCTGCACTATGGAAGTTGCCATTACCTCAACTATTGATAATCCGGACTAGGCGAGCGTCTTTATCTTGCTCATGAGTTGACGAACTTCCGCACTATCTTCCTCCTCGAGACTCCGAGGGTGCCAGCTGTGGCGTTTCTTTAATGGAACGCTAGTAAACTCGGGAAGACCCTTTCGAACTGGGTCACGAAGTGCGACGTCCTCGATATAGAACCATTCGGGAGGCCATTCTTCGGATGCCTTCTTTGGTGTGCCGGACAGGTATCTGGTCCCGGTGATGCGCCATATTTCGGCTCCGCCCACTTCAAATATTGATCCCTCATGGTTACGCGGGACGAGACAGAATAGCTTTCTCCACAATTCAAAATAGGCCTCACAACCCAGGAATAGCTCGCAAAGGGCGACGTAACCCGCGATGTGCAGGATGGAGGCCGGAGTGAAGTTGTGCAGTTGGAGGCCATAGTACTCCAGAAGCCCTCGGAGGAACGGATGAATTGGAAATCCGACACCTCTTAGCAGGTAGGAGACGAAACACACTCGTTCCCCCAGATGGATTGGGGAAATTATCCGCTTTGGCCTCACCATTAAAGGAGGTCAACCCTGCCTGAACCAGGACCAGATCCGCATGAGGAAGAAATCCCTGTATTTGCAGCTTCTCCAGCTGACTGTGGGATATGGAGCACCTCTCCCACTTGCCTTTTTCTGGGCCGCAGGGACGGGAGGAGGAACTGGGAGCGCTAGCCATGTTGGAGTGGTCTTTCCTAGCAATCTCTGAGGATTTTTCCGTGTGGTGCTGAAAGGATCTAAAATCCAATCTATTTAAATAGACACTCCTCCTTACATGGCCGGGGTGTTATGTGTAAAAACACCCTGACCTCTCACATTCGCTCGACACGTGGAAGCTGAAGTCGTTGATACATAGAAGCCGAGGGGTACGACATTAAATGGAAAGCTGAATGCATAACTTTAAAGTCATAGGAGGAGGAACCCGCCTTGCAATTCCGAAGACAATCTGTGCGCTGGACACCTCATCATTGAAGTCTAGTTCGGGGGCTACTGAGGGAGTCCTGGACTAAGGGGTCCTCGGGCGTCCGGCCTTTTAGCCATGGGCCGGACTGTTGGGCTGTGAAGATACGAAGACCGAAGACTCTACCCATCTCCGGATGGGACTCTCCTTGGTGTGGAAGCCAAGCTTGGCGATATAAATATGAAGATTCCCTTCTCTGTAAACGACTTGGTGTAACCCTAGATCCCCCTGGTGTCTATATAAACCGGAGGGCTAGGTCCATAGAGGACAATCATAATCGTAGTCATACAGGCAAGACTCCTAGGGTTTTAGCCATTACGATCTCGTGGTAGATCAACTCTTGTAATACTCATATTCATCAAGATCAATCAAGCAGGAAGTAGGGTATTACCTCCATAGAGAGGGCCCGAACCTGGGTAAACATCGTGTTTCCTATCTCATGTTACCATCGACCTTAGACGCACAGTTCGGGACCCCCTACCCGAGATCCGCCGGTTTTGACACCGACAGTTGTGCCCACCTGGTGGGCCCCCTCTGGTAGTTATTTGCTCCAATAATTATTATATATTCCATAAAAAATCTCAGTGAAGTTTCAGCTTGTTTGGAGTTGTGCAGAATAGGTAGCCTGACGTAGCTTTTCCAGGTCCAGATTTCCAAATTTAATTCTCCTCTTGGTGTGTACCTTGCAAATTATGAGAGAAAAGGCATTAGAATTACTCCAAAAAGCATTATTATGGATAAAAGCATCATAAATAACAACAAGAAAACATGATGCGAAATGGACGTATCAACTCCCCCAAGCTTAGACCTCGCTTGTCCTCAAGTGAAAACCGAAATCGAAAAACATGTCCACATGCTTTGAGAGAGAGGTGTCGATAAAAACAAAATACGGACATAGAAGCATCATGTTAATTATTATAGCAGCAACAAATTTAAACATACGACTTTTGTCATAGAACTTTCATCATATACTTCTCATGAATAAGTAACAGTTCATCACACAATCGAAGTATAAAGCAAAAACTTTATTAGAAACCAACAAACTATGTTCTCAGTCAACTTTGCAACTACAATTCATCATATTTTCAGGAAGGGTCATGTGTCGGAGCCTTTAGGCAAGTCCACATACTCAACCATCATATAGTCTTATTTGATTGCTAACACTCACCGTGTACACATGAACAAAATGTTTCAACCGAACACATAGAAAGATAGGGGCTTATAGTTTCGCCTCCCAACATACTCACCTCAAGGGTGATGTCAACAGTAATAACTCATGCTATCTATATTTAACTGGACATATGTGCCTAGATCTTTCCTCACCACATGATGCTTGCCAAAGGAGGAAAATAAAAAGGAATAGAGAGAAAAACTTTGACTCTTAAATAAAAGTAAATACATAAAAGTAAAAGATAGGCCCTTCGCAGACGGAAGCAAAGGTTGCCATGCGCTTATTTGTTTGTATGCTCAATCCCTAAGTGCAAAAGAACTTCACGTTGTATTGCCCCTTAAGATGACAACCTTTATTATGCAGTCTGTCGCTTTTATTCTTTGTTATCTAAGTTCGTACAACGCTCAATTTTCTCTTACACTAAATGATCTTGCACTTTTAGAAGCAATTTTTATTGCCTTTTTGCACCGATGACAACTTACTTGAGGGATCTTGCTCAATCCCTAGGTAGGTACGGTGGACACTTGAAAAAGATTTGGGTTTAAGGGTTTTTGGATGCACAAGTAGTATTTCTACTTAGTCCGGAATTTTTGGCTAGCAAAGATAGGGGCAAGCACCACATGTTAAAGGATCTATGACAATATGACTTCTATGTGAATATAAACAAACATAAACCATTAAGTTGTCTTCCTTGTCCAACGTCAACAATTTTGGCATATAATATTTTGATGAGGGCTCACAATCACAAAAGATTTCTAGGATAGAATATTCATATGTGAATCTTCTCTTCCCTTGTTAATTCTTTCATGAGTTGCATCATTAACTAATTCTCTGTTTGTCAATCTCTAATAAAATTTCCTACTTATACTTTTCCTTATGTGGTGCCATCACCTACCATAGGATTAGTATATGATCTCATTGATTTATTTCCTTTCTTTTATTTATTTCCTTTCTCTTTTTCTTTGTTTCTTATTTCTTTTCTTTATTTGCAACATGAAAGTAATTAAAGAAAGGAAAAACTCAAACTAAACTTTATTATATAATTTGCAAACGATTACAAGGATAGATCACTAAGCAAACTCTCAAAGAAGAAAGGATCGAACAAAACTTTTATTCATTCTAAAGCAAAAGATTGAACTAAGATAAGTAAAAGCAAAGAGATAGTGGGATGATACGATACCGGGGCACCTCCCCCAAGCTTGGCGGAAGCCAAGGGGAGTGCCCATACCCGATACTCAAATCTCCTTTCGTGGTGGTGATGAAGAGATCTTGTCCTCGGATTTCCATGGCAGTGGTTGATACGTCTCCAACGTATCTATAATTTTTGATTGTTCCATGCTATTTTATTATCAATCTTGGATGTTTTATAATCATTTTATAGTCATTTTATATCATTTTTTGGTACTAACCTATTGACATAGTGCCAAGTGCCAGTTGTTGTTTTCTACATGTTTTTTACATGAAATCAATATCAGACGGAGTCCAAATGCCATGAAACTTCACGGAGAATTTTTGTGGGCCAGAAGGAACACAACGGGCCCTGGCTGCACAGGGTGCCCCCAGGAGGCACAACCCACTGTGCGCCAGAGGCCCAGCGCTACAGTGGGTTGTGCCCACCTCGGGTGCCCCGGACCACCTCTTTGCTCTATAAATACCCCAAAAATCCTGTAACCCTAGGAGTCGACGAATATTCAGCCAGCCGCCGCAGAGTCCAGAACCACCAGATCCAATCTAGACACCATCTCGGATGGGGTTCACCACCTCCATTGGTTCCTCTCTGATGATGCGTGAGTAGTTCTTTGTAGACCTTCGGGTCCGTAGTTAGTAGCTATATGGCTTTCTCTCTCTCGCTGAATTCTCAATACGATAGTCTCTTGGAGATCCATATGATGTAACTCTTTTTGCGGTGTGTTTGTTGGGATCGATGAACTTTGAGTTTATGATCGCTATATCTTTTTATATCCATGGAAGTTATTTGAGTTTCTTTTGATCTCTTATATGCATGATCTCTTATAGCCTCGTATTTATTCTCTAATATTTGGGTTATGTTTGGCCAACTTGATCTATTTATCTTGCAATGGGAAGAGGTGCTTTGTAGTGGGTTCGATCTTACGGTGCTTGATCACAGTGACAGAAAGGGAAACGACACATATGTATCGTTTCTACTAAGTATAAAACGATGGGGTCTATCTCTACATAGATAGATCTTGTCTACATCATGTCATCGTTCTTATTGCATTACTCCGTTTTTCCATGAACTTAATACAATAGATGCATGCTAGATAGCGGTCAATGTGTGGAGTAATAGTAGTAGATGCAGGTAGGAGTCGGTCTACTAATCTTGGACGTGATGCCTATATAATGATCATTGCCTGGATATCGTCATAATTATTAGAAGTTATATCAATTGCCCAACAGTAATTTGCTTACCCATTGTTTGCTATTTTTCTCGAGAGAAGCCACTAGTGAAACCTCATTTGGTCTTCTTTTCTCATATTTGACTTTGCGATCTACTTTTTCCTTGCATTTATTTTCAGATCTATTATATAAAAAATACGAAAATAATTTGCTGCACTTTATTTTATTTGTGATCTATTTATTCAATCTATTACAACTTTATCCCGTCCGCACGCCGTTTCTGGCCCCGTTACCCGGGAAGGATTGACAACCCCTTTAAAATGTCGGGTTGCGAGGTGTTGTTATTTGTGTGCAGGGGATGTTTACATTGTGTTGCTTGGTTCTCCTAGGTTCGATAACCTTGGTTTCATGTCTGAGGGAAATACCTACCGCCGTTGTGCTGCATCACCCCCTTCCTCTTTGGGGAAATACCGACATAGCTTCAAGTGACATCAGTGGTCCACCATCATAACACTAGTAGAAAACAGGGCTTTGGTTTGGGCCTGGCCAGCCCATTAGTCCCGGTTCAGTCACGAACCGGGACCCATGGGGCATATGTCCCGGATCGTGAGCCAGGGGCCGGGCTGGGCCTCGTGGGCATTAGTCCCGGTTCGTCTGGACCCATTTGTCCCGGTTCTAGGCACAAACCGGGACCAATGGGCCTCGCTCCTGGCCCACATACATTGGTCCCGGTTCGTGGCTCGAACCGGGATAGAAGGTGGAGCTTTAGCCCCGGTTCCAGCCATGAACCGGGACAAATGAGCTGCCTATGTATACTCCACCGCCGCAGCAGAGCACTCCACAGTGCTCTGTTTTTTCTGGCCGGCGGGGGAAGGGCACTTGGGTGCTCTAGCTCACCTCCTATGCACATGAGGTGTTCGATGAAATGCCCGAGCCACACTATTTAAGCTTTCTCCTCTCAAGCTCGATCTCCAAGCTCCATTTTCCCAGATTTGCATAGGTTTAGTGGTCCGTCACGTCCGTCCCCATCTTCACTGCCGTCGATCGCTTGCCGATCTGTCACGGCACCACTGTGGTGAGCCTCTTGTTCTTATCTTCTTTCTGAAAGAAAAAATATTCTTACTTTAGATAGATACTTGTCTAATTTTCTTACTTTTATTATTACTTGTTATTATATAGTGCGATGGTTTTCGTATCCGCCCCCGTCGGCCCTCGTCCTGTCTATGATTCGGATGTGGTATATATTATCTTTTTATAACTATCTAGTTCATTTATTGTTTATGACAATTATGCCGACTAATGTGACATAGATTTTATTTATGTAGGAGGTAGTTGAACCGGAAATTCCAACCGACCCTATTGTCGAGAGGTTAAATTGTTGAAGAAGAAAACAATTACTTGAAGGAAAAAATAAAAAAATTGAGGAGGAGAAGATGATATTGGAGTTGCATGTTGCGGATGTCGTCGATGATCATAAGATCAAGATGGATGCAATGCGATTGAAGATTAGAAAGATTAGAAAATATGCCATTCATACCGAGGCTTGGTATCATTACGCCGTTGGATCAATTGTTACCTTGGTTGTGATGATGATTGCATTTGTTGTTGCATTGAAAGGTTTTACATAGTTCCAATGTATGGTTTAACTAGATGCTCTGGAGAGCTATATGTTGTTCAATTTGAACTATGTATGTACTTTGGTTTTAATGTGATGGAGAACTACTATTGATTTAGTCACCTATCTATCCATGTGAACCTGTAATGGTTTTTGACACACATAATTATATATAATGCACGCAGATGAACCGGCAATGGATGTACGGTGACAGACACACATAATTATGTTTCTCGAAGTGGCTGAGGCTAACCCTCTCAACTTTTTCGCACATGCTATGTGGGTGAAATGATGATACCATGGCAACTTTCAACCTTTCCAGAGTTCATTTGAAATACTTTTGAATTTCAGGGTCCTATAGCTAAAAAATTAGTAAATGCATGAAAAATAACAAATGAAGTCAGAAAGGGTTGAAAATTGATGATGTGGATTTGAATGGTGCATTTTGAACACACAAAAAGTCTAGAGTTCAAATAAGTTCAAGTAAATGAAATCCCTTTGTAACAGATGAATTTTCGCATGAAACCCTGATACTTCTAAAGAGATTGTCCATTTTGTACACGAAGTGCATCTAGTTTTTCCGTAACCCTCTCAACTTTCTTGCACATGCTAAGTGGATGAAATGATGATACCATGCCAACTTTCAACCTTTTCGTAGTTCATTTGAAATGCTTTTCAATTTCAGGGTCTTATAGCTCAAAATAATCAGTAAATGCATGAAAAATAACAAATGAAGTCAGAAAGGGTTGAAAATTGATGATGTGGCTTTGAATGGTGCATTTTCAACACACAAAAAGTCTAGAGTTCAAATAAGTTTAAAAAATGAAATCCCTTTGTAACAAATGAGTTTCCGTATGAAACCCTAATACTTCGAAAGAGATTGTCCATTTTGTACACGAAGTGCATCTAGTTTTTGCCATAACCCTCTCAACTTTCTTGCACATGCTATGTTGATGAAATGATGATACCATACTAACTTTCAACCTTTTCAGAGTTCATTTCAAATGATTTTCAATTTCAGGGTCTTATAGCTCAAAATAATCAGTAAATGCATGAAACATAACAAATGAAGTCAGAAAGGGTTGAAAATTGATGATGTCGCTTTGAATGGTGCATTTTGAACACAGAAAAAGACTGGAGTTCAAATAAGTTAAAAAAATGAAATCCCTTTTTAACAGACGAGTTTCCGTATGAAACCCTGATACTTCGAAAGAGATTGTCCGTTTTGTACACGAAGTGCATCCAGTTTTTGTCGTAACCCTCTCTACTTTCTTGCACATGCTATGTGGTTGAACTGATGACACCATGCCAACTTTCAACATTTTCGCAGTCCATTTGAAATGCTTTTCAATTTCGTGGTCTTATAGCTCAAAATAATCAAGAAATGCATGAAAAATAACAAATGAAGTCAGAAAGGGTTAAAAATTGATGATGTGGCTTTGAATGGTGCATTTTGAACACACAAAAAGTCAGGTGTTCAAATACGTTTAAAAAAATGAAATCCCTTTGTAACAGACATGTTTCCTTATGAAACCCTGATACTTCGAAAGAGATTGTCCGTTTTGTACATGAAGTGCATCCAGTTTTTTGCCAGAACCCTCTCAACTTTCTTGCACATGCTATGTGGATGAAATGATGATACCATGCTAACTTTCAACCTTTTCACAGCTCATTTGAAATGCTTTTCAATTTCGTGGTCTTATAGCTCAAAATAATCAAGAATGCATGAACAATAACAAATGAAGTCGAAAAGGGTTGAAAATTGATGATGTGGCTTTGAATGGTGCATTTTGAACATAGAAAAAGTCTGGAGTTCAAATAGGTTCAAAAAATGAAATCCCTTTGCAATGCATTTAGTTTCAGTATGAAACTCCGATGCTTGAAAAGAGATTGTCGGGCTTTTGTACATGAAGTGCATCCAGTTTTTGCCGTAACCCTCTCTACTTTCTTGCACATGCTATGTGGGTGAAATGATGATACCATGCCAACTTTCAACCTTTTCAGAGTTCATTTGAAATGCTTTTCAATTTCAGGGTCTTATAGCTCACAAAAATCAATAAATGCATGAAAAATAACAAATGAAGTCAGAAATAGCTCACACATTTTTTCTGTTCAAAACATTATAATCAAAAATAAAATAATATAAATAATTAGAAACAAATAAAATAAATAAATATAAACAAAATAAACTTTAATAAATAAGTAGAAACAAAATTTAATAAGTAAATAGAAACAAAATAAACTTTAATAAATAAGTACAAACAAAATAAATTAAATAAACCTTTAAAATAAAATAAAATAAGAAAACTTTAATAAAATAAATAAAAATAGCAACAGTAAAAAAGAAAACAAAAAACTAGAAAAAAATGCCACCTACTAGGCTACCACGGCCTGAATACGACTAGGAACACAGCTACTTGGGCCAGGATTCAGGCCCGTAGAAGGCCCAGAAGGCCCACAGGCATAGCAATGTGAGATTAGGCCCAAAGGCCTGCAATTCAGAGAAGTTCGAGAGAGATGGCAGGGCGGCGCTTATAAACAGGTGCGGCAGCTCCTCAACTAGCGAGGTGGGACTAAACATCCCACCCACTGACTTGACTTTTAAGTGTGAGCCTTTGGTCCCTGGTCGGTGGCACCAACCGGGACTAAGGGTAACATTGGTCCCGGTTGGTGCCAGAAGCGGTACCAATGACCCTTTAGTACCCGTTGGTTCCACCAACCGACCAAAGGTCGCCGCTTCCGCCCCTTTCAAATTCAAAAAAGAGATTTTGGTCCCGGTTGGTGGCACCAACCGGGACTAAAGGGGGCATTGGTCCCGGTTGGTGCCACGAACCGGGACCAATGGCTTTGCTATATAAGCAAACACTTAGTAAATTTTTCAGAGTTCATCTGCAGTTTGCCCCGACGACGCCGAGCACATCGACGCCGTCACCGCCCCGCCCGGCCCCTGAGCCCACGCTCATGCCCCGCTCTCTCCGTCGCCGTCGCCGAGCCCGCGCCCATGCCCTGCCCCTTCGTGTCAGGTCGCCGTGCTCGCGCTGTCCCTGCCCCCGCTGTCAGCCGCTGACGCCACCGCCCCGAGCTCACGCTTCGCCCCGCCCGCTGTTGTCGCCGCCATCACCGAGCCCACGCCCGCCTGCCCGCCACCGCCCGCTGCCATCGCCGCCACTGGCCTCCGAGCCTCGCGCCTGCCCCGCCTGGGCCATTGTCGCCGGCTCCCAAGCCCAGCCTCGCTTCGCCACCGCCCGCTGCCGTCGCCAGACGTCACCACCCTGCAGAGCTCGCCCTGCCCTCGCTTGTCGCCGTCATGACTCCACGCCAGGAGTTGCCACGCCCGGCCCGCTATCTTTTATTAGTAAAGTTTATGTATTTTTTGCTCATATATAATGTAGATGTGTGTATATATATATATATATATATATATATATATATATATATATATATATATATATATATATATGGATGTATGTATGTATATATGGATGGATGAAAATATTGATGTGATGTTTTTTCCTCCTCTTTCTTCTTTTTTCTAGCCCTCCGGATCGAGCACAACTTCGGTAAAGAGACGAGGCCCGAAGAAAAAGTTGCGCTCGGATGAAAGGTTTGAGATCACAAAGAATGCGGCGCGATGGCATGCCGATTGAACCCATCCGGACAAAGGAAGCATTTGCTGCTCAGTGCGGGGTTCTTGTTAGGGACAAGATCTCGATCAGCATCCACCAATGGTTTAAGCCTAAGAAGGAAGACCCTGAGGTGTGTTATGTCGACGATATGCGTAAAGATGATCTTTGGACCGCTACCAAGGCAAATTTCACCCTATCGCCAGAGGAGGATCCGGAGAAGCCGCTTAAAGAGCAATTGATCAAGTCTCATGCTCTTAAGAAGATGGCGTAACTATTCACGAGGTGGGAGAATGAGCCAAAACATCGCTTGTCGACAAAGAAAAGACACCAGAATTCATCGGCCGGTATGAGAAGATCAGAGATCACTGGCCCGCATTTGTGGCCCACCAGACATCGGACAAGAGTAAGAAGATGTCAGCGACAAACAAGAAAAATGATGCCGAGAAGAAGCTTCACCATCGCAAGGGGTCAGGTGGCTACCTCAAAGCCCGGCAGTTGTGGGCCAAGGCTGAGAATGACCTGGTTGATAAAGGGGTTGAACCAGAGACATTGAATTGGCCAGACCATTGCCGGACTTGGTTCTTCGGGGTTGGAAGAACCTTGGACCCTGTATCAGGGAAGTGCGTTTGGACGAACGAGCAACTGAGAATACCCGTCACGAGGCTTCAGGAGTATATCGATGCAACACAGCAAGGGACGTTCATTCTGCATGAGAGAACGACGAGCTCACAATGGCCCTCGTGAATCCACGAGCACCCCGGACGGACACAAGGCACGCCAGCTCCGCTTTCGTGGAAGGCTGGGTTTTACGGGACGCAGCGGTTACAAATGCCGGAGAGGAGGAAGAAAGTGGAGCATACCTAATCAAGCAGCGCCGCACGCATGGGTACAAGCGATAGAGGAACGAGAAGCGAATCGCAAAGAACGACCGCCGAAGCTTCCCCGGCTACCCCGCCATCTCGGGCCGAGAAGCACCGTGGCTTCCACCGAGCAGCTTCAGCTGGAGCCTATCTTCACGGCTCCTGCTAGCTACCCCGTGGATGCTATCACGGAGTCTCAACATTGCCACCTTATGACGCAATGGATGAAATTGAAAGTCAAGGCGGATGTTGGCTCTAATGCACCTCCTGAACCTAGCGCAACCTATCACTGCTGGCCGATTCTAGAAGGATATGCTAGGGTGATGGTGGATGAAATAAGGACGGATTTGAGGACCTCGAGCTTGACTACCCGACGGGTAAAGGGGAGACTCGGGTGGGTTCTTCTATGAAGACTCCATGTGTAGCGACCCGACCTCGCATCGCATCAAGCCTACGTGTATCTCTGTGCCATCCTGGATCAAGATATCTTTGGCACACACAGTACATCAATGTATATATCAAAGTGCAATCAAATGAAAAAATAACGTAAAATGATATATACCTCATAATACTCAGCGGAAACAATCAAACGCGTGTGGAGTCCCATCAACGCCATCGCCAGGTAGATTGTATACCGTAACCCCTCAGATCGTAACTCTTACTTACTGTCGAGGAAATATCTGCAACATGATACGTTGCAGCCGGTAGGTCAAGAGCATTGAATGTACCGCAAGATCACATTAAGAGAAAAATGTATGATAAACTATACTATATGCAGTATGGCTTTGTGGCTCAGATTCCGAGTTTTGTTTGGCGTAAAAGCTGATTTATTTTCCCTACATCAAAGGAATGAAGTCTGTACTATGGAGTTTTCTATCATGACATGGTTCCGCCAACCGATGTCTCATAGCCCAAAATCATCATAAGTTGCCCACAATTAAGTTATCAATCCGGTGTTGAGAGTTCCAGATAGATCCAAGTCCAGATGCTCAAATTGTCCGTAGAATCGGGACACGGCTAATCGATTAGGTTTTAACCCTCTGCAGAGGTTTGTACACTTTACCCGCAAGATTCGATCCCTCTTTTACATTCTCGCACTTCGTGGTGTTTGAGAACAAGACGATCAAACATGGTCTTCCAAGAGTTCCCCGACCACCGTAAGGTGCCCATCCAATCCTACCGTAGTTCTACATCCGCTAGCACCGCCCCAGCAGAAAGTCACAACTAAGGTCAACCAAGCCAGAGCCCATAATGACTTGCGGTTGCACAGTAAGCTTCCGGCATGAAGTATTCTTCCGTCTCTTTGAGTCCTGGGTGAAGCTTTCCGCAAGATGTCATGGCGCTTTCTCCATGCATCCCGCCAACCACTGGTTTCTCCAGGTGCCGTCACAACCGCCCTTCACCCAAAGAGTGTGTATTGAATTCTTGTCTCGAGTCTTGAAGTCTTGAGGCCTTGAAGATGCAGTCACTGCAGATTCCATCATGGAGTTGTCGTCATTGACGTAGATCCTGCATTCTCCACACCACTCGTGCACTCATACCCAACCCGTCTCTTGTAGTGTAGCATTAAAATAAATAACGTCCGGGCTTGGTAGCAGGTGATGGGTTCCTACCTCATGCATACTACTCAACTACAAGGATTCAATAACACTACCGAGGGGTGGTTGCAAAGGTACCACTAAATGCAATAAAACATAGGTATGAAAGCATGGTCAAAGTGAACTTGCCTTGTTGACGATCTTGAAAACTAGGGATTCAGAGTAGCAAGCTTCAGACCGGAAATTCTACCGAGGCAAACAATAACTATAATAAGCACATAGCATATGATCACATAACACAATAGCATAGTAATATAACACACCAAAACAAAGCGAATCAAAACCCAAAGGAAAAACTCGAAGAAATCCAACTCAAAGTTGTCCTACTTCAAGCAACAACTAAAACTAGTTTTTACATAACAAAATTTTCTCCACATAACCTAACCATGTGTTTATGTTAACTTAACAAAAAATAAGGCATTAAGCAATTAGGAGCAAAAAGAATCAATTTAAAAGCTATAGTAAAACTCCTATTAGGCCTAATCCAATTTATATTAAGAAAATAAAATAAAAGTTTTATTTATTATAACTAAAAGTTCATCCTATAAATTGACAGAAACTATCCTAGAATAATCAATCACATGTGAAAAATAAATTTATTTACTAATTAAAATAATAGGAAAATAGTAGCTAGTTAATTAATTAGGATTAACAAGATTCTGCTTAAAACTATTTTTTTATTAATCCTAAAATGCCCAAATTAATTCCTACGGTTTGGCAATGACAAAACTAAGTTGTGACAAAAAGAATCACCCAAAAATAATTTTCCTAACTCATTTTATGGCAGATTTACCATTCTGTCTAAAACTAAAATAAAGCTATTCTAAATAATTTTAACATAGCTAATTTATATTTTCTAAAGAAACTATAAGAAATTTGCAAACCAACAAAAAAAGAATCACCTAAAAATATTAAACAGAATAAAAGATATGAATTTTTCAAAACAGAAACTATTCTCATAAAAACAGAAAATGAAAATAAAAGAAAAAGGGCCTAATGGGCCTAAACTACGCACTGTGCGTAAAATAACCTAAACGGGCCTAGGGTTAAACTAAAACGGGCCGGCTAAATCAAAATAACCTAACTAAAATAAACCGTAACGAACCGGCCGAACCGGGCGGTTTTTATAAAAAGAAATACCCCTTCGGGGTTCTAATCTACACCGTCCATCACGCATCGGACGGGGAGGGGATTCCGGCGACTAACCGGAGCTCGGCGGCGGCGGGCGGGCGGCGACGACGAAAAGGGCGAGGCTCCGGGCGCTTGGGGAGGTCGGGGAGTGGCTTGGTCGGGTGCGGACGAGGTCGGGAGGGGTTTGGTGGAGTCGATGGGGGTCGGGGTGGCTAGGGCGACGCAAGTAGGTAAATGGCGGCGGGCGGCTCAGGTCTCCGAAGCGTCTGCGCGGAGGGAGAGAGAGGTCCCATGAGGGGCGAGGGGAAAACGGGTCGGGGGAGTATTTATAGGGCGGGGGGCACGTCTTGCGCGAGGCGAATCGGGAGATCGGTGAGATCCCGGAGATCTCCGGATCTCCGTGCGCGGCAGCTGTGGCATGGGCGAGGGAAGAGGGAGGTGGTGGCCCACCTGTCGCCGGAAGGGGGAATGGGGACGGGTCGGTCGACCGGTAGGGTTTTCGGCGAGGCTGGTCGGTTCGGGTCGGGCCTTGGGCAGTTACTGGCTCCGCTGGCCGGGCCCTTTGGGTGTTAAGTGGGCAGGTAGCTGGCCCGGCGCCAGGGCTTTTTTTCTTTTTAATTCTTTTTGAAAATAAAAACAGAGAGAAATATAAACATTTATATAAGACATATATATACCAAAATGATCGGAAAAAGATTTCCTACAACATGAACTATTTTTCAAGTTCAAATAAAATTCTCAAAATTTACAAAATTCCAACAAGTGTTGTCTTTGTTGCAATAAAACCCAACAAAATCATTTTTAAAATACCAAAATTATTTCAAATTTATTTTCTCCCAAATTTCCATTGAAGGGAATCATTTTTCCCTAATTTCCATTTATTTATTTTTAGGAGGAAAATAATTTGAATAAAGGCCAAATAATTCCAAATTTGAAAGGGGGTTTCAAAATACTTTCCAATGACTTTCAATTTGGTTCTTTTTTAACTTCCAACTCATATTTCATATAATTGAAGAAGTCATTTTATCTTCCCTCATGAAAATCATTGAGTTGCATAAAGTTTTTGAATTTGAAATTTTCTCAAATGAAATTCAAATCTTATCCAAAACCCTATTCATTTCAAAATGGAAGAAGTCATGTCATCTTCACTCTAGGGTTTGGTGTTGGAATGAACTTGGATTCATTGGGATCCAAAAGACAAAGGGGAAAGTTTGGGAAAGTCATTTCATTCCCACTCATTCAACTTTCAAAAGTTTCAAATTTCACTCAATCAATCAAACAAACAATCAAACAACAAGCATAGTTATTTATTTAATATAACATTCCAAAATTTAGAATTTTGGGATGTTACAAACCTACCACACTTAAAATGAATCTCGTCCTCGAGATTCAAGAAACTAGCAAGAAAGGGTTAGGGTTGGGGGTCTTCTAGCAAAAGTTTTGGTCGAACGGTCAGGTGCTACCACACTTAAAACAAGGTTCACGGTCCCAATAATCTCAGATACTTCCTCTGGAGTGTTGACAATGTATGTCTCTTCACATATCTTACAATAGCTCCTTCATTAACGCTCTTCTGTCAGAAGCATAGAGTTTTCCTCAGAATCTTGGGTTGGTTCGTCAAAGTTGTGGTTCGTTCGAGACTGGATCTTCTTAGCTGATAGTTCCGTGTCCATTCTAGACAACTATCGAAATACTCATGGTGGTCTACAATTTATGGTTTCTCCCGCAAAACGGGTTCTGGTTGAACTCATCAGTATAACCTACGTTTGTAGCGGTTGCAGGTACATGGATCAATCGTCCTTCCATTCTAAGGTTTTTTTTGGCTTGTCGTCGACACTCTTCTAAGGTTTTCAAGGCTCTCTCGATTTTCCATCAACATATGATAGTTCATGATAGAAGTCTCAGGTATGGGGCCAATCCATCCTGCATTTGAATCATTACCACACACGTAAAACAGGTGAATCACGTATTCTAACACTTGGGCATACTCACAAGCATTGCAGAATTTCTCTTGTTCTCGAACTGGGTTCGAGTAAATCCATGGTTTCTGCAAGCCAAACAAAACATCTATCGTTACTTCACAACTCTTGGGTTTTCGTAACCTCCCAAGAAACGTATGCTGATTGGATCACTGTTTCTTCCAAATTTATTCCTTTATCAAGGTTACATCTGTTCCTTTTCAAATCCTCGGGCACATGGGTTATGGGCCCACTTCAACACTAGTACAGCTTTTAACTCATCCTTGGAGTAACTCTCTTGTTCCATATTACACCTCCTTAAAATCCAGAGTACTGCTTCTTCATACCATCATATCAAAAGCAAAACTCCAACTTATTTTTTTCCAAACTCCAACCTGTGGGACACATTTTCCATTTCCATTGGTCTAGTGTTCTTCATAGGGTACTCTCACCCTTAAAATGAAATTCACAAATCCATCCATAGACCATATTTCTCATATCCTCGAAAATGGTCAAAATTCTTTGTTCATGGAGTAACAACTCATAAAATTAAACATATGAAATCATCACACCTTAACTTTATTGATTCATGCATTCATTACAATCTCTCGAGCACCCATTACATAACTCAACTCATCGAACTCATAAAAATGAAATTGCTTCTTACTACCAATATCAAAGTTCCAACTACTCAGCTCCAGCTTTCATCTTGTCGGGGCATTTACTAGCATAATGTCCTGCTTCCTTGCAACGAAAACAAATAATTTCTGATAAGTCTTTGGGCTTCTCGGGGTTGGTGGCTGCTCTTTGGGTTCTTGGCTTCCTTTCGAGACAATGATTGGCATAATGCCCGACGTCCTTACATTCAAAACAGGTAATATGATCTTGTCCCTCTTGCGTAAAATTGGGTTGTTCGAGGGTGTCTTTGTTTTCTCTTCCGGGTTTCTTCATTACGATCAAACCTTCTATTCCTGTGGATCAAACTCTATTGCTTCCGCCGGAAATATCCCGAGATACTCTTTTCATTCCTTGGTGCAATCATGAAAAATGTCCTTCTTCTCCACATGAATAGCGTGCATTGGAGTAAAATCTGCTGAGGCCTTCTCCATCGTGGTCTTCAACACATTCCTTCATCATGTGTTCTTTCATAACTTCTCTGAGGGCTTCTTTCATTCCTTCTTCCTGCTCCTGAATAGTTTGTTGCACCAGGTAAATGTGACACTGAGTCGGGTAGTGGGTGGTTCCTTCACACAAGAAACAAGTCACCCGACTAGTTGGGCATTCCTCACTGGGTGTTTCTCCTCACAATGAGGGCATCCATCCTTGTGTTCCTCCCCGGTGTGTCCTATTTCTCCGCCAAATCTTGCGAGCACAAGGTTTATTTCTTGGTGTATCATGGTGCTTCCGGATAAGACGAGATCTTGTCAGAGTCTTCTTGAATTCTTCCCAAGTCTTTGCTCCATTAAATCCTTGTATGGCTTGATGCATTTTCCACCAGGTTGCAGCACTTTCTGTAAAGCACTGAAGAGCGTATTGAACCTCATACTTCCTTGCAATCATTTTCTTCTCGAAGTGATCCTCCATGTTTTGAATCCATAGCTCAGACTCCAACTGAGTCATCGGTCCAGAGAATATCAGTCCAACTTCATTCATCATCTATGGCTCCAAGGGTTTTAGGGTGAGATATGAGAGAGGTGGGGAGGGATATACACACAATACAAACAATAGTTTTTTTTGAAGAAACAAGTTTTACTTTGTGGCTGTCGGAAAACATCAAACAAATGACAGCTCACAAATCGTCGCATCCAACGTAAGTATGTAACAGGGGTTTGGTCTTCTAAAGGTTAAATAATTCTTCAGGAACTTCAAATTCTTCAAGTCTTCAGAGTCTTCAATTGTTGCAGCTGCAATTCTTCTAATGCATGGTGAAATCCTGGTTACTTTGAAGTGGCCATCAGCTGTCCGATATCTTCCTTGGAGCGGCTTCAGTTGATCCTTCATGTGGTCAAAAGGGAAAAGGGGTATATTCTAACTATTTGAGGTGAGAGTGTCTATTTGATAAAATAAAAAAAGATGAGAAGTAAGAGTCTTTTGAAAATAAAGTTTTAGAAATTTCCTGTCCTAGGGCTTTCCGATTTCTAGGGTCACGTCCCCATACAACATATGTGCTCGATACCATTTTCAGAGCGACCCGACCTCAGACGGTCAAGCCTTCTCGTGTATCTGTATGCCATCCTCAGATCGATTATGTCAGCTTTTACACATGCGACATCAATTTATATATCAAAGTGCAATCACATGTAAAAATAACGTAAATGATATATACCTCATAATACTCATTGAAACAATCAAACGGGTGTGGAGTCCCATCAACGCCATCGGCAGGTTGAGTGTAGACCGTAACCTCAGATCGTAACTCTTACTCGTCGAGGAAATATCTCGCAACATGATACGTTGCAGCCGTAGGTCAAGACATTGAATGTACCGCAAGATCACATTAAGAGAAAAACAGATGATAAACTATACTATATGCAAGATGGCTTTGTGGCTCAGATTCGAGTTTTGTTTATGTAAAAGCTGATTTATTTTCCCTACATCAAAGGAATGAAGTCTGTACTATGGAGTTTTCTATCATGACATGGTTCCGCCAACCGATGTCTCATAGCCCAAAATCATCATAAGTTGCCCACAATTAAGTTATCAATCCGGTGTTGAGAGTTCTGAGATAGATCCAAGTCCAGATGCTCAAATTGTCCGTGAATCGGGACACGACTAATCGATTAGGGTTTTAACCCTCTGCAGAGGTTTGTACACTTTACCCGCAAGATTCGATCCCTCTTTTACGTTCTCGCACTTCGTGGTGTTTGAGAACAAGACGCATCAAACATGGTCTTCCGAAGAGTTCCCGACCAACGGCCCCAAGGTGCCCATCCAATCCTACCGTAGTTCTACATCCGCTAGCACCGCCCCAGCCAGAAAGTCACAACTAAGGTCAACCAAGCCAGAGCCCATAATGACTTGCGGTTGCAAGGTAAGCTTCCGGCATGAAGTATTCTTCCGTCTCTTTGAGTCTGGGTGAAGCTTTCCGCAAGATGTCATGGCGCTTCTCCATGCATCCCGCCAACCACCGGGTTTCTCCAGGTGCCCGTCAGCAACCGCTCCTTCACCCAAAGAGTGTGTATTGAATTCTTGTCTCGAGTCTTGAAGTCTTGAGGCCTTGAAGATGCACGATCCTTGCAGATTCCATCATGGAGTTAATGCGTCATTGGCGTAGATCCCTGCATTCTCACACCACTCGGTGCACTCATACCCAACCCCGCCTCTTGTAGCGTAGCATTAAAATAAATAACGTCCGGGCTTGGTAATGCAGGTGATGGGTTCCTACCTCATGCATACTACTCAACTACAAGGATTCAATAACACTACTGAGGGGTGGTTGCAAACGTACCACTAAATGCAATAAAACATAGGTATGAAAGCATGGTCAAAGTGAACTTGCCTTGTTGACGATCTTCGAAAACTAAAGGGATTCAGAGTAGCAAGCTTACAGACCGGAAATTCTACCGAGGCAAACAATAACTATAATAAGCACATAGCATATGATCACATAACACAATAGCATAGTAATATAACACACCAAAACAAACAAATCAAAACCCAAAGGAAAAACTCAAAGAAATCCAACTCAAAGTTTTCCTACTTCAAGCAACAACTAAAACTAGTTTTTTACATAACAAAATTTTCTCAACATAACCTAACCATGGGTTTATGTTAACTTAACAGAAAATAATGCATTAAGCAATTAGGAGCAAAAAGAATCAATTTAAAAGCTATAGTAAAACTCCTATTAGGCCTAATCCAATTTATATTAAGAAAATAAAATAAAAAGTTTTATTTATTATAACTAAAAGTTCATCCTATAAATTGACAGAAACTATCCTAGAATAATCAATCACATGTGAAAAATAAATTTATTTACTAATTAAAATAATAGGAAAACAGTAGCTAGTTAATTAATTAGGATTAACAAGATTCTGCTTAAAACTATTTTTTTATTAATCCTAAAATGCCCAAATTAATTCCTACGGTTTTGCAATGACAAAACTAAGTTGTGACAAAAAGAATCACCCAAAAATAATTTTCCTAACTCATTTTATGGCAGATTTACCATTCTGTCTAAAACTAAAATAAAGCTATTCTAAATAATTTTAACATAGCTAATTTATATTTTCTAAAGAAACTATAAGAAATTTGCAAACCAACAAAAAAAAATCACCTAAAAATATTAAACAGAATAAAAGATATGAATTTTTCAAAACAGAAACTATTCTGTTAAAACAGAAAACGAAAATAAAAGAAAAAGGCCTAATGGGCCTAAACTACGCACTGTGCGTAAAATAACCTAAACGGGCCTAGGGTTAAACTAAAACGGGCCGGCTAAATCAAAATAACCTAACTAAAATAAACCGTAACGAACCGGCCGAATCCGGTTTTATAAAGAAATACCCCTTCGGTTCTAATCTACACCGCCCATCACGCATCGGACGGGAGGGATTCAGCGACTAACCGGAGTTTTCGGCGGCGGCGGGCGGCGGGCATGACGAGAAAAGGGCGTAGGGCTCCGGCGCTTGGGAGGTCGGGGAGTGGCGGTCGGGTGCGGACGAGGTCGGGAGGGGTTTGGTGGAGTCGATGGGGTCGGGGTGGCTAGGGCGACGGCAATGGCGAGGTAATGGCGGCGGCGGCTCGGGTCTCCCGGGCGAAAGTGAGGGAGAGAGAGGTCCCATGAGGGGCGAGGGGGAAAAACGGGTCGGGGGAGTATTTATAGGGCGGGCGGCGTCTTGCGCGAGGGGCGAATCGGGGAGATCGGTGAGATCCCGGAGATCTCCGGATCTCCCATGACAAGGCCAGGCGTGGCGTAGCGAGGAAGAGGGAGGTGGTGGCCCACCTGTCACGGAAGGGAAGCAGGGACGGGTCGGTCGTGACCGGGCGGTAGGGAGTTTTCGGGCGAGGGCTGGGTCGGTCTCGGGCGCGGCCGGGTGGGCGATTCGCTCACTTGGTGGGTCACTTTGGGTGTTAATTTGGGCGGGTTGGCTGGCCGGCGCCAGAACTTTCTTTTCTTTTTTAATTCTTTTTGAAAAATAAAAACAGAGAGAAATATAAACATTTATATAAGACATATATATACCAAAATGATCAGAAAAAGATTTCCTACAACATGAACTATTTTTCAAGTTCAAATAAAATTCTCAAAAATTTACAAAATTCCAACAGTGTTGCTGTTGCAATAAAACCCAACAAAATCATTTTTAAAATACCAAAATTATTTCAAATTTATTTTCTCCCAAATTTCCATTGAAGGGAATCATTTTTCCCTAATTTCCATTTATTTATTTTTAGGAGGAAAATAATTTGAATAAAGGCCAAATAATTCCAAATTTGAAAGGGGGTTTCAAAATACTTTCCAATGACTTTCAATTTGGTTCTTTTTAACTTCCAACTCATATTTCATATAATTGAAGAAGTCATTTTATCTTCCCTCATGAAAATCATTGAGTTGCATAAAGTTTTTTGAATTTGAAATTTTCTCAAATGAAATTCAAATCTTATCCAAAAACCCTAATCAATTCAAAATGGAAGAAGTCATGTCATCTTCACTCTCGGGTTTGGTGTTGGAATGAACTTGGAGTCATTGGGATACAAAAGACAAAGGGGAAAGTTTGGGAAAGTCATTTCATTCCCACTCATTCAACTTTCAAAAGTTTCAAATTTCACTCAATCAATCAAACAAACAATCAAGCAACAAGCATAGTTATTTATTTAATATAACATTTTAAAATTTAGAATTTTGGGATGTTACACCATGTCTATGGCGGAAGGAGCTCATCAACCTTCCGAACTGGACGTCTCCGCCTCCTCCTCCTCCTTCGGCGAGTCAGGGCACTCCACCTCCTCCTTCGGCGAGTGATCAAGGCACTCAGCCTCCTTCTCCAGTGTGTGGTGGCACTCCGCCTCCTTCTCCGCCTCAAGCCCAAGCGCCCGAAAGCAGCCAAAGCCTCCTCCTTCTACGCCTCGCCCGGCCAAAGAAGGGCGGAAGGGACCCACTACCGCTCCGGCTGCTCCGGCGCGTCGTAGTGCTTCTCCTCCACCTCGTAAGCAACAAAAGAAGACAGCCTCAGCCGCTCCGTTTGCTTGGCCGACATCTAGCAGTACAGCCAGAGGCGGGAGGCAATACAGATTCGGTCCATCTCTCAAGCCTCTAGAGAAGTTACCATACGAGAGGACCATGGAGGAGACCACGAAGATCGTGCAAGCTGAAGTGAGGGACTTCTTTGAAGGGGTGAAAGCAAAGAACATCCACCTCCAGAGGAGAAGATAGATCCGGTGAAAGCGAAGTGCACTCTGGCTGCCCTGAAGAAACCACCAAAGTCTCCGCCGAAAGGCAACTATGAGCGCATTATTGAAAGGTCGTTTATCGAAGCGGAGCGGTCGGGAAGTACCATCAGTGATCAAAGGATAAAAGAACGACGAGCTGGGAAATAAATTGCCCAGCTCGGCGAACAAGCGAACCAATCGTGCCCCCCCCCCACTCAAGGTGTCTAGCGATATCGTCGCTAATGATTCGAGGATGGTGCCTGGTTATACCAATCTTGGATATTACCTGCCTGACGATGTACGTTATGATTTCTTGGAGGTGGATGAACACAGATACCATTACGGGAAGGCTCTCGTCAAAGATGAAAGATATCTTACAACGATGATGCGAAGATTCCATGATTGGTACATGAAAACATGCAGAGAGTCTGGGGGATGAATACTTTGACGCTAAGAGTTAAAAAGGAGCATGACCTCATTGGAATTGATCTGTTGAATGTTCCATTTGAGGAGTTCTTCCAGTTTTTCAATCAACAGGCCCTCCATAAATTAACAGTCACTTGCTACTGTCTATAAGTACTAATTATGTCATTAAGTCTCTATATATAGGTCAGCTCTTTCATTGCATGTATATATAATTATCCTCGCTATCTTATGCAGATTGAAGATCGCCGAATTGAAGAAAGAACAAATTGGTGACATTGGGTTCATTAACATAAATCTCATAGATGCATATACGGTTGAATTTAAGGCCAAAGAGACCGAGGCCAACTTGCTACGATCGTTCGTATTAAATCAAAACAAAGCTATAATACTCTTTCCTTACAACTTCAAGTGAGTGTTACTGTCTTGTGCATATTCGGTTTCCCTTATTAGCCCAGGTTATAGTAATATAATTGATGAGTTATGCATGCGTGCGCAGGTTCCACTATATTCTCCTAGAGATTAAGCTTGAGCAGGGACTAGTAACCGTCTTAGACTCGAGAAGAAAAGATTCCCAGGAGTATGCAGACATGACTGAAATGCTCGAGAAGTTAAATCAATCATTATCGCACCATATTGGCAACTTTGTTCATTTCCTGATATCAAGTAATTTTTTCTTTGTCCGCGTGGTTTGGACAAAATTCACCTCAAAAGCTCCGAGACTGCCGAAGAAGCTGCAATTTAAACACCCGAAAGTAAGTACTACTAGCATGTTCCGCGCATCTCCTAGTGATTCAAGCGCGCGCTAGTTTCATCAATACCATTTAGCATGCTTGCTTATCAGTTTGATTGACCTCTATTTCTTGTAAAGTGGTTGTGGCAGGAAGCCGGGAATAATTACTGTGGATACTACGTTTGCGAGTCCATCCGCCACACGACCTGTGAGTGGGGCTACTCTGACAAACAATATGAAGTGCGTAAATAATAATATGCACAATTTTGTTTTATTACCATCATTTGTGTTGAGTTTCATTTATTCATATATATGTATTGACCCCCTTCTTCAAATTAGATATTTCAGATGCAGGATGAACTCCTACCACCAGATCGTATGCGAGCAATTCAAGAGGAATTGGCGGCATTCTTTCTTGACCACGTGATCGATAAAGACGGAGAATACCATGTGGACCCTGAGTTCATATATAATTAGGAGATTATTTTTTAAGAGATCTTATATTTTATATATGTAGCCAGTAGCATCGGATAGATATACGAAAACTTGTTGTTCGACCAATCTCTCGGAGAAGGAGAGGTCGATATCACTTCTCTCTGTATGCATATGTTCATGACGATCTTCTGTTTCCTTCATTTGCTTACTAGCTAGCGTGTCAAGTCCTCTCTATACATTATAGTAGTAATGTAGCGTCGACCAAGCACGGAGATAAGAGAGGACACTTTTCTCTATTAATTAGCTAGCTAACACAATATATGAAACACCTAAATTAACCACCCAAAACAACCAAAACCACCCCCCTTTCAAAAAAAAACAAAACCTCGCCTCACAACTTCTTTGGCCGCATGGACGCCTATTGCTCCCGATTGGTGCCACTAACTGGGGACCAAGGGCCTCCTGCCCGGCTTACCTTGCCGCACCGCCACGTGGAGGCCCATCTCTCCCGATTCGTAAGAACCGGGACTAAAGGCCTAGGGCTTTAGTAACGACCCTTTAGTCCCGGTTCAACAACCGGGACAAATGGCCCTTACGAACCGGGACAAATGGCCCTTTTCTACTACTATAAGAGCAGGAGTGAGTCTCACGGGTCCTGCAACCAGCAGCCAAAATCATACCTTTAAACCTCGCCTCATATTCAAAGACTTGGTTTTGAAGATCATATATCTGGCTTTGGAGAAAGTTGATTTGCTCGTTAAGGGTGAAGATGATGTCCTTCATGGGCTTGCCATCCACCTTGAGATCACGGGAAAGGTCTGTGATCATGAGGTGATTGGCATCGAGCCCACGCTCCATTGGGACAGGGCACATCGCGAAGGTGAAGCACCCCCTCATGCATTTCAATGACTTGAGGGTGCTGCACCACCTCTCGCAGATATGGGCTGATAACATTTTTGAAGAACTTGTGCTTGGAGGAGCTTGAACCAGCCATGGTAGATGGGATCTGACAGAAAACAACAAGGAAAAGAGAACAGAGGATTTTTGTGTGATACGGTGGTTAACAGGTTTGGTAAGTATATATAGATTTTTTTTATCTTGGAGGACAAGCATATGGAAGAAAAACGGAGTACGGAAGGTATCCCAGGTGGGCACAACCCACCTGGGCGCGCCAGGCAAGCCTGGCATGCCCTGGTGTCTTGTGCCCACCAGAGGATGCTTCCTGGAAGTTTCTTTATTTCCAAAATTCTTAAATATTCCAAAACTGATAAAAAATATTTTTGCGGATTTTCCGGAGTCCGTTTACTTACCGTATCACGTACCTCCTTATTTTCACGATTCTAGAGTGTTTCGGAAGGACTCTTTTATGTGTTCTTCCGGTGTCAAAGTTTGGATAATATTACTTTCAACATTAATGGGCGTACACGAGATATAATGTTTTATTAGATTGTCCATTGACAACCTTCAAAGTTGAGTACCTTCGAATTATTTATTTTGATGGCTCCAGACTAGTAAACCTCCCCGATAACATAGGGGCCTTCCCATTTTGAGAGGAGTTTTCCTGCAAAGAATCTAAAACGAGAGTTGTACAAAAGAACATATTCTCCGACTTTAAACTCACGCTTTTGGATTCTTTTGTCATGCCATCTTTTAACTTTCTCTTTGAATAATTTTGCATTTTCATAAGCTTGGGTTCTCCATTCATCTAATGAGCTAATATCAAATAACCTATTTTCACCAGCAAGCTTGAAATCATAGTTGAGATCTTTAACTGCCCAATATTCTTTATGTTCTAAATCAGGAGGCAAATGACAAGCTTTTCTATAAACCATTTTATAAGGAGACATACCCATAGGATTTTTATATGCTGTTCTATAAGCCCAAAGTGCATCATCTAATTTCTTAGACCAATTCTTCCTGGACCTATTGACAGTCTTTTGCAAAATTAATTTTATTTCTCTATTGCTAAGTTCAACTTGACCACTAGACTGAGGATGATAAGGTGATGCAATTATATGGTTAACATCATACTTGGCAAGCATGTGATGAAAAGCACCATGAATAAAGTGTGAACCATCATGAGTCATTAAATATCTAGGGACTCCAAACCTTTGGAAATAACTTCCTTAAGCATTTTAATAGAGGTGTTGTGATCAGCACTACTGGTTGGAATAGCTTCTCCCCATTTAGTAACATAATCAACAGCAACCAAAATATAGTATACCCATTAGAGGAAGGAAAAGGTCCCATGTAATCAAATCCCCGAACATCAAATGGTTCAACAGCAAGTGAATAATTCAAAGGCATTTCTTGACGCTTACCGATATTACCTATTCTTTGACATTCATCACAAGACGACACAAACTTACGGGCATCGTTGAAGAGAGTAGGCTAATAAAATCCAGACTACAATACCTTATGAGCAGTTCTATCTCCAGCATGATGCCCTCCATAAGCTTCAGAGTGACATTTCCGTAGGATTTGTCCCTGTTCATGCTCAGGTACATAACGTCTAATAATACCATCTACTCCTTTATAAATATGTGGGTCATCCCAAAAGTAATGTATTAAATCATAGAACATTTTTTCTTTTGTTGGTATGTAAAGCTAGGTGGCAAATATTTAGCAACAATGTAATTAGCATAGTCAGCATACCAAGGAGTACTATTAGAAACATTTATTGCACCTAACTGCTCATCAGGAAAACTATCATCAATAGGTAGTGGGTCATCAAGCACATTTTCAAGCCTAGACAAGTTATCAGCTACTGGGTTCTCAACTCCTTTTCTATCAATGATACATAAATCAAATTCTTGTAACAAGAGAGCACAACGAATAAGGCTAGGTTTAGCATCTTTCTTTTCCATAAGATATTAAATAGCAGCATGGTCTGTGTGAACAGTTACTTTGGAATCAACAATATAAGGTCTAAATTTATCACAAGCAAATACCACTACTAAGAATTCTTTTTCAGTAGTAGCATAATTTTTTGAGCACTGTCTAGAGTTTTACTAGCATAATGAATAACATTCAATTTCTTATCAACTATTTGTCCTAGAGCCGCACCAACAGCATAATCACTAGCATAACACATAATTTCAAAAGGCAAGTTCCAATCAGGTGGTTGAACAATAGATGCTGAAATTAAGGCTTTCTTGAGTGTTTCAAAGGCTTCTAAACAATCATCATCAAAAACAAAAGGAATATCCTTTTGCAAAAGATTAGTAAGAGGCCTAGAAATTTTAGAAAAGTCTTTGATAAATCTCCTATAGAAACCAGCATGACCTAGGAAACTACGAATACTTTGATGTCCTTAGGACATGGAATTTTCTCAATGGCATCAACCTTAGCTTGGTCCACTTCAATACCTCTTTCAGAAATTTTATGACCCAAGACAATGCCTTCATTAACCATTAAGTGGCACTTCTCCCAATTCAAGACAAGATTTGTTTGTTCACATCTCTGCAAAACTCGATCAAGATTGCTTAAACAATCATCAAAAGACTTCCCTAAACAGAGAAGTCATCCATGAAAACCTCAACAATCTTTTCACAGAAGTCAGAGAATATAGCAGTCATACATCTTTGAAAGGTAGCAGGTGCATTACATAAACCAAAAGGCATACGCCTATAAGCATAGGTTCCAAAAGGACAAGTAAAAGTGGTCTTTTCTTGATCGGGTTGAGAAAGCAGTATTTGTGAAAACCGTAATATCCATCAAGGAAGCAAAAATGTGTGTGCTTAGATAATCTTTCAAGCATTTGATCAATAAAAGGCAAAAGGTAATGATCTTTTCTAGTTGCTTTGTTTAATTTTCTAAAATCAATTACCATTCTATAGCCTGTAACAATTCTTTGTGGAATGAGTTCATTCTTATCATTAAGAACAACACTTATACCTCCTTTCTTAGGGACACAATGAACAGGACTTACCCATCTACTATCAGATATGGGGTAAATTATACCTGCTTCCAGAAGTTTTAATATTTCCGTTCTTACCACCTCTTTCATCTTCGGATTTAACTGACGTTGGTGATAAACAAAGGGTTTAGCATCAGGTTCCATATTAATTTTGTGCTGACATAGAGTGGGACTAATGCCCTTTAAGTCATCAAGAGTATATACAATAGCAGCTCGGTGCTTCCTTAGAACTTTCAATAATCTTTCTTCTTCATGTTCTGAAAGGTTAGCACTAATAATAATAGGATATATTTTATTTTCATCAAGATAAGCATATTTCAAAGTGTCTGGCAATTGTTTTAATTCAAACACAGGATCACCTTTAGGTGGAGGAGGACCTCCTAGAGTTTCAATAGGCAAATTGTGTTTAAGTAGAGGATGTTGTTCAAACAAAATCTTATCTATTTCATTTATTTCATGCATATGTAAATCATTTTCATGGTCTAGCAAATATTGTTCTAAAGGATCAGTAGGAGGCACAGCAATAGAAGCAAGACCAATTAATTCATCTTTACTAGGCAATTCTTTTTCATGAAGATTTCTACTAAACTTGGAAATATTAAAATCATGAGACTCATCACCAAAACTAACACCGACACTTTGTTTCTTACAATCTATCTTAGCATTAATTGTGTTTAAGAAAGGTCTACCAAAGATAATGGGATAGAAGTCATCTTGTGGGGAACCAAGAACAAGAAAATCAGTAGGGTATTTTATTTTCCCGCACAAGACTTCGACATCTCTAACAATCCCAAAAGGTAATATGGTGTCTCTATTAGCAAGTTTAATAGTAACATCTATTTCTTATAACTCAGCAGGTGCTATGTTTTTCATAATTTCTTGATATAAACTATAAGGAATAGCACTCACACTAGCACTCATGTCACCTAAACCATGATAACAAAGGATCTCCTATTTGAACCGAGATGACAGCATGCCCACAACAGGTCTACGCTTATCCCTTTTATCGTGTTTAGCAATTCTAGCAGCTTCTTCACAGAAGTAAGTAACATGCCCATCAATATCTTCTTCCAAGAGATCTTTAACCATAACAATGCTAGGTTCTACTTTAATTTGTTCATCAGGTTTAGGTGATCTAATATAACTTTTGTTAACCACAGTTGAAACTTTAGCATGATCCTTTCTCCTAACAGAAAAAGGTGGTTTCTCAATATAAGCGTAAGGGACAATCGATCAACATTATAAAGTATAGTTTCTTATTTAACCGCACCGTTCTTTAGTTTCTTCTTTAATGTGGGTGATATTTAAACCACTTTTATTGAGGGAGTTCAACATGACTAGCAGATGATTCACGAAAGGAGGCTACTATCTCAGAGTCAAGTCCATATTTAGTGCTAAAATTTTGAAAAGCATCGGTATTCATAAAAGATTTAACACAATAATACTTAAGCTTAATACCCGACTCTTTACCTTCGTCGAGTTCCCTATCTTCAGATTTGCGTTTAATTCTTTCCAAAAGATCCCACCAGAATTCAATAGTCTTCTTCATAAAAGAACTAGCACAAGAAGTATCGAGCATGGTTTGATCATTACGAGAAAGCCGAGCATAAAAGTTCTGGATAATAATTTCTCTTGAGAGCTCATGATTGGGGCATGAATATAGAATTGACTTAAGCCTCCCCCAAGCTAGAGCGATGCTTTCTCCTTCACGAGGCCAAAAATTATATATATAATTCCGATCACGATGAACTAGATGCATAGGACAAATTTTTTGATGGAACTCCAATTTCAAACGATTCCAATTCCAAGATCCAATATCATCGCATAGCCTATACCATGCCAATGCTTTTACCTTCAAAGATAAAGGGAAAACCTTTTTCATAACTTCATCTCCGGCTAAACCTGCAAGCTTAAACAATCCACAAATGTGTTCCACATATATCAAGTGCATATCAAGATGATCGGTTCCATCTCCTGCATAAGGATTAGCTAGCAGTTAGTCTATCATACCCGAAGGAATTTCATATTCAACATTTTCAGTAGGTGCGGTAGGTTGAGGGGTAGCTAATTGTGGTTCCGGACAAGGTGAAGAACCCCCGAACAAACCCCGCAAAGGATTGTTTTCCGTGGTAACAAGTGACAGTAAATTTCAGCACACTATATAAATGTTTCCTTACCAAAAGCGCTTCACTCCCCGGCAACGGCGCCAGAATAGCCTTGATGACCCACAAGTATAGCGGATCAATTGTTGCTCTTTTTGATAAGTAAGAGTGTCGAACCCAACGAGGAGCAGAAGGAAATGACAAGTAGTTTTTAGTAAGGTAATGTCTGCAAGTGCTGAAATTGTAAGTAGCGGAGTAGATTGATAGCAAGATAATTTGTAACGAGCAAGTAACGATAGTAGTAACAAATATGCAGCAAGGCAGCCCAATCCTCTTGAGGCAAAGGATAGGCCAAAACGGTCTCTTATGATAGGCAAAGCGTTCTTGAGGGTACACGGGAATTTCATCTAGTCACTTTCATCATGTTGGTTTAATTTGTGTTCGCTACTTTGATAATTTGATATGTGGGTGGACTGGTGCTTAGGTGTTGTTCTTACTTGAACAAACCTCCTACTTATGATTAACCCTCCAAGAAGCATCCGCAACTAGGAGAAAAGTATTAAGAATAAATTCTAACCATAGCATTAAACTTTTGGATCCAATCGGTCCCTTAGGAATAGCGCATAAACCGGGTTTAAGCTTCATCACTCTCAACCCATCATCTAATTGCTACTCCACAATGCATTCCCTTAGGCCCAAATATGGTGAAGTGTCATGTAGTCGACGTTCACATGACCCACTAGGGAATCACAACATACATACTATCAAAATATAGAACACATATCAAATTCACATGATTACTTGCAACATGATTTCTCCTGTGACCTCAAGAACAAAAGTAACTACTCACAAATGATAAACATGCTCATGATCCGAGGAGTATTAAATAGCATAATGGATCTGAACATATAATCTTCAACCAAATAAACAATATAGTAATCAACTACAAGATGTAATCAACACTACTAGTCACCCACAAGCACCAATCTATAGTTCCTGTAACAAGATTGAACACAAGAGATGAACTAGGGTTTGAGATGAGATGGTGTTGTTGAAGATGTTGATGGAGATTTCCCTTCCCAAGATGGGAGAGTTGTTGGTGATGATGATTCTCCTCAGGAAGTTCCCGGCTGAATCGCCTCCGCCGAGGGCAAAAGTGCTCCTGCCTCAAGTTCCGCCGAGATGGCGGGCGCCACGTCCCAAAGTCCTCCCCTTATTTTCTTTTCTAGGTGAAAATGAATTATATACCGAGAAGATGGGCGCTGAGGTGGGCCGAGGAGGCACAACCCACTGTAGGCGCACTGGCCTCGGGCGCGCCTGTGGGTTGTGCCCACCTAGTGGGCCCTCTCGATAGTTATTTGCTCCAATAATTGTTATATATTCCATAAAAATCTCCGTGAAGTTTCAGCTTGTTTGGAGTTGTTCGTAATAGGTAGCTGGACGTAGCTTTTCCAGTCCAGATTTCCTAATTCTCTCCTCTTGGTGTGTACCTTGCAAATTATGAGAGAAAAGGCATTAGAATTACTCCAAAAAGCATTATTATGGATAAAAACATCATAAATAACAGTAAGAAAACATGATGGAAAATGGACGTATCAGGGGCGCCACCGTCGGGAGAGCAGGGTGGTCCGCACGGCAGATTTGGTGGGGAGGAGGCCGATGATGGCGAGCAGCATGTCATCGGGGAGGCTTCTGATGAAGTCCAGGCTCGCCGGATGCGGTTTTGACTCGATCCACCTCCGCTTGTTGGCTGCCTCACCGTCCATCTCAGTCGGCGGCGACGCCGGTGTACACGTGTACCGTGTGTGTTGTGTGCTGGGTGTGCGAAAGGCCCTTCTACATGCATGCCGCCGTGCGGTGGTGAAGTGTCTTGTGAAAAGGCCCTTCACATGGAAGAAGTCTGCCCTCAATTTACTAGCATGTGGGGTGCTACCCCGAGTTGTTTCAATTTTGTTTACTTCGCCGCGTGTCAGATGGGCCTCTAGTTTACTTATTTTCACCCACTGCCAGATGGGCCAGCACACGAAGATAGAGAACACGAGTTGACAAGGCAGCATGTGGACGGGTTGACCGGTCAACTAAGCAATATACGGAGCTATACGCTGACACAGTGACCGTATAATCCCTCGGTATAGAGAGTTCGAGTAAGAGGGGAGGCCCATGAGAGATAGCAGAGAGAGAGAGAAAGATCTACTCCCTCTGTTCGATAATGTAGTGCCTACATTTTTTTAAAGTCAAACTTTTGAAACTATGACCAATTTTATAAAGAAATTACTTATATCTAGAACACCAAAGATAAATGATAGTATGAAGTAAGTACATGTTGTGATGAATCTCATGATCATTCCAGATGTAAATGTTTTTCTCCACATATACCTGGACAAACTTTTCTGAGGTTTGACTTTCATAACATCCATATGCTTATGAACGTGAGAGAGTACCTAACTAGTGAGAAAGAGTGAGTGAGAGAGAGAGAGAGAGTGAAATAGAAAGAGTGACTGAAAAAAGTGTGTGTGCGTGTGTGAAAGAGACATGGACAACAGATGATAAAAGTAGAGAAAAAGCGTGTGTGTCTTATGCAAACATATCACACATGCATCTTCGACAGCAGAAGCAAGGTGAGGAGATAGTGTGTGGTTGTTTGCAACCAAGAGAGAAAGTCCCTAGCACGTGGCCAAGAGGGGTCTGACAAATAAGGGAGAGAGGTCGTGTAACATCCCAAATTTTCAATTTGGAATGTTATACATAGATCATTCATGCATATCATATTTCTATTGCATATTCGTTTCGTGATCCTCGAAATTCTAAGCAACTCAAGGACCCTCGGAGAGAGTTGGGGATTTCACTGTTTTCATATTTGAATTTTATCAAATATTGGAACGAGGATTATTTGTTTTATTATTTTTCTCTCTGAAAATATTTCATATAAAAAATATATGAGAGGGGATAATATCACTTCCCCAAAAACAATGAAATATTAAGAACAAATAAATATTTTATTTGGGATTTTATTGCTATTTTATTTGCATAGGAAAAATACGGATTTTTCAAAATTGCATTTTAGGCCCAAATAAATGTTCACCTTGTCCGGTAGATTTTTAGAGGACGGGGAAAATTTATTTTGGGATTTTTCGCGTCTATTTAGTATTTATTTTCGGCGTTTTTCTGCGCGGAATTTATTTTAGAAAAAAGAAGAGTTTTTTCACGGACCGAATCGGGCCGAGGCCCTGGGCCACCACGCCACCACCTCGCCTCGACCGACTCGACCGAGTCCGTCCGGCCAAGACGCCGCTGCCGTCGAGTCCGGAGGACTCCACCTCCCCTACTTTAAAGGCCGAGCTGCCCTCGCCGAATTTCACACTACCACCGCCTGGCCAAATTTCGCCGCTTCGGCCGCTTCATTGCCAAGAGCTCGCCGGCCATCAAGGCCACCGACGCCGGGCCGCCGATTCACGAGCCGCCATTGTTTTTTTTTTCTCTCTCGTCGGTTTATTTCGGTAAACCCTAGATCTAGATCCGGTTTTTTAAATTCCGGTTTATTCTTTTAGATCGGTTTTCCCATCGGTTTATTTATTTAGCGAACGCCTGTTCGTTCGTTCATTTTAACGAACGGTTCTCACCCATTACCCGCAGACAGCGAACGTTCATTCATTAGCCTGTTCGTCAGTTTTTCTCTTTTTCAGATTTTTCGCGATTATTCTCGATCGCGATTTCTGATCCGATTTTAGTTTTAGTTTAGCTTTTCTCTTGTTTGTCAGATTCAGGCGATTCAAGCGCCTAGATCTTCTTCTCGAAGCCCTCTTTCTGTTTAACCAACTTGAACAAGATTTTGGTACTGTAAAATTTGACTTTAGTCCAGATTAGTAAATGAATCTTGTTTCTTTCGCAGTTTGAGTTTCGCTGCTCGCTTGATTTGATTCTTTTTGCAAACCGGAGTTCTTAAGTTGAACTTTCTGGTTAGATCTTCTTATTTGAGTTTTATCTGTGCATCTTTGCTTGATTGCTTATGTATGCTATTGTTTGTTTTGCGATAGAATTCCGGAGTGCTAAGCGTAAGCTACTCTGAGTCTCTAGGTTTTATGGATCATCGGCAAGGCAAGTAACACATTGATCATACTCTTTTCATACCCAGCTTTTATGCATTAGCTCCAATCCTCAAACACTACATGATTAGGATGTGATTAACTTGTGGGTTGGGAAGTAGTTGATGAGGTAGAACCTATTGCCCTATTATAATCAAACCCTTGGGAGTTACTACCACGTATTGCTTATATTACTATGCTATGCTCGTAGACGTGGTTTGGGTGAGTGAATCCATGACAGATGTGAGATTGTTAATTAATCGATCAACTTAAGGTGGCAACTTTAATACACATCCGGGTGGATTGCTTGTCGGGCACCTGGAGAATCCAAAGGTTGTCCTAGGATATCCTGAGTACCCGTGATAATCCTAAGGTCCGCCACCCAAGCTCAAAGGAACTGAGATATTTCATGCTAGAAACTTCCGTGTGCAGCCACAAGCTATTATGGGCTCTAGCATAGTTGAGTAAGTTGCATGACCTCTTCCAAAGTGGTAGGCTAGCGTATGTAGAGGGATGTAGGTTGGTATTGTCTACCTGTGGTTAGAGTTAATGCTTCCGAAAGATCAGGTCTCGGCCATCCGCTTTCTCAAACACCATGTAGTGCGAGAAATCCAACGGAGGCGGTCGAGTCTTGTGGGGAAAAGTGCATAAACCTCCTGAGAGTGTACAATCTAATCATGGTTAGCCGTGTCCCCGGTTATGGACATCTAGAGTATCTAGTACTTGGATTATCATATGTATCTCATCGCTCTAATTTAATATTGTTGGGTTGATAATTACTTTTTAATTGGGATTGAGTTGGAGGTACCTTCTCAATGTTTCAACTACCATGATAGTTAAATAAAATCTACTCCTTTGTTGTAGGGAAAAATTGGTTTTTCACAAAATTATAACCATAGAGCCTTTCCACCAAATGCAAATATGCATGTAGTGATAGCATTATTCTGTTCTTGCTCTCTATCAGATTATATTGCCAAGATATTCCATGTCTTGACCCGTTTGAACTGCAACGTATTATGTTGCAGACTTTTCAGACGAGGAGTAAGGTTCGTTAGGTCGTTGTCGTGCAGTCGGCTATGCCGTTGGAGTTGATGGACTCACTTTATCTTCCAAGCCTTCATTATTATCGTATTAGATGGCCTTATGCCATATTTATTGTAATAAGTTCTCTTTTGAGACATTCGATGTAATAAGTGTGTGATTGCTACTCATATAAATCCTTCGAAATCGTGTGTGTCCGCATTACCGATCCAGGATGACACGGAAGCCACGTAGACTTGATCGCTTGAGGTCGGTCGCTACAAGATGGTATCGAGCACACGCCGAATCAGAGGACACGACCACTAAGATAAGCCATAGGTCACTCTTCTCTACTCATTTCTGACTCCTCTCCATTTTCTACTCTTAGGATGGCGGATTCGAGGAACAAGTTTCCACAACCGGATGAAGATGCACCCTTTGGACGACACTTGAAGGAAGTCACTAGGTACCTGAACATCGGAATACCAAGCTTCACCGGGACCTACAATGCCACTTTACCAGAAGAGGAGCGCTGGATGATTTGAGTTCAAGTTCCAGGGAGGACGTTCGTGCCAATCACTGAGCCCATAGAGTTTTCCTTTGATGCACCAACCTGGAGTCTAGGCAAGAGCATGGCAGCCCACATTTCCATGGGACTTATTGGAGAAGTCTACAGCAAGGATCTCAAGGACACTATCTACCAGATATGTGGGCGCCGAGATGAGCAATGGGAGATGATCAGCACCAGGAAGGACAGATGCATTGCAGCTTTCATCCAGGAGTTAAACCAAAGACATTCAACGCCAGAGAATCGAGATGTCTTGTGAGACATGATAGATTTGAAGAATGCAAAGACAAGGATCACCGAGCTAGAAGAAGAACTCAAGTCTACACGCGATGGATATGAGGAGGAAATTGCAACACTATTGGAGAAGAATGATGACCTGATAAAGAAGATCGGAGTATTCATGGGAGACCCCGCGCCAGGAGGAGAGGACGACGATTCCACTTGCCTGGATAACTACATCATCATCGACGGCACCGACTCTGACCCCAGTGAGGATGACTTTGAAGACGAAGCTGGAGAAGACATCATGGAGTCGTCCACCGATCAAAATTTCTAGATGACCACCAAATGATTAGTAGTATTTCCCCCATGTATATAGTAGTAGTTTGAGAACTTTTAATGATAGTTCTAGACCATTTGTATGCCCTTGCTTGATTGATTGAGTGATATGATTGTGTTTGTCTCATGTGCATATGGGTAGTGCTTTCTCACTAGACCCCCTTTCTATTCTAATCTCTCCCCTCTAAACCCATCAGATGCCTCCGAGACGTGACACCAGATTTGTCTTCCCACCGGAGATCACCCAGTTGATCCAGCAGCAGAATGCCTTGATGCAGATATTAGTCCAGAACCTAGGCAACAACAACAACAACAACAACAACAACAACAACAACAACAACAACAACAACAACAACAACAACAACAACAACAACAACAACAACAACAACAACAACAACAACAACAACAACAACAACAACAACAACAACAACAACAACAACAACAACAACAACAACAACAACAACAACAACAACAACAACAACAACCCGCCTCCAGTTGACAACTTAGCTCGCTTTCTGAGGTTACAGCCACCGGTGTTTTCCAGTAGCACCGAGCCTATAGTTGCTGATGATTGGCTACGCCGTATTGGAAGGGAGTTGACCACCGCAGGTTGCACAGATGCTGAGAAGGTGCGCTTTACCGCACATCAATTGGATGGACCAGCAGCCTCATGGTGGGAGAATTATACGGCCACTTTCCCCATAGCCAACGTCACTTGGGATCAGTTTAAAGAAGCTTTCCGCATGCCCATGTCTCAAATGGAGCTATGAGCATGAAGAAGCGTGAGTTTCGCAACTTACGCCAGGGGAACCGTACTGTAGCTCAGTACGTGGATGAGTTTAGCAAGTTATCTCGCTATGCCCCTGACGATGTGGCCACAGATGCCGCGAAGCAGGAGAAGATTATGGAAGGGCTGAATGATGAGATGAGCATGGAGTTGACGGTGGCAACATTCAACAACTACCAGGAGTTGGTAGATAAGGCTCTCACGATTGAAGGGAAGCAGCAGCAGATTGAGAGCCGTAAGAGGAAGTATGGACAAGGAAGATACAACTCAGGAGCTCAGCAGAAGCCTCGTCTAACCCCGAACTCGGGAGGACTTGTTCATAACCATGGAGGTCATAACCACAACGGAGGAAGTTCGCATAACCACAATGGTTCCAAGAATGGGACTGGGAATGGAACAAGCAATAATCAAAACCGCTCCAATCCAGCCACACCCGCCAAGAGAGACCTAAGTCACATTACTTGCTTCAACAAAGCGAAGAATGGAAACGGTAATGGGAGCGCTGGGAAGAAGCCCAATCCATTCAACAAAGGACAAGTGAACCACGTTAACGTGGAGGAGGTTGAAGAGCAGCCAGACGCGGTTATCGGTAAGTTTTTGGTTAAGTCTTTTACCGCCCTTGTTCTTTCTTATACTGGTGTATCACATTCATACATATCAAGGGGATTCGTGGATAAGTTTAAACTACAAACCCAAGCCCTTAGGACCCCTCTGTTAGTAAGTTCACCTGGAGCAGAGTATATGGCTAGCCGATGGTGCGACCGGATACCCTTAACCATTGGTAGCCATGTTTTCCCGTCAGACCTAATAATTTTGGAGTCACAAGGATTGGATGTGATATTAGGCATGGACTGGATGTCAAAGTATGGAGGAAGCATTGATTGTGCTAGTAAGTCGATTTATCTCACCGCCCCGGAGGGAAAAAGGATCAAGTATGTATCCAGGCATGCGACAAGGAGAACCCAAGTAAATTCCCTCTCAGGAGTTGTTCAAGAAGAAGTGCCTGTTGTAAAGGATTACCCAGATGTATTTCCAGAGGAATTACCAGGCATGCCGCCAGATCGGGACATCGAGTTTTTGATAGAACTGTTGCCAGGCACCGGGCCTATATCGAAGAGACCATACCGGATGCCCGCAAATGATCTGGAGGAGATTAAGAAGCAGATCAAGGAGTTATTGGAGAAAGGTTACATCCGACGAAGTTCATCACCGTGGGGAGCCTCAGTGCTCTTGGTAGAGAAGAAGGATGGATCATTGAGGATGGTTGTTGATTATCGGGCATTGAATGAGGTGACAATTAAGAACAAATACCCTTTGCCGATGATTAATGATTTGTTTGACCAGCTGCAAGGAGCTAATGTGTTTTCGAAGATCGATCTGCGATCAGGATATCACCAGCTGAAGATCCGGGAGAAGGATATACCTAAAACCGCATTTACCACAAGGTACGGGTTATATGAGTATACGGTCATGTCATTTGGACTGACTAACGCCCCTGCCTATTTCATGAGCATGATGAACAAGGTGTTCAAGGAATATTTGGATAAGTTTGTTGTGGTGTTCATTGATGATATAATGGTATACTCAAAGATTGAAGAGGAGCACAAGGAGCATTTCCGTTTAGTTCTCGAGAAACTCAGGGAACATCAGTTGTATGCCAAGTTTAGCAAATGTGAGTTTTGGTTGAAGGAAGTTGGATTCCTTGGACATGCTATATCATGAGAAGGTATAGCAGTAGACTCCACCAAGGTTCAGTCAGTCACTGAATGGTTGGCACCCACTTCAGTTAGCGAGATTCGCAGTTTTCTTGGACTCGCAGGATACTATCGGAGATTCATAGAGAATTTTTCCAAGATTGTGAAGCCAATGACGGAATTATTGAAGAAGGATACCAAATTTAAATGGACGGAAGAATGTGAGGCGAGTTTTCAGGAGTTAAAGAAACGTCTGACTACAGCCCCAGTGTTGATTATCCCGGATATGCGCAAGGATTTCCAACTGTATTGCAACGCTTCTCGCTTAGGACTTGGAAGTGTTCTTATGCAGGACAGAAGAGTTATTTCATGTGCCTCACGACAACTAAAACCGCACGAATTGAATTATGCCACGCATGATTTGGAGTTAGCAGCTATAGTGCATTCGCTCAAGAATTGGAGACATTACCTTATTGGAAACCGTTGTGATGTGTACACTGATCATAAGAGTTTGAAGTACACTTTCACACAAAAGGAGCTGAACCTTAGGCAGAGGAGATGGTTGGAGCTTATAAAGGATTATGACATGAAGCTTCACTATCATCCAGGCAAGGCCAATGTTGTAGCAGACACTTTGAGCCGGAAGAGTTATGCTAACACCCTCATAAGCACAGGATTGCCAAAGGAGTTAGCAGAGGATCTCAGGGAACTTCGATTGGAGATTGTTCCTAGAAGTTTTGTTGCAACAATGGAAGTTCAGTCTACATTGTTAGGAAAGATTAGAGAAGCTCAGAAGGATGACAAAGAGGTTGCCGAGATAAAAGAGAGAATGAGCAAAGGAAAGGCCAAATGTTTTCGTGAGGATGAGCACGACACCTTATGGTTTGAGGACCGTGTTTATGTGCCCAATAACACAGAGATCGTGAAGTTAATACTTCAGAGGCTCGTGACTCACCATACTCGATACACCCCGGAAACACCAAGATGTATTTGGATTTGAAGGAACGTTTCTGGTGGACTGGTATGAAGAAGTATATTGCCGAGTATGTAGTCATATGTGATGTATATCAGAGAGTGAAGGCGGAACATCAAAAGCCAGCAGGATTGTTACAGCCTATGCCGATACCCGAATGGAAGTGGGATAAGCTTGGCATGGATTTGATCACCGGATTGCCCAGGACCAAATCAGGATATGATTCTATATGGGTAGTAGTTGATCGCTTGACCAAAGTGGCTCACTTTATCCCAGTGAAAACCACCTATACAAGTGCGAAATTGGCCAAAATATACATGACCAGGATCGTATGTATGCATGGAGTTCCAAGGACCATCGTATCAGATAGAGGAACACAGTTTACCTCAAAGTTTTGGCATCAGCTGCACCAGACTTTGGGTACAAGGCTAGAGTTCAGTACAGCATTCCATCCGCAAAAAGATGGACAGACCGAGAGAGTCAACTAGATTCTGGAGGATATGTTGAGAGCTTGTGCACTAGATTATGGATCTAGTTGGGATGACAATTTGCCCTACGCGGAGTTCTCATACAACAATAGCTATCAAGCCAGTTTGAAGATGGCACCGTTCGAAGCTATGTATGGATGAAGGTGCAGAACACCGTTGATGTGGGATGAAGTTGGAGACCGACAGTTGTTTGGACCAGATTTGATCAAGGAGTCTGAGGAGAAGGTTAAGTTGATTCGAGATAGACTCAAGGTAGCTCACCAAAGCGTAAGAGTTATGCAGATTCAAAATGCAAGGAAGTAACCTATGAAATTGGAGATAGAGCATATCTCAAGGAAAGTGTCACCTCTACGAGGAGTGAAACGCTTTGGAGTTAAGGGAAAGTTAGCCCGAGATTTGTAGGACTGCACTGAATTTTGGAACGATGGGAGAGGTTGCCTACAAGTTGGAGTTACCTCAAGGACTGTCAGAGTTCATGATGTGTTTCATGTTTCACAGCTTGAAGAAGTGTCATGCCGAGATGGCCGATATATCGCTAAGAGATACAAAGGCCCTTGGAAGCGATTATCTGGATGTTGATCTCGACCTATGAGGAGAAGCCGTCAGATTCTTGAATTTGCCAAATGAAAGTCACCCGCAAAGAAGGTTATCAAGTTTTGCAAAGTTCAGTGGAGCCACCATACCGAGGATGAAGCCACCTGGGAACGAGAGGATGATCTTCGCAAAGACCACCCACACCTATTTTCTAGCCAACCCGAATCTCGAGGGCAAGATTCATCTTAAGGAGAGTAGGTTAGTAACATCCCAAATTTTCAATTTGGAATGTGATACATAGATCATTCATGCATATCATATTTTTATTACATATTCGTTTCGCGATCCTAGAAATTCTAAGCAACTCAAGGACCCTCGGAGAGAGTTGGGGATTTCACCGTTTTCATATTTGAATTTTATCAAATATTGGAACGAGGATTATTTGTTTTATTATTTTTCTCTCCAAAAATATTTCATATAAAAAATATATGAGAGGGGATACTATAACTTCCCTAAAAACAATGAAATATTGGAGGAAAAATATTAAAAACAAATAAATATTTTATTTGGGATTTTATTGCTATTTTATTTGCATAGGAAAAATACGCGTTTTTCAAAATTGCATTTTAGGCCCAAATAAATGTTCACCTTGTCCGATAGATTTTTAGAGGAAGGGGAAATTTTATTTCGGGATTTTGGCGTCTGTTTAGTATTCATTTTTGGTGTTTTTTTGCGCGGAATTTATTTTAGAAAAAAAATAAGAGTTTTTCCGCCGGACCGAACAGGGCCGAGGCCCAGTTGGCCAGCCGCGCCACCCCACCCCTCGCCTCGACCGACTCCGATCAAGACGCCATTACCGAGTCCGTGGGAGGACTCCTCCTCCCTGCCTGCCTTAAGCCACGGCCCCTTTAAAGGCCGAGCCGGCCCCGCCTCGACTTCACACCACCACCGCCGCCAGCCCCGCCGCCCGAGCCATTGTGGTCACTTCACCGCCGACTTCACGGAGCCGCCACCGTTTTTTTCTCTCGTCGGTTTATTTCGGTAAACCCTAGATCTAGATCCGGTTTTGTTTTTAAATTCCAGTTTATTCTTTTAGATCGGTTTTCCCGTCGGTTTATTTATTTAGCGAACGCCTGTTCGTTCATTTGTTTTAATGAACAGTTCTCACCCATTACCCGCAGACTGGGAATGTTCGTTCTTTAGCCTGTTCGTCAGTTTTTCTCTTAGATTTTTCGCGATTATTCTCGATCGCGATTTCTGATCCGATTTTCGTTTTAGTTTAAATTTTCGCTCGTTTGTCGGAATCAGGCGATTCAAGCGCCTAGATCTTCGTCTCGAAGCCCTCTTTCTATTTAACCAACTTGAACAAGATTTTGGTACTGTAAAATTTGACTTTAGTCCAGATTAGTAAACGAATCTTGTTTCTTTCGCAGTTTGAGTTTCGTTGCTCCGTTTGATTTGATTCTTTTTGCAAACTGGAGTTCTTAAGTTGAACTTTCTGGTTATATCTTCTTATTTGAGTTTTATCTGTGCATCTTTGCTTGATTGCTTATGTATGCTATTGTTTGTTTGCGATAGAATTCCCGGAGTGCGAAGCGTGCTACTACGAGTCTCTAGGTTTTTGGATCATCGCCAAGGCAAGTAACACATTGATCATACTCTTTTCATACCCAGTTTTTATGCATTAGCTCCAATCCTCAAACACTACATGATTAGGATGTGATTAACTTGTGGGTTGGGAAGTAGTTGATGAGGTAGAACCTATTGCCCTGTTATAATCAAACCCTTGGGAGTTACTTCTACGTATTGCTTATATTACTATGCTATGCTCGTAGACGTGGTTTGGGTGAGTGAATCCATGACAGATGTGAGATTGTTAATTAATGGTTCAACTTAAGGTGGCAACTTTAATACACATCTGGGTGGATTGCTTGTCGAGCACCTAGAGAATCCAAAGGTTGTCCTAGGATATCCCGAGTACCCATGTGATAATCCTAAGGTCCGCCACCCAGCTCAAAGGAACTGAGATATTTCATGCTAGAAACTTCTGTGTGCAGCCACAAGCTATTATGGGCTCTAGCATAGTTGAGTAAGTTGCATGACCTCTTCCAGTGGTAGGCTAGCAGATGTGGAGAGATGTAGGTTGGTACTGTCTACCCGGGGTTAGAGTTAATGCTTCAGTCATCCGTTTCTCAAACACCATGTAGTGCGAGAAATCCAACGGAGGCGATCGAGTCTTGTGGGGAAAAGTGCGCAAACCTCTGCAGAGTGTACAATCTAATCATGGTTAGCCGTGTCCCCAGTTATGGACATCTTGAGTATCTAGTACTTGGATTATCATATGTATCTCATCACTCTAATTTAATATTGTTGGGTTGATAATTACTTTTTAATTGGGATTGAGTTGGAGGTACCTTCTCAATGTTTCAACTACCATGATAGTTAAATAAAATCTATTCCTTTGTTGTAGGGAAAAATTGCCTTTTCGCAAAACTATAACCATAGAGCCTTTCCACCAGCCAAATATGCATGTAGTGATAGCATTATTCTGTTCTTGCTCATCAGGTTATATTGCCAAAGATATTCCATGTGCTGACCCGTTTTCAGAATGCAACGTATTATGTTGCAGACTTTTCAGACAAGGAGTAAGGTTCGTTAGGTCATTCCCGTGCAGCTTAGCTATGCCGTTGGAGTTGACGGACTCACTTTATCTTCCAAGCCTTCCACTGTTATCGTATTACATGGCCTTATGCCATATTTATTGTAATAAGTTCTCTTTTGAGACATTCGATGTAATAAGTGTGTGATTGCTACTCTGTTATAAATCCTTCGAGTACTGTGTGTGTCAGCATTACCGATCCAGGGATGACACGGAAGCACAGAGACTTGACCGTTTGAGGTCGGGTCGCTACAGGTCGAGAGAGACGTACGAAAAAAAATGCAGACATGGGGAGGAGAGAGTGTATGTTTGTCATAGATAGATCCCCTGGAGATCGTGATGGGACTACATGGGTGGGAGATCGAGTGGCAAGGTGTGTGCGCGATAGAAGATGCCCCGAGAGATATCGAGATAGACGTATGGATGGAAGGAGACAATACAGGTGTTCCTGATGGCTAGTGAGAGATAGTCATACTTAGGGGGGGAGTGCGTGCGCCTATGATGGAGTGAGGGATTATGGTATTTAGGGGGGTGCGTGTCACATAGAGAGAGAACAGGGCGGAGAGTGTTAGATGGGTCTATGTAGCATGAGCGAGACATGTGTATGTATGAACCAGGGAGATATAAAGTTTGAGAGAGATAGAGGAGCACCGATAAGCCTGAGTGGTGCGTCAGATAGCTGAGAGGGGGAAAGAGGTATTCCATCTGCTCGATAATGCAGTGCATATAATTTTTTTAGAAGTCGAACTTTGGAAACTTTGACCAGGTTTACGCAAATATTATTTATATCTACAATACCAAAGATACATCATCTGAAACTACATCTCATGATGAATCTAATGGTATATGTTTGCCGTTCTAGATGTAAATGTTTTTCTCCACGTACATGGTCAAACTTTGTGATGTTTGACTTTTCAATAAATCTATATGCTATGGACCGTAGAGAGTGCCTATGTCAAGAGAGATCAAGTGCGTGTGAAGGAGAATGGGTGAGTGTGCAAAAAGAGTATGTGTGTGTAAGAGAAAGGGACAACAAACGATAAACTAGAGAGAGAGTGTGTGTTCGTTTCTTATGCAAACATATCACGCATGCATCTCCGAGATAGAAAAGCGAGGTGAGGAGATACACGAAGATAGCTAGTGCATGATTGTTTGCAACGGAGAGAGACACCCCTATAGCACATGTCCAATAGAGGTCTGGCCAACAAGGAACAAAGGTCGAGAGGGACGCATGGGCAAGATGGTCGCATGGGGAGGAAGAGAGGGTGTGTTTGTGAGAGAGAGATCCCCTCGAGATCGTGAGGGGACTATATGGGTGGGGGATCGAGGGATGAGTTGCGTGTGCAATAGAATGATGACCCGAGAGAAATCGAGATAGACCATGCACATGTTTGTGATGGGGACTAAGAATTATCTAGTCATATACATATAGGGGGGACTGCGTGTGCCTACAATTGAGTGAGAGACCATCATACTTGGCTAGGCATGAGATTGTGTGTGTGTGTGTGTGCATGTGAGATGGAGAGAGAACAAGGGAGAGAGATAGAGTTTTAGATGGGTCTATCGAGTGCGGGTGAGATATGAATGTGTATGTGTGACCCTGGGAGATGGAGAGTTTGAGAGAGAGAGGGAAGGAGCTCCGAGACGACAAAGTGGTGCGTGAGAGAGTTACGGGCAATGAGCCAGGGGATTTGTGTGCGTATGATGAGTGCACCCAAGATATTTAGCTTGGACTAGAGAATCATATGTAGTGTGCGATAGAGACCTATACATGGAGTATATATATATATATATGCATGCGAACTAGAAAGACCCCCCCCCCACACACACACACACACACAAAGAGAGAGAGAGAGAGAGAGAGAGATAGAGAGAGAGGGAGGGAGAGGGACCAACAAGGTTTGTGTGTTGGATGCGTGTGACAGAATTGTAGATTGTCGGTGAGAGAGAGAGAGTAGGAGTCCGGGAGAGGGGGAGGTCGCGTTTTATGCATCAAAGACTGATATAAACCATGTTTCAAATTAAACTTGCATTCAAAAATTTAAATTGGAGAACATGTTGTCTGCAATCCACACATGAGCGGAGATATGCGTATCAAACAAGTTCATTAATTTGACTTTCAACATGTTCATGGAGTACTATAATACTGTACAACATGCTACTCGATTGAGGTGTTCAATTTTGGATTTAGTTCACTTTTTGACCTGGTGAACGAGCTATTTCATTGAATCGAGATATTTCATTTTGGTTTGATTCCCGTTTTTGAGTGGGTCAACTATTTGTCATATAATAAATCGTTAGCAACGAGCATGTTAAAACACATTACTCCCGACCATCATCTCTCCTTCTAAGAAAGAAGTGGCAAGCTAATATTTCAAAATTTGATTCGAATCGACTTGGTAAGGTAGACGTGGATGCTCATTCTCCCAAATTTTGAATGAACCGTTAAACACCCTCTGTTCGGTGGAATTCTCCTGAGCAAATAAATGGGAGACGCGAAATTACCGGCCTATGTGGGACACGCATCAATTGGCCCATTGTACATCGAGGGTAGGTTCGTAACTTCATCCAAGCGCCGCCTTCTCCTCAGCCAAATGACATGTGCCGAATAATTCACAAACCATGGCGGCAAAACACCCTCTCCTCACCAAATCGCCGCACCGACTATTTCAAAGCACGCCGTCTCGCCTCAAATAGCTCATACCACTATTTCAAAACATGCCCTCCTACTTGAAATCGCTCACAAGAAACTATTTCAAAACACGCCCTCCTCGCCCAAAATCGCTCGCGCCCACTATTTGGGAGAAGCAAAGTTACTCTACTATTCCCGACCCTCAATACGCAGACCCAAGTTGAGAAGCCTAAAGGCAGAGGTAGAACTATAACTCCCCCCACATTTCAGACAAATGCGTCCGTAAGACATGGTTCCCCCTCCCAATTCCCCATTCATACCTTGTGGGCGCCAAATCACCTTCTCCCCAGAAGCTCCCTTCTCTCTAGCCGCGAAACCTTAGCCCCTCCTCCATGGCGCCCCCACCGCACCAAATTCACAGCGGCCCTCCTCCCTAATGCCGGAGACGCTGTCCATTTGCCGTCATGCACTAGGCCGTGTGCCTCTTACTCCGTGTTGCCAGAGCTGCCTCGACGATGGCCGCGTGAACCGTACCGAAGCCGATGCACCCCCGCCGTTGTGCACGGTGCCGGGGCGGCTCCAACTTCGGATCCGTCCAGAGTCCCGGCGCTGCTTCCCCGTAGCCCTCGACCGTCGCGACATGTCTGCTTCCCAGCCGCCGGTAGCCACTGCTACCGCGCTGGCCTCACCGACCCGGCAGCTAGAGCTGCCTACTTCACCGGGCCGCCAGATAGGTCCACCCTCATCTCAAATTACTTCATTTAGGCGTCAGTTGTCTGAATTTTTATTCTGGGCCAATCAATTCCCAATGGGAAGCAGCACCCCTCGAGACGGCGGAGCTCCTAGGCTGCCGGTTGGCTGGTGTCTAACATAAGGGTGCGGGGGTGCAAGTTCACCACGGAAGCACTTAGATGGCTATCTTAGAGTTGCATGGGTTGAAGGTACTGCCGCCGCCGGGTCTAGATGATGGCGAGTCTTTGTGGATTGGCCGGGGGCGCCGCAACCACGACAGTGTGATGGGGCGGGGAGCGTGGTTTTGGACGGAGCTCTCGTGGCCACGGACGGCGGAGGCAGGCTGCTCTGTCGGTGGTCGCTGGCTCTTCGGGGAAGATTCCGAATAGTGCCAGCCGGGAGGCACAAGACGGCCATCAAGCCATCCGGCGTAGATCGGACAGTATCAAAATAAAATAAAATCATGTGAACCCAATTTAGTCTTGATCAACAGACGTGTGACCACTCTCGTACCTTCTTTGTTGATCTCTTAGGGTATTTCTTCAGATCGTAGAGATGTGTCGTTCTTAACATTATGCGTTTTACGCATCTTGAGCCATACCTCGACTCACCGCATGCTGCTCCAACAAGGGAAGCGACACGTAAGGGAGCTATAGTCCCCACTCAACAGCTTCCCTGCATCGAATGCGCTGCGGTTCGACATGGACAGCCACAACAATCGCAGGGCCATCGACAGTCGCCACATGATGCTCACTCCTATGGATGGCGGCCAGATAGGTTGTACCCTCATCTTACTTGTGTGCAAAACTTATGGCTTTGTTATTCATCTAAGCATGGAAAATAGATTATCACATTTCACTGTATATTGATGCTGATCTCTTATGGGTCTTGTTCAGGAGTTAATGTTGTTCCATAGTTCAGCTAAGAGACTTGTTATTTAGGTAACGTTGTTCCATAGTTATCATCCATCAGCCAATGCTATCCCACAGGCTGGTGATTATAGTATTATGCCACTTCTAGTATTACCTATGTTGTTCTTTAATACTTTTGTGTGCCATCTAGTTAATCTCGAGTATAAATGATACAAATTCGTAGCTTTCATCCGTGTTCTCCCTTTAGTTTTTGAGACCTGTTGCTGCTAGTTAACCCCAGTCCTACTATTTATGTCATCTCCTACATGAACTCATTACATAAATCTAACTACTAGTTATCTTCCATGCATGTCAGATATAATTGCACACACTGATTTATCCAAAAGAACCTCACAGAGCAATGTAATGGCCAACAAACTTGACGTCAATGATACCCAATATGGTGGAACATGTAAAGGCAGTTCTTCACAAGACTTACAGAAAGATGATGAATCCTATTCACCCCACAAGGTCCTTGCTCTAACTTGGCCCGTGATATGGGTATAGCATGCATATAATGTCCTAGAGTGCATCTACGCTGTTGCAATGCCTTGTGCTTAGCCTGTTGATCATGCATGTAAATATGGCATGCCTTCTTGTTTTTCAATACCTATTCCATTCATGATAACATGTTTTCAAATTCAAGTACTGTCATTCTACTCTATCTCAATGCCATCTGCTTAGTTTGGACATCATGCTTCTGAATATCTTATGCATTGTTATTCATCAGTATGTACTTCATCTATCTACCATACCATGTTCTTTCTTACATTGAAGTGTTGTACTAGTGGTCTGTTGCAATGCCATCTTAGTTTCCCAATCATACACGCATATTTGCCTTAGTGTTTTTCTGTATTTATTCTGCTAGCATACAGTTTTACACTCAAGTAGATTTTTTACACTGTTGTCATGTCATATCCCTAGCTCTTACATCATACTCCCTTCGTCGGGATTACATGTCACAGAAATGGATAAAAATGGATGTAACTAGAACTGAAATATGCCTAGACCCATCCATTTATTTCTGGATAGAGGGAACACATGTCAATATGTCATGCCTTTCTGTTCTTCAGTACATATTCCATCTCTGGTGTAGCATGTTTTATAATTGAAGCACCATTCTTCTATATAAGGCACGCAAGGGGAAGACGGCTATGTTAGAATCTGAAGGGTTACAAACCAGGTCTTTGCAAAAGATCCAAACGCCAGGAGATAGTAAACCAACTCCAGTTTTCATAGATACTGCTCCAGCACAGAGAAACCCAACTCCTACTGATAATAAGCATATTCCAGTGGCCAAAGAACTAGTCCGCTCCAGTCCAGCAAAAGTATGTCAACTTCATGCTAAGAAGCATATGCGTATCCTTGCATCATGAAATTTTATAGCATTCTGATCATATTTTCTACAAGTTTCTTACCCATCTCTCTTTTAGAAAATAAGGTTAAACGATAGAAGATTTTCTGCACTAGAATCGTATTCGAGGAAAGTATCTTCTTGGAATTCTCATGCTCCAATGCTGATGTAAGTACTGTTGTATATCACTATATTTTTACATCAGCATGTATTTTGTTAGTCGGCGTGAATCCAACCTTTATCTGATCTAAATTTAGTTGTAGCAAAATGTATGGGTCTGTTTGGTTCCCAGCCACAGTTTTCCAAGCCAAAATTTGGCAGCCATAGTTTAGTTGGTATGTGTTTGGTTTTTGCCACACTTTGGCTTGCCACACTTTATTGCCCCTATGGCCCACTTGTCATAGAGACAATTTTTTTGCCAACTTTTGCCAAATTTTGGCGTCCAATTACTCAGCCACACTTGTGTGGCTTGCCATACTTGTGTGGCTAGCCACACTTTGGCTTGGCCACACTAGTCTCCAACCAAATAGACCCTAAAGGTGACAATGTTGATTTTTGTAGGGAAAACCGCTTGGTAGTTTTGCATACTGAGCTGCATGAGTGTACTATCTCATATCATGCACATTACTGAATTGTAGTGCTGCTATGGTTGCCCATTGATTCATTGTGTCAATGTTGCTTTCGTATTACCTTACCTGGCTGATGATAGTTGTGCCATATTGTGTTAATTTGGTGTAGGCCGGTGTGGTCTGGTTGCCCAAATGTTCGTTGTATTAATGTTGCTTTCCTATTATCTGACCTGGCCAATGATAGCAATGCTAGTGTGTTAATTTGGTGCAAAGCATCAAGATAAGAAGACAAACTCTGAAAACAGCAAGGCAACCCCATTGTTTCTTTCCAATAAATCTAGGCCAAGTAATATAGCAATAAATCTTGATTAATCTGTTCGGTTCCCCTCCTAATTTATGTTATGATGCAGAGGTCGAGACACTCTCCACTATCAATAGTATAAGCCTGCCAAAATCACCATCTGAATCTATTCAGTTTCCACTGTCTCGAATGCAACGAAAAAAATGTATGTTTGTGAACCAATTACTGGCTGGAGCAATGATGGAAATGGTGGAGGAATCAGAGGTGCACATTCGCTTGCAACAACAACTAATCAATGTTTTCAGAGACAGTGTAGCAAAGCAGCAAGAACTTGCCCACATGCTTATGGGCATCATCCACGCTGCGGTTGCAGATTGTGACATTGTAGATCAGTAGGTTCTGTTCATTTATTTGCACTAGCATCAATCTTTGATTGCCCAGTGGATGTAATTTCCTGTAATATATGTTGGATGTGCAATGTTTTCCCCTGTATGTTGTACCTTTGCTTAGCGCGCCTCACATTCCAGCTAAATGGTTGCTAGGAAGCTAAAAAAGTAGTGAAATTATTAGTTAGCACGAACAGTCATGGGCCCTATATGAAGGAAGCAGCCCACTGGCCTTAATGAGCTTCCCTAATGGGCTCATAGGGCCAAAATTCTCATAGGCCTTTGATTGATCGGTTTTGGTCCTGTGCATAATTGCTCGTCAGAATGGGCTCAAATTATCTAATTGGTACTACAGACATTTTCGAACTTTAGTGGGCCCATTAAGTTAATGGGCCGTTACCAGGCCGAAAGTTAATGTTTGGCCCTGTTACCTCCCGGTTCGTTAACAGGCCGACATCGAAGTGGGCAACAGGTGGGCCCATTTGATTTCACGGGTCATTAACAAGCCGATACTAAGGTCGGTCTACATATGGCCCAACTATACTGTGGGCCTTTAGCAGACCGAAGAAAAGGGCGATGGGCTCGTGTTGGACCATAAAGAGCATATGGGGCGCTAAGAGGCCGAAAGTCGTCGCATCAGATATGGCCCAAATGTGTTGTGGGCCTTTAGCGGCCGAAGAGAAATCAAGGCTGGTATTGGACCATGAAGAGCATGGGCCATTAAAAGGCCAAAACTCAGGTCCGATCGCAATGGCCCAACTCATTTATGGGCCGTCACCAGTCGAAGACACACCGGGCCGGAAATTGGCCCAACACTTAAATGGGTCGCTAAAAGGCCGAAAGATGTACATCCAGAAAATTGGCGCATCCCTTGAATGGGCCGTTAACAGGCCGAAACCACATCAGGCCGATATTGAACCCAAATATACACAGGGCTGTTAACAGGCTTGAACTAACGAAGGGCTGCAATGGGTCAAACCGTTAACGGGCCATTGACGCGCCGAATTGGGACGTCTCGTATGGATTGTAGGCTTAAATGGACCTGACAAAAGTAGGCCTTATACAGGCCAGCTTGCTAATTTTTACTGGGCCGACCTTTTTCACCGGAATGGGCCACTGTTGGGCCGTGCCACGTGTCGACCTATCATAGGTGCCTCCTGTCCAATGAGTGGATGACATCTGTCCCAACGGTGAGCCAACACGTGTTTCCTCCGACCAATGAGAATTTTACACGTGGAAAATTCCCATCGGTCCGGGCTGTTAACGGGTTATCGGATCCAAACCGGAACCCGATAGCTTAACGGCGACCCGTTATGGTGGATGCCACATGTCGGTCACCCTTGAGGAAAGCACTTCTGTGACGCGTGATTTATCATCATGGAAGTGGACACTTCCATGACGATAATTTTGGTAATGTCATGGAACACTTCTCTGACGACACAGTATGACTATCTTGATTACGTGATAAAATCGTCATAGCTGTACATGCATGATGTAAAATGTGACCTACTGTGACAAACACGTATCATCACGGAAGTGTATTTTTTTGTAGTGTATACTACTTGAAGTGGATACCTGATAAAACACACCCACTATAAATGTCTATACAACTTGAACCGGTTACTAAATAAGATTCGCCCTCAATAAATATGGAATGCCCGAGGACCGCTTTCTCGTAAGGAGTCGAGGAAGGATCATTGAGTGTTGTATTGTTGTATTTTTTTTACTTATACTCATATGTGCTCCTACCCTTCCTTTGCTACAAGATGCTCTAATTCTCTTCTCTTGCTTCAAGATGGTAGTGCCTTGTGATACACAGAGATTTCTCCCCCTATTCTAGCATTTCTATAGTTTAGTCCACTGATATTATCCCACTTCTTTGATACCGATGCGTATGTACTATAGCTTTGATGTAAGTTTTGTGAGTACTTTGGATGAGTACTCATCGTTGCTTTGCACATCTTTTTCCTTCAGTCTGGTTGCTGTTATCAAATAGTAGCCTCTAGGATGCAGGTATCCTAGACGATGGATACTACTTGGAGTTCGACGTCGAAGACTAGTTCAGAGGTCCCAGGTAGGAGGCCTGCGCCTTTTCGATCTAGTGTCATTGTTTTGCTCAGCCTTCTTAAGGCAACATTTCTTTAACTCGTCTTTACCCAGACTTATGTTATTTGTCGAGACCCTGGTTTGTAATATAAATATTTATATTTACATTTGTGTCGTAGAGTTGTGTTGTGATATTAATGTGGGTCATCGTTATTTATCCTGCATGATGCATGTATGATTAGTGCACGGTTATAAACGGGGGCGTCACACCGCCCCTGCTCACCGACCATCTTTGTGTCCGTGGAAATTTGCTGTTGCATGGCGGCTGAGCCGCGCTTCTTAGGCACCAGATCGACTCACGGAGCCGTTGTTCCTGCTCAGAGATAGGAATTATAGTCGCAACCTGGTCGCTACTAACCCTAGACGGAGTGACGGATCGAGCGCGCACACGCGGTGGATCGAGAGACTACTGATACCAATTGTTAGGGTTTACTTCCTAGGCACAACTTGGATACAGAGAAGGGCAGGGAGGAGAAGCTAGGAAGGGGAAGAAACAGAGAAATAAACTCCTGATCTAATTCCTAGACACCGTCTTCCGTCATCGCCACCTCTCATATAGATGACTCGCTTGCCCTCTTCTTTCTTCCTTCCTCTTGTTGGGCCTCGAAGGCGCGGGCCAACCTTCTTTTCCTTCTGGACACCTTGGGCCATCCATCGGGTGTGGGCTAGTACATCACAGTTAGCCTACCAAAACGTCATAGTTTTAGGTGCGGAGGGAGTGGATGTTTGCCTGTTGTTGGCTGCATGCATTGCCTTGATGCAGAGGCCGGAGGTCATCCTCCTTTTCGAAAAAATGCATTTGCCTATTGTAATACTGCTTATCACTATTGCTTCACTAATGTTATGAAATAATACATCAAAGTGCCTTATCAGGGTAGGCTTGGGTGCTATTTTTTCCGCATAAACTTCTACTTCCAACGTCTATGTTCATCTGTTGTTTATTTTCTACTATCTCCTATAATTCGCATTTAAATTCTTAGAGAAAAATAAATAAGTGTGCACCGATGGTACTAGCCAAATTATAGCAACGATAACACAAATGGCAGGTTTAGTAGCTTCATTTTTTGTCGAGTTTCTTTAGATTTAAATAAATATGTTGTAATAATCAAAGTTATTATTTTGTGATACTAGATCATGAAACAAAATGTAACAAAACACATCGATTGTGTTTTGGTCTAAATTATCCATCCACCGTGGTTGCCATGAGAATGCTTCTAGTAGCAAAACAATGGCGCCATTTTCAAGAGGCAGCTAAGCTTGTTTTATCAGTGATCCTTCATTTATATCACAGGCTCTACATTAATGTAAATTTGGTCATCTACCACTGATGCCCCAAGACAAGTCGCTGCAAACATTGGCCGACCACAACACATTGTATCCATGTGTTCCAAAGGAGATGTCGTGCAACTACCGTGGATGTGGTTGATGTGATGAAGTCCTCGGGCGCAATATGTTCATGAGTTGCACGACCGACAAGCGTGTGGTGCATCCTAGTTTCCTCCCTTTAGCTTCTCATCCACCGCTTCAACAATGGCTTCATTCTCATACAGTCCCGCATCCACCTAAGCGGTGGAATGCCTTCATCATCTGATTGCTCTATCTCCATGTCCGGACGCCCTACCGGACATGACCACCAACAGACGATGCCGGGTTGTAGACGTCGGCTTTACTACTCGCCAACGGGAGCGGATGAACAAAGTGGGTCTATGTACCCCACCATGCCCATGATGACCTTCGCTTTCGTGTGGCTCGCTCCATGCTCCACGAGCCTCGCCCAAAATCCATGAGCTTGGTTTTGCATGATGTGTCGAGGATTATGTTGCTGAGTTTGATGTCGCCATGCAAAGACGACCGATCCCACTATGTGCGGAGATAGCGTAGTGCATCCCAAGCCAAGGATTATCTTGAACTTCTTTGACCAGGTGAGGAGGTGGTCGATGTTGCATATGTGTCGGTCGAGGCTGCCTTCGTAGACCACGAGATCGTAGATGAGCGAGGCCCTGCGGCTATTCGATAAACCTAGCAAGTGAATAGGGTTTCGGTGCCTCAATCGGCTTATGATCTTCACCTCTGACTCAACTCTTTCCTCCCTGCGAAGATGATTCCACAGGCAACATATTGATGGCCACCAGGCGGTCTTGGTCGCTAAGGCCGCTAACCTGATAGACATTACCGAAGCCCCCTCGCCCGAGCTTCCCCACCTCCGTGAAGTCCTCGGTGGCGGCGGCCAGCTCACCGTAGCGGTACCTTCTAGGGCCTACTCCTCTCTCAAACTCAGCTTGCTCTTGTCCTTCATCCTCGGAATCATCTACCATCTTCCATACACATCGCCGATGACTACGATGGCGATGCATACCAACACAAAAAACGGTATTACTATGGAAGGCACTAGCACAAGAACTAGCCACCACCACCGCAGACTAGTAGGCATCATGGCATCATCATCTAGAGTGGATCTAAAGGACCAAGATAACACCTGATGCAGCTCAACGCGAGGCCGCTTGCTCCAAATGGGTTGATCGCAACTTGTTGGGGCAAGTCCTTCTTCATGTCCACCTATGTGTTTACATAGTATATCTCGCTTATCGCCATGGATCTCGAGATGGGCGGCCGTACACCCATACGGTTGTCATAGCTGATCTCGGCGGTCATGATGGCGCTGCCGAGGACTAGGTTCTTTGTCACGTTTGTGTAGGCCCCGAATTCATGGAGTTCATGTCTGCCGACGTGGTTGTCGCTTCCGTCCCAAGAGGGGCTGAGCTAGGTGTCGAACTCCACCGTGATGATGCGATCATCGCTAGTATGCGTTCAAGTTGTTTTGTCATCGAAGAGAGCTAGGTTCCCATCGCAGCTTTTGGGAGGAGCCCGATGGGTAGGTTTTTTTAGAAAAGGAGGATTACCCTGGCCTCTACACTAGAATGATGCATGCAACCGCTTTACTAATCAAAGTACCTAATAAGTCTATAATCCGTAACAAGCTCGCTCAAATATGAAAAGGAAAAAAGCAAGTAAAATATGCCACAACCGGTGAAAACGAGACTAGATGACTAAACACCTATCCTATTCTTTGGACCACCATCCAAACCGGTTGTAGATATCTCGAGCTACCATCTCCCACCGGTAGACCCAAGAACCAAAGGCTCCACAGCTTCCACAGGAGTGAGTAATGACCACGTCACGGATCCAAGCGGTGGCCCTGTAGATAACCTACAAAGAATGTATCTGAAGTTTGTGTTGGTGCAATAATTTGCCTCCTTATGTTTTGGAGTTTGTTGACATAAACAATATGGGACTTATGTGTTTGCTAGTACACCAGAGTAACGGGTTCCCTGAGTCAAGAGGAGTTTGATTCAAACATCGAAGATAATCCATCGCACAGCAGTGAAAGGTTATCACCGAAGATTATGATAACACGAGTGACCCCTCAAAAATTGTTGGCGCTCAAATGCGAAGGAAGTATTTGACCGAGAAGATTGAAGACAGAAGTGAAGACATGGCATTTATTATGTTGTTTCTTTATTGAGTCATAGGACCACCATACTATTAATAGGGGTGTAGCGTTCGAAACTTTGATTCTCTGATGCTAAACCCAAATCCTATGAAAATTGCGAGAGAAATCTCTTTGTGTTCCGAGCAAATACTTGCCAGCAAGAGACTGTGATCTTATTTGCTTCAAGGGATTTGTCTTTGACCGAGGAGTTAGCGTTACGTGGTCCTCAAGTAATTTTATTGTTTCTCTTGAAATCTGACCATTGAGAACGTGTTGGTAGGCCATTGGCTGGACCGCGTGTCCAAAATGCTCAATTCCCTCGAGGGAAGGTTGCGGCTATAAATAGCCACCCCGCACCGGCGTTGTCTGGTGGCTGCTCTATTTGATTGTGAGAAGATTGTTGAGCAACCCCCTTGTCGGTGTCAAAACCGGCGGATCTTGGGTAGGGGTCCCGCTGTCGTCTAAGCGGATGGTAACGAGGAGACAAGGGACACGATGTTTTTACCCGAGTTCGGGCCCTCTCGATGGAGGTAAAACCCTACTCCTGCTTGATTAATATTGATGATATGGGTACTACAAGAGTAGATCTACGGACTAAAACCCTAGAAGCTAGCCTATGGTATGATTGTTGTTCGTCCTACGGACTAAAACCCTCCGGTTTATATAGACACCGGAGAGGGTTAGGGTTACACGAGTTGGTTACAACGGAAGGAGACCTACATATCCGTGTCGCCAAGCTTGCCTTCCACGCCAAGAAAAGTCCCATCCGGACACGGGCGAAGTCTTCAATCTTGTGTCTTCATAGTTCGTGAGTCCGCCAAAGGTCATAGTCCGCCATCCGGACACCCCTAATCCAGACTCCTCAAGAGCCCTCGAATCCGTGCTTCAATGACGACGAGTCCGGCGCGCAGTTTGTCTTCGGCATTGCAAGGCGGGTTCCTCCTCCGAATACTTCGTAGAAGATTTTGAACACAAGGATAGTGTCCGGCTCTGCAAAATAATCTCCACATAACACCGTAGAGAGAAAAATATTCACACAAATCCAATCTGCTGACGTATTCCGCAGCGTGTCATCACGCCACGCCCAAGTCTTTATTCGAATCGTTTTTACTGTCCCACCTCAGCGCGTTTAGCGAGGCGGTTTCATTGGCATGTCTTGTCAAAGCAGAGATCGTGTCCCCTTATTCCGGGTGAGGGAGTCCTGGATTAGGGGGTGTCCGGATGGCCGGACTATGACCTTTGGCCGGACTCCTGGACTATGAAGATACAAGATTGAAGACTTCGTCCCGTGTCCGGATGGAACTTTCCTTGGCGTGGAAGGCAAGCTTGGTGATACGGATATGTAGATCTCCTACCATTGTAACCGACTCTGTGTAACCCTAACCCTCTTCGTGTCTATATAAACTGGAGGGTTTTAGTCCGCATGACGAACAACAATCATACCATAGGCTAGCTTCTAGGGTTTAGCCTCTCTCGATCTCGTGGTAGATCTACTCTTGTACTACCCATATAGTCAATATTAATCAAGCAGGAGTAGGGTTTTACCTCCATCGAGAGGCCCGAACCTCGATAAAAACATCGTGTCCCTTGTCTCCTGTTACCATCCGCCTAGACGACATTCGGGACCCCCTACTCGAGATCCGCCGGTTTTGACACCGACATTGGTGCTTTCATTGAGAGTTCCTATGTGTCGTCATCTTTAGGCCCGATGGGTCCTCCGATCATCAACAACGATGCGCTCCAGGGTGAGACTTTTCTCCCCGGACAGATCTTCGTATTCGGCGGCTTTGCACTACGGGCCAATTTGCTTGACCATCTGGAGCAGATTGAAAGCTACGCCCCTGGCCACCAGGTTAGATTTGGAAATTTGAACTACACGGCTGACGTCCGCGGAGACTGGATCTTCGACGGGTTCGAGCCACAATAAGCGCGCCGCAGACTGTCACGAGGGGCATGATCTAGCTCTCGTCGCGAACAGTGTCCCGGAGGCCGCGCCAAAGGTCCGCTTCGACCCTTAGCTCGAGCCGATCGCGCCTATCGAGGACGGGTGGGCTGGACACCGCCTCGGGGCTGCAATCTATACGGCGATCGAGCGAACACCATACCTGTCGCCCTTTGAAGCTTCGTGACTCAAGGTGCCGGACTCCTCTCCGGACTCCGAGCCTTCCGCGCTTCGCCAATCGAATCCCTGATTGGGCCGATCATGGAATTCATCGTCGCGGACATCTTTCAAAGACTCGCCTTTGGCGACATCCTCAATTCACTAAAGTCTCTCTCTTTATCGTAGAGCCCCGGCGGATTATGGTCGAAGGTTGGGATGCGGACGACGAAGAAATTCAAAGCCCACCCACCACCCACTTCAGTAGCCACCGCCGATGATTTAACAGACATGCTCGACTGACCAAGACATCGATTTATATGGACGGACGATGCGTGAGACGCACCAAGAACCAAATACCAGGGTAATGGAAGGCCACCTCGTCATACGACATATACATGGTGGACATCCCAAAAGATGGGAATGGCGATGGAACAGCGGAGGATGACCCCTCCAAGAAACATCCTAAGCGCCGGCGTCGGTGACGCCGCCTAAATCCCTCCGCAAGAACAAAGGTGATTCCGCACGGGAGACAATAACACCCGGAAAGTGTCAAGAAAACCCCATCCAAAGCAGGATTCAAGACAGAGGATGGAGAAGCCAGCCCTCATGAGAGGAAAGCGGCGAAAAGAGAGGTAGAGGACGATAATTACATGCCTCCCTCCGAAGATGAGGCAAGCCTCGGACGACGTAATTAAATGCTGTGCCCGAGGATCCCGTCGAACAAGAAGCGTTCCAAACGCAGGCTTATGGCCACGGCAAGCAGCCTCAAGAAAAAGCAACAAAATTAGAGCTGACCAAGACTTGCTAGGCGGCGGAGGGATCAAGTCCTTGCGGCGAAGAGTATGAACTCGAGCGCCCTCCAAGAGCTACCCAAAACGCAGGCTGCTACCCGGATTAGAGGAGGAAGCACCCAAACCTACATCACCAGCGCATGATATGGCTGACCGGCCACCTCGTGGCCGCGACAGAGAGTCCTCTCGACCCTCAACTAAAGCCGCAACCCGGCGCCGCTCAAAAAATACCAAGGCACGGGGAAATGCGCCAGACCTGGAAGATATATTGGAGGACAAGGCAAGGCAAACAAGATCGATCTACGGATCGCGTGGGCGTCCCATGACACGTGATTTACAATCACACGCCGGATATGGCAACTCCTCCGGGCCGAACACAGGACAAAGCTCATTTGAGCTGCGCCGTGATATAGCCCAATACGTAGGCGCCAAGACACCCACTATGCTTCACGGATGAAGTGATGGATCATCAAATCCTCGAGGGTTTCAAACCCGTAAACATTGAATCATCGATGGCACAACAGATCCTGCGGTTTGGATCGAGGACTATCTCCTTCACATCCACATGGCCTGCGGTGATGATCTACACGCCATCAAATACCTCCCACTCAAGCTTAAAGGACCAGCCCGGCATTGGCTTAACAGCTTGCCAGCAGAGTCAATTGGTTGTTGGGAAGACCTGGAAGCCGCATTCCTCAACAATTTCCAGGGCACATATGTGCGACCACCAGACGCCGATGACCTAAGCCACATAATTCAGCAGCCAGAGGAATCGGCCAGACAATTCTGGACACGGTTCCTAACCAAGAAAAATCAAATCGTCGACTGTCCGAATGCAGAGGCCCTCGCAGCCTTCAAACACAACATCCGCGACAAGTGGCTTGCCCGGCACCTAGGACAGGAAAAGCCGAAACCCATGGCAGCCCTCACAACACTCATGACCCGCTTTTGCGCGGGAGAGGACAACTGGCTAGCTCGTAGTAACAACATGACCAAGAGCCACAGTAATTCGGATACCAAGGACAACAATGGCAGAGTCACGTCGCAACAAGCACAAAGCGCGCGTGCCAGCGATAATCTTTGAGGATATGGCAGTCAATGCCGGATTGAGGCTCTAAACCCGGTCGTGGAAAAAGCCATTTAAAAGAAATACTCGGGCCCGTCAATTTGGACCGAATACTCGATTGCTCGTGCGGATACACGGCACCCCAAAAAACTAGCCAACCACACCAACAGGATTGTTGGGTGTTCAAGCAAGCGTGCAAGTTAAATGCGAAAACAATGACAAGGGGCTGCATAGCAATGGCGAGGAGCCCGGCCGCCCGAACAATAGAGGACAGAAGGGCTTCCCCCCACAAGTGCGGACGGTGAACATGATATACGCAACCCACATACCCAAAAGGGAGCGGAAGCGTGCACTAAGGGACGTATATGCGATGGAGCCAGTCGCCCCAAAGTTCAACCCGTGGTCTTCCTGCCCGATCACTTTTGATCAAGGGACCACCCACTAGCATCCGCCATGGCGGATTCGCGCGATTGGTTCTAGATCCAATCATTGACGGATTTCACCTCACTAGAGTCCTAATGGAATGGCGGCAAGAAGCAACCTAACCTGCTTTTATCGAGGATACAAGGCGCCAAAATGGGCATAGACCCATCAAGGATTAAACCCATGAAGACGACCTTTAAAGGCGTCATACCAGGTGGTGGCCAATCAGACAGGCTCGATTACACTTGAAGTGGTCTTGAATCCCGGATAACTTCCGAGCGAGAGTTAATCTTCGACATAGTCCCGTTCCGCGGCGGCTATCACGCCTGCTCGGACGAACCGCGTCGCAAAGTTCAATGCGGTGCCGCACCACGCATACCTCAAGCTCAAGATGCGGGCCCTCGAGGAGTCATTACGGTCAATGGAACACACGAACGCTCTCTCCGGACGGAGGAGCATCTGGCGGCCCTCGCGGCGGAAGTACAAAGCAGCCTGTCAAGGCGATTCTCGATCCGGCCATTAAACGTCCGGACACCATAAAGCTACCGAGTAACCCACAACTAGACCGCTCGCACGCTTCGGAAAGCACGCGTAGCAATGCGGCCTTAACCCCAGCCCTCGCGAAATTGCGAAACTCCGTGATCACAAGTGCATAACTACGCTCTGGAAATACCATGGGCATAGGGGAGGGGAACGACAACGGCATGCCTGCACGCGGTTCAACCGCACGAGGGGCTCCGATTGTGTCATTCTTTCTTTTCTTCTTTCTTTTTACTTTCGTGACTCTGTTCTCCACGAAGCCCTGTCCGTGATGAGAATCGCCAAACACACGATGCAACAGCCGGGAAGTAGAAAGCTTCGTCGAGCGTCGGTGGTCTCTATTACGGCAAGATACCTGTTTTACATACCATCCCGCAGCTTACCCCTGGAGGGGGACATGATATAGTCCCGTCCCTTGCTTATCGCACTATTTGTATCGTTCTGCTCCTACTGCACCCCTTTTGAATAAACAATACATAGCTTCTGCCTATTATTGAATTCCTTTTATATATATATATATATATATATATGTTCAGTTATGACATTGTGCAACCGTACATCTTGGTATGGGCAATACACCAGGGGCTTAAGTACCCCACAATATGGTGTGATAAGTCCGAACACTTTCACAAGTGCGGCACCCCGAACTTATAGCATTATATGCATCGGCTCCGAATCATGTCTTGGGTCAATAGTTGGGTTTGCCCGGCTCCCGTGTTTTGGTACCTTATGTTCGGTTATATCGGCTATGGTAGCGCTGGGAGAACCACTGCGATTGTGCCCCGATTGAGCTGGGTTAAGCACCTCAGTGGAGAAAGCTAAAACTGACCGTCATGATAGGGCGAGAGCCGTCGGCTGTTCGAGAGGTTTTCAAGTCCCTAAAGACTTATGCCGCTTAGAGCGAGGAGTCGGCATTGTCCGGCCTAGGCGTGGGTAGCGCCCCGAACTCGGTCTTCCGAATACCAGGGGCTTCGCCTAAATATAAAACTATAGAATTCTATGGGTAAGTGAGAGTGTTCAAGCATTATAGTCCGGTTGCCTTGTTCGTTGCGTTGAGCGCCTCCCTCGAAGGACCCAAGAATGGGAACAAGAGTGCTCAAGTTTATCCCGAACACCCCAAAGACTCGTGGCATGGGGGGCTGAAGCCGACGACTCGCCATCTCTCAAATTTACTAAACAGCCGCACAGAAGGTAATATTTTAAATTCAAAAGTGTTGCTTAGCGCATATGAACAAGTTTTCAGCGTACAGGATAACAAATGCAAGTCTACTAAAAAATTACATCTTTGGAGCATTCACCCACTATAAGGCGGGCACCCTTCAGGACACCCTCATAATACATCTCAGTTTGCAATGCTCCTTGCCGGTGGTGGTCCGTCCTTCACAAGCTTCTCGGCGTCCATCTTGCCCAGTGCGTTAGCTTGCGGGCAAGAGCCTATGAGCACCCTCGATGCAGACGGAGGCGCTTGGCGACTTCAACCCATGGATCAAGGCCCACCACGGCTGCCTACCAGCCCGGCCAGTAGCTCCCGGGCATGGCTTCCTGAGGCCACAGCCGAACTATGAGGCCCTTCATGGCTTGTTCGGCCACCTTATGGAGCTCGACCAGCTGCTTCAACTGGTCGCTTAAGGGCACCGGGTGTCCGGCCTCAACATACTGAGACCAGAACACCATCTCCGCCGAGCATCCCTCCTCGGCTCGGTAGAAAGCGGCAGCATCGGACACACTGCGGGGCAGATCTGCGAATGCTCCTGGAGAGCTCCGGATTCGGGTAAGTAACAGATAATTCACTTTCACATGCTTGCTTTGCATAAAGAATGCATTACCTGCCGCTATCTTCTTCATCGCCTAAATTTCTGGAGGGCTTTTGGGCTTCGACCTTAAGCGGCTTTAGGCGCTCTCAAGGGCGGCGAGCTCGGACTCTCGAGTCTTTGAGTCACGCTCAAACTCTCGTGTTTTTCCACGAAAGCACGGAGCTCTTGCCGCACCTCCGCCACCCGCGCCTCCTGCTTCTCTCGCTCAGTGCGCTCCAGCAGCCGCATTGCTTTCGACCTTGGACACGCTTCCTTGAGGTCGCCACCTCGTTCGTGGGCCCTGCAATATCCACGTTATTCCTGTCATTTTTTGCAACCACATCTTTTAAATACTCCCATAAGGTATTACTTACCTTCCTTGTCCTCGAGCTGCTTTTTGGCAAGGCCAAGCTCGTTCTCGGACCGCTCGAGGCTCTGCTTCAATGCATCAACCTCCGCAGTCAGTGCGGCAGAGGTCAGCAGCGCAGCCTGCATTCCCATATTGACATACTTATGTTAGACTCCTGCGTATATCTTTTAGATCCTCAGTTCGGCTTTTTCTTTCCGAACACCAAACTGAGCATCAGGGGCTACTGTCTATCTTGCGGTAATATTTTCACATATCTTAAATACATACCTCAAAGAAGCCTGTTAGAAGGCTGGCACGAGCTTCAGTCAGCCCGCTCTTGGCGGATCGAACTTCTGGATCACCACACTCATAACGGTGCGGTGCTCCTCGTCGATGGAAGCGCCGTTAAGTGCCTCCATCAAATTATCCGATGCCTTGATTGGGCCGGAGGTCACCGGCGTCATGATCTTGCCCTTCTTACGAAGGGTTACGCTGCCGGACTCGGAACCACTAAAGGTTCCAAGACGAGTCCGGCAAAGGGCGGACTTATAGCCCTTCGAGGTTTTATCCCCTTTGCGCCGGAGTGCGGGGAGGTCGCCTATGGGCGCCCCTGTGGCCACCTCCTCTGGCTGGGCACATTTTGGGACTCCACCTCGGCGTCACCCGCGGCGGGAGGAGACGAGGCGGTCGGAAGTGAGGTGCTATTCACATCCGACGAATCTAGGGAGCCGCTCGTCGAAGCGCTGAGCTCATCCCTGGGCGGGCTGCATGGTTATATTCGGCGTTAGAAGATGTTGTGCGACAAATGGAATGCCATGAGTTATTCTGGTGTCCGGACACTTACCATTTCGCCAGGGGCTTGGTCCTCGGTGGCCACTCCTTTTCGCCCTCGTCGGCGTTGGTGGTGTAGTCCGGAGGAAGGGTCCTACCCTTCTTGGACCCTCCGGCCTCCCCAGTTGGGGCGGCCTTCCTGTTCTTCTCTCCCCACTGGGAGAGGCCTCTTTCCTCCTCCTCGTCTTCACAGGAGAGTCCGCCTCGAGTCATCGGACGGTGAGTCCGACACCGCTGGCGTCTGGAACTCTTCGAGTTCCGTGGCCTGCTTCTTGGCCTTCTTCTCCGGCACCACGTAAGGTGCCGGGGCCAGCAGCCCCGTCAAGTGGGCATCCGCTGGGTCTTCCGGCAAGGGAGCCGGACAGCTAATCTGTCTGGCCGTCTTCTGCCAATCCTGTCAAAGGTAAGGGAGTTTAGATCCCGCATAGAGTCAAACTATGAAAAAAGAGTCCCATAAAGGGTAAAATAACTTACCTCACTGGCTTGACGCTGCGAGCTGAATCCGCGATCTTGATGGCGGATGCGAGAACCTCGGCGCCCTTGAACAGCACCTTCGAGGCATCTTAAATGCGTGAGTGTCGAAGAGCGGCTCAAGGACCGGTGCTTTGTGCGGATCAAACTCCACAAGTTGAAGGCCCGTTCTTTGGCATGGGAGGATCCGGCGGATGAGCATAACCTGGACTACGTTGACGAGCTTGAGCTTCTTGTCCACCAGGTTTTGACGCGAGTTTGGAGTCCGGTCAGCTCTTCCGGATTACCCACGTCGTGCCCATCTCTTTCCATGAGGTGAGCCGTGTAGGGAAGCCAGATCTGAATTCGGGCGCTGCCCATTTAGATTCAGCGGCTCGGTGATGTAGAACCACCCGATTGCCACCCCTTTATGGTCTCCACGAAGGAGCCCTCGAGCCATAGGGCGTTGGCCATCTTGCCCACCATGGCACCTCCGCACTCCGGCTTGGCGGCCGCCCACTACCTTGACGGCTTGACATTGAAGGTCTTGACCATAAGCGAAGTGGGGCTGGATGCACGAGGAAGGCCTACTTTACCACGAACGATGAGCGCCAAGATGTTGAGGATGAAATTTTGGGCCAAATCATGGAAATCTAGGCCGTGGTAGAACATGAGCCCCCGGACAAATGGGTGAAGTGGAAAACCTAGTCCGCGGAGGAAGTGGGGGAGGAACACCACCCTCTCATGGGCCACAGGGGTGGGGATGAGCTGCCCTTTCTCGGGGAGCCGGTACTCGATGTCATTAGACAAGTATCCGCCTTCCTCAGCTTCTTGATGTGCCCCTCCGTGACGGAGGAGGCCATCCACTGCCTCCCGCTCGGGCATAGTTGGAGAAAGGTTGAGGTGGGATGTGCGGACTTAGGCGCTGGAGCTCAAGTCTTGTGAAATGGATAAGCAAAGGAGGAAGAAGGCGTGTGTGAAAAAGTGGACGGACAAAGCTATGCGTCCCCACCGGCCTGATAAAACTCGCTTATCTCCCAAGCGCCGTAATCAATGGCGCGGTTTGGTTACCCACGCCCGTATTGATGAGAATCCCGGAATAAAGGGGACACAATCTACTGCTTTGACAAGGCGTGCCAAGAAACCGCCTCGCTTCATGCTGTGTTGAGGTGGGGACGGTGAAAACGATTCAAATAAAGGCTTGGCCGTGGTGTGATGTCACTGCTGCGGAATACGTCAGTGATTGAGTTTGTGTAAATAGTATTCTCTCTACGGTGGTATGTGGAACTTATTTTGCGAGCTGGACACTATCCTTGTGTTCAAAATCTTCTATGAAGAATTACGTGGGAGGAACCCGCCTTACAATGCCAAAGAAGACAATATGCGCGCGGACTCGTCGTCATTGAAGCCTGGTTAAAGGAGACTCTTGAGGAGTCCTGGATTAGGGGGTGTCCGGATGGCGGACTATGACCTTTGGCGGACTCCTGGATTATGAAGATACAAGATTGAAGACTTACGTCCCGTGTCCGGATGGGACTTTCCTTGGCGTGGAAGGCAAGCTTGGCGTCTGACGGATATGTAGATCTCCTACCATTGTAACCGACTCTATGTAACCCTAACCCTCTTTGATGTCTATATAAACCAGAGGGTTTTAGTCCGTAGGACGAACAACAATCATACCATAGGCTAGCTTCTAGGGTTTAGCCTCTCTGATCTCGTGGTAGATCTACTCTTGTACTACCCATATCATCAATATTAATCAAGCAAGAGTAGGGTTTTACCTCCATCGAGAGGAGGGCCCGAACCTGGGTAAAAAACATCGTGTCCCTTGTCTCCTGCTACCATCCGCCCTAGGCAGCACAGTTCGGGACCCCCTACCCGAGATCCGCCCGGTTTGACACCGACAGGATTCTCATCAATACGGACGTGGGTAACCCAATCGCGCCGTTAGCACGTCTCCTCTATCGGGCGAGTCCCAAGCGGTCCACGGGGAGGGCTCTTGGTATTCAACCTCTTTATAAAGAGACCAAGGCTCTACTCCTTTTTTCAATCTCAATCAGTCCGCCCCTCGCCTCGAGTTCCAACACCCAAAGCTCCAGATTTAGGCGCCGCGGACCTTCGATGATGTCCGGCTCCGACCTTCAAGGCCGGTGGATGCCTTCCTCCATGACGGAAGAAGACGTGCTAAAGGCTGAGAGATGCCGGAGTAATTAACCCGCTAAATCTCGTATAGGCTGCTGCTCAAGGGCAAGTTATTCCACCCCAAGCCTCGGTGAGGCGTGGTGTTCGCGCCTCATTTCCTTGGGGTTTAGGCTTCCCGACGGACCCCTTCGTGAGGGGCTCATGTTTTATTATGGGTTAGAATTTCACAACTTGGATCCGGAGTCCATCCTCCACATCTCATCGTTCATCGTGGTAATGCGAAGCCTTCCTCCGCATTACCCCTCACTTCGGATTGTGGCTCAAGACCTTCAAAGTAGAGCGAAGATGATCAAAGGGGCGGCAAGCGGAGTCTTGGAGGGGCTGTTATAAGCAAGAATGCTGATGCTCCATGGCCGAGGCTCCTTTCAAGAGGAGTTCAGCTTATGGCAACGAGAGTGGTTTTATATCCACAGCCTGTGGCACCAAGTGGGTGGCGCCTCATGCCTTTCGCTCGGGTCCTCCCCCACGGCCGGGCGTCATGGGTCAATAAGGAGGCTCGGCTGGGGCCGTCCAGGACGCGTGCCCTTGTTGCAGGCCGCATTCAAGATCTCCTGAAAGAGACATCAACCTGGCCGTGGTGGCGCAGGTCATGTTGATTCGCCGCACTTTGCCCTCGCAAACGCCGCCTCCGCCTCGTGGGAGTTTAATCCGAGGGACCACGAGCTCTCTCAACACTTTTACGGGCATGACGCCCATGGAGATGCATGAATTGCTCTTGGATCACAAGCAATATGCAGACTTGACCGAGGACACAGGCCTAAGCCTGCAATCGCCCGGATACTCAAGTAAGTAGCCTGCACTGGACACGCCATCCGTATATTCATAAAATTGCCCTTAAAAGAGTTGTCCCTTTAAATAGGAGTGGATAAGCGAAAGCGGTTGATCAGTGTCCGGCCCTCCTCCGAGACCACGCCGGATCCCATGTTAACCAGGATGCTTGGAGGTTGTGCCCTTGGAACAAGGCGAAGGGGAACAAGGAAGCCTCCGCCTCCTCGAAGGAGGCTATCCGGAAAGGAGAAATCGAGAATCCCTCCATCCAGGGAAAGAAGAGGACCGCCTCACGAAGACCGGAGACCATAGTCTCAAAGCGGGGAAGAGGTCTTCGTCGGAGGTCCTCTGGCCGGGAAGTGCCTCGGTCGCACTGTGTCCTCAAGGGGATCAGCCCTCCAGCGAGCCGTAAGTAAAGAGGGGAGTTTCCAAATAAGGGACATCCCTATTTTATTTTTGAGAAAGATAACTGAATTTTTACCTTGTAGTTCGGATCTCCGCCTTCGCGCAGCAGAGCTCATCTTGAGGATCTTCGTCCGAGATGATGGAGAGCGGGCGCCTCTTCCCGCCGTATACCGCCTTGCGGTAGGCGGGGCGACCTGAGTGTCGTCGCGGAGAGGTTTCTCTCGAATCCGCAGGGCCGGAAAGCGCCCGTATGGCTCCCCGTGAGCCCTCCGTGCGGACCTTGAAAAAGGCCAGCGAGACGCAGTCCGGCACCATCCCGGTGCAGTCGGGAGGATTTGAAGGATCTGCTTGGCGGCGTCTATCTCGCATTTAACATCGTGCATTGATGGGCACGGTGATTGAAAAGGATTTCATCCGCGGAGAGCGGAGTTGTCACGAGGCCGTCGAGTTTCTTGACAGGCTTTGAGGCACGCAAAATGATGTACCTTTGTGACAGTTCGCATATAGAAGATGCGCCTGTATAGATAGTAGCCCTGAGACTCGGTGCGTTGCCAAAAATGACAGTAGCGCCAAGGATCATAATCCCAGTATAATATGTTGCTCTTCTTATGTAGGTGGCGAAAGTGTCCGTGGCTAGCGGATGATGGATTCTGCCGAGCTAAAGCGTGCAACTTGTCGTTGCGGATGCCGACATCTCGCTTGTTAACAAGTGGCTTGACGAGGCACAAGGTATGTAATTTCTCATGACCATTTGGTAAGGGGCTTAATGTCCATGCCTTACAACATGTATGCTTGATGCAGTGGTGCCGCTGCTATGGAGAACCTTCTAGGAACTCGCCCAAACCCAAAGAGCGAGCGGAGAAAAAGTGATGCGGCTGCCTTGAAGGCGGCCGAAGAGCTGAAAGCCGAATAGGCTGCTCACTGCCGAAGCAGGAAGGAAATGGCCGAGATGGCGGTGAAGTTGAAGGATGCTGCCGACCGCTGCAAGCTTCTTGAAAAAGAAGATCGGGCGGGACAAAGGACTTAGAGAAAGCCACTACCGAGGCCAAGGATGCTCGCTCTGCCTTTGAGGGCCATGAAGCAGAGCTACGTCGGTCGAGATATCGCGGCCGGAAAGCCCTTTATGCCGCGGATGAAGTTCGGGATCCTAAGTATGCTCAATTTGGACCAGCTATGGAGTGCGGCTGATACTTATCTCGATTTACGGCAAGTGCGGACGAATGGCCGAACACTTCCGGGATCAAAAGGATCATGAAGTGGAAAGGCTTTTCTAGTCGCGATTCCACAATCCAGGCGCCCACTTCCATTATCCGGCGATTGGCTTAATGGGCGGAGCTAAATAGATTATCCAGACTACGCCATGAAGGGAGTCGTGAGTCATCTGTGGCCGGAGGGGCCTGAGCGAAGAGTTATTTTGGTTTGGTGCAGCGGTTCCTTGATGCGGTGCCCCATATCAATGCAATGAAGAGGTCAGCATGCATAGAGGGTGCGCGGATGGCTCTAGCCCGTGTCAAGACATACTGGGCGGAGATGAAGACCACCGACGTTGCATCCCAAGATTCGGACGGGAGTCGAATACCTGCCGAGCACTATTTTCAGGAAGTTCTGCAGGGCGCTCGTTTAATAGAGACGCAGTGCTCGAAGGACATCATGTTCGAATAACATGTATAATTGTAAGACAATGTTTCGATGGAATATAAAAGCTTTTTATACTTGTGCTCGCAAGAATTAAAATGCCTCTGTCTGACCGATTAACGTATATGTGTATATAACCTGAAAGATGGCAGTGTTCGCTTGACCCCACGCATATAATGCGGGGGTGTTATAAAAGCGCATTTTCACACTTGATCCAACGTCTTGGTCCTATAAAGGAGGTGATAGCGTAGCGAACTAGGCAACCGGACTATAATGCTTTATCACTTTCACTTAGCCATAGGAGTTTGACAAAGTGGGGCTACTATATAGCCCCTAGGGCACCTTTCGCCCGAATTCGGCGCGTGTGTGCCCTGACAAAAGCGCCCTTCGTTAATGCGGAGGAATTCTAAAGATTCCGATGGGTCATCGAGTGGTTGACTAGTCTCACGCTACATCATAATGATCAGTTTTCGGCTTTCTCTCTTGAGGTGCTTTCGCCCGGCGAACGGGGCATAATCGCGATAGTTCTCCGGTGCCGCCTTAGGCGATAGAAGCGGAACGTAAAGGCAGCAAAACACAGGAGCCGCAAACCCAACAGTTGACCAAAAGACATGATTCGAGTTGATGCATATAAGGCCTAAACTTCATGACGCGAACACTCCCTAAGGTATTCGGTCTTTATGAAAGCGGGTTGAACAACGCCCTTGGTAATAAGCCCACTGGTGTCCGGCAGCGCCAAAAAATCCTGGCGTGGCCAATGCCAAGACGCTTGACCTCCACCTTGGTTATAGCAAGAAACCGGGGATGTGTATCAACAAGAGATGATAAAAAGGTTTACGCGGGATCTTAATCTGAAAAGAATCCTTGGGCGGGTCCCTCATGCACGTACCATGCGGTCTCCGTTGTGCCATATCCTCGACGGGTGTAGCACGGTGTTCATCTCAGAAAAGAGAGGAACTTAGTTGAAAAGATGGATGCGAGAATGTACGTTATATTAAGTAATCAAAGTACAATTCAAAAAATAAAAATAAAAATAAAATGAGATTTATTGTCTCTTGTTGTACATACGGAGCCCTTGTATGGGGGTATGCGGCTAATAGGCCCTTGTATGTTTATGCCGGACTCGTCTAGCCATGTCCGAGGGTCTTAACGACCTGGTGGGCGCTTTGATTAGTGAAGCTGGTTTTAGTGTGTGGCTGTCAAGGCAGCCGCACAATCTTCCGCGCCGAGGAACACTCGATATTTCCCTTTAATGAGATGATGCCTCGTGGACCGGCATTTTAAGTATAAGAGATGCAGAATGCGGTATTGCGTTAAAGCGGGCGAAGGCTTTCGCTACCAAGAGTGCTTGATAGCTACTTGTAAATGGGGGCGATGTGGAAGGTTAGCTTTTTGCGGCGGAAGTTGTCGGGTGAGCGAACATAACTTCTAGCCGGAGAGAGCCCGTACAATGGGCATCTGGGCTCATGCGTTACCCCTTGAAAGGAGGTGTTGCTATGGCGGATTGATGTTGGGTCTATCCCCATTTTGCGGATTGTGTCACGATATAGCAGGTTTAGATCACCGCCCGTCCATTAGGCGATGTTGGAAGTGGAGTCCACCAATTATCGGATCTAATATTAAGGCAGTCCAGCCTACATTCCGGATACTTCTAGAATAATCCAGATAGTCAAAGGTGATTGGTTTGAACAACTAGTGGCGGGACTCCTCTGGGATAGGCCGTATGGCGCGTATCTCTGTGGGTGCCACTCCTTTTGTCACGTGAAGTGAGTTTACTGTTTTTACTTCCTGTGGGAAATTCTTTTGTTTTTGATTACTTTCTGCTTGTAGGGGTTAAGTCGTCGTCCTCGCTTGGTGTGTCGAGCCTTGTGATCGATGTTGAGTTTGCTGGATTGCTTGAAGACCCAACAATCTCTGTGGGTATGGTTTGCGGGCCTTCCGGAGTACTGTGGATTTGGCATATCTTGTCCAAGATTTTGTTTAAGTTAGATAGCTCGTCTCGTTATCCTTGAGGGCAGCTTTTTCTGATTCTGCCGAGAGCTTTTGAATCAAGGCGTTGATCGTCGTGTTTCTTCGGACTGTTTCCCTTTGTCCGGCCGGGTCCTTGCTGCGTCGCGGTTTCCGTTCCATCCCTAACTTCGGACGTACTTGGGTGCTGGTACTGCGCATCTTGCCAACCAGCTATCCTCTCTCTAACATAAGCGGGTCATGAGGCTTGTTAATGCGGCCATTGTTCTTGGCTTTTCTTGGCGAGGTGTCTAGCGAGCCATTCGTCTCTGGACGTTACGTTTGAAAGCTGCTAAGGCTTCGCGTCCGACAATCGACTATTTGATTCTTTTAGTAAGGAATTTGTTCCGTAATTACGGGCTGACTCTCCGTGTTGTTGAGTTATGTGACTTAAATTATGCTCAAGATCAGGAGGTCGGACATATGTCCCTTGAAAATTTGCCCTAAAAGCATCCTCGAGCTCTTCCCAACTGCCAATGGTGTTTTCGGGAAGGCTTTTAAGCCAATGTCTTGGGCTGGCCCTTTGAGCTTGAGGGGTAGGTATTTTATGGCATGGAGATCATCTCCTCTAGCCATGTGTATGTGGAGGATGTAATCCTCAATCCAGACTCCAGGGTCTGTTGTTCCGTCGTATGCCTCTATGTTTACGGGCTTGAATCCCGCTGGAAATTCATGATCCAGCACCTCATCGGTGAAACATAGGGGGTGAGCGGCACCCCTATATCTGGGTGTGCCGTGGTGTTCGGATATTCGATGTGTTGCATTGCTTACTAGAGCTTGCTTTCTGGGCCCATAGATAGATCTGGCTGGGCCATCTTTTTGATGCGAATCCTTGTCTTGGATCAGCGTGCGGCTTGTGTCTGGCGTCCTTTGCCCATAACTGTGTTGGCCATGGGGTCGCTTTGTCCCACCGGTGGCTTCCTTATTTTTTTTGATTATGGGGCTCTAAGGCCTCGTCATCAATTCCGGCAATAATTTTTGCTTCGGATAGCTCTTTGTGCGATGGTATCGCCCGTATTTGTCTGGCGGTGTTGAGTACTTTGTTCCATCTTATTCGAGCGCATCTTCCGCTGTTTTGAGCTTCCGCTGCTTTTTCAGTTACGCCGCGGGTAACGAGCCTTTTTGGAGGTTCTTCTGCTCAAGCAACTTGTCCGCGCGTGGCGTCGTCGGACTGTTGTCTTCGCCGGGACGGGTTGTTTATCAAGTTGCCCTATTCGGGCGGTTGCTCGACAGCATGTTCTTAAATCCACGGTTACTTCCCTGCTCTATGGCTGGGTCTGTGTCGAGGTGGGGCTTGGAGCGGCGCTTACGCCGCCGCTTTGATTGCTTTTCGTGGGAGCGGTCCCTCGTTGCGTCCCTTTGTTCCTCATCGTTGTTTCCTTTAGGTGTATCAAGCATGTATACACACATACTGCTATCCGAATATGTCTCACAATACTGGTCTTTACTCCAATTAGCCACATCCCAATAACGTGCAAATACTATTTGGAGGGGTGATATTAAAGGCTATATGAACTGAACGCCATAACAGTTTGGTCAGGGGACGATTGAGAAAGAGGTGTTTGATGGTTTCATATTAACCACAAAAGCTACACCTTTGACTACCCTCCCAATTATGTTTTGCCAAGTTATCCTTAGTCAGAACCACCTCCTTCTGAACAAACCACACGAAGACTTTGATTCTCAACGGGACCTTGATCTTCCAAATATGTATAGATTTCGAAATCGGACCGGAATCAATTAGGTCCAAATACATAGATTTCACTGAGAAGATGCCATTTATAGTTAATATCCAGTGAATACTATCAACCTCATCAGAAAGGTGAACATCGATCAACCTTTTGACGAGATGTAGCCACGCGTCCCATCGGCCTCCTACCAAAGATCTCCAAAATTGAATATTTAGAGGGTTGGACTGTAATACTGTAGCAACGTAAGCCTCCTTACGTTGTACAATGTTATATAGAGACAAATATTGTATCGCTAAAGGCATCTCCCCTAACCATGTATTCTCCCAGAATCTCGTCGAATTACTGTTTCTGGTGATGAATTTAGTTCTATGAAAGAAAGCTGCTTTCGTTCTCATCAACCCCTTCCAAAAAGGTGAATCATTGGGCCTAACAGTAACCTAGGCCGAGGTCTTAGATTGTAGGTACTTATTGTTGAGGAATGTAGCATGCAATTTCAAAATTTTCCTACGCTCACGCAAGATCTATCTAGGAGATGCATAGCAATGAGAGGGGGAGAGTGTGTCCACATACCCTCGTAGACCAAAAGCGGAAGCATTAGCTTAACGTGGTCGATGTAGTCGAACGTCTTCTCGATCCAACTGATCAAGCATCGAACGTACGACACCTCCAAGTTCTGCACACATTCAGCTCGATAACGTCCCTCGAACTCTTGATCCAGCAAAGTGTCAACAAAGAATTCCGTCAGCACGACGGCGTGGTGACGGTGATGGTGAAGTGATCCACGCAGGGATTGGCCTAAGCACTATGTGAATATGACTAGAGGCGTAAACTGTGTAGGGGGGCGCCGCACACGGCTTGGAACAATTGATGTGTGTTAGAAGCACCCCCACCCCCATATATAAAGGAAGGAGAGGGGATGAGGCAGGCCCTAGGCGCGCCCAAAGTTGGAGGAGTCCTACTTGGGCTCCTAGTAAGATTCGGCCCCCCTTCCTTTTATCGGAGGGGGAAAGGGGGAAGGAGAGAGAGAAGGAGAAGGAAAGGGGGGCGCCGCCCCCTCTCCTAGTCCAATTCGGACTCCTCCCTTGTGGGGGGTGCGCCACCCCTATGTGGGCTGGTGTGCCTCCCTCCTATGGCCCGTATGGCCCATATCTTCCCCCGGGGGGTTCCGGTAACCCCTCGGTACTCCGATATGTACGTGATACATTCCGAAACACTTTCGGTGTCCGAATACTATCATCCAATATATCAATATTTACCTCTCAACCATTTCGAGACTCCTCTTCATGTCCGTGATCTCATCCGGGACTCCGAACAACATTCGGTCACCAAATCATATAACTCATGAAATACAAATCGTCATCAAACGTTAAGCGTGCGGACCCTACGTGCTCAAGAACTATGTTGACATGACCGAGACACCTCTCCGGTCAATAACCAATAGCGGAACCTGGATGCTCATATTGGTTCCTACATATTCTACGAAGATCTTTATCGGTCAACCCTAATGACAACATACATCATTCCCTTTGTCATCGGTATGTTACTTGCCCGAGATTCGACCGTCAGTATCTTCATACCTAGTTCAACCTCGTTACCAACAAGTCTCTTTACTCATTCCGTAATGCATCATCCCGCAACTAACTCACTAGTCACATTGCTTGGAAGGCTTATCATGATGTGCATTACCGAGAGGGCCCAGAGATACCTCTCCGATACTCGGAGTGACAAATCCTAATCTTGATCTATGCCAACCCAACAAACACCTTCGGAGATACCTGTAGAGCATCTTTATAATAACCCAGTTACGTTGTGACGTTTGATATCACACAAGGTATTCCTCTGGTATTCACGAGTTGCATAATCTCATAGTCAAAGGAATATGTATAAGTCATGAAGAAAGCAATAGCAATAAAACTTAATGATCATTATGCTAAGCTAACAGATGGGTCTTGTCCATCACATCATTCTCCTAATGATGTGGTCCCATCCATCAAATGAAAACACATGTCTATGGTTAGGAAACTTAACCATCTTTGATTAACGAGCTAGTCTAGTAGAGGCTTACTAGGGACACCGTGTTTTGTCTATGTATCCACACATGTATCAAGTTTCCAGTTAATAAAATTCTAGCATGAATAATGAACATTTACCATGATATAAGGAAATATAAATAACAACTTTATTATTGCCTCTAGGGCATATTTCCTTCAGTCTCCCACTTGCACTAGAGTCAACAATCTAGATTACATTGTAATGATTCTAACACCCATGGAGTCTTGGTGCTGATCATGTTTTGCTCGTGGAAGAGGCTTAGTCAAGGGGTCTGCCACATTCAGATTCGTATGTATTTTGCAAATCTCTAAGTCTCCCTCCTTGACTTGATCACGTATGGAGTTGAAGCGTCTCTTGATGTGTTTGGTTCTTGTCGTGGAATTGTCACGGCAGATGTCCTCATGAAAGGACTTAGTCGCGGGGCCATCGTACGGGTTAACTTAGAGGGGTTAAAGCGGACGCAAGGACACGAGAGTTTATACTAGTTCGGCCCCTTCGATGAAGGTAAAAGCCTACGTCTAGTTTGGGATGGGATTGATGTGATTTGGGCGACTAGGGAGCAATAGCTTCGCCTAAGCCTCGGATTGTTGTTGTCTCTCCCCAAACCGTCGCCGGGTCGTCCCCTTATATACACGGATTGACGTCCGGCCGGTCTCTGAAGTCCGAGGCGGCTCATACAAGTGTACGGCTCGGTCTCTCCTTTCTCTTATCTTACAACACAAGTTACATGGTTATGGCGGTTTTACAATTATGGGCCCTAATTACGCCCAGGCTCCGGAGCCTCTAAGCTCTACTGACAATCGCCACCTTCCGAGTCTTCGTGGGCTCCAATTATGGTGAGGGTAAACCGGCCCCTCCAGGCGGTTTATATTCGTGAGTTACATCCCCAACATTAGGCCCCAGATTGACTTGAACACTGTTCATGTTAATCTTCAACATCTTAGGAAACTCTGAATATCTTCCTTCATATTTCAGAAACCGCCATACTGCTTAAACCCATGCGTGACGCGTCATCCTCCGACCCACGGTGACGAGTATCTTGGCGTCATCTTTATTAAAGAAGCCCAAACAATAAGATTCCCTTCATTTAATACTATCCCGAAATCGAGGCGATCATTGCCGTCTGCCGCTTTCAACTCCTCGATTCTCAGCTTGTCAATTACTCCGTCTCATTATAAATAGTCCGAAGGCCTTTCTATTCTTCCTCCTTCCATGCTTCTTCTTCCTCATGACGCTCCAGCTTTGAAGCTCCGCCGTCGCCTCCGACCTCCTCGAGCGTCGCGTCGGTGCAAGGTCATTTGCATCAACCTGGTTGTACCGAGACTCTCGGCGCTCCTCCGCTGTTACCTGCGCGCCGGGTAAGGCTCCTCCTCATACCCTAGATCTGCATCTTAAGGTTCCTGTTTCATATCGCTGCTCATAGGTGTTCATCCCTAGTCTCTTCATACCTGCTTGCCATGGCTTTTTAATCCAACCGTAGCATATATCACATGTAGTAATGGCTGCTTTCCGCCTTTAGTTTAGCACTTTGCACATCTTTCTTTTTGTTCAGACCCTCTTGATTGAACGCACGAACTTCCCTACCCTTTATAAGGCCTGCATGGATCGCAGAAATTTTTCCTTACTGAATCTTCGGTAGATCCAAATTAACTCCATTCATATGTGAAACCTGTTTCTGTCCACACTTAGCAGATTTTCCAGCTCTGTCCCTTCCTCCTAAAGGCGGTTTAATTTTTGATAGCTAATCCACCATACTCCATTAGTCCTCAGTTAAACCGAAATCTGGCCGAATGCCAAATTGCCGGTTTAGCATTGTATAATATGTCTGAACCGTTAACGGTGAACCGGTTTTACTTTTCCTTTCGCGGCTTTCTTCTTCCGGAATGGCCAAACAATTCTCGCTTTGCAATTGGGTCCGGTCCAAGATTACTGAGACGCAACTCAATGGATATGTCACCACCGGCGCTTTAGCCTCCAAAAATGTCCTTCATTGGCGTGTTCCGGATGCCGAATGCCCTCCTGAACCTCAAGAAGGAGAAGTAATTGTATTTATGCAACACTTAGACCGGGGATTCAGCCCGCTTGGGATCAAAATTCTTCCGGGATGTCCTCGCAAGTTTCCAACTCCATCCACAAGATATTGGTCGAACTCTGTATCCAATATATGCAATTTCCAAGTTTTTACGTGAAGTCTATCTTCAAGAAGAACCATCTGTGGAGCTGTTCCGGGATTTCTTTCATTTGAACCGCCCGTCTGAGTTTTCGGATGGTCCTAACACGGAACCGGGTGGCGTTTCAATCCGTAAAAGGAAGGAAGTAGACTTTCCTCACGCAAAACACCATAGCCATCCGAAAGATTGGAACCAAACCTGGTTCTATTGCCGGAATACCGCTCCTAACGGCCGAGAACCCTTGTCGGGCTACCGCCCTCACCGGCTTAGCAACCATCACCGATTGCCTTTACGCTTGACCGCCAGCAGAACGGAAGAATTTTGCGCCTCAAATTATCAAACTCCGGGCTCCTAATGGCCAATGGCTTAAGCGGTATTGACCTTGTTCGATGTTGGGTTTCTTGGGGCATCTTGCCATTAAGCCGCCGCCCGGATTGATGCGAATACACCGGTAGCGTCAAAGACCCTCAAAGGCGTCACGGGCTACCAATAATCGAGCTTGAAATCACTGAGACAGTGAAGAAGATGCTCGATGAACCGATCTCCGTCTGCAACCAAACCGGGTTGGCCCCGTTCTGTGTTTCCAACAAACCGCCTGCGGTAATGCTCCGCTCCTCGCTCTTCTGATATTAATGCCTTATTGATATATATTAATCCTTGTTACTTCTCAGGCTAACAGCTCCTTCTGGAAACGAACCAAACCGGCCCGGGTTCCTCGTGTAAAGTCCAAGACCACCAAGAAAAGCGGTAAGAGGAAAACCGCCGAAGTCTTCTGATCCGCCGAAGAAGAAGATTCGTAAGGCGAGGTAAAGCTTGATTTACCTTGTCCCTTTTTATCCTTCATCCTATTGACAGTTACAATTCCCAGGACGATGCTGAAGCCAGTCATGCCGATCCTGTTGAGGTAATCCTTCTTTCTTCCGAATCTGATCTTGTGCCGGTTAAAAGAATTCGCCGGACAGTCCGGAAAGTGAAAAAATCTCACTCCCGTGCTCATTTGAATCCGAACCTTTCTTTGAAGACACAAAGGGCTGAAGAGCGGCCAGACGACTCCGCACAGCCGTCAACAAATTACATCGTCCGGTTTACGGCACCCCAACCCGGAAGCGTCGTCCCGTGAGGTGATTTGTTCTCCTGAAAGCGTTATCCTTTGAAAGGTTTCTTCCGATGTCCTCTCAATCCATCCGATCCGAATTATCAGGCCTCTTCCAACTCATCTGGCGGTTCATCAACCACTCAAGCGCCTCCTCTTAAAGTTACTTTCTGGGGTAAGCATAATACTCTTTTTGTTTTCTTCGCATTTGTCATTTTACCATACTCTAACTCTGAATATTGCAGCACCAAGGCTCGCTTAAGTAAGAAGGCGAAAACCCTTGACCCTCATGGATGTTCATCCGGAGAAGACTCGAGCACCATGGCGAAAAGCCTGAAGTTGCTAAAAGCAGTTCTGCCGGGTTGAACCAAAGGCGACAATGCTAATCCGCGAGAGGTTGAACCGGATGCCCAAGTGGAAACCTCATCTTGCTCCACCGAGTCCTGCGGTAGGAACAAAGTTGCGATTCTTTGAACCGCCCGAGCACGGGTATGAAAACACCAAGCCCAAGGAAGAATGCCAATCCGGCCAGCCGGCCAAAGATGATGATGTCGTGGTAGCGGGCACCGCCTATACCGCCCCCAGCAATCCGGTCGCTCTATCAAAACACAGCGCCAAGGAAGAGTCTCATCGCCATGAGTAAAGAAAAGGGAAAAACTGATCTGCCGACTTATGACAACTTCTCGCCCAAGAACTTCACTCCGGCTTCTGAACCGACTCTTCACAAGTCGTGACTTCAAGCTGGTGCAGTGAATCGTATGAAGGAACGCTATGAGGTAAGGAGTTATGCCTCTCTTGTACTTTTGTTGTGTAGTAGCCCCCAAGGGCCGGTTCAACTTAGCATAGTTAAACCGGGACTTAATATAAAACTCATACGTCTCAAACTTCAGTGCTGTAGCCCCCAAGGGCCGGTTCAACTTAGCATAGTTAAGCTGGGACCGTAACTTGTATCACCATAGCAAGATGAGATCAATTAGCCATTAGCCCCCAAGTGCCAAGTTGAATACCTGTATTGAGCTTGGGACTTCATAATGAAACAAATAACGTGATCCATTTTTTATCGTAGTGAGATATACCAAAGAACCCAGTACAACTCAAGGACCTTCATGCCAATCTGAAGACTCAACAAGCGAAGCCACCAAGGCCAAGGATGAATTGAAACCGCCTTGACCACTATGGAGCAGCTCAAGGAGTGGTATAAATCCTAGCAGCCAACCGGGACACCGAAGGCTGGTTTGCTAAAAGCAGGCGGAAGATGTCAAGCGGCTCAAACCGGTGATGAAGAGCTCACCGGACTAAAAGCGCCAAATTAATGCCATGACCTCCGCGATCTTTGGTAATAGATTTTTCACCGATTACTATTCCGTTTTGATATTTCCGCCGGTTTAACTTTGAGCTGTCTTAAACCGGTATAGGGAAGCGTATTGCTCATCCGGGCTCGATATGCGGAAGAAGCTCAAGGCTGCATACACGCTGATTGAGCAGCTGTATACCGGCACCCAAATGAGTCATATGCGCTTCGTCAGATGATAACACAGTCCGTCCTTGATCAAAGATACGCTGGACCGCTATCCATGATTCGGCACAACTTAAAGAGTTGAAACGATCTGGCGGCCGGGCTAGCACTTTATCGCTCTAACTTCGCGCCAAAGCGTGGATAGCGGACCTTGATCCGGCCGACATAGCCAAGGGCTTCCCCAGCGCCAAGAAAATGGAGAAGCCTTTGATAATGACGCCCTCAAGCGAATAACAAAGGAGATCGTCCTCTGGCGAAGTCAATCGGGCGGTTAACCCAACCGTGCGGTTTACCGCTCTTTTCTATGATGCGAACAACAAGCGGGTGGAATTTGTCATTCCGTAGTGCGTAACCTTGTTCCTCCAATCCGTAAGAACACTTATGCCCCTGACGTTGATCCGGCTGAGCTTATAAGTGAAGAGGCTGTCTTTCAGGCTTTAAATCGGATTGACTGGTCCACCAATGACTTCCGGCCATTGGGTGATGAAGAGGACTTAGTCGCGGGGCCATCGTACGGGTTAACTTAGAGGGGTTAAAGCGGACGCAAAGACACGAGAGTTTATACTAGTTCGGCCCCTTCGATGAAGGTAAAAGCCTACGTCTAGTTTGGGATGGGATTGATGTGATTCGGCGACTAGGGAGCAATAGCTTCGCCTAAGCCTCGGATTGTTGTTGTCTCTCCCCAAACCGCCGTCGGGTCGTCCCCTTATATACACGGGTTGACGTCGGCCGGTCTCTGAAGTCCCGAGGCCGGCTCATACAAGTGTCCGGCTCGGTCTCTCCTTTCTCTTATCTTACAACACAAGTTACATGGTTATGGCGGTTTTACCATTATGGGCCCTAATTAAGCCCCTGGGCTCCGGGCCTCTAAGCTCTACAGCAATCGCCACCTTCTGAGTCTTCGTGGGCTCCAATTATGGCTGAGGGTAAACCGGCCCCTCCAGGGCGGTTTATATTCAGTAGTTACATCCCCAACAGTTCTCTTGTGAAATCTGGATTCCTTCGCCAAGGCAATTGCTCCAGTATTTTCACAAAAGATTTTCATTGGACCCGATGCACTAGGTAATACACCTATATGAACTGCTTCATCCAGACTCCTTCATTTGCTGCTTCCGAAGCAGCTATATACTTCGCTTCACACGTAGATCCCGCCACGACGCTTTGCTTGGAACTGCACCAACTGACAGCTCCACCATTCAATATAAATATGTATCCGGTTTGTGACTTAGAGTCATCCGGATTAGTGTCAAATCTAGCATTGACGTAGCCATTTACGACGAGCTCTTTGCCACCTCCATAAACGAGAAACATATCCTTAGTCCTTTTCAGGTACTTCAGGATGTTCTTGACCATTGTCAAGTGATCCACTCCTGGATTACTTTGGTACCTCAATGCTAGACTTATAGCAAGGCACACATCAGGTCTGGTACACAGCATTGCATACATGATATAACCTATGGCTGAGGCATAGGAAATGACTTTCATTTTCTCTTTATCTTATGCAGTGGTCGGGCATTGAGTCTGACTCAACTTCACACCTTGTACCACAGGAAAGAACCCTTTCTTTTACTGATCCATTTTGAACTTCTTCAAAACTTTATCAAGGTATGTGCTTTGTGAAAGTCCAATTAAGCGTCTTGATCTATCTCTATAGATCTTGATGCCCAATATATAAGCGGCTTCACCGAGGTCTTTCATTGAAAAACTCTTATTCAAGTATCCTTTTATGCTATCCAGAAATTCTATATCATTACCAATCGACAATATGTCATCCACAGATAATATTAAAAATGCTACAGAGCTCCCACTCACTTTTTTGTAAATACAGGCTTCTCCAAAAGTCTGTATAAAACCATATGTTTTGATCACCTCATCAAAGTGTATATTCCAACTCCGAGATGCTTGCACCAGTCCATAAATGGATTGCATGAGCTTGCACACTTTGTTAACACCTTTAGGATCGACAAGACCTTCTGGTTGCATCATATACAACTCTTCTTTAAGAAATCCATTAAGGAATGCAGTTTTAACGTCCATTTGCCAGATTTCATAATCACAAAATGCGGCAATTGCTAACATGATTCGGACATACTTAAGCATCGCTACGGGTGAGAAGGTCTCATCATAGGAAACTCCTTGAACTTGTTGAAAACCTTTCGCAACAAGTCGAGCTTTGTGGACAGTAACATTACCATCAGCGTCAGTCTTCTTCTTGAAGATCCATTTATTCTCTATGGCTTGCCGATCATCAAGCAAGTCAACCAAAGTCCATACTTTGTTCTCATACATGGATCCCATCTCAGATTTCGTGGCCTCAAGTAATTTCGCAGAATCTGGGCTCATCATCGCTTCCTCATAGTTCGTAGGTTCGTCATGGTCTAGTAACATGACTTCCGAACAGGATTACCGCATACACTGGTGCGGAACGCATTCTGGTTGACCTATGAGGTTCGGTAGTAACTTGATCTCAAGTTTCATGATCATCATCATTAGCTTCCTCACTAATTGGTGTAGGCATCACGGGGAGCGGTTTTACGTGATGAGCTACTTTCCGATTCGAGAGAAGGTACAATTACCTCATCAAGTTCTACTTTCCTCCCATTCACTTCTTTCGAGAGAAACTCCTTCTCTAGAAAGGATCCATTCTTAACAACAAATATCTTGCCTTCGGATCTGTGATAGAAGGTGTACCCACGATTTCTTTTGGGTATCCTATGAAAACGCACTTCTCGGTTTGGGTTCGAGCTTATCGGAAGCTTTTTCACATAAGCATCGCAACCCCAAACTTTAAGAAACGACAGCTTAGGTTACTTGCCAAACCACAATTCATACGGTGTCGCCTCATCGGATTTAGATGGTGCCCTATTTAACGTGAATGCAGCTATCTCTAATGCATAACCCCAAAACGATAGTGGTAAATCGATAAGAGAAATCATAGATCGCACCATATATATAATAAAATGCACAGTTCTGACGTTCGGACTCACCATTCTGTTTGTGGTGTTCTAGGTGGCGTGAGTTGTGAAACTATTCCACATTGTTTTAAATGAAGGCCAAACTCAGTAACTCAAATATTCGCCTCCATGATCGAGATCGTAGAAACTTTATTTTCTTGTTACGATGATTTTCCACTTCACTCTGAAATTCTTTGAACTTTTCAAATGTTTCACACTTGTGTTTCATTAAGTAGATATACCCATATCTGCTCAAATCATCTGTGAAGGTCAGAAAATAACTTGATACCCCGCCCAACTTCAACACTCATCGGACCGCATACATCAGTATGTATTATTTCCAATAAGTCAATGGCTCGCTCCATTGTTCCGGAGAATGGAGTCTTAGTCATCTTGCCCATGAGTCATGGTTTGCAAGCATCAAATGATTCCTAATCAAGTGATTCCAAAAGTCCATCCGCATGGAGTTTCTTCATGCGCTTTACACCAATATGACCTAAACGGCAGTGCCACAAATATGTTGCACTATAATTATCAACTTTGCATCTTTTGGCATCAATATTATGACTATGTGTATAACCAGGATCGAGTTCAATAAAAATAGACCACTCTTCAAGGGTGCATGACCATAAAAGATATTACTCATATAAATAGAACAACCATTATTCTCTGATTTAAATGAATAACCATCTCACATCAAACAAGATCCAGATATAGTGTTCATGCTCAACGCTGGCACCAAATAACAATTATTCAGGTCTAAAACTAATCCCTAAGGTAGGTGTAGAGGTAGCATGCCGACGGAGATCACATCGACCTTGGAAACATTCCCGACGCGCATCGTCACCTCGTACTTAGCCAATCTTCGTTTAAACTGTAGCCCCTGTTTCGAGTTGCAAATATGAGCAACATAACCAGTATCAAATGCCCAGGCGCTACTACGAGCATTAGTAAGGTACACATCAATAACATGCATATCAAATATACCTTTGTTCACTTCGCCATCCTTCTTATCCGCCAAATACTTGGGGCAGTTCCGCTTCCAGTGACGAGTCCCTTTGCAGTAGAAACACTCAGTTTCAGGCTTGGGTCCAGACTTGGGCTTCTTCCCGGGAGTGACAACTTGCTTGCCATTCTTCTTGAAGTTCCCCTTCTTTCCCTTGCCCTTTTTCTTGAAACTAGTGGTCTTGTTAACCATCAACACTTGATGCTCTTTCTTGATTTCTACCTCCGCAGCTTTGAGCATAGCGAAGAGCTCGGGAATTGTCTTATCCATCCCTTGCATATTATAGTTCATCATGAAGCCTTTGTAGCTTGGTGGCAGTGATTGAAGAACTATGTCAATAATACTATCATCTGGAAGATTAACTCCCAGCTGAATCAAGTGGTTATGATACCCAGACATTCTGAGTATGTGTTCACTGACATAACTGTTCTCCTCCATCTTGAAGCTATAGAACTTGTTGGAGACTTCATATCTCTCAACTCGGGCATTTGCTTGAAATATTAACTTCAACTCCCGAAACATCTCATATGGTCCATGTCGGTGTCAAAACCGGCGGATCTCGGGTAGGGGGTCCCGAACTGTGCGTCTAGGCGGATGGTAACAGGAGACAAGGGACACGATGTTTTTACCCAGGTTCGGGCCCTCTCGATGGAGGTAAAACCCTACTCCTGCTTGATTAATATTGATGATATGGGTAGTACAAGAGTAGATCTACCACGAGATCAAGGAGGCTAAACCCTAGAAGCTAGCCTATGGTATGATTGTTGTTCGTCCTCACGGACTAAAACCCTCCGGTTTATATAGACACCGGATAGGGTTAGGGTTACCTGAGTCGGTTACAATGGTAGAGATCTACATATCCAGATCGCCAAGCTTGCCGTCCACGCCAAGGAAAGTCCCATCCGGACACGGGACGAAGTCTTCAATCCTGTATCTTCATAGTCCAGGAGTCCGGCCAACGGTGATAGTTCGGCTATCCGGACACCCCCTAATCCGGGACTCCCTCAGTCCATGACGTTCAAAACATCTTTGAAGTCCAGATTCTAAGCCGTAGAGCATGGCACACTGTACTATAGAGTAGTCATCAAACCGCGTATGCTAGACGTTCAAAGCGTCTACATTAGTGGGAGGGGGCTTTTCACCTAGCGGTGCATCAAGGACATGATTCTTCTATGCAGCAATGAGGATAATCCTCAAGTTACAGACCCAGTCCGTGTAGTTGCTACCATCATCTTTCAACTTAGCTTTCTCTAGGAACGCATTAAAATTCAAGGGAACGGTAGCACGGGCCATTTATCTACAACATAGATATGCAAAAACTATCAGGACTAAGTTCATGATAAATTAATTTCAATTAATCATATTACTTAAGAACTCCCACTTAAATAGACATCCCTCGAGTCATCTAAATGATCACGTGATCCATATCAACTAAACTGTGTTCGATCATCATGTGAGATGGAGTAGCTTTCAATGGTGAACATCTGTATGTTGATCATATTGAGAAACAGTATAACGGAACGAGCTACGAGCCTCCACGACGCTTGCCATCGCTAACCGTCCAATCAGGTCGATCTTGGATGTCCTGATGTTTCTCTTGGGCTGTTGCTCGGTGGAGCTATCTAGGCCAGCTGCGATTGTTCGGGCCACGTGTGCTTATTGGGCCGGCGGTTGCGTGCGTTTAACCCAACCGATGAAGTTTGATCTGCTCGGAAAAAAAGCCGATGAAGTTTGAAACATGATTCTAGCCCAAAAGGTGTACGCGTAGTCTCTAAACTTTTTTTTGGATACAAGCCTATTACTTATTTGTCCCGGGAAAAACTTCTACACCCACCCGTTGAGCTAAATTGTGAGATTCTTGATCACTACTTATATATCCACCCGTTGGGCTAAATTGTCAGATTCTTGATCACTATGGAAAATTTTGGGGTTAATGTGTGCTGCACATGCGGACATTCCTAGCCTTTTGAGGTTAAGTCGGGCATGGTAAGAAGTATCCGTATATAGATTATCCACAAGTCAACGGTGGATGATTCGTTAATCATGTATGTATGCTTCTTTGGTGGTGGCGTTGGCATAGTCAATTTCTTTGTTTTTGTGTCTCTCAGTTGGTGAGGTTGGGATGCCTATCTCATATATATAAATTAAGAAAGCAGTGATAACAGACGTAAAAGTCTCTCATTATGTGGATAATTAAATTATCCTTTATGTAACTTTGTTTTCTTGATATATATTTTTTCAAATGTTTACACAATATATTCTAAATTTTTTTAAAATATACGGGCGCAGCAACGCGCGCAATCATGATCTAGTCTACTATATGATTCACATTCGATCTTTCGGTCTCCATTGTTCCGAGGCCATGTATATACATGCTAGGCTTGTCAAGTTTAACCCGACTATTCCGCACGTGCAAAACTATCTTGCACCCATTGTATGTGAACGTAGAGCTTACCACACCCGATCATCACGTGGTGTCTCGACACGGCGAACTGTCGCAATGGTGCATACTCAGGGAGAACACTTATACCTTGAAATTTTAGTGAGGGGTCATCTTATAATGCTACCGCCGTACTAACCAAATAAGATGCATAAAAGATAAACATCGCATGCGATCAAAATATGTGATATGATATGGCCATCATCATCTTGTGCCTTTGATCTCCTTCTCCGAAGCACCGTCATGATTTCCATCGTCACCGGCTTGAATGATCTCCATCGTAGCGTCGTTGTCGTCTCGCCAACTATTGCTTCTACAACTATCGCAAACGCATAGTGATAAAGTAAAGCAATTACATGGCGGTTTCATTTCATATAATAAAGCGACAACCATAAGGCTCCTGCCAGTTGCCAATAACTTTTACAAAACATGATAATCTCATACAATAACGTATATCACATCATGTCTTGACTATATCACATCACAACATGCCCTGCAAAAACAAGTTAGACGTCCTCTACTTTGTTGTTGCAAGTTTTACGTGGCTGCTACGGGCTTCTAGTAAGAACCGTTCTTACCTACGCATCAAAACCACAACGATGTTTAGTCAAGTTTGCTATTTTAACCTTCAACAAGGTCCGGCCGTAGTCAAATTCGATTCAACTAAAGTTGGAGAAACAGACACCCGCCATCCACCTTTATGCAAAACAAGTTGCATATGTCATCGGTGGAACCGGTCTCATGAACGTGGTCATGTAAGGTTGGTCCGGGCCACTTCATCCAACAATACCACCGAATCAAAATAAGACATTGGTGGTAAGAAGTATGACTATCATCGCCCACAACTCTTTGTGTTCTACTCGTGCATATCATCTACGCATAGACCTGGCTTGGATGCCACTGTTGGGGAACGTAACATGCACTTTCAAAAATTTCCTACGCTCATGCAAGATCTATCTAGGAGATGCACAGCAACAAGAGGGGGAGAGTGTGTCCACGTACCCTCATAGACCAAAAGCGGAAGCGTTAGCTTAACGTGGTTGATGTAGTTGAACGTCTTCTCGATCCAACCAATCAAGCACCGAACGTATGACACCTCCGAGTTCTGCACACATTTAGCTCGATGACGTCCCTCGAACTCTTGATCCAGCAAAGTGTCGAGGGAGAGTTCTATCAGCACGACGGCATGGTAACGGTGATGGTGAAGTGATCCGCGCAGGGCTTCGCCTAAGCACTACGTGAATATGAGTGGAGGCGTAAACTGTGGAGGGGGACGCCGCACACGGCTTGGAACAATTGATGTGTGGTAGAGGCGCCCCCACCCTCGTATATAAAGGAGGGAGAGGGGAGGAGGCCGGCCCTAGGCGCGCCCCAAGTAGGAGGAGTCCTACTTGGGCTCCTAGTAGGATTCCCCCCCCCCCTTCCTTTTATTGGTGGGGGAAAGGGGGAAGGAGAGAGAGAGGGAGAAGGAAAGGGGGGCGCCGCCCCCTCCCCTAGTCCAATTCGGACTCCTCCCTTGTGGTGGGTGTGGCACCCTATGTGGGCTGGTGTGCCTCCCTCCTGTGGCCCATATGGCCCATATCTTTCGCCGGGGGGTTCCGGTAACCCCCCGGTACTCCGATATGTACCCGATACATTGTGAAACACTTTCGGTGTCTGGATACTATCATCCAATATATCAATCTTTACCTCTCGACCAATTTCATACTCCTCGTCATGTCCGTGATCTCATTCGGGACTCCGAACAACATTCGGTCACCAAATCACATAACTCATATAATACAAATCGTCATCAAACGTTAAGCGTGCGGACCCTACGGGTTCAAGAACTATGTAGACATGACCGAGACAGCTCTCCGGTCAATAACCAATAGCGGAACCTGGATGCTCATGTTGGTTCCTACATATTCTACGAAGATCTTTATCGGTCAAACCGTAATGACAACATACGTCATTCCCTTTGTCATCGGTATGTTACTTGCTCGAGATTCGATCCTCGGTATCTTCATACCTAGTTCAATCTCGTTACCGGCAAGTCTCTTTACTCGTTTCCTAATGCATCATCCCACAACCAACTCATTAGTCACATTTCTTGCAAGGCTTATCACGATGTGCATTACCGAGAGGCCCCAGAGATACCTCTCCGATACTCGGAGTGACAAATCCTAATCTCGATCTATGCCAACCCAACAAACACCTTCGGAGATACCTGTAGAGCATCTTTTTAATCGCCCAGTTACGTTGTGACGTTTGATAGCACAGAAGGTATTCCTCCGGTATTCGGGAGTTGCATAATCTCATAGTCAAAGGAATATGTATAAGTCATGAAGAAAGCAATAGCAATATAACTTAACGGTCATTATGCTAAGCTAACGGATGGGTCTTGTCCATCACATCATTCTCCTAATGATGTGACCCCGTTCATCAAATGACAACACATGTCTATGGTTAGGAAACTTAACCATCTTTGATTAATGAGCTAGTCTAGTAGAGGCTTACTAGGGACACCGTGTTTTGTCTATGTATCCACACATGTATCGAGTTTCCGGTTAATACAATTCTAGCATGAATAATAAACATTTATCATGATATAAGGAAATATAAATAACAACTTTATTATTGGCTCTAGGGCATATTTCCTTCACTTATTACGTAGAATTTGTACCACGTGCCTTCGGTCTCCACAGAAAGCCAGTACAACCATTTACTGAGCAAACATTTATTCTTTACCTCTAAATTCTCAATCCCAAGACCACCCTGGTCCTTCGTCCTACAAACGATGTCCCATCTAATTAGCATGTATTTCCTTTTTATTTCATCACTCTGCCAAAAGAATCAAGATCGATAGAAGTCCAACCCTTTCCGTACCCCTATAGCTACTTCAAAGAAGGACAAAAGGAACATCGGCATACTCATGAGCACTGAATTTATTAGTACTAGCCGACCTCCGTATGACATAAACTTACCCTTCCAGTAGCTTAGTTTCTTTTCAAATCGATCCTCAATACACTTCCACTCCTTGTTAGAAAGCTTGCGATGGTGAATTGGTATGCCCAGATAGCTAAATGGTAGGGTACCTAGTTCACATCCGAACAATTTTTTATAAGCATCTTCTTCAGCTTTGGCTCTCCCAAAGTGAAAACAATTTGCTTTTGTTAAAATTAATCTTCAAACCCGGCAGTTGTTTGAATAAGAATAGCACAAGCTTCAGATTTCTTTCCTTTACCAAATCATGTTCCATGAAAATAATGGTATCATCAGCGTATTGTAGTATGGACACCCCACCCTCTACTAGATGTGGTACTAGTCCTCCTACTTGGCCTTCCTCTTTAGCTCTTCCTATCAAAGTTGCCAACATATCCGCTACTTTGTTGAACAAGATAGGAGACATCGGGTCCCTCTGTCTTAGACCCTTATGCGTCTGGAAGTAGTGACCTATGTCATCATCCACTTTAATCCCGACACTGCCTTTTTGTACAAATGAATCGACCGGCTTCCTCCAAGAATCGTTGAATCCTTTCATACGTTAGGCCTACTATAGGAACAACCATTTAACTTTATCATACGCTTTTACGAAATCCACTTTGAAGACCACCCCATCCAGTTTCTTCGAGTGGATCTCGTGAAGTGTTCATGTAGGACAACCACACCCTCTAGTATGTTTTTGCCAGACATGAGAGCCTTTTGGGTTGGTTGCACTACAATGTGCAATCGGTGTCAATCGGTTTGTCCCAACTTTAGTAAAAAAAAAATAAAGCTCACATTGAGCAGACAAATTGGTCGGAACTGCTCGATACACACTACCTCCTCCTGCTTTGGCAACAACATTATAGTCCCAAATTTTAGGTGGAACAGCTGCAGGTGGCTACTAAACAAGTCATGGAACATCGGCAAAAGGTCGTGTTTAATGATATGCAAACACTTCTTATAAAATTCCACTCGGAAGCCATCCGGGCCTGGCGCCTTATTATTCTTCATCTGTGATATGGCCTCAAACACCTCTTTCTCCTTAAATGGTGCGGATAAAATCTCATTCTCGTTTGTCCCGAGTTGAGAAAGATCCCCAACCATGAGTTCGTCCATAGACACACAAAATTGTCGTCGGGAGCCCCAAACAGTTGTTTATAATAATTAGAGATACTATACAATTTTAGGTTCTCGTGTCCTACAATTGTACCCTCATCCTTATCAAGCTGGAAAATTTTCTTCTGTCTGTGTTTTCCATTTGCAATCAAATGGAAAACTGGGTATTGTCGTCCCCTAGGACGATCTGCCGCACTTTAGCTCTAAGTGCCCATTTCATCTCTTCTTCTCTGAGAAGCTCTCGCAATCTCTGCTCAGCCTCCATTTTAGATGCACGTTTATCCGCATCTAATAAATGGATTCTGCCATTAGATCAAGTTCATTTATAAGGTGTATAAGCCTATCTGTTTCTACCTTATAAATTCCTCTTTCCTTTTTAGCTCAGCCCCTCGGGAAATGCATCAAGTGCTAATCTTATTTTGCCATCGCTTGATATTCGACCTCCCTCCTGTGGCCTTAGCCCATTCTTGGGCAATTAGTTCAATGAAGCCCTCTCTCTCAAACCATGCTAATTTGAACGGAAAGAAGTTTTTATTCCCTGCATGTGTCGCTTCCCCGGAGTCAACAAGCAGCGGGGTGTGATCAGAAATTCCTCTCTGTAAAGCTTGGATTGTCACCAAAGGAAAATTCTGTTCCCATTCAATATTGGTGAGAACTCGATCCAACTTCTCGTAAGTTGGATTCAGTAGTGTGTTTTCCCAAGTAAACTTTCTGCCTGAGAGTTCTATCTCTCTCAGGCCAAGACTTTTGATGATAGTGTTAAACATGAATGACCATCTACCATCAAAGTTATCATTATTCTCTTCGTCTCTCCTCCTAATAATGTTAAAATGACCTCCAACCAGGATTGTAATCTCTCATCCCCACAAACCGATACAAGATCTGCTAGGAAGTCCGGCTTGAGCTCCAGTTGAGTAGCTCCATATACTGCAACTAGCGCCCATTGGAACTCATCAACCTTCGAGTGCACCCTGAATTTGATGGCAAAGTCTCCCAGCACTACGCTACGTACTTCTAGCGTCTCGCACTTGACCCCAAGTAAGATCCCTTCGGATCTTCCTCTTGGAGGTAGACAGTGCCAATGAAAGTCAACACCACCAGATAAGGTACCAAGAAATTATGATGTAAAATTATTCCTACCAGTCTCAAGTAAGGCAATGAAGTCCAATTTATATTCTAATGATGCTTCCGCAAGGAATCTTCTTTTAGCCAAGTCTGCCAGACCTCTGCTATTCCAAAAGATTATTTTCATCTTTCATCATGAAATTTCTTTGCGTCTGAATTCTCGCGCTTCTGCGTACAGCGAATGTAGGATGTATCTTCCTCTTCCAAGTGCATCTTGGCTTATCATGTGTAGCCTCTCGATCATATAACCGAGATCAGTTTGCGTGCTCAAATTTGGTTGTAGGGGGGCATATACCCCTCTGAAACCGTATCCACATCTTCTTCCTGAGACATAGACGAGGGTACTAAATCCTCACAGAGGCATTCTAGTGCCCCAACCCCTAGAGCATTAATGTCAGAATCATTCACATGCTTTACCGCTGCAATCTTACGAATCATCTCCATGGCTCTATCAACCTCTAAGTCTAGCAAGTCATTAACTGATTTCTCTGTCAGCCTCAATGGGTAGTGCCCTAGGAAGAAAGCCATACCGTCAGCCGAACGGTAGCTATTGCTGAGGTTCGACTTACAAAGATTAACTTCCATGTTGTTATTGGGCCTGATCTGGAACGTGAACTTAGAGGAGAAGCTGGTCACCTCACCGGTGGTGTTGTCCCAGAGCGGCACGGCGCGCGCATACAAAGCCCGGCTGACGCTGAAGACGTTGGCTTTGTTCTCATTCTTTGTTAGCTCGATGGCGCCGGAGACCATGCGCGTATCACGTTCGCACATGAGCTCCGTGTCGCAGAGGTCGCCGGAGCTGGAGAAGTTGAAGCTGAAGGAGAGTGCGGTAGCCACGTAGAGGTGCATTGACTAGCAACGACAGTGAGTAGCAGAGACAAATGATGTACATGGAGACGGAGAGAAGGTGGTGGTGACGAGGACTCATTATTACAGCAGCCATTGTTGCTGTTCGGCTCGGGATCGAGAAGGGACTAAATAGAGCTAGCTTCGGTTTTTAATGGTACCTCCGCCCGGCGTCACGACCAGGCTAACTGTCTAAGGATCAGTTGCACTCTTTTAAAAGAAAAAAAGATGACCTTCTCCGATGGCATAAAAATGAAACCAATGTTCTTAGGACAAAGCAACTTGCTCGGTTGCCACTTGGCACCACGGAGGATCGATGTGAATATGTCTCCTAGTACCAGCTTTCATTATTTTGCTTCTATATATCTATGCTAGGGCCGGCTGTATTGCGCCGGCTTCCACATATGGTAGCCTAGCTATTTTTTCCAACTATAAAGCACCCTATATAGCTATATAATGTTATGTTGTACTCCCTCCGTCCGGGTTTATTAGGCCTAAAGACAACTTCTCTTAAACCAAGACACATAGTAATTTGCTCACATTAATTCTTCTATTCCACTCCTAATGCACTCTCTCACTGCATGCAGCCAATGAAAAAGCAAGCATGAAGTGTATTAATTTCCAAAGCCATGGCACCAACAATAATGGCTTTCAATGCAACCAATCAAATGATTGCATGCATGCACCTTTTCAAAGCGAGGCCTTATAAAATGGGACATGCTTGTGATGCTAAGAGGCCTAATAAACCCGGACGGAGGGAGTAATCTTGACTAGGTTGTTTTTGTTCACGTCAAGTAAACACAAGTCATGGTGGTGCCATCGGAGACCAGTTCGTGTAGGCCCGCCCTAGAGTCGATGGAGTTGACGCCTATGCCGGCCTGGCTGTCGCTGTGGGCCCAGGGGTTAAGGTAGGTGCCGAACTCCATGGCAAGGTCGTTTTTTCCCAGAAGGACCAGCAATTGCTGGCTATTTCATTGGCATTAGCACGAAGCAGCTGGAAGACACAAAGTGGTGAGGGTCCTAGGACAGAGTGATAAATAGAGATAAACGCTAGGCCATGGCAAGGTCGTGGCCGGTGCCGTTGAGGCAGTTGTTGTCGCTGAAGAAGGTGAGGTTGTTGGCGTAGGTCTGTTTTTTTTCCTGACGGGTAATAGACTTTATTCCTCATGCAGTCGGTGGTCTTCCACGGCGCCGGCCTGGCTTAGTTCTTCTTTGGATCTCTCTTTCAGAGTCGGAGCTGCGCTGCCCTTGACGCGGGTGGCTGAGTTCTGGCACGTTTTGTATGTGCCGCTCAGCGGTTTGTGACGGTTTTTGCCCGGTTCTCCGTTAATTAACCGGGCAATTCTCTTCTTTTTAATTAATGGATGAGGCAAATCTTTTGCCTCCGTTTCGAAAAAAAGAAAGAGACAAAAAGATCGACTACCAAATAATATTTTTGCCAAACTATCAGCGACTTTGTTTGCTTCCCGAAAGCAGTGTTTTAATCGCAGGTCTGTATGTGCTCCTAGACGGTACTTTAATCGAGAGCAAGCACTCACACAATCGCCGAACTGACCGAGACGAGACGGGATTTGCCTGGATGCTGTTTGGTTTGAAACCTGAAGCTCTGAACATGCCCCTGGCCACATGCAGCTGATTAGCCTGGCCAGCATACAAGGCAACTTGATTAGCCTGGTCTAGGCCAATGTAAGCAGACGCCTGTGGTTTTGACCCTATTAGCACGTCAACTCAGCCATCAAATCTATTTATTTTGTCTCAGGCCAGGTTTGCAACCTAACCAAAAAAGAAGGTTTGCAACCAAACAGAAAATGCACACAGCTGCCTGGCCAGTCAAAAGTCCTCGTACCATACAAGAGTCCAATTGGGATAGATAGAAGTTCCAAATTTTCCGCTTCTGACCAAGTAAAAAGCTTGTCACACGCACGGCCTGTTCTGTCCTGCCAAAGCAGCAGCCTAACAATCACGGGGAGTTCCCACTTGTAATCCAAGCCATACATACAGATAATATAAAGACGAAACTACATTTCTTATGATGGCGATAAATGCAGCTAGAGGTAGAACACGGAACATCTATGGCTCGACGGTAGTCACTTGCTGCCATTCGCCATCCACAGCTTCTTTCCACAGGGTCACATTGTTGTTGCCATCAGAGACCGCCAGTATGTTTCCTGTCAGCGACCACGACACCCTCCAAACGGGGGTTCTGAAATCATTCAGAACTCTGCCTTCCCATTGCTCGCCTTCTTTCGGCGCGGTCCAGATGACAACAGTTCCGTCCTGAGAGGCACTGGCGATTGTGGACTTTGGGAGGCCTAGGTTTGGAGCCCAGGCGACGTCTCTCACCCAGTCCCTGTGCATCTGAAGGGCTGGGAAGCAGTCCATCCTCCAGCTCCCGTTGGTGAGCTTCCACACCTTGACTGTGTTGTCACAGCCACCAGAAGCAAGTTTCTGAACATACTCAAACTGCCCTGAAGGCCCTGGGCTGATTAGGGCACCCGGGGCCATCGCCGGAGCCCAGGAGACAGAGGTCACGCCCACTGGATGAGCCTGGTCGATGCGCGTCGTCTCCCACCCACCATCAGAACGAGCTGTGAAGACTGAAATGTTCCCATCAGATGAACCACAAGCCAAGCAGATGCCGAGTTCATGAGGCGCCCAAGCAATGGAATTTACAGAAGACTTGTGCTCAGCGAAAGTGTGAGCCTGTGTCCACTCATCAGGTTTACCCCCTTCTTTCCATATTATAACCCGCCCATCATAGCTGCATGATGCAAGCATGGAACCATACTTAGGATGAGCCCACGCGACTTGCCAAACTGGGCCCTGGTGTCCGCTCAAAGTAGCAAGTTGCTGCTGCGAGGTGCCACTTACGCCAATGATCTTTATTGTGTTATCAGATGATGCAGTGGCGAGGCGCTTCCCGTAGTAATCCATCGAAATGTCATGCACCACATCCTGGTGCCCAGTCTCTATCTTATGAGGAGGCATTGTTCCAATTACGTAACGTCAGCTTTTAAGTGTTAACCGACTGTTCTTCACCTCAGGCTCCTATCTGATAGTAACAGAAACTGAACGTTTAGAGAACATTAAGTTAAAGAATAAAGCAGCGTAAATTTAAATAGTATCATTAGTTGAAACAAGTAGCATACTTGCATTTGTACATATGGAGCTGGGTGTGTTTCATTTTAAAACAAACAGTTACATGTTATAATTTGTAACAATGTTGATGTTGCAGTTAAAGTCTAACAATTTTGGCACACAAGATCAATACAGTAATTTGCTACCAGCATGCCAAATGTCAATACAACATTGTTTCCTAAAATGACGAAATGAATCATCTGACTGCTTATAAGATTGATGAGTGTGACTGCCTGACTAATACTTATATACCATCTATACAAAATTAGCCTAATAAACTAGGAATTCTGGAAAACAATATTACCAATATAGGACTCACAGTTCAAAAAAGAGAGGTTTCGACACACCCCCAGCAGATAGAGATATGCTAAACTTAATTCACATCTCTTGTAGTATACATGCATGACATGGGATGGTATTACGACAAAACAATGTACACCTAGTTCAGTAAGTACTAGATATTGTTCACTCTTTTTGTTTTGCGGGGGAGATATTGTTCACTTGAACATCTTATGACAAAGCAGGAACGAGCAGTAAGACAGTGGCACTAGAACGATGACATCTTTCACAGCAATTAAGAATTTTAAAGAAGAAATTCATGTGCTGGCTGTATAACATGCACTATTTGGAGATGCAATTAGGTGGTGTATAAAGTAGAAATATAACATTCAACAATAAATTGTCCACTTATTGTTGCAACCCACAAATCACTGCTGTTTAGTACAATTAAATTTAAAACTACCACAATAGGCCAAAATAAATAATACTCCCTCCGTTCCATAATTCTTGTCGTGGTCTACTGTAACAGCACTAACTTCAGCAGCCCCTCCCCCCAACCCAAAAAGAGGACAATTTGAGTTGAAAATTTTAAAAAGCATACGTGTAAATGGTGCTACTGAAAGTCCAATCTCCAAATGACACAACCAAAATAATAACCAGATGGAATAACAACGCTAGATAGACTGTTGTAGGCTTGTATTTGTCCATTTACTCATTCACCTTTTATTGATTCAAACAAATTAAATTTCCAACATGTAGCTGCTGCCACGAGGCTTCATGGTTATGTTATGGCACCAATAACATGACTCAAAAATATTTTGGAACTTTACTGAGTACCTCTAAACTTAACTCAACCTAGATAATAAAAAACAGTCATCCCAGGGAATGCATCTACAGCAGCAGATCTACTACAGAAGGGAAATATGCATCCAGAGTGAATGGAACCTTTCTCGGTGGGAAGGTTCTCTTGATTAGATGCAAACTAACCTTATAATTCGGCTCTTGGAGAATGAGAAAACGTTCATGTCATACGAAGGTACTCTAAGGGTCAAATCTCCTTACAAGTTTATGCATGGCTAGCTAGAACGCCGCTGAGGGCATCGGCCGCTTCTGTGCCTCTATCATGTGGGCCTAACCGTGGTGTGAAATTGCCTTCAAGTTCAACTACTTCCGTTTTCTGGCTGACGCTGGACCCCGCAAGGTGTTGGACCCGCAGTTCAGCGAAACAAAAAAATAACCTCCAGAGCAGAAGTTCCACCACGCCCCGTACCTTTCCCAGGCCCCTCCCCTGCTCCCCGTCGTCTCCTCCACCTCAGATTCGTCCTCCTACGGCGGCGAGGAAATCTGTCCTCTCCTCTTCAGATCCGCCGTCACCAACTCACCATAGACGTGCTGGCTCACCCTCCTCCGCATCCTTTATGAGGAAACTCTTGCCCGTGCCAGCCGGGAAAAATCGGCCAGACAGCCATGGCAGCAAGAGGAACAGGAGGAAAATGAAGAAAGGTTCATTCATGGGTGAAGAAGCAGGCGGAGGACATCCATAAGCAGCATGCAAAAGGAGGAGTCTAGGGCGGCAACACCAGCGGTGCATGTACGACCAATACCTCTTCTATGTGGGGAGTTTCCATTGCAGCAACGACCAGATTCTGCTTGCCCAGATCTGAGCTTTTGGTCCTATAATTTCTTAATATTCATGTCAAGAATCCCCCCCCCCCCCTTCATGTCTTTTCTTCCATTGTAGTCCTTCGAGGACACGGACAATCTCCTTCGAGGTCATTACCTCGCATCACATCAATGCTCCCAAGCGCCTGCTGAGCTCATTCCCCTTTGATCGGGCAATGTAAACCAAAGTTACTTGTGTGTGAGGATAACCATACCTGATCTGCACATATGATTTTCATATTGCACTCCAAAATCAACATGCATTCCAGCCTACATAAGTTGATTGCTAAAGTTGTCTGCACTGTTAGGTAGATAAGTGTAACTGAGACCTAAGTTATTTCAAGTCTTTGAAATCTTTACTGCGTTAGGAAGATTAGAATGTATGCTCCAACTGATGCTTTTGAGACGAACTTGCTTTCATTCTTTTCTTCATTGAGTGAATATGTGAAAAATTAGATGCAGAATCTCCATATATGTTTCTTGACTTGAAAACCATGGTACCATTGTTCTGTAAAAAGGGCAAGAGGATGCCATGCTTAATGTGAATCAGCATTAGCAATTTTTTTAATCATTTATACCCTTTGTGATATTATTTTCAACTGAATCCCTTGTGATATTTTCCTTGAACAGGTTCCAGGGCTATGGCTTTTCCCCCTAATGAACAATATTAACTCTGGATTGATTGGAAACTTAAGTTGTATAGAATCCTTATCAGCTATTAGAGAGGTAAACATCGCAGCATTCTCTCACTGAGCTCTCTCTGCTACATGTTGTTATTGTACTCTGTAGACAACTTAAGGAGCAATTATGTATGCCGTCAAAAGGTAAGCTTGCTTGTTGCCATTGCCACTTATGCTCTGTCGGGTGTATAAATATCCAAGTTGCATCATATTCTTACCCTAATATTTTTCATAACTCTAATCTTATCTGGACTGGGACATGTTATTTTCTGATTCTGTATACACTGTTATGCTACAGATTCTTGTGAGGAAAATGTGAACTTCACTATTTGCAGGCATTATTGACACATTGACGTCCTTGAGGAAGCTGGAGGAGAACAAGGCTGGTGAGAAGCATGATAATTTTTCGCTTGCCGACCAAATAGAATTCTATACGAGAGGGTCTAACCCATTATTCATCAGCTGGTCTTCCTATTACAAGTAGTAGTCGCTTCTTATCAGTTCTCACTTAATCCTGATGCAATATAATTTTCTGATAACTTACAGATGCATTTATTGTGAACAGATGTCCCTATGTGTTGTCTAAATAATAAGATAGCACATCCCCATCACCAATATTTTCACATGCCTTTGGTTTAACGAAGTTGATCGCTTCTCCTACAGAGATCAGCTATGCTTTAGCGCAGTGAGGGATAAATTAAGATCAAGTGTTAGTTTGACTACCGACTACAGACATGTTCCTGGATTCTGAAATACACATTTGTTTCATGTACTTTTGAGTTAATGCTTTGTGTGGCACATTTACTTATTCTGTACACCATGTTATTATGGTATATATTACTGATAGTCTGAAAAGATAATGTGATGTATAACCCAAAATATGATTGATAATAAGACACGTGGGTGAGCTGTTCTTGGTGAGTGGTTTTCGATTCCCTGTACTTTGTTTTAGGTGTGTTTTTCTCCTCACTTGGGGCTGGGACAACATGTACGTGCATTTTTGTGGTCAGATTAGGGGTTTGTCTAATTGGTTTTGCGTGCTTGGTGTCAGAGTGAGTTGTTGCTCCTGATTTTTTTGGGTGGGGCGTGGAGAGACACGGAGCATCCTGAATTGCTTAGCTAACTCATTACAATCATTCAGCATAGTAACCAGAGCAGCTGTAATACTACAGACGTATCATCAAAACATGCTTTTGATGATCGAGCTCATCCTCTGTATCATCATAGATATAAAGCCCGCCTAAATTCACATGTGGAGTGCGTGGCTATAGCCGGGCGCAGGGGAGCGCGCCGTTCTGTCTAGTCTAGTTAACACGTCCTGACCAACCGAATTCGCCGGCGCAAGATGCGATCCAATCTAAGAACCCTCGGCACATCAAATCAATAATCTTATTCCCGAACCTGTGCTCACCCGAAAATAGCCCGCAACAGAGCGCCCTGCCCCGATCCCGACTGCCCTAGCTTCAGATCGAGGCATCCAATCCAGGACCTGAATCGCCGTCGTTTCTCCGACGCTCGCGAGAAGGAGAAACCTGCGCGAGGCCAGCAACGCGACCGGATCGAGAGCAAACAAACTACGTCGGGGAGAGAAGGACGAAGGGAAGTGTTGCTTACCCGTGGTGCGCGGAGAGGAGGACGACGGAGGGGGAGGAGACCGCCGGCTGGAAAATCGCTGCCCTCGGCGTGTACGCCTGCAACGCCCGATCTTGCTATACGGGTTTGGGTTGAGCGGTTGAGCCCAGTGTGCGCTCATGGACCTGTGGGCTCGTATTCGGCCCCGTCCTCTGAAGTGAAAATCCAGCCAAACCCAGTCAGGCTTTGCTGGCTGTGGTAACCGACATGGGCTGGTTAAGGGGGTGTTTGGTTTCAGGGACTTTTTTGTGTTGGTAGAAAAAGTCCCTAGCAAATCAAACAGGGTCGAACAGGGGAGGCTTCGCTGAAGGTTTCGCTCAAGTGGGCCGGCCCATTCCTAGGAGTCGAGAGAACATAATAAAAACGGAAAAAATACCAGCGTAGGATGGAGTGGAGCTCTCGACATCACTCTGGATAACAGCGTTGCCAACCACTGCATCAAGGGACTGGGCATGTCTTTAATAACCGCGCCACCCTTGAAGTGCTATGTGCACCGGCATCTCATTTTTTAATCTTCCTTAAAAATGAATAATGTTTTTTTGAACAAATTTCAAAACTAGAACAAAATTTTAAAAAGTATTTTTAAAAAAATTTGAAAATTGTTAAAACATGAATACAATTATGAATTCATACATTTATTGATTATTTTATGTAGGATAAACAAATATTAGCTATATATTGAACTTTTTGTAATATACGCTGAACAACTTTTAACTACACATTGAACATTTTTGTGATAAACACCGAACAATATTTAAAACACATTGAACTTTTTTTTATATACAATGAACAACTTTTAAATATACATTGAACATTTTGTGTAATATACACTGAACAATTTGAACTACACATTTAACATTTTTGTGATATACGCTAAACAAAATGTAAATACATGTTGAATAATTTAGTGATATACGATGAATACTTTTTTAAATTGTGATAAATTTTTTTTAAAGTGAACCAAATTTGAAATCATGAGCAAAATGAAAACGTTTCTGAAAACAAAGGATAAAATAAAAACGAAAAGGGATAAATAAAAGTAAAGGGAAAAAGGAAAGAAATAGAAGCAGAAACAGAAAAAAACAAAAAAGAAAAAGGAAAGCAGAGAAAAAACCAGAAAACCTGCAAAAAGGAAAAAACAGAAGAAAAAAAATCGGTTGAGGGATCCTTCTAGAAAGTTGCCAAAACCAGTTTGCCTGCTTTGACGCTGGAATTGGGCCGGCCCGTTTCGCGGTGCTCTTTCGAGCGCTTCAGCGGAAGCGCAGCATTTGGACGCTCGCGGGCGTCAAATAGGAAACGCCAGACTCCTTAGAAGCATCTTTTTGAGAGGTCTTTTTAAAAAATTTCTAGGGACTAGAAAAAGTCCTAAGACTAGAGAACCAAACACCACCTAAACTAGCGAAAAAAAACAGGAAGTTGGAAGTTGAGTCAAACAACAGATCGGCTAAAAGTTCGTTAAAAAAAACAGATCGGCTAAAAAAAGAAAAAACAACGGGGACAGGCCAGCGCGTGAAGCACCGCTCGTAATCACGGCGCCACAGCAACTCAACTTTAGGTTCCTTCCTTACTGCCGGCTGCCGCAGTAGCCTCAGGCCATGGACACGAATTCGCCGGCGACGGCTGCGGAAAAATCATGCGAGAGTTTCCTGAGAACGCCTTCAACGAAACATGGGAGAATTTCCTTAGAGCTTGTTTAAGCGATGAGAAGGTATCGGGGAAAGTTTTTCCTTATTGCTTTCCACCACATGTAGATCGATGTAGGTTGAATATTTCAAACCGTAGATTCCTGCATGGGTTTCATTTTTCAGTGAGAGATGGAATCTTGTACGGACCCTTAATCTTGATCTATAAAGTTAGATCACAGTTTCGCACAAGGCAGGTATAGCTGCTATGCCTTTTATAATAACTAGATCGGCAACGCGCCTTGGCGCGAGGGTGCCGGTCCAACCGATATGCCAAGCAGTGAAAGAACAAATCGCATGATTCATAAGTAGGAAGCAAGTTTAGCACATATAAACGTCAACAAGTGATTTTCTGGTTCAGGGGAAAGAATAAACATTCCAGAAGTGTAACATCATCGAGTTCAGTAGCACAACATCAAGTTCAATGCAGTCATGAGATTACAAAAACAAATTAGCTCACATTAAGTTCAGTTATACGAGCAGGAACATAAGAGAGCAAAAGCCACCACAGCGGCAATGGAGGCGATAAAACTATGAAGTCATAGTTAGTCATAGATAGCTTTGTTCAACTGCCTCCATGAGTGCTATTCCATATGAATATGGTATGAATAGTTTGTAAGATAGATGACCACATAATGGTTTTGTATAGAAAATGCACTTGTGATTTCCCTCTCAAACGTATGTACAGTGAGCGATGGTTTCCCCTTCTAATCTTGGAGGCAATCGCCTTCGCCAACGGATGGATCAAGGCGCCCCTCATCCGGCCGAGCTCCTATTGAGCTCTCCTCCTTCCCCTTCCAGCGAAAGACATGACTTGCTTCCATTGTATAGAGATTGTTGTAAAGCTGTATGTAATTCATTTCTGCAGAGATCTTTATATAGACATGTAAATTGCAAAAGAGGTAACATGCGTAAAGCAAAGTTTCAATCCCCTCTCACATGAATGTGTCAATATGACTCTAGCCATGCTCAACAAAATGACTAATATTTCTCCAGCAGATGTCCATCAGCTAAAACTTTCTGAGATAGTAGAAACATCTATTTATTGGTGCATCAAATCACTACTAAAAAGGGAAAATGTTGTCTGTGTCATTGCTCAACACATGTTGCTACCTGCTGGGTGGGAGAAGTTGTAGATGAAATGTCGACCCAAAGAAAGGCACCATCTTGACCCCTTTGAACTCAGGGTAACACCAAAAGCAACAATAACGACACTGACGCGCAGCGCTGGGGGTCCGTGGCCCGAGGAGACCTGCGAGCATAGATTAGGTGAGAACCTTTCCATGTAATGCAAGTATTAATTATGCATTTCAGAAATAATTGAGTTAACCTTTCTGTCGTGGTTTTGTCACGGCAGATGTCCTCATGAAAGGACTTAGTCGCGGAGCCATCGCTACGGTTTAACTTGAAGGGGTTAAAGCGGACGCAAAGACACAAGAGTTATACTAGTTCGGCCCCTTCGATGAAGGTAAAAGCCTCACGCCTAGTTGTGATGGGATTGATGTGGTCTCGATGACTAGGGAGCAAATAAGCTTCTCCTAGGCCTCGAATTGTTGTCCTTGAACCGCCCCGGTCGCCCCTTATATACATGGGTGACGCTTGTCGGTTCAGAGAGTCCCAATCTCCGGTTCATACACATCCGGGTTGGTCTCTCTCTATTCCTAACTTATGATACAAGTTTACATACCAGGCCGGTTTATAGCTACAGGCGCTAAACCGACTACAGGCCTTGGGCCCTTACTTTCATGCCTCTTGGGCTTCTACACTGTTGATCTACTGATGAAGTTAACCCGGCCCAGATAGGCCGGTTTACGCCCAGTAGTAATATCCCCAACATTAGGCCCCAGATTGATTTGAATAGGTTCATGTCAATCCTTGATAACAATCTTCATCTGCAAATACTTTCTTGAAATCGTTGAACCGCCGTGACGCCACCTTCTCCACCGTAAACCGGCATGACCTCTTCGTTAAAGATGATTCATGATGTCTTCTTTATTTAACAGATCCGCAATAATCGAGGCGACAGCTCCGCTTCCCATTCGCGGTTCCTTGATTCACGCTACCGACAGTGTCTCGCCTTATAAATAGGACCGAAAGGTCATTCCCTTTCTCCCTTCGTCCTCTTTCTCTTCGTCTTCCTCGCGTCACTCGCCTCGAGCTCCGCCGCCCTTTGTCGACCTCTGCCTCGTCTCGGGCCGCATCAACTGAACGCATCAGAGAGACGCAGCACTTCCTCCGCATCTCCTCGACTTCGGGTAAGCCTTTAGCTCCCTCGACCTATATCCGTTCTAGGGTTTCGTTCTTGCCGTGCTCCATGAACTGCTCATGTTCATGTCGGACTCTGGCTAGTTCTTTGTGACAGCTTGCTCGATTAGCGGTAGCTTTTAGTATCCGCCGTAGCCTTGTGCCTACGCCTATAGATCTTACATATTATCTCCTGTTCATGGCATGAAAAACTGCTCGCTTTTATTCCTTCTTTTCTCGATCCGGCTCCGGATCCTTCATTGTAAAGAAATCTTGTGAAACCTGTTTCAGCATACTTAGCCATTTGCAACCTTAGTTGCTTTCAATGTTTAGACCAGCGGTTTAACTTGACATAGAAAAAATTTAAGCAAACCGTATACACCATTAGTCCCTCGTTGAACCGCCGTAACTCCTTAATCGAGATCTTTATTAAACCGCTTAGAACTCCGGTTTAGATGTATTTGCCTCCGATTTAGCATGGTACACCGTTCTCTCTTTGTCCCAACACATTCCTTAAACCGATTCATATTTTTTGTAGATGGCCAAACAAGTGTATGAATGCAATCGGGCGCCTTCCGTGTCACCAAACTCAGCTAAACAATCTTGTACCGACCGGGCGCTTTTAAGCGGCAAAACGTTATCCATTGGAGGGTTCCTGTAACGTAATGTCCACCCACACCTCGTGAGGGAGAAATTGTAGTATTCGCAGATCACTTAGCCCGGGCTTTAATCCGCCCGGTTCAAAAATTTTACCGGATGTGCTAGCCAATTTTCAACTCCGTCCGCAAGATACAGCCCCAATTTCATACCAATATTTGTCACTTCCAAGTGCTCTGTGAAGCATACTTTCAAGAAGAACCCACGGTTGAATTGTTTAGAGATCGCTTTCATCTAAACCGCCGCATGAGAATTCACCGACGGGCCCAACATGTAATTAGGTGTTGTGGTGATTCAAAAGAGGAAGGAGGTCACTTATCCTCATGTCAAGCTGCACAACCACCCCAAGGAATGGAATCAAACATGGTTTTATTGCAGAGACACCTCACCGCCAATGAGAACCCTTTGCCCGGTTTCCGGCCCCGAGCGACTCAAGAACGCACATCCCTTCCCGCAAAGGCTAACCGCTAATGAGAGAAGTAAATCGCTCCTCAACTCTCCAAGCTCGTAGCCTTCATGGCCAATGGTCTCGACCGAATTGATCTCGCACGCTGTTGGATATCATGGAGCATACCGCCTCTCTCCCGGGCCTCCGGTTTAATGTGCGAATACTACGGTAGTGTCAATGACCCCTCCGACACATTAATATTCAGCTTACTGATGATGAGGTCACCGAGGCGGTGAAGAAAATGTTGAATGAACCGAACATCTCTGCGCCCGAACCGGTCTGCTCCCTGCTCTGTGCTATCAACAAACCACCCTCTCGTAAGACTTCTGACTAATCTTTGCTGAATATATTACTGTTGTTTTGGACATCATTTTTAACCTCGACTGCTGCTCAATCAGGGTGATGACCCATTCTAGAGCAAGAAACGTCCACAAGAGAAACCAGAGAAGCTCGACAAACCGGAAAAACCAATCCTGCAAAAGACCAAAGCTGTCAAGAGAACTGCTTATAAAAGAAGAACCACTGCATCTTCTGATCCGGCCGTGGATGATGATGTGGGTAATCCGGATCTTGAGGTAGAACTTGATTCACTTGGCTTACTTTTTCACACGCCTAATTAACGATGATATTTGTCGTGATGATGATGCCGGGATATTGCCGATGATGTAAAGGTAATTATTCTCCTCTCGACTCAAGTCCTTCGCCTTCATTAAAAATCCGTCGGGCAAACCGAAAATTAAATTTTCTCATCCCCTTGCTTACTTGGATCCCAAATTTCTTATGAAGACTCAACAACATGAAGCTCGCCGCTAACTCAAAGACCTGACAATGCCGTAGTTACCTCCGCCGGTTTACCAAACAGTCCGGTTCGAAAGCTTGGCGTTCAGAGGTCTCTAATTTGCTTGTCGATTGCTTACCCTAAAGCGGGCTGTGTTCACAACCCCTTAACCCATCCGACTCGATTATCGTGTCACTTCCCACTCTTCATCCGGCAAGTCATCACCATTTCACCGCCACCGCTTAAAACGGTGCTTGGGTAAGCCATACACTTCATATTATTTCTAGCGTATCATTGCATAACATACGCTGTATTTGGATCGTTATTGTGCCTTTCTGTATAAACCAAGGCCAAGTAAAAAGGCTCGTCTCGATAAAACGGTCAACGAAGAGGCTGCCTCCCCGAACCGGATAGCGCCCAAACTCGGCGGCTATTTGTGAAGACACGCCCAATGATCCGCCATTGCATGATGATGGTCTTGTTGTCAAGATGTGCCTATTGATTCCTCCCTTCTTGTCGACCAAATTTTAAGCCCGACCGGATTGAGAAGCCCACCAGTCCAATCCGTCCTGCCGATAAAACGATCGTTCCTGGTCAAACCGGCGTTAGCAAGGACGATGATGTTGTAATTACTGGTTTTGGCCACAGTGAACCGGGTAATCCGGTTGCTTTAGCCAAGCATTCTCGCCAAGGAAGAATCGCCACCATGAGCAAGGGCAAGTGGGATGTTGATCTCGCAACTTACGCCGCTTCGAGCCCCCAAGACCTGCATTCTGGTTATTTGAACCGTCAGATACTAGCCGTGATTACGTAAGCTGGCCTAGTGAAGATGATGAAAGAGAAATTTGAGGTAACCTCCATGTTTCTTTCTACTAGAATGTTTCAATTGTTGTTAGCTCTCCTAGTTTCAAGGGCCGGTTTAACTGTAATATAGTTAAACCGATTGTAATTCATAGCACCGCATCGTAACATGTTCGAGCAAATAGCCATTAGCCCCAAGTGCCAAGTTGAATACTTGCATTAAGCTTGGGACTTTGTGATTCCGCTGGTAGATGATGATCAAATATGCATTAGCCCCCAAGTGCCAAGTGTATAACCGTTATGCACTCGGGACTTGTAATGAAGACATTGAACGTGCTCTTGTTTACGTTGCAGAGCGAGATATGCCAACAAGGCGCATAAATCAATGACCTTCAAGAAAATCAAGACTCGATAGCGTAAACCTCCAAAGCTGAAGATGAACCGAAAACTGCCTTGACCACAATGGAGCAACTCAAGGAGTGTTTCAAGTCCGAGCCGGCCTGGGATCTTGAAAAGGCCGCTTTAACAAAAGGGCTGAAAACGCAAGTCGCCCTTAAACCGGTGGTGGAGGAGCCGACCAGCGTGAAGCGACAAGTGCACGCCATGACCGCTGCTATCTTTGGTAAGCTTTTCTTGACTTCAGTAATAACTTGGCCCGGATTATGATAAATCCGGTTTGTGATTGTTCTTGTATTGTCATAGGCACACGTATTGGTCACTTGGGATCAGATGTGCGGATGAAATTGAAAGTCGCCTATACCCTAGTAGAGCAGCTTGTACACCGGGCGCAGCGAATCATCTCCATCATCCCACAACAATCCGGCACCCTCCTTGATCCAAGACACTCTTAGGAGGCTGTCCATGCTCCCGCCCGGATTGAAGAGCTGAAAAAATCTGCTGCTCGAACTGGCGCCATTAATACTTTAATCCGGGCCAAAGCATGGGTGCGATTTCGATCTCGTGGAGGCAGCTTCAGGCTATCCCAGTTTGAAGGAGGACGGTTCAGAGTTCAACGAGAATGATCTCGAGAGCGATAAACCGGGCGGTGCGCCTCTCGCTTGCCAACTAGTCGAAGAGGCAAATTTGTCACATTATCAAGCTCAATATGACGATCGTAATAAGCGAGTGGCTGCACTCTGCTCTCGAGGCGGAGAACCGATCTCCCCCAAACCGTGAAGCACACTTACGCCTCCCGATATTGAACCATCTTCCCCGATCCATGAAGAGGCTGTCTTTCAAGCTTTAATAGGAATCGACGGACCATCTGTTGACTTCCGGCCGGTGGGTAGAGATGAAGAAGCGTAGAAGCGCACAGATTTACTCCACAACCATCAAAGCCGGGCGAAAGCAAGTATGAACCGGAAGCCGGTTTAAATAATAATCGCTTCATTATTTTCCGCCAAAAAATAATGATCTTATTTGGGCCCCATGTTGCCTTGTAATAGGATAGCTAATACTATTGGCTTGAATATTCCTTCGCATAGGTACCGATACCCTTGCGTGAATGATCGAAATTTTCAATCTATATTGCCCGCAATACAAAATCGTAAACCGCCACGGCGGTTTGTACCGCCAGCTGACTTGTGATGTTCATATATATGAAATGAAATATGGAGGTATTCAATCAAAATTGTGATACAAAATACCTGCCATCGCTGGGCATAAAGTTGGTTTAACCAATCTTGAAGCGGAGGTTGTATAAACCTCACCGTCAAAGGAGAAAACAGCCTCAGATTTATAATGCCGGTTTACGCTGGAAACTGCGCCGGTCATGACGAGCCCCCGTTACTCCATAATGGGATGTTAATGTAATAAACCAAACCGTGAAACTATCTCCAGATAAAATGGACCAATTTCGTCAATTGACAGTTTGAACCGGCTTAAAAATGTTGTCGGTTTAAGAAACACAACAATAAGCAAGAAAATCATGGAAGCAAAGGCAATGATAAACCGTTTGCAAAAAGAAGGCTTTATCGAGCCGATCGATGGTGTTACCATGGTCGGACACGATCAAGCTCCCTATAAGGTGTAGCTATGATTCAAGTCAGCCAGTCCCCAACTGAAACCGTGTGGCATTATGCCGATCAAGTGGCGTGGCAATGGTCCCGGTTCGACCAAGCCCTAAGTGACTCTATGGCCTTAGGGCCGATCAAGAGGCGTGATCGGTTCAGACTTGACCTTGTCCCCAAGTGACCTGGTGGCTTTCTCCTATTTAAAGGTGTTTCATTGGTTCTGACACGTCCAATCCCCCAAGTATTATCACTAATATTTTGAAAAGCAAACTCGGGGTAAACCGAGGCCGCTTTAAAATGTAACAACTCCATGTAACCACACGTGATGTAATGTAACGTAGAACCCGCTTTAGCCGAGAGGGCTCCGGTTTATTACTTTGTTCATGATATATACACCGTCATAGTATGTACATATAGGCAGAGCCGATGGCTCAGGTATAACAGGGCGAAGATGAGCTATGTTCCACGGCTGTTGGTCTCCTCCTCCGACGTATGTGAGTCTTTATGCTCTCGAATGTCGATCGTAGTACGCACCTGCTATGCGTATTCTTGCTGATCACGAAAGGCCCCTCCCAAGGTGGGGATAACTTGTGTATATCAGTCTGGTCTTGGATGAGCCGAAGCACCAAATCTCCTTCTTGAAAAGTTCTGGTTCTGACCCGGCGACTATGATAGCGACGAAGATCCTGTTGGTAAATCGCCGAGCGGGCAGCTGCTATATCACGCTCTTCATCCAACCGATCCAAAGTGTCCTGCCGTGCCGTCTCATTGTCCGCTTCAACATAAGCTGCCACACGAGGTGAGTCATGACGGATGTCATCTGGGGAGAACCGGCCTCCGCTCCATAAACCATAAAGAACAGCAGGTATCCCGTGGACTCGTTAGGCATAGTGTTGATACTCCATAACACGTACGGTAGCTCTTCTACCCAACAACCCGGTGTCCTCTCGCAAAGGGACCATAAGCCGGGCTTGATGCCTCTTAAGATCTCTTGATTAGCTCTTTCCGCTTGACCATTGGACTGTGGGTGAGCTAACGAAGAAACATCTAGCCGGATGTGCTCACGTCACAGAACTCTTTCATGGCACCTTTGGACAAGTTGGTACCATTATCTCGTGATGATACCGTGTGGAAAGCCAAACCGAAAAATCACCTTTTGATGAACTGAACCGCCAGAGTCAGCATCACACTTGCTAACAGGTTCTCGCCTCCACCCACTTTGTAAATTTGTCAACCGCTACCAAGAGGTGGGTCTTTTGTCCTTAGACCTTTTAAAAGGTCCAACCATATCCAAATTTCCTGTTGCAAATGGCCAAGTAATCGGAATCATCCTCAATTCTGGGCGGTACATGAGCACGTCTGAAAACTTTTGGCAACCATCACACCGTCTGACTAGATCTTCCGCATCAGCATGAGCAGTCAACCAATAGAAACCGTGGCGGAATGCTTTAGCCACCAAGGATTTTGCACCGGCGTGGTGACCACAATCTCCTTCGTGGATCTCATGCAATATTTCATAGCCTTCCTCAGGGACACACCTGCGTTGAAACGCCCGGATACGCTGCAATGATGCAATTCATCATTAATAATAGTCATAGACTTAGATCACGGACTATCCGCCGAGCCAACGCCTCATCTTTCCGTAACTTCGCCCCGGTTCATGTAAGCAAGATAAGGGAGCGTCCAATCCGGAATGACGTGAAGGGCTGCCACCAATTGAGCCTCCGGATCAGGAATAGCCAAATTCGCTTCACCAGGGAGCTTGACCGATGGGTTATAAAGTACGTCCAGAAAAACATTGGGCGGGACCGGTTTACGTTGAGAGTCCAACCGGCTTAAAGCGTCCGCCGCTTCATTCTTCCGACGGTCCACGTGGTCCACCTGATAGCCCCTTGAAATGACCCATGACGATATCCACCTCCACGACGATATGCAGCCATGAGCGGGTCCTTGGAATCCCAAGTGCTTGGGACACTTGTTGAACCACTAGGTCCGAGTCACCAAGCACTTAACCCGGCTTAAATTCATCTCCTTAGCCATCCGGAGACCATGGAGCAAGGCTTCATACTCAGCTGCATTGTTAGTACAAGGGAACATTAAGCGAAGAACGTAATAAAACTTGTCACCTCGTGGGGAAGTTAGCACGACTCAGCCCCCGAGCCCTCCAATTGCCCGGATCCATCAAAGTGGATGGTCCAATATGTGTGATCCGCTTTTCTTCGTGTGCTTGCAACTCGTCCAATCATTAATGAAATCTACAAGCGTTTGAGATTTTACCGCCGTCCGAGGCACGTATTTCAGATCGTGCGGCCCAAGCTCTATAGCCCACTTAGCAATCCGGCCAGTCGCTTCTCGGTTTTGTATTATATCGCCTAAGGGAGTAGAACTGACCACCGTGATGGGGTACCCTTGGAAATATTGCTTCAGCTTCCTGCTAGCCATAAAAACCCCATACACCAGCTTCTGCCAATGCGGATACCTTTGCTCAGATTCAATAAGTACTTCGCTGATATAATAAACCGGACGTTGAACCGGATGCTCCTTCCCTGCCTCCTTCCGCTCTACCACAATGGCCACGCACCGCCCTCGGCATTAGCAAAGAACATATAGCGTAAGCGGCTCCTTGTCAATGGGAGAGGCGAGCACAAAGCGGTTGGCCAATTGCCGCTTTAAGTCCTCCAACGCTTCATTAGCGGTGGACTCCGCATAAACCGATCTGTCTTCTTCAAAGATTCGGTACAAAGGGATGGCCTTCTCTCCGAGGCGGCCGATAAACCGGCTCAGTCACAATCCGCTCGCCATAACGCTTATTTGGGACGTCATTAATGCACTTTGGTTTAGCCAGGAAGTAATAGCCGTAATCTTCTCCGGATTAGCTTCAATTCCGTCATAGACACGAGAAACCAATAACTTGCTCGCCGAACACCAAAAACACATTTGGCGGGTTGAGCATCATCTTGTAAACCCGCAGTGTCAAAGGTTTTTCCTTCAAATCGCCAATCGGTGTCTCCTTCTCCCTTGACTTAACCACAATATCATCCACATAGGCATGCACATTACGGCCGATCTGTTTATGCAGCAATTTACACAGCGTTGATAAGTTGCTTGGGCGCTCTTGAGCCCAAAAGGCATAGACACATAGCGTATATGGCTCCAAAGGGGTGATAAACGCTGTTACGGTCCTTAATCGCCATCTTGATCCGATGATACCAGAATATGCATCCAAAAACTCAAACGCTCACAACCCGCCGTGGCATCAATAATCTGGTCAATGCGGGAGGGCGAAAGGATCTGCCGGACAAGCCTTGTTAAGATCTCGTGTAATCCACACACATGCGCCAAGTGCCGCTTTTTCTTAAGAACCAAAGACCGGATTAGCAAGCCATTACGGATGAAAAACTTCAACGATGAAACCAGCCGCTAAGAGCCTCGCCACCTCCTCTCCGATGGCCTTTGCGCTTTTCTTCGATTAAACCGGCGGAGAAACTGCTTCACCGGTTTGTACTTGGGATCAACATTAAGAGTGTGCTCAACGAGTTCCCTCGGTACACCCGGCATGTCGGAAGGCTTCCAGCAAAATGTCCCGATTCTCACGGATGAACTTCGATGAGCGCTTTCCTATTTCGGATCTAGGTTGGTACCGATGCTGAATCGCTTGGACGAATCGCCAGCATGAAGTCAACAAGCTTAGTCTCACCGCCGATTTGAATTTCAGGCGGATCATGCTCGCTGTGGTTGGCTTCTTCAATGGAGTCATGTCCTTCGGATCAACATTGTCCTTATAATACTTCAGCTCCTCGGTGGCACAAACCGACTCTGCATAAGCTGCATCACCTTCCTCTCATTCCAAAGCGATCTTGCGGCTCCCATGAACCGTTATTGTCCCTTGTGACCCGGCATCTTGAGCTGCAGATAAATATAACAAGGCCGTGCCATGAATTTGGCATAAGCCGGCCGTCCAAATAGGGCGTGATATGGACTTTGTATTTTTACCACTTCAAACGCCAATGTTTCCGATCTAGAATCATATTCATCTCCGAAGGCCACTTCCAGAGCTATCTTACCAACCGGATATGCTGACTTGCCAGGCACCACACCATGGAACACTGTATTGGACGGTTTGAGATGTTTATCTGTTAACCCCATACGACGGTCGTAGACTCCCCTTCCCCCTGGACACAGGCCGCCAAGTCCACTACGGACATGGGCTGTTTACATGTATCTTTGAAATTCTGGATAAACCAGGTCCGCAGTTGGGCCCATGAACTGATAGAATTGGGTGGCAAGCTCTTCAACCAAGTACGGGCCGTACCTTCGAGCATCATGGTGAAGTACTTTGCACATGCGGCCTCGTCCACATCCAAGATCTCCATGGCCATTTCATAACTTTCTATCCATGCTTACGAGCTAAATCGGGCAGTGTAATTCGGCACCTTGCGCTGACCCTTGAAGTCTTTGGGCAAGCGTACATTGCGTAAAGCGAAGCGAGCAAGATACCCCCAAAGAGCTAGAGGAAAGCCCAGGCTCGATCGACATGGTTGGACGAACCGGCGTGGGCTGATATGCTTGATGTCAGGTTGCTAATTCGCCTCCTCTGCGTGCTCGCCCGGCTACTACCTCCTGGGCGTTATCGACACCACCTGTCGGGTGGTTGCCACGGGCGCACCACGCCGTTCATTACTTGATACGGCGGTTCATCCGCTGCGTTCGCTATAGCTCGCTTGGGCAGGGGTAGAGTGGATCCGGTCGCGTCAGATGAATATGCTTCCTACCGAACTAAGGCTGTTCTAAGGAGCTCCTTAACCCGGGCGCTGCCTCTACCGCCTGCGTGGTGAATCACCTTCAATCGAATAGCTTCCGGCCCGCGCCGCAGCTGCAACAAGGTTATCCATCGGATTGGAGTAGTGGCCCGGAGGTGTTTGCACACCGAGGCACACCGGGCGTTATGACGAGGCAGATGTATCAAACGGGTTGAACCGGCGCAGCCATCCCAGCGCTTCCGTCCGTTTATCATGGCGGATTACTTGGTTCCCGCCCGGGGTGTTGAAAAGGTCTCTTCCTCCGAAATCAAGGCAAACGGGATCTATATTTCCTCTTCATGACTTCATGCGACGCGTTTCGATCCAACATGAGCCTATAAGCTTGCGCATCTAAAGCGTGGCTACTCGCCGTCATTATCCTGGCGTCGGCCATTGCTAGATCCTCTTTAGCCCGAGCAATTTGTTCCTTCACCTTCGCAATTTCCGTGTCATGAGCATCCTGATCCGCCGGATTAGCCTCTCGCCATGAGCGCAGCCAACGCGTCGAACAGATCGACAAAACTTGAGCCGTGGCGATAGGGCCTCTGCCCGGCAGCCGTCAGCCGCTGTTGAACCGGCCATCATTGCTGCAGCGGTCGAATAGTGAAGCACTGCTTGTGTACCGGCCATGAATATTCCAACCCGGTTGGGTAGATCGGAGGGGTCCGGAATACTGTCACCATCGAAACAGCCCCCAATCCAGCCATCTTGTAACTGATATAGAGATTCAGTTTCTCCGGTTGACGACTTCGTCGTCGGGCGAGCGGCATTTACGGTTTCGCCACCGATTCCGATCCGTCCTCATAACTTCCTCCGTGGATGATCGCCACAAAGGCACGCTTCACGGCCGGTTTAGCTTGGGCAGATCTCGTACGCTGAGCCGTCTCGACGAGGTCGGTGCAGATGTCCGGCTCAGGCCCTGGCTCCCCGATCTTGCCGATGAAAACGTGGATGCCACCAAAGGGGACCCGGTATCCGCATCGATTGAACCGTCTCGGGGCTCCATCCTGCGTCGTCGATGTAGAGCTTGCCGCGACGACTCTTGGTCATCCGCCCACAAAGATAGCCTTCGAGTCGCTTCGAACTTGCCCTCCAAGATCATCAAACCATCGCGGGCGAGCAGCCCCATCGGTGGGCTTAACCGTCGTGGTTTTGTCACGGCAGATGTCCTCATGAAAGGACTTAGTCAGCGGAGCCATCGCCACGGTTTAACTTGAAGGGGTTAAAGCGGACGCAAAGACACAAGAGTTATACTAGTTCGCCCCTTCGATGAAGGTAAAAGCCTACGTCTAGTTGTGATGGGATTGATGTGGTCTCGATGACTAGGGAGCAAATAAGCTTCTCCTAGGCCTCGAATTGTTGTCCTTGAACCGTCCGAATTGTCCCCTTATATACATGGGTGGCCTTGCCGGTTCGAAGAGTCCCAATCTCCGGTTCATACACATCCGGGTTGGTCTCTCTCTATTCCTAACTTATGATACAAGTTTACATACCGGGGCGGTTTATAGATACAGGCGCTAAACCGGCTACAGGCCTTGGGCCCTTACTTTCATGCCTCTTGGGCTTCTACACTGTTGATCTACTGATGAAGTTAACCCGGCCCAGATAGGCCGGTTTACGCCCAGTAGTAATATCCCCAACACTTTCAGATACAACTACCACCATAACTCAGATTTGACTGAGCAAAAAGGCTCTCTATATGAATCAGTTTCTAAAACACAAAGTAAATAGCACATTAATGAGTTAACCAAGCCATGGCGCCCCATCCAGCATTTATCTTATTGTATAAGGAGTGCTTCCAGAGTGGAACTAACGAAATTTAGAAATAATGGACATTACATATTCATGGTGATAGTCAAACAAAGCATCAAGTCTAGTAACTATTCATTTAATAGAAATGAGAGATAAAGAGAGTATTTTCACCTCGTGCTTGGACCATTAATGTGGTTATGGTGATGCCGTCCATATCGCCACCATGGCAGGTTCATCGGTGCGATTGTCGCCTCCACGACCATGATCCGATGTCGCCCTGTGTGCCGTTGAAGATGTACCACGGCGATGTTGATGTCGTCGTGGAAGTGGCGCCTTATCATCTTCGTGTCATGTACACTGATCTCTCTCTTCCTTGTGGCTCCCTTCAAGGCAGCCGACACTAATTGGTTTTCTATACCTGCACAAAAATTTTTCGCACAACCTCAAGTATGCGTTTCATATGTCCAACGAATCATTCATACACGGTGGAAAGATCTCAGTTTTTGTTTCGCTAGTTTACAGTGAAAAGAGAAATAAAAAACATGTACAAGCTAGATGTTCAACTACTTTCAATACAATTTTCTTGAGGTTTCTAGTTTTTCTTAGGAGAGAACAAGTAACACAACTGAATAAATCAAATCAAAGGGGATTAAGGGCTGCTGCAGTACAAGGAAAGAGAAGAGAGGAGGAGATGGGGGCGGACCTCCCTGGACATGCATATCGCCCCACCTCCCTTGCCCTTCTTCTTGGTCCTTCCGCTCCTTGCTCATCCATCCCCTTCTTCTCCTTTTATCTGCACATGGACAGGGCAAGCACCAAATTGATGCCCCCCAAAACACAAATCGGTCCAAATCACAGTTATTATAGAAAGGTAAAAAATGATTTTTCGGTAAGCAACAGAAGAGGGTAGATAGAGGGAGAGGGCAAAGGATACCATGGCTGCCGCTATGTTGTGTTGGGGAAGAACCACACCTCCTCTGCAGCTGCGTGGTGGTGGAGAAGCTGCTCCTAATATAAAGCTATTCCTGCAACCTGTAATAACACACCTCGAGTTAATGGGATAAGCACACAAATAATTTTCGGTGTAAACAAACTGATTTCCCTTAAAAGATAAACCAAGTGTGGTAATTGAAGTAACTTTAAGCAAATATCATTACTACGCTTTTGAACCCATGACTACCAAAAGGACAGATCAGAATGCCTGTTAAGATACACTTGTCAGTTAAAAAATGACTATAAGTTAGTTGAGGAAACATGAGTAACACCCAGATTGCAGATTTATATGAACAGGAAAGGACACCACATATGGCAACAGGACTCTGTCATGTAGTTCTAAATCAACAGTTCATTCAGGAAAGCAGACAACATCAACAATGCTCATTCATATGAACCAAATAATATAATTTTTGCCAAGAACACAAGGGTGTAAAATTATAATAACAGCATGAATTGCCATCTCAATCAATAACTTAAGCTAGGAAAAAAGAGTACATCATTCCCATTGGTGTTATTTCCATCCATGAGTCATTATCATCAAATAATTTGTGCATATATAGAGAATAAAAGGAAACATGTCATGTAATATGAAATAGAATAACTGAATATTTCTCTGTCAGCATGGGTAGTGAGGAAAGAAATTTCACACATATGCAACAACAATAAAACCATCAAGTTAGCCACCTGGCAATTAATTGTCCACACATCTTATTGTCACCCTTGTTAACCAAGCCTTTGAGCAGGCACATGATGATTTGCTCAAGCTTTATTGTGTTCCATGCCCTAGCTGGAATTTCTGCTAACATAAGAAAAAAGGAGATCACCATATAAGCAAAAAAGAACAAAGCAAAATGAGACAAACAAACATGTCAGAGCAGCACCCAGCATTCACGGTGACATGGAAGTGCTCTCTGAACTACAACCCAGAATAAACACATGCAGTTTTGTCTATATGCTAACAGATGCATGGTTTGATAATTTTCTAACCCATATAATAACTCGAAACCAACCCATCTGGATCTGGGACAACACATTTAAATCCTAACTAATCAGGGTAATAATTCTTAACAGTAATCCACAACTACAACAACAAAAACAAAAAACCTTAGTCGTCCTAACAGGCACGAATGATTAGCGAAAAGGGGAACAGGACTGAGAGAGATACTTACATAGAGTGAGAGAGACATAGATCCTCACAATAGCACCACCATGCTCACGACTACATGACTACGACTTGTCGCTCAGCCTCATGGACAAGACACCCTACTCTCACTACATCGACGATCGTTGGTTTCCTTGAGCTATGAGTGAGCCTGATAGGAGGGTAGCGACATCATGGCACGCCATTCTCAAGCGCCCGCCTCCACCACCGCCTTTGCCAGAGTCCGAAGGTAGCAACAAAACAAAATAACCCCAAATGCTTACTTAGCATTATTTAGCAAGGAAATAAGTTAGAAAGCTAACAAAACACACATCCTTCAAAGTTCACCTACATTTAGTCCGTGCATGATCCAAAAATGTAGTTGTGACGGACATAATTGGGGAAGCCTCAAAACAAACTAAACAAAGCAAAGGAAATGTCCGCCAATGGCTCGGCTTAATCCAGCAACTTAATCACAGTAGTAAAAAAATTGTTTATGGATACAGACAGCGACATGGGACATATGCTACCCAGGTCACTCTTTACACGAACAATCCAGCATTATCTCCCAAAAAACTCTCAGAAAAATCCCATAGCATTATTATTTGTAGCATGTAAGAACAAATGGCTGCAATCGGTAACTTATGTAAGAATAGAAGTAATAGTATCACAACGAATTAAAACAAGTCATTCAACCGATAACTTGCCGGGAGTGAGTCTATCTAGTATAACAAAGCTGCAGCTTACTCTTAACCAGATTAAATCAAGGACCAACAACAAACAATAAAAGATGAAGAACAACTCATATGCAATAAAGGTATGAGAGATAAGAAATCTTTACATAAGACGGCTACAAATACTGGAGCATAAATAAGAAACACATATAAATACGAATAGAAAGGGTTCATGGTTCATTGCATAGTGGGCTCAGATTCGCCTTGCCTCGATCATATAACCTACCCCCGTCATCTCTTACCACCGGATCAATCTGTTTATATAGTGGAGCTGCCCTGTTATCACTCAACAAGAATGACCATCCAAGGACAGAACAATAAGCATCACAAGATCAAAAAGGATTCTAGAGACAAGAGGGAGGATCCAACTTGACACCCGCATGTGCCTCGATTGCTCAAAGGCACACTTATTTTAGCCACGGTTAATCATCATTGCCCTAAAAAGAATGGCTTCCGACCGGCGACTCTGACCCCTCGGCAAGGGGCATGAATTACGCGCGGTGGCACGAACGAGACGTTAACTATTCATTCCAGCGGTAACTTTTTTTATCCGACGGACGAGATCAATCGGGAGCGATATCCAACGGTCCAGAACGCATCAAGCAAACCGATCCAACGGCCGAGAGTGCCTGAGCTCCGAGAGAGCTCGGTGAGAGCTTCATCTCTTATTTCTGGATTGAATAATCACAGTATTAAAATTATGACGGTGCAGTTTGATTATAATCAAATCTATCAAACAACTATGCAAGTATGATCTTTATCAACAAAGAGCAACATCACGCCAGTCCTAAATTGCAGGATAGGTGCTTACCATATTTTCTATGATTCACATGCATCTATTAGAATATATATGATGCATTTACTTTGGTTTTTCAGCCGTTGCGGTCGAAAGCTTTAAACTTGACTTGTATTCTACAAAGTCATCGCAAGAGGCAGAGCCGCTGGCAATGCCATGGCCACCACTCAGTTTACCCCATGATTATTGCGGGAGCGCCATGACAGCCAAGTGATGAGGCGACCAACACATAGCCAAAAGGAAAAATGGCAATCGACTATAAATAAAGAATTGTTTATTTTTATAGAAATGACGGTGGGTAGACCTTAAAACAAGTGACCAAACTTCAACTTGAAGCAACAACACACGAAGTAATTTTCACCGATTTGTTATAAAACTAACATGAATATGGGACCGATCCAAAGATCCCTTCCTTGAACCTAGCTGGACCATATAACATATCAAACTAACTATATAACATTGCCCATGATCACCGGCCAACACAAAGGTCTCATCAGCGACACTCACATCCTTCACATATTTATCAAGACACATATATGAAGTAAAGTAGTAGTAATATATAAGAGTGTGGATTTTTCATACCCTCATGTATAATTAGAAGAACATGAACTGGAGTTATATATTGATAGTTACCATGGATGGAGAACTTAAAATTTCTAACACTGCAAATATAAAATTGTCAAGAATGATAATAAGCATGGAGAACTAAAATGTACTATCACTTCCATGTAGCTGAGAACCTAATATTGACAGAATCCACACCATGTCTCAGGGTACAAGTAAAAGCTTGTCGTGCTTACCGAGAGGGAGGCATAATGGATCTTCTATAAAGGCACCAACACAGGTACACATCACATAGGCTCCTGAAAAAAAAAGAAATCATGCTTAACAATAACACAAGTGGGAATCAAGCAAATTGCAATATTCATGGCTTCTTTTGGGGCAAAATCAATACATCTTCAGCCAAAGCAAAGAAAACACACACATATATGCATACAGATGTATCTTAGCTAGCACCTCTACGCATACACGGACATAGAGCAGAATACGGCCAACAAGCCAAGCAAGGCAACAAACATGTGCTCTGTAAATAATTAGCTAGATCCAAGGCCTTCCTTGGCAGCAAGGTACAAACAAATCAAGAAAGACAAAGAAAAATCTCTTCTTTGAAACCTAGCTAAATCTGAGAATCTCCTTCACAAGAAGAAAACAAAAATTGCTAATCCCTCTCCTCAAGGTAGACTGCAGCACACAAGATTACATCTCAGAGGGGTAGAATACCAACCTGAGGCTGGATGTCACACCAGTTCTCCATTGTGACTGTGAATCCGTTCCCTAGCATACCGAAAATGCAAAAAAGGGATCAAAGTGTAGAGAGAGAGAGAGAGAGAGAGAGAGAGAGAGAGAGAGAGACCTGCGGTTTAGCAGCACCACCGCCGAGGTCGAGGTCATGCCAGGCGGGAGGATCACCGTGATAATGGTGAGGAGGACGGCGGAAGCCATGAAGGCCTCCCCCGCCAAGCGGTCCCCTGGCCTGCCATCGCGATCCAGCGCCGGCGACGCCTTGCTGTGGCTGCCTGAACACGGGCCTCCAAGCCAGCGGCATCGCGGCGCGGCGTGGCACCGGCGGGAGGGCTGGCTCCGCGATGAGGAAGGATCTGCCGCCTCCGCCCGCGAGACGCACGGGTTCTGCGCCAAGGTCGAACCTCCTCATCGAGTGGTTCTGCGGTCCCCGGTGGCGCGGTCACCGCCACGCCGAGAGGGACGGGCGGGGAAGGCGAGTGGCGGGCATCGCCACGACGAAGCGGGCGGACGACGGTCGCGTAATCGCCACAGCGAGCGGCGAAGGGACAGTGAAGCGGGCGAAGCGGCGAGATGGCGGGTGGGGCGAAAGCGGACAGGCGGGCGAAGCGGGGCGAGTGAGACGGCCAAGGGCGAAGCGAGATGGCAGGACGGGCGAAGCGAGACGGCGGGCGGGCGACACGCGAGATGCGGAGTGAGGCGACAAGGCAGTAATATTTTCGAGAGTGCGAGGGATGCGGACGCGGGAGTTTTGGGAGCGAGCTAGTGTGTGCTTGACCCGCCCGGTATGTGGATCGAGCCGACGACCTTCTCGTGTAAGCCATAGGCGCATATACACCGACGGTGCTCCAAGATATTTTGTACTACATCTCACACGGTTGTTGTTAATAAACTGCGTGGGATCTACTTGATTTGAATTACAAAATGGGGTCACAGCGGCAATGGACGCTGTTTGAATTGCTAGACCTTTTATCTGCAGTGAACATGCAACTATATGTGTGTCGTAAAATAATTGAATTATTTAGGGTTCTTTTGGACATTTTATACATTAAACTGGTTTTCTGGCCATTTCACGTGCACAATTCAAAATTAAACTACATGCACATGCTCCGGTGCATACAAATTGGTTGAAAAATCAAATTTGTTTCCTTGAGTGCATGCTTAGGTCCCATGCAAGAAATGGGAATGAATTTTTCGGGGTTCGTTTGGCCTTTCTTATACATTAACTGGGTTTTTGTAGGCATTTTATGTACATAATTCAAATTTGAACTACAAGCACATGTTCCAATGCACCAAAGTTTGTTGAAAAATCACATGTGTGTCCTTGGGGGAATTTCTAGGTCCGATGCAAGAGATGGGAATGAATTTCAAACACTGTGGCAACCTTTGTTGATTGCCAAAGAAAAGCGTTGAGATACCTAGTTTTAAATTTTAGTAAATCCAAAACTCGTCTGAAATTCATGAAACTTGGCATGCTATCATGGAGCGGCATCAACATGTCGCGGTGAAAATTTTGTCCCATTTGGGGCAGGTTAATTTGGGTATAAGCTTCTCACAAACCAGAGCTTCTGACAACAAGCATGATGGTTTTGATAGGGAACATACCACCTTTGGGGACGACATGATATCCATTGCCTCTTATTGCTTTCAGAAATTTTTTAGTGTGAACATAGAACAACAGGAGTGTTGTGTTTAATCTTGGAATTTTTCGGGGTTCGTTTGGCCTTTTTTATACATTAACTAGGTTTTCTAGGCATTTTATGTGCATAATTCAAATTTGAACTACAAGCACATGCTCCAAAACTCGTCTGAAATTCATGAAACTTGGCATGCTACCATGGAGCGGCATCAACATGCCGTGGTAAAAAATTTGTCCCATTTGGGGCAGGTTCGGGGTATAAGCTTCTCACAAACTAGAGCTTCTCACAACAAGCATGATGATTTTGATAGGGAACGTCCCACCTTTGGGGACGAAATGATATCCATTGCCTCTTATTGCTTTCAATTTTTTTCTCATGTCAACATAGAACAACAGGAGTGTTGTGTCAATTTTTGTGATTAATCGGGGTTTGTTTGGACATTTTTATGCATTAACTGAGTTTTCAATGCATTTATGTGCATAATTCAAATTTGAACTACATGCACATGCTCTAGTGCATATAAATTGGTTGAGAAAATCAAATTTGTGTCCTTCGGTGCATGCTTAGGTCCCATGCAAGAAATGGGAATGAATTTCAAACACTGTGGCACCATTGATTGCCTAAGAAAACATTGAGATGCCTGGTTTTTAAATTCTAGTAAACCAAAACTCGTCTGAAATTCATGAAACTTGGCATGCTATCATGGAGCGGCATCAACATGTCGTGCTAAAAAAATTGTCCCATTTGAGGCAGGTTTGGGTATATGCTTCTCACAAACCAGAGTTTCTCACAACAAGCCTGATGGTTTCAGTAGGGAACATACGTCAAACCTTTGGGAATGGAATGATATCCATCGCCTCTTATTGCTTTCAAAAAATTTCTCATGTGAACATAGAACAACAGGTGTGTTGTGTCAATTTTTGGGATTTTTTGGGGTTCATTGGACATTTTTATGCAGTAACTGAGCTTTCAATGCATTTATGTGCATAATTCAAATTTGAACTACGTACATGCACATGCTCTAGTGCATATAAATTAGTTGAAAAATCAAATCTGTGTCCTTGGGTGCATGCTTGGGTCCCATGCAAGAAATGGAATGAATTTTTCAGGGTTTGTTTGGCCTTTTTATACATTAACTGGGGTTTCTAGGCATTTTATGTGCATAATTCTTTTTTGAAGTACAACCACATGCTCCAATGCAACTAATTTGGTTGAAAAATAAAATGTGTGTCCTTGGGTGCATGCTTAGAAATTGAGATGCCTGGTTTTTAAATTCTAGTAAATCCAAAACTTTCAAATTCATGAAACTTGGCATGCTATCATGTAGCAGCATCAACATGCCGTGGTGAAAATTTTGTCCCATTTGGGGTAGGTTTGGGTATAAGCTTCTCACAACCAGAGCTTCTCACAACAAGCATGATGGTTTCGATAGGGAATGTACCACCTTTGGGGATGGGACGTCCCCGTTGCCTCTTATTGCTTTCAAAAAATTTCTACTGTCAACATAGAACAACAGGAGTGTTGTGTTTAATCTTGGAATTTTTCGGGGTTCAAATTTGAACTACAAGCACATGCTCCAATGCACTAAAGTTGGTTGAAAAATCACATGTGTGTCCTTGGGTGAGCTTCTAGGTCCCATGCAAGAGATGGGAATGAAATTCAAACACCAGGGCACTGTTGATTGCCGGCAAACCGTTTAGATGCCTGGTTATTAAATTCTAGTAAATCCAAAACTCGTCTGAAATTCATGAAACTTGGCATGCTATCGTGGAGTGTCATCAACATGGCGTGGTTAAAAATTTGTCCCATTTGGGACAGGTTCAGGTATAAGCTTCTCACAAACCAGAGCTTCTCACAACAAGCATGATGGTTTCGATAGGGAACGTCCCACCTTTGGGGATGAAACGATATCCATTGCCTCTTATTGCTTTCAAAAAAATTCTAGTGTCAACATAGAACAACAGGAGTGTTGTGTCAATTTTTGTGATTTTTCGGGGTTTGTTTGGACATTTTATGCATTAACTGGGTTTTCTAGTCATTTTATGTGCATAATTCAAATTTGAACTATAAGCACATGCTCCAATGCACTAAACTTGGTTGAAAAATCTAATTTGTGTCCTTGGGTGAATTTCTAGGTCCCATGCAAGGATGGGAATGAAATTCAAACACCGAGAAACCTTTGATGATTGATTCTTAAGCAAAAGCGTTGAGATGCCTGGGTTTTTCAATTCTAGTAAATCCAAAACTCGTGTGAAATTCATGAAACTTGGCATGCTATCATGGAGCGGCATCAACATGGTGTCGTAAAAAAATTGTCCCAGTTGGGGCAGGTTCGAGTATATGCTTCTCACAAACCAGAGCTTCTCACAACAAGAATGATGGTTTCGGTGAGGGAACGTCCACCTTTGGGGACCTAAACGATATCCATTGCCTCTTATTGCTTTCAAAAATTTTCTCGTGTCAACGTAGAACAACAAGGGTGTTGTGTCAACTTTTGGGATTTTTCGGGGTTCGTTTGGACATTTTTATGCATTAACTGAGTTTTCAATGCATTTATGTGCATAATTCAAATTTGAACTACATGCACATGCTCCAGTGCATATAAATTGGTTGAAAATCAAATATGTGTGCTTGGGTGCATGCTTAGGTCTCATGCAAGAAATGAGAATGAATTTCAAACACCAGGGCACCATTGATTGCCAACAAAACATTGAGATGCCTGGTTTTTAAATTCTAGTAAATCCAAAACTCATCTAAAATTCATGAAACTTGGCATTGCTATCATGGAATGGCACCCGACATGCCGTGGCATTTTTCGTGTCCATTTTGAGAGAAGGCTCACTCGAATAATGAAAAAATAGCTGCCACTTTAATATCTCAAACATTTGTATAATTCAAACTGTGTGTGTTCTGTTAACAATTCACGTGAGGCCACGTGTCTTGGTTTTAATGGCTGTAGGAGGTGCCATGCAGACAGCTGCTTGACCTTGACTGAACGGGAGGCATGCGAGCGTAGTCCGGTGCGCAGGCTGACTGAGAGGCGTGCAAGCTGTCCTCCAATGTGTAGGCTCACCGAGAAGCGTGCGAATGTCTGTGCTGTGAGCTCACCGGAAGCGAGCCCTTTGACTTCCATGGCCGCCCGCCTTCCTCTTCATTAATGGCGCCCGAGCCGCTGTTTAATACAGGCGGCCTTACTGTTCACCTCCCATTCCCCTCCCTCCTGCAGACTCCACCAACACCATGGCGTAGAATAATCATCTGCCACTAGTCTTCAAGTTTGGTGAGGTCGACTCTGAGCCGGAGGAGATAGAAAATAAGGAGGAATGGGGCCTCATGGACATGGCCCAGAACGAGCTAGCCGCGGCCGTTCTTGCCCGCTCCCGTCCAGCTCCATCCTGCGCCCGCCGCCATTTCATCACCGTAGCATTGACGGGCTGGTCGCCGAGCACTATCGCAGAGCTGGAAGCCGCGGGCGTCAACGAGGTCTCCGTGGACCCGCGCGAGCTCGTGTGCATGCAAGCGCCAGCCGCGTGCGTTTCATGGCCGCGGCGCGCTTCTCCACCCACCGTGGCGCCCGGCCTCGCGTGCGTTATGGTCACCCGCGCCGTGCCGTGCCGTCTGCGGCGCGCTTCTTCACCCATCGGGCGCCGGTCCCCGTGCATTTGGTTTCCACCTCACAAGGCCTTGCCCATAAAGATGCGCCAGCGCTTCTCGGGCATGGACGCTGTCGTCGAGCGCTACCTCTCGGGCGCCAGCTTGTTGTCCTCCACGATATCACCGAACTACGTCGGTATTTCCCGGAGAGGGGGGATGATGTATACAATGACGGTAGAGTATTTCCCTCAGTTATGAAACCAAGGTATCGAACCAGTAGAAGAACCAAGCAACACAACGTAAACAGCACCTGCACACAAACAACAACACCTCGCAACCCGACGTGTTAAAGGGTTTGTCAATCCCTTCCGGGGTACGGCGCCTCAAGAGAGGCAAACGGACGTGAGGTAAATCGTAGTAGATTGATATATCGAATGCCAAATAAAATAAATAAAGATAAAACGCAGAAAGGTATTTTTGTATTTTTGGTTTAATAGATCTGAATAAAAATGCAAAGGAAAAGTAGATCGCAAGGCAAATATATGAGAAGAAAGACCCGGGGGCCATAGGTTTCACTAGTGGCTTCTCTCGAGAAAAATAGCAAACGGTGGGTAAACAAATTACTGTTGGGAAATTGATAGAACTTAAAATAATTATGACGATATCCAGGCAATGATCATTACAAAGGCATCACGTCCAAGATTAGTAGACCGACTCCTGCCTACATCTACTACTATTACTCCACACATCGACCGCTATCCAGCATGCATCTAGTGTATTAAGTTCATGGAAAAACGGAGTAATGCAATAAGAACGATAAACGGAGTAACCACAAGATCCATTTATCTATATGGCGGTAGATATAAACCCCGTCTTTTTATCCTTAGTAGCAACGATACATACGTGTCGGTTCCCTTCTCACATCGATCGAGCAATCAAGATCGAACCCACTACCGGGCACCTCTTCCCATTGCAAGACAAATAGATCAAGTTGGCCAAACAAAACCCAAATATCGGAGAAGAAATACGAGGCTATAAGAGATCATGCATATAAGAGATCAAAGAAACTCAAATAACTTTCATGGATATAAAAAGATATGACTGATCATAAACTCAAAGTTCATCGTATCACAACAAACACACCTTGAAGAGTGACATCCTATGGATCTCCAAGAACCCATTGTTTTTAGAATTCAGGGAGAGAGAGAGGAACACATCTAGCTACTAACTATGGATCCGAAGGTCTACAAAGAACTACTCACGCATCATCGGAGAGGCACCAATGGAAGTGGTGAACCCTCTGTGATGGTGTCTAGATTGGATCAGGTGGTTCTGGACTCTGCGGTAATGGGCCGGAATATTTCGACGCTTGTTCTAGGGTTTCTGGAATATTGTGGTATTTATAGAGCAAAGAGGCGGTCTGGGGGGCACCCGAGGTGGGCACAACCCACCAGGGCGCTGAGCCTCTAAGCGCTACAGTGGGTTGTGCCCCCTGGGGCACCCAGTGCAACCAGGCCCATTGCCTTCCTTCCGGCCCATAAAAATCATCGTGGAGTTTCGTGGCATTTGGACTCCGCTTGATATTGATTTCTGCGATGTAAAAACATGGAAAAAATAGCAAGCGGCACTTGGCACTATGTCAATAGGTTAGTACCAAAAAATGATATAAAATAATTATAAAACACCCAAGATTGATAATTAAACGGCATGGAACAATCAAAAATTATAGATACGTTGGAGACGTATCAGCATCCCCGAGCTTAACTCCTACTCGTCCTCGAGTAGGTAAGTGATAAAAACATAATTTTTGATGTGGAGTGTTGTTCATCAAGTCATATCATATTCTTTTCTTTATAGCATGGACATTTGGACTTTTATGTGATTCAAAGCAATAGTCTAGTTTTGACATAATAATTTAGATACTCAAGCATATCAATAAGCAACCATGTCTTTCAAAATATCAATGCTACAACAAGTTATCCCTAGCCCATCATGCTCAAACATTGATCCATTCATGAAACACACTCGAATATTAACTACACCCAATACTTGAGCACGATTATATTGCCTCCTAGTTGGTGCTTTTTATAAGAGAAGATGGAGACTCAAAGTAAAAATAAAAATTGCATAAAGTAAAAGAACGGCCCTTAGTGGAGGGAAGTAGGGATTTGTAGAGGTGCCAGAGCTCAAAGCGAAAAATTAGAGATAAAAACATTTTTGGGAGGTGTATCCATCCCACCAACAAAAACGGCGTAGAGCTACGAACACTTTCCATGCTAGATATGCCATAGGCGGTTCCCAAACAGAAAATAAAGTTCATTCCTTTTTCCACCATTCTTTCACTTTTCATGGCTAGCCGTATCCACGGGTGCCTTCCATACCAACACTTTCCAAGGAATTTATTATTTGACAACATAAAGTAAATTCATTTTTGCATTTCGTGACTGGGCATCCCTAAAACCTTTGCCTTACTCTCATGCAATGACAAGTGAATGAACACTCATCTTGAGATAACACATCTAGCATGGAAAATATTAGCCACCTGCTACTGCTCATGAGCTTAAACAAACACACAAAAAGAAGTTTATTTTGAAAATTAGAGATGGCACATGCAAATTTTCTTAGAACGCAAAAGAATACCGTGATATAGGTAGATATAGTGGACTCATGTGGCAAAACTGGTTTAAAGGATTTTGGATGCACAAGTAGAGATCATACTTGGTGCAAAATGAAGGCTAGCAAAAAGATTGAGAAGCGACCAACAAAGAAACAAATAATCTCATAAGCAAGCATTAAGCATAACTAACACCGAATAATGCACCAAAAGTAGGATATAATTTTCATTGCATGATTATTGACTTTCGTGCATACATAGGGAATCACAAACCTTAACACCAATATTCTTACTAGAGCACAATTACTCATCAACATAACTCACATATCACATCATCATATCTCAAAACTATTACTAAGAATCAAGTTTAGTTTGTCCAATGATCTTCATGGCATATTTTTTCTTTATCCTTCTTGGATATCTATCACTTTGGGACTAATTTTTATGTGTTGCTTTTCATAAGCTCAAACAAATATAAGTGAAGATCAGGAGCATAACAAATTTTTCTTTCTCTCAAAATAATTTAAGTGAAGCGAGAGAGAATTTCTTCAAGATTTACTAACTCCCAAATAAATATAAGTGAAGCAACAGAGCATTTCTTCAAAAATAACAAAGCACACCGTGCTCAAAAAGATATAAGTGAAGCACTGGAGCAAGTCCTAGCTCATAAAAGATTTAAGTGAAGCAAAGAGAGCAATTATAACAAGTCATGATATATTTTTAGCTCTCTCAAATAGGTGTGTCCAGCAAGGATTGATGACTTAAAACAGAAAATAAAACAAGCAAAGACACATCGACGACTGTTGGTTTCCTTGAGCTATGAGTGAGCCTGACAGGAGGGTAGCGACAGCATGGCCGCCATTCTCGGCGCCGCCTCCACCACCGCCCGCCCGTCGTCCAGAAGGTAGCAACAAAACAAAATAACCCCAAATGCTTACTTAGCATTATTTAGCAAGGAAATAAGTTAGAAAGCTAACAAAACACACATCCTTCAAAGTTCACCTACATTTAGTCTGGTGCATGATCCAAAAAATGTAGTTGTGACGGACAGAATTGGGGAAGCCTCAAAACAAACTAAACAAAGCAAAGGAAATGTCCGCCAATGGCTCGGATTAATCCAGCAACTTAATCACAGCAGTAAAAAAATTGTTTATGGATACAGACAGCGACATGGGACATATGCTACCCAGGTCACTCTTTACACGAACAATCCAAAGATTATCTCCCAAAAAACTCTCAGAAAAATCCCATAGCATTATTATTTGTAGCATGTAAGAACAAATGGCTGCAACTGGTAACTTGCGTAAAAATAGAAGTAATAGTATCACAACGAATTAAAACAAGTCATTCAACTGATAACTTGCTGGGAGTGAGTCTATCTAGTATAACAAACTGCAGCTTACTCTTAACCAGATTAAATCAAGGACCAACAACAAAAAATAAAAGATGAAGAACAACTCATATGCAATAAAGGTATGAGAGAGAAGAAATCTTTACATAAGACGGCTACAAATACTGGAGCATAAATAAGAAACACCTATAAATACAAATAGAAAGGGTTCATGGTTCATTGCATAGTGGGCTTAGATTCGCCTTGCCTCGATCATATAACCTACCCCCGTCATCTCTTACCACCAGATCAATCTGTTTATATAGTGGAGCTGCCCTGGTTATCACTCAACAAGAATGACCATCCAAGGACAGAACAATAAGCATCACAAGATCAAAAAGGATTCTAGAGACAAGAGGGAGGATCCAACTTGACACCCTCATGTGCCTCGATTGCTCAAAGGCACACTTATTTTAGCCACGGTTAATCATCATTGCCCTAAAAAGAATGGCTTCCGACCGGCCGGCTACAGCCCCTCGGCGGGGCAGCGTAATTACGCGCGGTGGCACGAACGAGACGGCAACTTTTTATTCCAGCAGTAACTTTTTTTGATCCGACGGACGAGATCAATCGGGAGCGATATCCAACGGTCCAGAACACATCAAGCAAACCGATCCAACGGCCGAGAGTGCCTGAGCTCTGAGAGAGCTCGGTGAGAGCTTCATCTCTTATTTCTGGATTGAATAATCACAGTATTAAAATTATGACGGTGCAGTTTGATTATAATCAAATCTATCAAACAGCTATGCAAGTATGATCTTTATCAACAAAGAGCAACATCACGCCATTCTAAATTGCAGGATAGGTGCTTACCATATTTTCTATGATTCGCATGCATCTATTAGAATATATATGATGCATTTACTTTGGTTTTTCAGCCGTTGCGGTCGAAAGCTTTAAACTTGACTTGTATTCTACAAAGTCATCGCAAGAGGCAGAGCCGCTGGCAATGCCATGGCCACCACCAGTTTTACCCGCGGCATTATGGGAGCGCCTAAGAGCACCAATGGATGAGGGGCGACCAACACATAGCCAAAAGGAAAAATGGCAGTCGACTATAAATAAAGAATTGTTTATTTTTATAGAAATGACGGCGGGGTAGACCTTAAAACAAGTGACCAAACTTCAACTTGAAGCAAAAACACACAGAAGTAATTTTCACCGATTTGTTATAAAACTAACATGAATATGGGACTGATCCAAAGATCCCCTTCCTTCAAACCTAGCTGGACCATATAACATATCAAACTAACTATATAACGTTGCCCATGATCACCGGCCAACACAAAGGTCTCATCAGCGACACTCACGTCCTTCACATATTTATCAAGACACATATATGAAGTAAAGTAGTAGTAATATATAAGAGTGTGGATTTTTCATACCCTCATGTATAATTAGAAGAACATGAACTGGAGTTATATATTGATAGTTACCATGGATGGAGAACTTAAAATTTCTAACACTGCAAATATAAAATTGTCAAGAATGATAATAAGCATGGAGAACTAAAATGTACTATCACTTCCATGTAGTGAGAACCTAATATTGACAGAATCCACACCATGTCTCAGGGTACAAGTAAAAGCTTGTCGTGCTTACCGAGAGGGAGGCATAATGGATCTTCTATAAAGGCACCAACACAGGTACACATCACATAGGCTCCTAAAAAAAAAAAATCATGCTTAACAATAACACAAGTGGGAATCAAGCAAATTGCAATATTCATGGCTTCTTTTGGGGCAAAATCAATACATCTTCAGCCAAAGCAAAGAAAACACACACATATATGCATACAGATGTATCTTAGCTAGCACCTCTACGCATACACGGACATAGAGCAGAATACGGCCAACAAGCCAAGCAAGGCAACAAACATGTGCTCTGTAAATAATTAGCTAGATCCAAGGCCTTCCTTGGCAGCAAGGTACAAACAAATCAAGAAAGACAAAAAAAATCTCTTCTTTGAAACCTAGCTAAATCTGAGTGCTGTATCTAACCAATTCATATTTTGTTTTTGTATTATATCTACTGTATTCCAACTTTTCTATGGCAAAAACTCATCAAATAAAACCATAGAGCCATCAAAGTAAGCACACAACACAAAGAAAACAGAATCTGTCAAAACAGAACAGTCTGTAGAAATCTGACTTTAGCGAATACTTGTGGAACCCCCAAAATTATACCAAATTAGGACGACCAGGGTAATTTTATATTAATCTTCTGCAAAAATAATCAGGGCAAAAGCTCTTTTCTGCGATTTATGAAAATTATTTTTGTGAGCATAAAGTTTCTGTCTTTTTCATCAAGATCAAACAACTATCACCCAAGAAGATCCTAAAGGCTTTACTTGGCACAAACACTAATTAAAACACAAATAGCACAATCATACCAGTAGCATAATTGTGTAAAGACACACAAGAACAGAAAGCAAAAAGCAAAAATAAAACTTATTCATTGGGTTGCCTCCCAACAAGCTCTATAGTTTTACGCCCCTAGCTAGGCATAATATTTCAACGATGGTCACACAACATGTAATAATCGAAACACAAAGAGAGCATCATGAAACATGTGAAAAACAAATTTAAGTCTAACATACGTTCTATGCATAGGAGTTTTATAGGAAAACAACTTATCAAAACAAGAACATGTAGCATATGCAGAGGAGAGGAATAAAACATTGACAATCTCAACACAACGAGAGGAAATTTAATAACATGAAAATTTCTACAACCATATGTTCCTCTCTCATAATAATTATATGTAGGATCATAATCAAATTCAATAATATAACTACCATATAAAATTTTCTCTTTATGATCCACATGCATGCAAAGTTGACACTCTTCCAAAATAGCGGGATCATCAAATAAAGTCATGACCTCTCCAAGCCCACTTTTATCAAAAATTTCATAAGATTGAACACTCTCCAAATATGTGGGATTATTTTAGCTAAAGTTGACACTCTGCCAAACCCACTTTCAATATTATCACAAACATATTCATCATGAGGCTTAAATAAATTTTCAAGATCATAAGAAACATTACCACCCCAATCATGATCATTGCAATAAGTAGCGGACATGACAAAACAAGCATCCCCAAGCTTGGGGTTTTGCATATTATTAGCACAATTGACATTAGTAGAATTTATAGTAAAATTATTGCAATCATACTTTTCATTCAAGGAGCTATCATGAATCACTTCATAAATTTCTTCATCACAATTTTCAGATTCACGATTCTCAAGTAAAACTTCATAAAGATAATCTAGTGCACACAACTCACTAGCAGTTGGTTCATCATGATTGGATCTTTTAAAAAGATTAGCAAGTGGATGGGGATCCATATCAATAGATATTTAGCAAGCGAAGATGCAAGCATATAGAACGTACATGGCAACACAAGCAAACATGAGATCTGACGAGAAAAAGGCAAACGGAGAAGAGGGCGAACAAAATGGCAATTTTTTGTGAAGTGGGGGAGAGGAAGACGAGAGGAAAATGGCAAATAATGTATGTTGAAGATCCTCCCCAGCAACGGCGCCAGAAATTCTTCCTTGATAGCAGCTGGAACTACGTCGGTATTTCCCCGGAGAGGGAGGGATGATGTAGCACAATGACGGTAGAGTATTTCCTCGCTTATGAAACCAAGGTATCGAACCAAGAGGGAGAACCAAGCAACACAACATAAACAGCACCTGCACACAAACAACAACACCTCCCAACCTGACGTGTTAATGGGGTTGTCAATCCCTTCCGGGGTACGGCGCCTCAAGATAGGAAAACGGACGTGAGGTAAATTGTAGTAGATTGATAGATCGAACGCCAAATTAAATAAATAAAGATAAAATACAACAAGGTATTTTTGTATTTTTTTGGTTTAATAGATCAAAATAAAAATGCAAAGGAAAAGTAGATCGCAAGGCAAATATATGAGAAGAAAGAACCGGGGGCCGTAGGTTTCACTAGTGGCTTCTCTCGAGAAAAATAGCAAACGGTGGGTAAACAAATTACTGTTGGGCAATTGATAGAACTTCAAATAATTATGACGATATCCAGGCAATGATCATCACATAGGCATCACGTCCAAGATTAGTACACCGACTCCTGCCTGCATCTACTACTATTACTCCACACATCGACCGCTATCCAAAGATGCATCTAGTGTATTAAGTTCATGGAAAAATGGAGTAATGCAATACGAACGATGACATGATGTAGACAAGATCCATTTATCTATATGGCGGTAGATATAGACCCCTTCTTTTTATCCTTAGTAGCAACGATACATACGTGTTGGTTCCCCTTCTGTCACTGGGATCGAGCACCGTAAGATCGAACCCACTACCGGGCACCTCTTCCCATTGCAAGAGAAATAGATCAAGTTGGCCAAACAAAACCCAAATATCGGAGAAGACATACGAGGCTATAAGAGATCATGCATATAAGAGATCAAAGAATAACTTTCATGGATATAAAAAAGATATGACTGATCATAAACTCAAAGTTCATCAGATCCCAACAAACACACCGCAAAAGAGTTACATCCTATGGATCTCCAAAGAGACCATTGTATTGAGAATTCAGCGAGAGAGAGAGAGAGAGAGAAAGCCATCTAGCTACTAACTACGGACCCGAAGGTCTACAAAGAACTACTCACGCATCATCGGAGAGGCACCAATGGAAGTGGTGAACCCCTCCATGATGGTGTCTAGATTGGATCTGGTGGTTCTGGACTCTGCGGCGGCTTGATGCATATTTCGATGCTTGTTCTAGGGTTTCTGGAATATTGTGGTATTTATAGAGCAAAGAGGCGGTCTGGGGGGCACCCGAGGTGGGCACAACCCACTGTATGCGCGCTGGGCCTCCTGGCATACTGGTGGGTTGTGCCTCCTGGCACCCCTGTGCAAACTGTGGCCCATTGCCTTCCTTCCGCCCATAAAAAATCATCATGGAGTTTCATGGCATTTGGACTCCGCTTGATATTGATTTCGCAATGTAAAAACATAGAAAAAATAACAACCGCACTTGGCACTATGTCAATAGGTTAGTACCAAAAAATGATATAAAATGATTATAAAACATCCAAGATAATAAAACAGCATGGAACAATAAAAAATTATAGATATGTTGAGACGATTACCTCCCGCTAGCTTCGTCGATCATGCGACGACATGATGTTTGATTTACAACTGAAAAACATTTTATGCTGCCTTGAAGACTTCAACAACGGCGTCCCGGAGGATGACAACGACAACGACGGCGCGGCACGCCGCCTCGGCCGCCGCCGGAAATAGTTTTTTTGGGGTTTAATACTGTATCTCGAATTCTCGATCATATGAATATAAATTCGCAGTGTGACTGAATGAAAGATATGGTTTGAACGAACTTGTGTTTTTCTCTCTTAATGTACAAACTTATCAAACGATTTTCTTTTGAAAAAAATGTCAATGGTTTTTAAATATAAAACACTCATCGCAAACGTTTTAGTTAGAACACCCGTATGCAAACCGACAGCTTCCCCAGGAAGCCAAGGGAAAATGTGCCGAGCAGGATTTCTGCATCCCTTCAATGCAAATGGTTGTTTTGCATGACCCGTGTGCAACCACGTACAAACAATTGGGTAAGATTTGCATATCTGTCGTTTTGGGTATATTGCCATTTGTCAAACGGAAAGATTGACATTTTTTATCTAGTAACATTGCCATTTGTCAACCTTGTAACACTGCGATTTGTCAAAATATGCCGCTTAAAAATCACTAGCACTATCTAATTTTTGCAACTAAAATCACTAGCACTGTTCATATGGACACCACTAGCAAGCGTGAGTTGATGGACGCATATGCAAATATACCATTGATTACATACAACAAGTCATCAACCCACAATGACAACGAGGATACACGTTGGATTATATATCATTTCCAACAAAACATCCTAGTAAAGTTTTTCTCACACAACAAATAACAAAGCGATGAAATGAACTTCAGCTCAACCACTCGTCGGTGTTGGAAACGCTTGCTTTGAAACAGAAGTGATTCTCTGGGAAGAGCCAGCTACTGTCAATCTCGAAACCAACGCAGGACTGATCATCCAGGCTGAAGCGGCCTATGTTAGGACCCATATTGGGACGGTAGGGAAGCATAGCAATGTCCAAGGTATAGATACAGTTGCTTCTTATAAATGGTAGTAACGTTGTGTCAACAACAGCTGGATCGCCTTCCACCATCATCGGATAGTTTTGTCCAAGGAAGAGCGAGTTTCCTCCAAGACTTTCAATCTTGAACCGGGGAGAAGGTGTTGGCGCTTAGTACACTAGTATCCATCCCGAATACCCTGCAACGGATTTTTGAATAGGTCCGGAGAGTGCGACCATACGTGACAACACCTGCTCCCTTAGTAACATCAGCAGTGCCCCGTATGCAGACAAGAAGAGGTGATCCATCGTAATAAGTTGCCAGCGCCATCGAGTATATGGGTCCTGCCGTGATCATCAAAGATCGCCATCTCCCCCTTGGTTAATTTTTTTTTCAAGTATAGGTGGTGGAATGTTCACGGGACCTTGGAAACACAAGAAGGTTAATTATTAAAGGGAAACTAGCTAACCCGCATGCATGTGGATGAAACAATTATAATTATGGTGGAAGACAAACGCATCAAAGCATCAGATTCCATGCAAAAACAAAGGCCACGCAGGTGGTCGCAAGAAACACAAGACCCTCGTATTGAATTGCATCACAAGACTCATCCGTACATAAATTGATTTTTGAGCAATATCCATCGAGGCGTGAAGTAAGGACGGCAACAAGCTTGTCGAAGATAGCAACAACTTCATAGTTCGTGTAATCCCAAGAGCGGTTGGGAACTCGATAAATTGCTATCTTCCGTAGACGATACCACCATGATCGTATTTGAACTCACGAGAATACGGTGTACTCAACCTCCGGGCGTTAAATAAGATTTTTGGAAGTGGAACTCGGTGACGAGTGTACACATTCACAAGTTCCCACTCAGTTGTACCCAATATAAACAACCCAATCTCCATTTATACCGCCCAAGCCTTGCCCTCAAGCAATGGCATCTTAACATCATACGTATCATTATCAAGCGGCATCAACTTGCACAAGGCGAGGCTTCCCTCGTCCCCGCGCCAGTCAGCAGGTCACGACGAAGAAGATAGGGGATCAAACCACTCCTGGACCCTTGGGTTCCTTGTAATGATGTTATTAGTTGAGTCGAGAATGTTCTTAAACGAACCTGCCATGCTAGCCGAGGTGATGACGTCAAGACCGATCAATGAGTTCCTCCACCACGCCATCTTTTAGATTGGGGCAAGAATAATGGGGTCAAGCTTCGCCTGTTCCTCCATGGAGAAGATGATCGAACAATGGCAGAAGGAAGGGTGAAGGCAAATGGAGGGAGGAAGAGCGTGCGACAGCAATTCCAAATCGAGAGGGAAAGGCGAAGAGGCGGTGGACGGTTGCCACGGTACACGAAGAGGCGCTTGGGGAGCGAACGGTTTCCCCAGAGGTCACACACTGACGACAAGGGCCGAGTGAACTGCATGCGTATATCGCACACACCTTGATTTGGCTGACCGTTTCTTTTGTGTTGCCTAATCACAAACAGTTCATCCGAGTGAACTGTATGATGTATATCGCACACACCTTCATCTGGCTGCCCGTTTCTTTTGTGTTGCCTAATCACAAATAGTTCATCCGGGTGAATCATATGCTTTGTATCACACACTCCTTCATTTGGCTGCCCATTTCTTTTGTTCCTCCTCATCGCAAACAATTAATTGAACTGAACCGTATGCCCTTCATCGCACACGAACTAAAATCTGAACCGTGTTTGATGCATCCGTCATCGCAAACGTTTTATACATTTTTGACGGTTTTCATACACCACCGCTTGCGATTATTGCATCGCACACAGTTTCTCGAAGGGTCTTTGATCGTAGTGTCGCGTTAGCAGCATCCTGCAGTAGTGTAGAGAAATAGGTGCTTTGCCTCTAGTTGTGCAACCATGAAGCGAAGGCAGAGGAGGGCAACAACATAGACGCGGAGCAAGGACGGAGGAGGGTGACAGCGCAGATGCGCAACAAGGGTGGAGTAGGGCCAAGACACGAACGCGAGAAAGGGAGCACGGCAAGGGAGAGAGGGCAGTCGATTTGGTATATTTGGTCAATTTGGAGGGATTTGGGGTTGGATCTGACATGATGGATGTGTTTGGGTTGCTCCAAATCCGCCCACATATGAGCTGGATTTGAGGGGTGCCGGATAGTCCAAACATATGGGCTGGGTTTGAGGATGGCAGTCTTGCAAGTGATCTACCGTGGTGATAGAAAGTGAAAAGGTTTGTATTGTATTGTTGTCACTAGGGATAAAAAAAATATAATTGTGTAATTGTTCTTTAAACGCAGGGTGAAGACAATATAACATTTACTTCATGTCACCATACTTAATACAACACTATGTTTTTGTTATTTAAATTGTTTAAGATGCATGCACCATCTTGGTGGAGTATTAGCTATAGATGCAGTTGGTTGTCTATAAATGTTTGGACACGATGCTCGTATGCAATTATGTCATCTATAATTTATACCTATTAATAAAAGATGGCGTGTTTTCCAAAAAAAATATATCTGTCCATGCATCTATACCTCCTAATAGCAAAGGGAGAGGCATGGTCATCCAATACGTATTCCTTTAGAATCTGGCCGAACACTACATAAGTCATTCAGCTCGACCTCCACCTGGGCATACGCCTGAAGGTCCAACCAAGCCAATTAGGTCATCGCATCATCAATATACCATCAGCTCACCTAGTTGTTTGCCGGCAGCAGTGGTTTCCTCCTGAGCCGGGATTCTATAAAAATTCGAGTGGATGGGGCTATATCACGGACAAAAAATGAAGGCTCTTTTAGCGACGTTTTCAAGGATGCTACAAGCAAATATCTTGGTGCTTCATCAGTCAAGTGTTCAGGTATTACTGATCCAGCTACACTTGAGGCACTGGCCTACAGGGAGGCCATATCCCTTGCCCCGGACCTTTCACTATCGCATGTGTTAATAGTTTCTGATTGCAAGGAAGTTGTTCTTAACATCAACAACGACACATGAGGACTTTATGCTGGTATCATGAGGATATCAACGCTACGACAACCCAGCTATTTGGGTGTTCCTTCATCTTTCGAAGGACGTGAGACAAACTTTGAGGCACACTTTAGGGCTCTCTTTAGGACGCCATGTGTGGCTCCCCTTAATCCTCCCGACTTAAATTGTATTCCCATGCTTTTGGACATTGATAAATAAATGAAGTGTGTTTAGACTAAAAAAATCAATATAATGTACTTTCAAACATAAGAAAACTCAATTAGCGAAAAAATTGGTGTGGATTGTGAGAATTGAACCCACAACCTCACGCTCAATAGTAAGAGCATCTACAATGCCTCCTCAAATCCTCCTTAAACCCGGTGACCGGACAGGAGGGAGAACAAAAAAATAACCCAACTAAACCATCGTATCATCCCTATACGTCTGGATTCTCCATGAACCCTCATATTGAGAACAAATGTAGAAGGATATGAGGGCTCCCGGACGCACGGCCTACCCCGGACCATATTTTTCTCTCTCTTTATTCTTTTTTCTCTCTCTTCATCTCCATCAATAACATGCAAATGACCGGACATATATGGAATAAAATGAGGAGTATGGCTGCATGGAGGGCCAAATAGGGGCTAAAAACAGACACGCCCGGTGCATGGACGGTTAGGGGATGCGGATTTGCTAAGTCCGGTTGTAGATGCTCTAACCCTAGTAACCAACTGAGTGTCCTGACTTACCATGTAAAACTACAAGTTGTGCAATAGATTGTGGATGTGCTAAAAGATAAGATTCGTTTACCAATTAATTATCCTATCTCGCTTCTTTACACCAAATTTCACCAATTTATATATGTCTGTGAGTAATGAGCAGTGGCGGAGCTTGGTTAGGGCGAACAGGGGCCATGGCCCCCAACTATTTTTCCTTGTGCATATTAACACCTAATAGTGACCACTATATTGGTCAAATTTTGACATGATATCGCAAATTAGCCCCCTCAACTCTCCCTAACTTTCATGTAACCCCCTCTTAATTCTTGTTGAAGCTCCGCCACTGATAATGAGAATCACAAGCTGAGTCATCAACAAAATGCATTTATGTGGTATGTGTTTCCTTTACTCGAGAAAAACAAAGAAATTAAATTAGACGATGGTTGATGGCTAACACGTACTCCATATCCCGAATTACTTGTCTTTGTATTTATACATATTTTAGTGTTAGATACATCCGTTTCTATAAAAAAATTAAGACAAGTATTTTAGGATGATATAATAGAAGATCTTGTGCCAACTAAAAAAAATAGAAGATCTCATGGGAATCTTGCCGGAGCGCATGCATGACTTTCAAGGCCGGGAACTAACTAGCAGAAGAAGCACGCATGTGTGCATATAGCAATCAAAGAGAGTGCATGGGTACCAAAGCACTGAGCTCTCCTCTCTCGTGGGTTCGGACGGTTGTTTGTTGGAGGTGGTTGCCAGCTTTTGGGCACTCTGATGGTATTCTGCCGGGTGCTCGCGTTGAGGTTTTTGATTTTCTCTCCTTTGAGTTGGGTAATTTCTTTGCCAGTATAGTTCTTCACCATTGGATTCTTGACAAGAACTGGGAGGTTAGAGGTGTTTAAGGCCCTGCTGACCACTCCTTATCTAATGCTTTTCTCGATGAACTTTCTACTAAGGTTGATGCCTCCTCTCTTCCTCTTCTCATTGGTGGGAATTTTAACTTGCTTGGGTTTCCTTGGGATAAGAATAACGACAATTTCTCTTGGTCTAGGGAGGAGGGCTTCAACGATTTTATTATCAACTTTGCTCAGAGAGAATTACATAGGGTTGGTGCATGGTTTACTTGGTCCAGTCACCAACTTGATCCGGTCAGATCGGTGCATGATAGGGTGCTGATTTCTCCAAATTGGGATGTCCTCTTTCCTAGATCTTCCCTCGTCGCTGAATCCCATATTGACTAGACTCAGGAGATAGCTCGGGGTCCATTTCCCACAAGTATAGGTTCGATTCGTCTTTTTTGTTAATTGATGGTTTTGTCCCTATGGTTTCTGACAAGCTTACAGCTATCCCACTGTCCAACCATCGCTCTTTTGGTCCTATTGATGATTGGAAGTTTTGCTCCTCCCTTCTCCGCAAATTCTTGAAAGTTGGAGCCGATCAGGCTGCGGAGAGTCATAGGGTAAAGGTTCACCTATTGGGATTGATCAAAAAACTTGATGACCAGGCGGATAGTGGCGATTTTGGGCCCGCGGGCTGGGCTCAGTGGTATGATCTCGAAAAGGCCCTTCTTGACATCCATCATCAGAAGAAGGCTTATTGTCAACAACACAGGAGGTTGACCTGGCTCCATAATTAAGGATGACGCCATTTCGGCTTTTTTTGTTGTGGCCAACAGTAGAAGAAGAAGGTGCTCAATTTTTACGTTGTTCATAGACGGTATGCTGGTGGCAGATCCTTCAATCATTTTGGGTCATGTGTGTTCTTGTTTTGCATCCCTCCTCGTGGTTGTCTATGTTGGGAAACGTAGTAGAAAACAAAAGTTTCCGCGCCTACGATTACCCAAGATCAATATGAAGATGCATAACGGGTTGGGATCACGATCGTTTTCGTCGCCGGTTGAAGCAGAAGAAGAATGTGTCGGTGTAGATCATACTTGGAGTCCCTCGAACCGTGCATGAAAAATCCCCCGTATTGCCCACGAACAATCCCTCCAACCGACGACCTCTCTATTTGGTTGCAAGCATGTAACCTTGACGATCCGGCAGTGCTTCCCCATCCAGAGCTAATCTTTACCAAAAATTTAGAGGGAGGAGATTAGAACCACACAGGGCTTCTAATTACGAGGACAAGAGGATTAGCCTAGCTCTAATTAGTCAACTAGGACCAACTAGAACTAGAAGAACTAGAGGAGGCTCCACTACTGCACGACGCTGCTAACGCGACACTACAATCAGAGACCCTTCGACAAAACTGTGTACGATGCATTAATCGCAAACGGTGCTGTAAAAATACCGTGAAAAAGATGCAAAACATTTGCGATGGCGGATACATCAAACACGGTTCTTATTTTAGTTGCGTATGCGATGCGGGACATACGATTCAGTTCAATGAACTATTTGCAATGAGGCAGAAGAACGGAAATAGACAGCTAGATGAAGGTGTGTGCGATATATGACATACGGTTCACTCAGATTAACTGTTTGTGATTAGGCAACACAACAGAAACGGTCAGCCAGATCAAGGTGTCTATGATTGACGACATACACTTCAGACGGATAAACTGTTTGTGATTAGGTAATACAACAAAACGGTCGGCCCGGATCAAGGTGTCTGCGATTGACGGCATACACTTCACACGGATGAACTGTTTGCGATTAGCCACAACAAACATAAACAGTTATATAGATCAATGTGTGTGTGCTAGATGGGCACACATTCTAATTAAAAGAAGCGTGCATGATGGTAATAATGAGCGCGCACGGTTGATGGAACAAGACGTGTGCTGACATCACCCATTGCGGTGCACCCTATGGTGCAAACGCCATGTAAGCGGCCGAGAATTGATGTCTACTACTCAACCTTCTTCTTGTAGACATTGTTGGGCCTCCAAGTGTAGAGGTTTGTAGGACAGCTGGACAGTAGCAAATTTCCCTCAAGTGGATGACCTAAGGTTTATCAATCCGTGGGAGGCATAGGATGAAGATGGTCTCTCTCAAACAACCCTGCAACCAAATAACAAAGAGTCTCTTGTGTCCCCAACACACCCAATACAATGGTAAATTGTATAGGTGCACTAGCTCGGCAAAGAGATGGTGACACAAGTGCAATATGGATGGTAGATATAGGTTTTTGTAATCTGAAAATATAAAAACAGCAAGGTAACTAGTAACAAAAGTGAGCGAAAATGGTATTGCAATGCTTCGAAACAAGGCCTAGGGTTCATACTTTCACTAGCGCAAGTTCTCTCAACAATGATAACATAATTAGATCGTATAACAATCCCTCAACGTGCAACAAAGAGTCACTCCAAAGTCACTAATAGCAGAGAACAAACGAAGAGATGATTGTAGGGTACGAAACCACCTCAAAGTTATTCTTTCTGATCGATCTATTGGGCTATTCCTATAAGTGTCACAAACAACCCTAGAGTTCGTACTAAAATAACACCTTAAGATACACATCAACCAAAACCCTAATGTCACCTAGATACTCCAATGTCACCACAAGTATTTGCGGGTTTGATTATACGATATGCATCACACAATCTCAGATTCATCTATTCAAACCAAGACAAAAGAACTTCAAAGAGTTCCCCAAAGTTTCTATAGGAGATTCAAGATGAAAACGTGTGCCAACCCCTATGCATAAGTTCACATGGTCACAAAACCCGCAAGTTGATCACCAAAACATACATCAAGTGGATCACATGAATATCCCATTGTCACCACAGATAAGCACATGCAAGAAATACATTAGGTGTTCTCAAATCCTTAAAGACTCAATCCGATAAGATAACTTCAAAGGGAAAACTCAATCCATTACAAGAAGGTAGAGGGGAGAAGTATCATAAGATGCAACTATAATAGCAAAGCTCACGGTACATCAAGATCGTGCCAAATCAAGAACACGAGAGAGAGAGAGAGAGAGAGAGAGAGAGAGAGAGAGATATCAAACACATAGCTACTGGTACATACCCTCAGCCCCGAGGGTGAACTACTCCCTCCTTGTCATGGAGAGCGCCTGGATGATGAAGATGGCCACCGGTGATGGTTTCCCCCTCCGGCAGGGTGCCGGAATAGGGTCCCGATTGGGTTTTGGTGGCTACATAGGCTTGCGACGGTGGAACTACCGATCTAGTTTTCTTTTCGGGGGTTTACAGATTTATAGGAATTTTTGGCGTCGGTTTCAAGTCGTGGGGGGTCCATGAGGAGCCCCATGTGGCCTGAGGGCGCCCCTGGTAGGGCGTGCCCTCCACCCTTGTGGAGGCCTCGTGGCTCTTCTGGCCCAACTCTTTTGCTTCGGGGGATTCTTCTGGTCCATAAAAAATCACCGTAAATTTTTAGCTCAATTGGACTCCGTTTGACATTCCTTTTCTGCAAAACTCAAAAACAAGGAAAAACAGAAACTGGCAGTAGGCTCTAGGTTAATAGGTTAGTACCAAAAATCATATAAAATAGCATATAAATGCATAAAACATCCAAGATTGATAATATAATAGCATGGAACAATCAAAATTATAGAAACGTTGGAGACGTATCAAGCATCCCCAAGCTTAATTCCTGCTCGTCCTCGAGTAGGTAAATGATAAAAACAGAATTTCTGATGTGGAATGCTACCTAACATATTTATCCATGTAATCTTCTTTATCATGGCATGAATGTTCAGATCCATAAGATTCAAAACAAAAGTTTAATATTGACATAAAAACAATAATACTTCAAGCATACTAACAAAATAATTATGTCTTCTCAAAATAACATGGCCAAAGAAAGCTTATCCCTACAAAATCATATAGTCTGGCTATGCTCCATCTTCATCACACAAAATATTCAAATCATGCATAACCCGAATGACAATCCAAGCAATCGTTTCATACTTTTGATGTTGTCAAACTTTTTCAACTTTCACGCAATACATGAGCGTGAGCCATGGACATAGCACTATAGGTGGAATAAAAGGTGGTTGTGGAGAAGACAAAAAGAAGGAGATAGTATCACATCAACTAGGTGTATCAACGGGCTATGGAGATGCCCATCAATAGATATCAATGTGAGTGAGTAGAGTTTGCCATGCAACAGATGCCCTAGAGCTATAAGTGTATGAAAGCTCAAAAAGAAAACTAAGTGGGTGTGCATCCAACTTGCTTGCTCATGAAGACCTAGGGCAATTTGAGGAAGCCCATCGTTGGAATATACAAGCCAAGTTCTATAATGAAAAATTCCCACTAGTATGTGAAAGTGTCAACATAGGAGACTCTCTATCATGAAGATCATGGTGCTACTTTGAAGCACAAGTGTGGTAAAAGGATAGTAGCATTGCCCCTTCTCTATTTTTCTCTCATTTTTTTTGTTTTTTTGGGCCTTCTCTTTTTTGGCCTTTCCTCTTTGTTTTTCCTCACATGGGACAATGCGCTAATAATGAAGGTCATCACACTTTTATATACTTTACAAATCGAGAATTACAACTCGATATTTAGAACAAAATATGACTCTATATGAATGCCTCCGGCGGTTTACCAGGATGTGCAATGAATCAAGAGTGACATGTATGAAACTATTATGAACGGTGGCTTTGCCACCAATACGATGTCAACTACATGATCATGCAAAGCAATATGTAAACGATGATGTGTGTCATAATAAAATGGAACGGTGGAAAGTTGCATGGCAATATATCTCGAAATGGCTATGGAAATGCCATAATAGGTAGGTATGGTGGCTGTTTTGAGGAAGGTATATGGTGGGTGTATGGTACCGGCGAAAGTTGTGTGTCACAAGAGAGGCTAGCAATGGTGGAAGGGTGAGAGTGCGTATAGTCCATGGACTCAACATTAGTCATAAAGAACTCACATACTTATTGCAAAAATCTATTAGTCATCGAAACAAAGTACTACGCGCATGCTCCTAGGGGGATAGATTGGTAGGAAAATACCATCACTCATCCCCAACCACCACTCATAAGGAAGACAATCAAAAAATATCTTATGCTCCAACTTCGTTACATAATGGTTCACCATAAGTGCATGCTATGGGACTCACAAACCTTAACACAAGTATTTCTCAAATTCACAATTACTCACTAGCATGACTCTAATATCACCATCTTTAAATCTCAAAACAATCATAAGGAATCAAACTTCTCATAGTATTTGATGCACTTTATATGAAAGTTTTTATTATATCCCTCTTGGATGCCTATCGTATTAGGACTAAATTCATAACCAAAGCAAATTACCATGCTGTTTAGAGATTCTCAAAATGATATATGTGAAGCATGAGAGTTCAACAATTTCTACAAAATAAAACTACCGTCATGCTCTAAAAAGATATAAGTGAAGCACTAGAGCAAATGACAAATTACTCTAACAGATATAAGTGAAGATCAATGAGTAGTCGAATAATTATGTAACTATGTGAAGACTCTCTAACATTTAAGAATTTCAGATCTTGTGATATTATTCAAATAGCAAGCAAATCCTAACAAAATAAAATGACGCTCCAAACAAAATACATATCATGTGGTGAATAAAAATATAGCTCCAAGTAAGGTTACTGATGAACGAAGACGAAAGAGGGGATGCCATCCGGGGCATCCCCAAACCTAGGCTCTTGGTTGTCCTTGAATATTACCTTGGGGTGCCTTGGGCATCCCCAAGCTTAGGCTCTTGCCACTCCTTATTCCGTAGTCCATCGAAACTTCACCCAAAACTTGAAAACTTCACAACACAAAACTTAACAGAAAACTCGTGAGCTCCATTAGTATGATAAAAAAATCATTCACTTTGGTACTGTCAAGACAAGATTCATAATTTTTCTCACATGATGCCTACTGTACCCTATCATTTCTACAATTTTTATTAAGCAATATAAGCCATAGAAACTAGAAAACAAGAAAACTACGCATCAAAAACAGAATCTGTCAAAAACAGAACAATCTCTAAAGATCTGAATTTAAATCATACTTCTGTAGCTCCAAAAATTCTGAAAAATTAGGAAAACGCAGACAATTTGTATATCAATCATTTGTAAAAAATTCAGAATTTTATCACGATGAAGTGAATTTAAACAATTCTGTGATCGCTAAAGGTTTCTGTTTTTGGACAGAATTGAATCAACTATCATCCACACTATCCCAAAGGCTTTACTTGGCACTTTATTGAAACAAAAGCTATAAAACATGATTAATACAGTAGCTTAATCATGTGAACACACAAAAACAGTATGTATAAGTATTGGGTTGTCTCCCAACAAGCGCTTTTCTTTAATGCCTTTCTAGCTAGGCATGATGATTTCAATGATGCTCACATAAAATATAAGAATTGAAACACAAAGAGAGCATCATCAAGCATATGACAAGCACATTTAAGTCTAACCCACTTCCTATGCATAGAGACTTTGTGAGCAAACAACTTATGGGAACAAGAATCAACTAGCATAGGAGGGCAAAACAAGCAAAACTTAAAGATTTTCAACACATAGAGAGGAAACTTAATATTATTGCAATTCCTACAAGCATATATTCCTCCTCATAATAATTTTTTTTAGTAGCATAATGAATGAATTCAACAATATAACTATCACATAAAGCATTATTTTCATGATCTACATGCATAGAAATTTTATTACTCTCCACATAAGCAAATTTATTCTCATGAATAGTAGTGGGAGCAAATTCAATGAAAAAACTATCATGTGAGGCATAATCCAATTGAAAATTAAAATCATGATGACAAGTTTCTTGGTTATCATTATTCTTTATAGCATACATGTCATCACAATAATCATCATAGATAGCAACTTTGTTCTCATAATCAATTGGAACCTCTTCCAAAATAGTGGATTCATCACTAAATAAAGTCATGACCTCTCCAAATCCACTTTCATAATTATCACAATAAGATTCAACACCCTCCAAAATAGTGGGATCATTACTTCCTAAAGCTGACACTCTTCCAAACCCACTTTCATTAATATAATCATCATAAATAGGAGGCATGCTTTCATCATAATAAATTTGCTCATCAAAACTTGGGAGCCAAAAAATATCATCTTCATCAAACATAGCATCCCCAAGCTTGTGGCTTTGCATATCATTAGCATCATGGATATTCAAGAAATTCATACTAACAGCATTGCAATCATGCTCATCATACAAATATTTAGTGCCAAACATTTTAATAACTTCTTCTTCTAGCACTTGAGCACAATTTTCCTTTCCATCATTTTCACGAAAGATATTAAAAAGATGAAGCATATGAGGCAACCTCAATTCCAATTTTTTTTTGTAATTTTCTTTTATAAACTAAACTAGTGATAAAACAAGAAACTAAAAGATTTGACTGCAAGATCTAAAGATATACCTTCAGTGCTAACCTCCCCGACAACGGCGCCAGAAAAGAGCTTGACGTCTACTACGCAACCTTCTTCTTGTAGACATTGTTGGGCATCCAAGAGCAGAGGTTTGTAGGACAGTAGCAAATTACCTCAAGTGGATGACCTAAGGTTTATCAATCCGTGGGAGGCATAGGATGAAGATGGTCTCTCTAAAGCAACCCTGCAACCAAATAACAAAGAGTCTCTTGTGTCCCCAACACACCCAATACAATGGTAAATTGTATAGGTGCACTAGTTCGGCGAAGAGATGGTGATACAAGTGCAATATGGATGGTAGATATAGGTTTTTGTAATCTAAAAATATAAAAACAGCAAGGTAACTAGTAACAAAAGTGAGTGAGGGAGTCCTGGATTAGGGGGTGTCCGGATGGCCAGACTATGACCTTTGGCCGGACTCCTGGACTATGAAGATACAAGATTGAAGACTTCGTCCCATGTCCGGATGGGACTTTCCTTGGCGTGGAAGGCAAGCTTGGCGATACGGATATGTAGATCTCCTTCCATTGTAACCGACTCTGTGTAACCCTAACCCTCTCCGGTGTCTATATAAACCGGAGGGTTTTAGTCCGTAGGACGAACAACAATCATACCATAGGCTAGCTTCTAGGGTTTAGCCTCTCTGATCTCGTGGTAGATCTACTCTTGTACTACCCATGTCATCAATATTAATCAAGCAGGAGTAGGGTTTTACCTCCATCGAGAGGGCCCGAACCTGGGTAAAAACATCGTGTCCCTTGTCTCCTGTTACCACCCGCCTAGACGCACAGTTCGGGACCCCCTACCCGAGATCCGCCGGTTTTGACACCGACATTGGTGCTTTCATTGAGAGTTCCTCTGTCGTCACCTTTAGGCCCGATGGCTCCTTCGATCATCAACAACGATCTGGTCCAGGGTGAGACTTTTCTCCCCGGACAGATCTTCATATTCGGCGGCTTTGCACTGCGGGCAAATTCGCTTGGCCATGTGGAGCAGATTGAAAGCTACACCCCTGGCCATCAGGTCACATTTGGAAGTTTGAACTACACGGCCGACGTCCGCGGAGACTTGATCTTCGACGGGTTCGAGCCAAAGCCAAGCGCTACCAAGACCGATTACGATGGGCATGATCTAGCTCGTCACGAACAGTGTCCGGAGGTCGCACCGGTGTCGCTCCGACCCTTAGCTCGGAGCCGACCACGCCTATCAAGGACGGGTGGCTGGACACGCCTCGGGGCTGCAATCTCTCTGGCGATCGAGCGAACACCATACCTGTCGCTGCGGCTCGCGACTCTGAGGTGCCGGATCCGAACCTTCCGCGCTCCCCGCCAATCAAATCCGATTGGCGCGGGTAATGGAGTTCACCGCCCGCGGACATCTTTCAAAGACTCTCCTTTCGCGACATTCTGAATTCACTAAAGTCTCTCTTTATCGGGAGAGCCCCGGCGAACTATGGTCGTGAAGGTTGGGATGCGGACGACGAAGAAATTCAAAGCCCACCCACCACCCACTTCAGTAGCCACCGCCGATGATTTAACCGACATGCTCGACTTCGACTCGAAGACATCGACGGTATGGGACGGCGATGCAGAGACGAACAAGAACCAACGCCTCTGTGGCATTGGAAGGCCACCTCGTCATATGACATATACATGGTGGACACCCCAAAAGAAGGGAACGGCGACGAACAACGGAGGATAACCCCTCAAGAAACAGCCTAAGCGCCGGCGTCAGCGGCGCCGCTCTAAATCCCGCCACAGCAAAAACGGCGATTCCGGCACCGGAGACAATAACACCCCGGACAGTGCCGAAGACAACCCCCTCCAGCAGGATTCATCACAGGAGGATGGAGAAGCCAGCCCTCATGAGAGAGCGGCAGACAGAGAGGCAGAGGACGGTCATTACATGCCTCCCTCGAAGGCGAGGCAAGCCTCGGCGGCGATGAATTTGTCGTGCTCGAGGATCCCGTTGAACAAGAGCGTTTCAAACGCAGGCTTATGGCCACGGCGAGCAGCCTCAAGAAAAAATAGCAACAGCTTAGAGCTGACCAAGACTTGCTAGCCGACAGATGGACTGATGTCCTTGCGGCCGAAGAGTACGAACTCAAACGCCCCTCCAAGAGCTACCCAAAACGCAGGCTGCCACCTCGATTAGAGGAGGAAGCACCTAGACATACATCACCAGCGCATCATACGGCCGACCGGCCACCTCGTGGCCACGACAGAGAGGCCTCTCGGCCTTCCACTCAAGCCGCACCCCGGCGCCGCTCAAAGAATACCAAGGCACGGGAAATGCGCCGGACACTGCAAGATATACCGGAGGGACAGGAAAGGCAAACAAGATCGATCTATGGATCGCGTGGGCGCCCACGACACATGACGATAACCGTCATGCGGATATGGTAAATCCGCCGGGCGAACACAACAGACAAAGCTCATTTGAGCTACGTCGTGGTATAGCCCAATATAGAGGCGCCGCACACCCACTATCCTTCACAATGAAGTAATGGATCATCAAATCCCCGAGGGTTTCAAACCCGTAAACATCGAATCATACGATGGCACAACAGACCCTGCGGTATGGATTGAGGACTATCTCCTTCATATCCACATGGCCCTTGGGGATGATCTACACGCCATCAAATACCTCCCACTCAAGCTTAAAGGACCAGCTCGACATTGGCTTAACAGCCTTGCCCGGCAAAGAATCAATTGGATGTTGGGAGGACCGGAAGCCACATTCCTCGACAACTTCCAGGCACCTATGTGTACGACCACCGCATCCGATGACCTAAGCCACATAATCCAAAGGCAGCCGGAGGAATCGGCCAGCAATTCTGGACACCACGGTTCCTAACGAAGAAAAATCAAATAGTCGATTGTCCGGGATGCACGCAGAGGCCCTTGCAGCCTTCAAGCATAACATCCGTGACGAGTGGCTTGCCCGGCACCTAGGACAGGAAAAGCCGAAATCTATGGCAGCCCTCACGACACTCATGACCCGCTTTTGCATGGGAGAAGACAGCTGGCTAGCTTGTAGTAATAACATGACCAAGATCCACAGTAATTGGTACCAAAGGGCGGCATAAGATGGGTCGCGTCGCAACAAGCAAAAGCGCCGCATTAACGCTGGCGATAATGCTGAGGATACAACAGTTAATGCCGGATTCAGAGGCTCTAAACCGGTCAACGGAAAAGCCATTCAAAAGAAATACTGGGCCCGTCCAATTTGGACCGAATACTCGATCGCTGCGTGCGGATACACGGCACCCGAAAAACCAGCCAACCACACCAATAGGATTGTTGGGTGTTCAACCCAGTGCAAGTTAAACGCCGAAAACAATGACAAGGGGCTGCATAGCGATGACGCAGGAGGAGCCCGGCCGCCGAACAATAGGGGCGAAGGTTTCCCCACAAGTGCGGACGATGAACATGATATACGCAACCCACATACCCAAAAAGGGAGCGAGCGTGCACTCGAGGGGCGTATATGCGTTGGAGCCGGTCACCCCAAAGTTCAACCCATGGTCCTCCCCGCCCGATCACTTTTGATTGAAGGGACCACCTCACTAGCATCCGCCCGTGGCGGATTCGCGCATTGGTTTTAGACCCAATCATTGGACGGATTTCACCTCACTAGAGTCCTTATGGACGGCGGCAACAACTGAACCTGCTTTATCGAGGATACAGTCACGAAAATGGGCATAGATCCCTCAAGGATTAAACCCACAAAGATGACCTTTAAAGGCATCATACCAGTGTAGAGGCCAACCGCGATGTGCTCGGTTACACTTGAGGTGGTCTTCAGATCCCCGGATAATTTCCGAAGCAAGCAGTTAATCTTCGACATAGTCCCGTTCCGCAGTGGCTATCACGCCATACTCGGACGAACCGCATTCGCAAAGTTCAATGCGGTGCCGCACTACGCATACCTCAAGCTCAAGATGCCGGGCCCTTGAGGAGTCATTACGGTCAGTGGAAACACCGAACGCTCTCTCCGGACGGAGGAGCATCTGGCTGACCCTCATGGCGGAAGTACAAAGCAGCTTTGTCAAGGCAATTCTCGATCCGGCCATTAAATGTCCGGACACCATCAAGCGCGCCCGGAGTAACCCACAACCAGACCGCCTAGCACGTTCTGAGCACGCGTAGCAATGCGGCCCTAATCCCAGCCCTCGCGAAATTGCGAAACCAGTACTGTGCGTACATAACTATGCTCTGGAAATACCATGGGCATAGGGGAGGGCACGACCACAAGACGCCCAAAATACGGCTCAACCACACAAGGGGCTCCTGATTTTGTCATTCTTTTTTTTCTTTCTTTCTTACTTTCAGGACTCCACTCTCCGGAAGGCCTGTCCGACAGCATAATTGCCGAACACATGATGCAACAGCCAGGGAGGTAGAAAGCTACGTCGAGTGTCCAGGTGGTCTCTATAACGAGCAGTATACTTGTTTCACATATAATCCCGCAGCTCGCCCTTGGAGGGGGGACATGTTAAATAGTCCCATCTCTTGCTTATCGCCTATTTGTATCGTTGTGCTTTTACCGCAGACTTTTTGAATAAACAATGCATAGCTTTTGTCTATTATTGCATTATCTTTTTTTATACATAAAAATATGTTCAGTTATGACATTATGCAACCGTACACCTTGGTACGGCCAATACACTAGGGGCGTCGCACCCTGAATATGGTGTGAAGTCCGAACACTCTCATGAGTCGGCACCCGAACTTATAGCATTATATGCATCGGCTCGAATCATGTCTTGGGTCAATAGTTGGGTTTGCCCGGCTCCCATGTTTTGGTACCTTACGTTCCGTTATATCGGCTAAGGTATGCTTGGGAGAACCATCAGCGATTGTGCCCGGTTGAGCGGGCTGAGCACCTCGGTGGAGAAAGCTAAAACTGACCCGTCATGATAGAAGCGAGAGTTGGTCGCTGTTCGAGAGGTCTTGAGTCCCTAAAGACTTATGCCGCTTAGAGCAAGGAGTCGGCTTTGTCCGGCCTAAGGCGTGGATAGCGCCCGAACTCGGTCTTCCGAATACTAGGGGCTTCGCGAAATTTAAAATTATAGAATTCTATGGCTAAGTGAGAGTGTTCAAGCATTATAGTCCGATTGCCTTGTTCGTTGTGTTGGCGCCTCCCTCGAAGGACCCAATAATGGGAAAAAGCGCTCAAGTTTATCCGAACACCCCAGCACTTTTCGCGGCATGGGGGCGAAAGCGACGACTTCGCCATCTCTCAATTTCGATAAACGGCCGCCTGAAGGTAATATTTTAAATTCAAAAGCGTTGCTTAGCGCATATGAAACAAGTTTTCAGCGTCAGGATCACAAATGCGAAGTTTACTCAAAATTACATCTTTGGAGCACTCATCCGCGATCTGGCGGGCACCGCCAGACGCCCTCATAATACATTTCGGGCTTGCGATGCTCCTTGCCCAGCGGTGGTCCGTCCGTCACAAGCTTCTCAGCGTCGATCTTGCCCCAGTGCACTTTAGCACGGGCAAGGGCCCTACGGGCACCTTCGATGCATACAGAGCGCTTGATGACTTCAAGCCTTGGACCAACTGCTTCAGCTGGTCTCTCAAGGGCACCGGGTGTCCGGCCTCAGCATACTGAGACCAGAACACCTTCTCTGTCGGGCTTCCCTCCTCGGCTCGGTAGAATGCGGCTGCGTCAGACACACTCCGGGGAAGATCTGTGAATGCTCCTGGAGAGCTCCGGACTCGGATAAGTAACAAGTAATTCACTTTCGCGTGCTTTCTTTGCATAAAGAATGCCTTACCCGCCGCTATCTTCTTCATCGCCTCAATTTCATGGAGGGCTTTTTGGGCTTCGGCCTTGGCAGATTTGGCGCTCTCAAGCGCCGAGGCGAGCTTGACTCTCGAGTCTTGAGTCACGCTCAAACTCTCGTGTTTTCCACGAGCACAGAGCTCTTCTTGCACCGCCGCCACCGCGCCTCCGGCTTCTCTCGCTCGGTGCGCTCCACGGCCGCCTTGTTTTCGGCCTTGGACAAGGCCTTCCTTGAGTCGCCACCTCGTTAAGTGGCCCCTGATACCCATGTTGATCCTGTCATCTTTTTTGCAACCACATTTTTTCTTTATATATAGTTACATAAGGTATTACTTACCTTCCTTGTCCTCGAGCTGCTTCTTGGCAAGGCCGAGCTCGTCCTTGGACCGCTCGAGGCTCTGTTTCAATACATTGACCTCCGCATGATCGATGCTTGAGAGGTCAGCTGACAGCCTCGCATTCCCATATTGACACACTTATGTTAGACTCCTACAGATATCTTTTGATCCTCGGTTCGGCTTTTCTTTCCGAACACCAAAGCTGAAGCATCGTGGGCTCTTGTCTATCACGGTAATATTTTTACATATCTTAAATACGTACCTCAAAGCCCGTTAGGAGGCTGTACAAGCTTCGGTCAGCCCGCTCTTGGCGGATCGAACCTTACGGATCACCGCACTCATAATAGTACGGTGCTCCTCGTTGATGGAGGCGCCGTTAAGCACCTCCGGCAGATTATCCGGTGCCTCCGGTTGGGCCGGAGGTCACCGGCGTCGTTAACTTGCCCTTCTTAGTAGGGGCACTTTGCGGATGCGGAACCGTTGAAGGTTCCGGTGCGGTGTCGGCCTAGGGCGGACTTAGAGCCCTTAGGGTTTTATCCCCTTTTCGCTCGGGAGTCCGGGAGGTCGCCTTGTGGCACCTCGAGACCATCTACTCCTGGCTTGGCCTCGTTGGGGCGCCACCTCGGCGCTATCCGCGGGCGCGAGGGGAGGAGGAGGCGGTCGGAAGTGAAGTGCTGTTCACATCCGACGAACCCGAGGAACCGCCGACGAAGCATCGAGTCCGGCCTTGGGCGGACTGCATGATGATTATATCCGACGTCGGAAGGTGCTTGTGCAACAAAGGAACGCCATGAGTTATTACGGTATCCGGAGACTTACGATTTCGCGAGGGCTTGGCCACAGGTGGCCACTCTTCTTCGCCGTAAATGCTGCGTTGGTGGAAGTAGTCCGGAGGAGGTCCTTCCTTCTTGGACCCTCCGGCCTCCCCGATTAGGTCGGCCTTCCGTTTCTTCTCTCCCCCCGCTGGGGGAGAGACCTCTTTTTCCTCCTCCTCGTCTTCGCGGGAGGAGTCCGCCTCGGAGTCATCGGATGGTGAGTCCGACACCACCTGGCGCCGGGAACTCTTTCGAGTTCCGTGGCACCTTCTTAACCTTCTTCTCCGGCACCACGTGAGGTGCCGGGGCCGCAGCCCCGTCAAGTGGGCATCCGCTGGAATGTCTGGCAAGGGAGTCGGACGGTCAATCTGCCCAGGCGTCCTCTGCCAATCTGTCACAAAGGTAAGGGAGTTTAGATCCGCGCAGAGTCAAACTATGAAAACAAGTGTCCCGTAAAGGGCAAAATAACTTACGCGTTGGCTTGATCTTTGCAGCAGCTGAATCCGCGATCCTCGGTAGCGGATGCGGGAGCCTCGACGCCCTTGAACGACACCTTCCAGGCATCTTCGTACGTAGTGTCAAAGAGCCTGCTCAGGGTTCGGTGATGTGCCAGATCAAACTCCCACAAGCTGAAAGCTCGTTGTTGGCACGGGAGGATCCGGCGGATGAGCATGACCTGGACTACGTTAACGAGTTTAACCTCTGTGTTCACCAGGACTTGGGCGCGGATTGAGTCCGTCCGCTCCTCCGAATTACCCTGACGACAAGCCCGTCTCTTTCCGGAGGTGAGCCGTGTAGGGAAGCCAGATCGAATTCGGGGTCACGCCCATTTGGGATCCACGGCTCGGTGATGTAGAACCACCCGATTGCCACCTTTATGGTCTCCACGAAGGAGCCCTCGAGCCATGTAATGTTGGGCATCTTGCCCACCATGGCGCCTCCGCACTCCGCTTGTTGGCCGCCCACAACCTTGACTTGACATTGAAGGTCTTGACCATAAGCCAAAGTGGGGCTTGATGCGGAGGAAAGCCTCAGACTTTCGACGATAAACGTCGAGATATTGAGGATGAAGTTTGGGGCGGATCGTGGAAATCCAGGCCGTAGTAGAACATGAGCCCCGGACAAATGGGTGAAGTGGAAAACCTAGTCCGCGGAGGAAGCGGGTGAGGATTACCACCCTCTCATGGGGCCTGGGGGTGGGGATGAGCCGCCCCTTGTCGGGAAGCCGATACGCGATGTCATTAGACAAGTATCCGGCCTTCCTCAGCTTCTTGATGTGACCCTCCGTGACGGAGGAAACCATCCACTTGCCTCCCACTCCGGACATGGCTGGAGAAGGTCGAGGTGAAATGTGCGGACTTGGACGCTGGAGCTCGAGTGCGCGGGAATGGATAAGCAAAGGAGGAAGAAGGCGTAGATGGAAAAGGTGGATCCTTATCCCCTTATATGGGCGGACGAAACTATAAGCTTCCCGCCAACTGGTAAAACTAAGCTTATCTCCCCAAGCGCCCGTAAATTAATGGCACGGTTGGGTTACCCATGTCCGTATTGATGAGAATCCGGAACAAGGGGACACGATCTCTGCTTCAACAAGGCGTGCCAAGGAAACCGCCTCGCTAAGTGCGCCGAGGTGGGACGAAAAGCGATTGAATAAAGGCTTGGCCGTGGTGTGATGACATGCTGCGAAATACTTCAGCAGATTAGATTTGTGTAAATCTTGTTCTCTCTACGGTGGTATGTGGAAATTATTTTGCAGATCTGGACACTATCCTTGTGTTCAAAATCTTCTATGAAGTATTCAGAGGAGGAACCCGCCTTGCAATGCCGAAGACAAACTACTGCGCGGACTAAATGCGTCATTGAAGCCTGGTTCAGAGCTCTTGAGGAGTCCTGGATTAGGGGTGTCCGGATGGCGGACTATGACCTTTGGCCTGACTCCTGGGCTATGAAGATACAAGATTGAAGACTTCGTCCCGTTCATACTTTCCCCAGCTCAAGTTCTCTCAACAATGGTAACATAATTAGATTGTATAACAATCCCGCAACGTGCAACAAAGAGTCACTCCAAAGTCACTAATAGCAGAGAACCAACAAAGAGATTATTGTAGGGTACGAAACCACCTCAAAGTTATTCTTTCTAATCGATCTATTGGGCTATTCCTATAAGTGTCACAAACAACCCGAGAGTTCGTACTAAAATAACACCATAAGATACACGTAAACCAAAAACCTAATGTCACTTAGATACTCCAATGTCACCACAAGTATCCACGGGTTTGATTATACGATATGCATCACACAATCTCAGATTCATCTATTCAAACCAACATAAAGAACTTCAAAGAGTGCCCCAAAGTTTCTCTGAGAGTCAAGACAACGTGTGCCAACCCCTATGCATAAGTTCACAAGGTCACAGAACCCGCAAGTTGATCCCCAAAACCTCCATCCAGTGGATCACGTGAATATCACATTGTCGCCATGTATAAGCACATGCAAGACATACATCAAGTGTTCTCAAATCCTTAAAGACTCAATCCGATAAGACAACTTCAAAGGGAAAACTCAATCCGTTACAAGAAAGTAGAGGGGAAAAGCATCATAAGATCCAACTATAATAGAAAAGCTCGTGGTACATCAAGATCGTGCTAAACCAAGAACACGAGAGAGAGAGAGAGAGAGAGAGAGAGAGAGAGAGATCAAACACATAGCTATTGGTACATACCCTCAGCCCCGAGGGTGAACTACTCCCTCCTCATAATGAAGAGCGCCGGGATGATGAAGATGGCCACTGATGATGGTTTCCCTTCCTTGGTGGTGCAGAACGAGTCCCGATTGGTTTTTGGTATGTACAGAGGCTTCCGGCCATGAACTCCGATCTAGGTTTCTTTTCAGGGGTTTCTGTATTTATAGGAATTTTTGGCGTCGGTTTCAAGTCAGGGGGGTCCACGAGGAGCCCACAAGGTCAGAGGGCACGCCCTTCACCCTTGTGGAAGCCTCATGGCTCTTTTGGCCCAACTCTCTTGCTTCGGGGGCTTCTTCTGGTCCATAAAAAATCACCGTAAATTTTCAGCTCAATTGGACTTCGTTTGATATTCCTTTTCTACAAAACTGAAAAACAAGGAAAAAACAGAAACTGGCACTGGGCTCTAGGTTAATAGGTTAGTCCCAAAAATCATTTAAAATAGCATGTAAAACATCCAAGATTGATAATATAATAGCATGGAACAATCAAAAATTATAGATACGTTGGATACGTATCAAGAATGCGTGGCCACGTTACGCCATCCGGGAATAGTGCCGCACTTAGAAAATAGAACCGTCAATACATTCCAAATTACTACCACGATATATTTAATTGCAAACCTGTTCACACCGATCAAAACCTAAATGGTTTCCCACTTAGGAGTGTATTACTAGTCGGTTATAAATACTACCTACTCCAAGATGGCTGCACATTCCTCCTCAACTTCTCATCCACAGAAACAAACAAGTCTTCATCGTCGTTCTCTTGCGTCTCCATGGCCTGCATGAGTTCTGGGTCGAGAGATTACTACCAAGGAGAGGCGAGCATGGAAGCGGAAGCACGAGAGATGTCCTTGCTCGCCGCTTCGACCGCCGGGATCACCACCCGCTCCGCCACCGCCGCCCGAAGGAGGGAGGCGGAGGTGGAGGCCCCAGACGCGGCGTCGGCGACCTTGGCGCTTACATCGAGTTCTGCGGGAGGAGGAGGAGCGCCAAAGCATGCAAAGAGCCTTACCGCAGCCGTGGGCGGAGCACACGCCGACGCAGGTTGAGGAATCGGGAGATCTCTACGAGCAGTCCGCCGCTGGAGAGGGATCGCACAGAGGCGGCAAGTGATCGTTGAGCCTGGCGAGCCGCTGAATGTGCAGCAGCGGCAGGCACCGTGATTGCATTTCTCCAGCTCGGTAGGCTCCTCCTCCTCTCTGCCTCTTCGAAGCCTTTCGGCAGAGGAGAGGCTGCTGAAGTAACACAAAGCCCCTCTGTGGTAGTAGTAGTATTTAGGGGCTATTTTGTTCAGTTCATCTAACTATAGATGTGTGGTCGAATCTGCATAACCTACTTAAAATTAGCTAGTATATATAGTTGAACTAGCTATTTCAGTACGTGGTTGGCAACAATTGGGTAAAAGTTTGGTCGGTTCAGCTGTCGAGTAGAACTGTTTGTATAAATTAAGAGCGACAACTTAATTTATGAATGAAATCTATGCTTAATTACTGAATTTTAGTTGCAAAAATTAGATAGTGCTAGTGATTTCTAGCTGCATATTTTGACAAATCACAGTGTTACAAGGATTGGCATATGGCAACGTTCCTAGATCAACAAATGTAAATCTTTTCAGTTCGACAAATGGCAACATGCCCAATATGATAGATGCAAATCTTACCAAATTGTTTGTACGTGGGTGCACACGGGTCATCCAAAACAACCATTTGCGTCGAAGGGATGCACAAATCCTGCGCTGCGGATTTCCCTCGACTTAAGGGGGAAGACCATAACTACTTTGCATACAGGTGTTCTATCTAAAATGTTGGCGATCAAGAGCTGCACAAATCCTGCTCGGCACATTTTCCCTTGGCTTCCTGGGGAAGGTGTCGCTTTGCATACGGGTGTTCTAACTAAAATGTTTGCGATGAGTGTTTTATATTTGAAAACCGAATTAAACTGCGGCTTGGGCGCCATTAATGGAGAGGATGCGAGCAAGGCGGGCAGCCATGGAAGTCAAAGGGCTCGCTTCCCGGTGATCTTGCATGGTGTACAGCTCGCACACTTCCCGTTGAGCCTCCGCATTGGAGTACAGCTTGCACGCCTTCCGTTTAGTCAAGCACTCAAGCACCTGTCCGCACGGCACCTCCTAGCCATTAAAAGAGTGAGGCGTGGCGTCACGTGAATGGTTAACAGAACGCACACAATTTAAATTATACAAAACGTTTGAGATGTTACAGTGGCAACTATTTGTTTCAAAATGCCTTTGTTGGCTGTTATTCGAGTGCGCCTTCTCTCAAAATGGACACGAAAATAAGCCCAGCATGTCGGGTGCCATTCCATAATAGCATGCCAAGTTTCATGAATTTCAGACGAATTTTGGATTTACTAGAATAAAGTATCTCAACATTTTGCCGGCAATCAACGGTGCCATGGTGTTTGAAATTCATTCCCAGTTCTTGCATGGGACCTAAGCATGCCCCGAAGGACACATATTTGATTTTTCAACCAATTTATATGCACTGGAGCTTGTGCATGTAGTTCAAATTTGAATTATGCACATGAAATGCCTAGAAAACCCAGTTAATGTATAAAAATGTCCAAACGAACCCCGAATCCTTTCCAAAAGCAAACACAACACTCCTGTTGTTCTATGTTGACACTAGAATTTTTTGAAAGCAATAAGAGGCAACAGATATCGTTTCATCTCCAAAGGTGGCACGTTCCCTACCGAAACCATCACGCTTGTTGTGAGAAGCTAAGGTTTGTGAGAAGCTTATACCCAAACCTGCCCCAAATGGGACGAAATTTTTACCACTGCATGTTGATGCTGCTCCATGATAGCATGCGAAGTTTCATGAATTTCGTATTTAGTTTTGGATTTACTAGAATTTAAAAGCCATGTATCTCAATGTTTTGCGGCCGAAAGTGACGGTGGTGGTGTTTGAAATTCATTCCCATTTCTTGCATGTGACCTAAGCATGCAACCAAGGACACATATTTGTTTTTTCAACCAGTTTATATGCACCGGAGAATGTGCATGTAGTTCAAATTTGAATTATGCGCATAAAATGCTTGGGAAACCCAGTTAATGTATAAAAATGTCCAAATGAACCCCAAAAAATTCCAAAGTTGAACACAACACTCTTGTTGTTCTATGTTAACACTCGAAATTTTTTGAAAGCAATAAGAGGCAACGGATATCGTTTCGTCCCCAAAGGTGGCACGTTCCCTACCAAAACCGTCACGCTTGTTGTGAGAAGCTCTGGTTTGTGAGAAGCTTATACCCAAACCTGCCCCAAATGGGACAAATTTTTTACCACAACATGTTTATGCCGCTCCATGACAGCATGCCAAGTTTCATGAATTTCAAACAAGTTTTGGATTTACTAGAATTTAAAAACCAGGTATCTCAATGTTTGCGGCCGAGTGACGGTGGCAGGGTGTGTGACATTCATTCCCATTTCTTGCATGGGACCTAAGCATGCAACCAAGGACACATATTTGATTTTTCAACCAGAGCATGTGCATGTAGTTCAAATTAGAATTATGCACCTGCAATGCCTACAAAACCAAGTTAATGTATAAAAACGTCCAAACCAACCCTGAATAATTCCAATTTTTTGACGACACACCTATAGTTGCATGTTCACTGCAGATAAAAGTTCTAACAATTCAAACACCATCCTTTGTAGCTGTGACCCCATTACGTAATTCAAATCAAGACGATAAATCAAGTAGATCACACCCAGTTTATTATCACCAACCGTGTGAGATGCAGCACAAATTATCTTGGAGCACCGTCGGTGTATAGTACGCCTATGGCTTACGCGAGAAGATGCGTCGGCTACAGCCCACAACCGGCGTGTCAAGCACACTAGCTCACTCCCCAAATATCATTTCGCTATTCATTCATCGCCGGTGAAAGATGGGGACGTGGACCCACATCGTGAGGGCAACTTCGGCGGCCCACTCTCGCGAGAGCTGCGGGCCACAACCGCCAGCGTAGCTAACAAGCTTCGTGAGGGCGATCATATCGCGCCCCGGCAGCCAAGGCAGCCTAAACGGCCCCTGTTGCTTCTCAGGCGGTGGCGGCAGCATCTGCGTCGGGGATAGCAACTGGCGAGAGCGACACAACAGCTGTCCGTTCGGCAGCGGCGGCCTTAGCCCTGATGGAGGCCGCCCACTACCATGTCGAGGGCGTCGATGCCCAGCTCGTGGCGGTCACTTTACTAAATCGAACGAAGCTTCTCCGATAACGGCCGGCAACTCCACGGCCAAGAGCAGCAATCGCCGAGAGAGTTCGAGCAGCCGTCCGTTCCTGCGCGGCATACCTTGCCACGACGGAGCCCGCCAGAGCCCAGATCGCGGCCGCCCACACCCAGCTCATGGAGGCCTATTCCAAAGATATGGCAAACGCAGATGGCGAGATGCTTGCTGAGTATGGTGTAATTGATGCCATGGAGCCCCTTCCCCAGGAGACCGTCAGGCGCGAGCTGGACATGGAGGTCATGATGTAGATCGATGAGCACCGATGTAGTAGTACTCTTTTGTTTTGTTTAATTACAAACCGTATTTAATTTTTTAAAGTAATGTTTAGGTCAGCTTGCTCTGCTTAATTGCTGAACTTGCTTGATTAAGAAGTTAGTCTCCTTTGTGTACCCAAATTATGCAATGACGTGGATGACCACTGTAACCAGGGAAATTCGAACCAATTTTTTTGACGTTCAAACTCAACACACACGGGTTAAGCTATCTGAATCGTTTGTGATGTTCACATATCATACACAGTTCTGAATAAGGGACCGTGTCTGATAACACTTTGCGTGCCAGTTTTTTCGCTGAAGCGATTCCAAATTTCGACTTCCACGGAAATATCTACCTCCCCGCCCCCTCCCCCTGACCAAAAGCCACATTTCCCCAGTTTCCGCCTTCCTTTCCAAGTTGAAACCATCACACCGTGCTTACAGCGCCACCACCACGCCTGGGACCCTCCTTCATGCTGCTCGGCCTCGCTTATCCAGTGTGTAATCCACACCGACCCCATCCTCCTCCTCCTTCCACATGCCACATGCCCCGATCACGGCCATGAGCGTGACACCTTCCACCCAACTCACCGACCCTCCACCAAATAAGCGCCGCCTTAAGCCATGGTGCACGCAGATAGCTGTGGATCTCAAGGAGCATTTGGCAATGAGAAGCAAATCACTACCGCGACACGTGGATGAGGTCGCGATGGCTGCCATTCGTGCCGAATTCTAGATCTTGGAGGAGCACCTCATTTATCGAGGCCACCGTTGACGCCACAAGCTGACGCCAAGACACGGTTGCCTGCTTTAAACGACAATTCATGGCGCTTTCTCGAGGCCATCGCTTGCTAAGCTCGCCTTTCCTTAACAAATTCTAGTGAATTGTGCTATCTACTTTACCATGCAATCTTCTCGCTATAGTGTATATGTTCTATATGTCGCAATGTGGTGTTCAGTTAATCGCTTGGTTCAATTCTGCAAATGTGATGTTCAATTCTTCAGGGTGCAATATTTCCAAGTTGTTAAGCATGCTTGGTTTGGTTAACTATCCGATCTTCTATAACGAGTATGTTATATTGTGCAATGTGGTGCTCAGTTAACGTATGGTTCATTTGTTGTGGTGTTTAGTTAAGCTCGCTTGGTTCAATTCTGCAATGCGATGTTCAATTGTTGTGGCTGCATTCGTTATTGTATACCATGTGAGGAATAAATCAAATTTGGATGTACTAAATACATGAGAAACAAATACACTTGCTATATTTCCAAGTTGTTAAGCTTGCTTGGTTTGGTTAACTGTCTGATCTTCTATTAGGAGTATGTTATATTGTGCAATGTGGTGCTCAGTTAATGTTTGATTCATTTGTTGTGGTGTTTAGTTAACTCCTTGGTTCAATTCTTCAATGCGATGTTCAATTGTTGTGGCTGCATTCTGTTATTGTATACCACGTGAGGAATAAATTGAATTTGGCTGCACTTAATACATGAGACACATATACAAGTGCTATATTTCCTAGTTCTTAATCATGCTTGGTTTGGATAAATGGGTTTTCCATGTGGCTTGAATTAACTGATGAATCTGCAATGTGCTTATTTATCATCAACATGTTTCTTGATAGCATGCGAACCCTTACTTAACTCCGATGACTAACTACCTTATATGTGCTGTAGGGAAACAATGGGAAGCACTGAGGTTTACAATCGAGGTTAGCACATGCATGGTCCGTTGTCTAATAGCACATTATTGTGCAATTGTAGGAACCATTCTAATATTTAGGTTTTTAACAATTTGGTCTTGCACATGTAGGTCCCATCACGAGGTTTTGACCCTTGCTCGACCCCTTTTTGCATATGGGGAAATGAGTTGTCCATGAATATCGGTCAAGTCAAGAAACTCGTAAAAGATTGTTAGGATAAAGAAATTAGCGACAAAAAACAACAAGATCTTTGTCCGCACAATGAAGAAGACATCAGTTCACTCTGAGGATGGTACTAACTATTATTCCTTGCCTTCTTAATTCCTTTGCCCCATTTCCAATATAGAGAAGATATTTATGCACGCCCTTGTTTTCGTGCCTTTCCAAAGTAGTTCACTGATGATTACCTCTCAAACCACCTGTATGGTCGTGGAGGCGAGGAAGGTATTCATAAAACACCCACGGTTCAATATTGAAGTGTTCCTGAAGAGGACGAAGGATGGACAGTCAATCATCCACAGGCACTGGCCTAAAGTTACAAAGACCTTTGTCGGGCGAAATCGACACCTATGGGATCATTGGGATCCCTTCTACGGTTGGCGGGTGCGGAGTTGTGCAAAGAGCGGGTCTGACAGGAAGCACATGGACCGTTTACCCAGGTTCGGGCCGCGAAGATGCGTAATACCCTAGTCTTGCTTTGGTGGATGTATTTGAGTGTTCCTGTGTTCTTGAGATAGCTACGGGGTGTGACTTGCCCAAAAGATCCGAATCCCCCTCCTGGACGCCTCAGGCCTCCTTTTATAGACAAAAGGGGTTGCCACAGTGGCACACAGGAGGTGGAAAGGTCTACAGTGGATGAGTCTATCTTCTGGCACCGTCGGACAAACACATTTAATGCGCTGCCGACGCGTGCCCTCTCGCTTTATCGGGACGGCAAGGAAGCACGCCCCAGCTATCGCTGCCTCGCACAGCTCTGAAGCGCGTCCAGGTACGTGGCGTTATGAAGCGCCCACGTTAGTTTGGTGTTCTTTGCCGCTGGCGCTTGATGGTGGAGCCCTCACGAAGACTCGCATGCCACCACGCAGTGCTTGCTGAGTCGGTCATGGAGGCCGCTCGTCGCCACGCAGGTGCTCGCGAATCGGGTTGAGCCGGCAGCCGCATCGGGATGACGGTGGAGCCTTGGCGTACGTGGGCCTGGCCGGCGCCCCCGTATCTATCTTTGGCAAGGGTTTGCGGGGCCCGGCAAGGGTCTTGCCGTGGCACCGTGGTCGTCCTCGGCAAGGGCCCTGCCGGGGATCTTGTGGATTTCCTCGGCTAGGATCCTGCCGAGGGTCGTCGTCTTCTGATCCCCATCTGATCTTGTGTGTTTATGATCTTGACGAAGAGCTGCATGCCACCACAGAGGTGCCTTTCGAGCCTTGGTTCAAATGTAGTTGGTTGGTGGTGGTGGAACCCGCGGGCTCAAGGGTGGCCTGCTCTGCTGGCGTCGGGCAAGTTGCCCCGGCAAGGCTCTTGCCAGAGCCGCAGAGGCCGCCCCGGCAAGAGTCTTGCCGGGGGAGTCCACCTCGCCCCTTCGCTCTTTTATGCTTCTGGTCTTGGCGTTGCCTTGATTGTATTGTGCTCCGGCTTCCCTCTGGCTTCCCTCCTCTGCCCTGCTAAGTGTGGCCGCGGGCGCGGCTCTGACTGCCCGTGCACAAGTAAAGGGGTCAAAAGAAGAGCCCCTACTTTTGTACACCGACAGAGCCCCTGGCTGGGCCACAAGTAAGCTGATGCGTTGTTGGGCTAGGCCCACAAAGCGCTTGTGGCAGGTGGGGCGGATTTTATCGCAGTAACTCTTTGTCCGCTGTGCTTCCCCACGACCCGCGTTGAACACGCGACATGGAGGGTCGTGTGTGACGTGGGGGTCATGCGTGGGGTGGTCTCCGCACGCATGCATCACATCGCAGTTAATGGGAAACGAGGGCGTAGCGCCTTTCCCCGTAAAAGGAATAACCACTGCGTGCCGCTCATCTACCCCCCGCCTTTCCCAATCTCAAGAATCGCTGCCGTCTCTTTCTTCCTCCCTTTCAAGCTCTTGCCTTTGCTCGCCGCCGCCGCGTCTTCGTCGTCCTTCCCCCTTTTCCTCTCGCAGCCGCCATGGCGCCCAAAAATAGCAAGGGCAAGGGAGTCGCCAAGGACGCCGGGGCGACGGAGAGCGAGTTGGCGGTGTGGCGGACGTAGTCCGCTTACTTCCCCACGACGGTCGACGCGATCCATCTCCGAGACTACTTCAAGCACCTGTGGGGGTGCAGGACGGGGGGGGGGGGGGGAGACGACGGGGCACCCGACCACGCGCGTCATCCCTGCTGCTTTAGCCAAAGCCGGCCCGAATCGGTACCCATTCTTCGCCGACTACTTCTCCTGCGGCCTCTGCCCCCCTTCTCCGATTTCTTCAACCACGTCATGCACACCTACGGCTTTCACCTTCTGGATTTCACTCCAAATGTCGTGGCGTGCATGGCTCTCTATGCCCATATCTGCGAGGGCTTCGTCGGAGTGTTCCCCAACACGACGCTCTTCCGCCACTACTTCTACCCTCGAATCCAAAAGGGAGGTGCCATCTCTGGTTGTGTCGCCTGGATCCCAAGGACCAAAGGGACATACCCGGAAGGCGCTCAGAAGGAGAGGTGGGAGGAGTGGCGGGGCCGGTGGTGCTGGATCGAGGAGGAGGATCCACAAGAATTTTGCCAGGTTCGCCACGCGCCGCCGGTTCGCAGGAACGACTGGGGTTATGTTGATGCCGACGATGCGAAGCTCACGGTCGCCGCCACCAGGATTCTTCGCCTCACCGAGGCCGGGCTCACCCTCGAGATGATTGGGGCGGATTTCATCCCTCACCGAATCACCCCGCTGCACAACAAGGGGAGGCCGGCCTGGCTCTTCACGAATGCGGCCGACATCATGAGGCTTCGCCCCGGCTTGGACCACAACCTCACGGTGATGGGGCACGCCCACTTCTGTCAGCGGCTCTTCCAGCTCAACGTGAACCGCGACAGCAAGGTCGAGCGGTCCAGCAAGGCCGCGAAGGCCGCCCCGAAGGCCGGCAAGGTCGCCAAGGGGCCCTTGTTTAGGTTGCCGGTAGGGGTGGTCCCGCTGAGCAACAACTCGCGCCGAAACGACATCATCACCATGATGCCGGAGTTCAACGCGCACGGCCTCGTCCCAAATTGGGCCTCGTCCCAAATTGGGCTGAGCCGCCGGCGGATCAAGTGCAGGAGTTTTTTGACACCTTGGAGGAGAAGTATGTCCGTGACGAACCGCGACTCGTCCAGGACACCACCCAGGCGGAGCTGGACTACATCGCCGGGCCAGGATGCTAAGCGGAGCTTCACAAGGAGGTTTGGCGCCGCCAGGCGTGGAGGACAAGGTCGTGGCGGCCGCGGAGGAAAAGGAGCTCATGTAGTGGGCGGAGTCTGCTGGGGAGGCCAGCAGCGCCGGCACCGGGGCCCCTCTCATCAAAGATGCGGTCGACGAGTCGTCGTCGGAGGAGGCCGAGATCGCGATCCCGGCCACGGGAGAGGGCTAGTCTGGTATGGCGGGTTGCCTGGCGAGCCGGTCCAGCCCGGCAGGGCTGCGCAACCGCAGCAGACCTAGGAGGGGCCCATGCGCCAGACAAGGGCCGCGACAGCGAGGAAGTTGGTGAGGGCCGCGGTGGCGAAGAAGAAAGCAACTGCCTCTTCTTCATCCAAGCGTAGCCAGACTCGACCTTCTTCCCCTCCTCCGGCAGACGTCGACGCGGAGGTCGTCTTTGATTTCGGGTCCCTCAGCCCAAGGAAGAAGAGGAAGGCAGCAGAAGTGGAGGTGGAGGACGAGTAAGTATCTTGTTCCTTTTTTTCATCCCCGCCTCCTCAGACCGTGCCGCTTATCTTGGTTAGTTTCCATCTTTGCAGGGATGCGGAGACTCTGGCCCAGAGGGTGAAGAGGGCTAGGGCTTGGCGAGCAGCCAGCCCCCAGCAGGCACTTCCAGTACACCGCTGGTGGTGTTGAGCAGCCTGGACAGCAACCCCCAGCACAGCCCCCAGCGTAAGCTCATCACTCGCCCCTCATCGACGTGTGTTGGGGGCACGATCCCTTGGCGCTGACCTTGCCGTGATTGCAGGAGGAAGATAGCACCAGGAGGAGCCACTGAGGGCTACCCCCAATATGCCGCCCCCATCGACCACGCCGCCCCGAGGGGCGTCCCCGACAAGGGCGCCCAGCACCGAGCCCATGCATACGGGGGAGAAGGAGGCAAACTCGGGTGCTGGTGGCTTCGCCTCAGTGCCAGATGTTGGCGGGGAGGGGGCCTCTTCTTCCCATCCCGGCACGGGTAAGTCACTCGCCTTCCGTCCCTGTTCCTTTTCCCTTCTTAGATCTTGGTCTTGGCTTCGCCTCATCCCCTTCTCGATATCCAGATCCTCCTTTAGCGGACTGGGAGGACATAAATACCGTCATCGAGGACGTCGCCAAGGACGCCGCGGCAGAGGCCGAGAACATCGCCGCCGAGGAGGCCGTCAAAGGCGTTGCTGAGGACGCCGCCAAGGGGTTTGCCGGGGAGTCCGGCAAAGCTGCTGCCGGGGAGGCCGGCAAGGGGCCTGCCGGGGAGGCCGGCAAGGCTGCTGCCGAGGAGGAGGTGGTCGACTACCAACCTTCCTCCTCCGCTGCTTCTGGCTCGGGCAAGTACCTGAAGGTGAGCGACGACCTGTTCGTCCACCTCCTGTGGACGGCGAAAGCACTGTGGCGCCCACCGATGGAGAGGTGTTCGACGAGGAGGTGCTTGCCGCCCCCGGGCTCAAAGTTGTTGATGAGCCGAGTGCCGGTGGCGGCGGCTCCCAAGAAGAGCGGCTCCTCCAGGCCATGAGTGCCAACTTCCAGAAGCTCCAGGCGCTCCATCGCGCCTGCCAAGACAAGATAAGATCCAGGATGGCCGTGGCGGACAAGGTAGAAGCAGATTTCAAGGAGCTGCATCGAGACGCAAGCTCAGCCATGACGCCCACCCAGAACTGAAGGGCGTCCAAGGAGAGGTTGCCCAGCGTCAGCAAGAGTTCCTTCTGCAACAAGCAGATTTTTAGAAGGCCCAGGAGCTGGTGAGGGAGCAGGCCGCCAAGGAGGAGGCCGCTCGACAACAACACCAGGCTCTACTGAACTCCCAGGAGGAGGATCTTGCCGCCGTGAGGAGAAGCTTGTCGCCACACTCCATGGCAAGGACGCAGGGAGGTGGAGAAGCTTGTCGTCAGAAGCGGACCCAGGAGCTGGGAGTGAGGCACAAGGAGGCACTCAATGCCCAGGCTCTGGTTCACACCGGAAAGGTGAAAGAGCAGGAGGTGGAGCGGGACAGGCTGAAGGATCAGGCCCTGAAGCTGGTCGAGGAGAAGGACACGCTCGACAGTGCCTTAGTGGAGGCATAGGGCGCAGTCCTCGGCAAGGCTGAGCAGCTCTCCAAGGCCAACGACTCCATCAAAGACCTGAAGCTGAAGTTGGAGGGTCTTGAGGAGACGCTCTCAGAGGCCAAGGCCCCGGGAGGAGACTCCCGCCAAGGATCTCGAGGCCGAGAAGCAAGGCAGAGGAACGGCTGCCAACCACAAGGATTTTGTGGAGGGCGAGAACCGGCTGGATCAGCCGCCTCGAAGACGTCGCCGGGCGGGATCACCATGCTGGCCGGCCACCATGGGGATGCCAAATGAGGGTACACCCCTGAGCGCAACGCGAGCCCCAATGCCAAGCTGACCCTGTTCTTCAAGGGTGTCTTGGGCCCCGAGCAGCTCACCTCAATCAGGCGGCCTCTCCGGGCCGATGAGGCCCCGGAGGCTTTGCCGGGTGCTATGACCAAGGTCCGCACCAAGGTGGCGCACTGGAATCCCAACCTCGACTTCGACGCCCCCCCCCCCTGAGTGCTTGCCAGTGGATGCGGACCTCGCGGTGCTCAAGGAGCGTATCAAGCCCATCATCAGCCGCATTGACGGAATCCAGAGGGTGGAGGGCCTGCGCCGACTAGAGCACCCTGCTTTTCACCGCCACTGCAGGTTCGCGACCAAGACAATTTTTATCTTTAGTTAGAACCGCAGCAACAGTTGATGTAATATAACTCTGCAGCACTTTTGATATTATGCATGTTACTTTCCTGTTCAGTCCCCCCTTTGTATGTTCACCCTACATTGATCGGGTAGGATTGCCGGAGCGTAAACTCAGGCCGCGGCACCTTGAGGACGGATCCCCAGTGGCCTGCCGGGTGTGCTTGCTGCCAGGCAAACCACCTTACCGCTCTCAACGCGGCCGCTCAAACTGTCGAGCTTGACTCGAGTCAGAATCGAGAGCTGCCAATTGCGTATATTACCCTACCGTTCTCGTCGCGCCGCTTTGGGCTGAGCGGACTCGAACAGAAAGCAGTATGCGTTACAATAGCGGAAGGGCCCCTTTGCGTGCGGTTTTTCCATAAATAGGGGAAGACCTTTGAGGACAATAACCTTATATATAAAAAGGAATTGTTTAAAGTTTCGCACGACTTAGCTTTTCTGTCGTTGCACGGGCGTCCATCGCATCTGCAGATGGTGCCGTCAAGCTTGGTTGTCATCTCCCTTGGAACGACGGCCACGATGAAGCTTCTGCTCCGATCAGACCAGATTTCCACGACTGCGCTCCCCTACCTGGTGCGCCAAAGATGTCGGGGGAAATCAACACCTATGGGATCACTGGGATCCCTTCTACGATTGGCGGGTGCGGAGTTGTGCAAAGAGCGGGTCTGACAGGAAGCACACGGATTGTTTGCCCAGGTTCAGGACACGAAGATGCGTAATACCCTAGTCCTGCTTTGGTGGATGTATTTGAGTGTTCTTGTGTTCTTGAGCTAGCTACGGGGTGTGACTTGCCCAAAAGATCCGAATCCGCCTCCTGGACGCCTCGGGCCTCCTTTTATAGACAAAAGGGGTTGCCACAGTGGCACACATGAGGTGGAAAGGTCTACAGTGGATGAGTCTATCTTCTGGCACCGTCAGACAAACGCATTTAATGCGCTGCCGACGTGCCCCTCTCGCTTTATCGGGGACGGCAAGGAAGCAGGTCCCAGCTGTCGTCGCCTCGCCTGGCTGCGACGCGCGTCCGAGCTGACGAGGCGTTGTAGCACCATGTTGGCTGGCTGCTGGGCTGGCGCGGTGGTGGAGCCTTCATGAAGACCTGCATGCCACCACGCAGGTGCTTGCTGAGTCGGTCGTGGAGGCCGCTCGCCACGCAGTGCTCGCTTAATCTGGTTGAGCTGGCAACTGCACGGGACGGGCGGTGGAGCCTTGAGACGTGATGGCGTGGCATGCGGCCTCAGAAGTATCTTTGGCAAGGGTTTGCGGGGCCCCTAAGCAAGGGTCTTGCCGCGGCACCATAGTCGTCCTCGGCAAGGGCCCTGCCGGGGATCTTTTGGATTTCCTCGGCTAGGATCCCGCCGAGGGTCGTCGTCTTCTGATCCTCATCTGATCTTGTGTGTTTATGATCTTGACGAAGATCTGCATGCCACCATGCTACCTCTTGAGCACTGCGTTGGATTTCCTTGAAGAGGAAAGGTGATGCAGCATAGTAGCGTAAGTATTTCCATCATTTTTTGAGAACCAAGGTATCAATCTAGTAGGAGGCTACGCGCGAGTCCCTCGTACCTACACAAAGCAAATAACTCCTCGCAACCAACACGATTAGGGGTTGTCAATCCCTTCACGGTCACTTACGAGAGTGAGATCTGATAGAGATGATAGATAATATTTTTGGTATTTTTGTGATAAAGATGCAAAGTAAAATAAAAGAAAAGTAAAAGGCAAAGGCAATAAATAAATTGATTGAAGATTAATATGATGGTGATAGACCCGGAGGCCATAGGTTTCACTAGTGGCTTCTCTCATGAGCATAAGTATTTTACAGTGGGTGAACGAATTACTGTTGAGCAATTGACAGAATTGAGCATTGTTATGAGAATATCTAGGTATGATCATGTATATAGGCATCACGTCCGAGACAAGTAGACCGACTCACCGTGCATCTACTACTATTACTCCACTCATCGACCGCTATCCAAAGATGCATCTAGAGTATTAAGTTCAAGAAAACAGAGTAAGGCCTTAAGCAAGATGACATGATGTAGAGGGATAAATTCATGCAATATGATAAAAACCCCTATCTTGTTATCCTCGATGGCAACAACACAATACGTGCCTTGCTGCCCCTACTTTCACTGGGAAAGGACACCGCAAGATTGAACCCAAAGCTAAGCACTTCTCCAATTGCAAGAAAAACCAATCTAGTAGGCCAAACCATACTGATAATTCGAAGAGACTTGCAAAGATAACCAATCATACATAAAAGAATTCAGAGAAGATTCAAATATTGTTCATAGATAATCTTGATCATAAACCCACAATTCATCGGTCTGAACAAACACACCGTAAAAACAAGATTACATCGAATAGATCTCCACGAGAGAGGGAGAACATTGTATTGAGATCCAAAGAGAGAAGAAGCCATCTAGCTACTAACTATGGACCAAGGTCTCAAGTAAACTACTCACACTTCATCGGAGAGGCTATGTTGTTGATGTAGAAGCCCTCCTTAGTGGATGCCCCCCCGAGGAAGCTCCTAACAGCCCCAAGATGGGATCTCGTGGGTACATAAGGTTGTTGCGGTGGAATTAGGTTTTTGGCTCCGTGATCTCGATCGTTTGGGGAATGCGAGTATATATAGGAGGAAGAAGTACGTCGGTGGAGCAACGTGGGGCCCACGAGGGTGGAGGGCGCGCCTGGGGTGTGGAGGGCGCTCCTGGGGGGGCCCTACCTCGTGCCCACCTCCTTTCTTTCTTGACGTAGGGTCCAAGTCTCCTGGTTCATATTCGGTGAGAAAATCACGTTCCCGAAGGTTTCATTCCGTTTGGACTCCGTTTGATATTCCGTTTCTACGAAACTCTAAAATAGGCAAAAAATAGCAATGCAGGCTGGGCCTCCGGTTAATAGGTTAGTCCCAAAAGTAATATAAAAGTGGAAAATAAAGCCCAATATTGTCCAAAACAGTAGATAATATAGCATGGAGCAATCAAAATTATAGATACGTTGGAGACGTATCAGGCATCCCCAAGCTTAATTCCTGCTCGTCCTCGAGTAGGTAAATGATAAAAATAAAATTTTTGATGCGGAGTGCTACTTGGCATAATTTCAATGTAATTCTTCTTAATTGTGGTGTGAATATTCAGATCCGAAAGATTCAAGACAAACATTTAATATTGACAGAAAAAATAATAATACTTCAAGCATACTAACAAAGCAATCATGTCTTCTCAAAATAACATGGCCAAAGAAAGTTATCCCTACAAAATCATATAGTCTGGCTATGCTCTATCTTCACCACACAAAGTATTTAAATCATGCACAACCTCATGACAAGCCAAGCAATTGTTTCATACTTTTGACATTCTCAAAACTTTTTCAATCTTCACGCAATACATGAGCGTGAGCCATGGATATAGCACTATATGTGGAATAGAATGGTGGTTGTGGAGAAGAAAAAAAGGGAGAAGATAGTCTCACATCAACTAGGCGTATCAACGGGCTATGGAGATGCCCATCAATAGATATCAATGTGAGTGAGTAGGGATTGCCATGCAACGGATGCACTAGAGCTATAAGTATATGAAAGCTCAACAAAAGAAACTAAGTGGGTGTGCATCCAACTCGCTTGCTCACGAAGACCTAGGGCATTTTGAGGAAGCCCATCATTGGAATATACAAGCCAAGTTCTATAATGAAAAATTCCACTAGTATATGAAAGTGACAAAATGAGAGACTCTCTATCATGAAGATCGTGGTGCTACTTTGAAGCACAAGTGTGGTAAAAGGATAGTAACATTGTCCCTTCTCTCTTTTTCTCTCATTTTTTTGGTTGGGCCTTTTCTCTTTTTTTATGGCCTCTTTTTTTTCGTCCGGAGTCTCATCCCGACTTGTGGGGGAATCATAGTCTCCATCATCCTTTTCCTCACTTGGGAAAATGCTCTAAAAATGATGATCATCACACTTTTATTTTCTTACAACTCAACAATTACAACTCGATACTTAGAACAAAATATGACTCTATATGAATGCCTCCGGCGGTGTACCGGGATATGCAATGAATCAAGAGTGACATGTATGAAAGAATTATGAACGGTGGCTTTGCCACAAATACGATGTCAACTACATGATCATGCAAAGCAATATGGCAATGATGGAGCGTGTCATAATAAACGGAATGGTGGAAAGTTGCATGGCAATATATCTCGGAATGGCTATGAAAATGCCATGATAGGTAGGTGTGGTGGCTGTTTTGAGGAAGGTATATGGTGGGTGTATGATACCGCGTGAAAAAGTGCGCGGTATTAGAGATGCTAGCAATGGTGGAAGGAGGAAGAGTGCGTATAATCCATGGACTCAACATTAGTCATGAAGAACTCATATACTTATTGCAAAAAATCTACAAGTTATCAAAGCAAAGTATTACGCAGCATGCTCCTAGGGGATAGATTGGTAGGAAAAGACCATCGCTTGTCCCCGACCGCCACTCATAAGGAAGACAATCAATAAATAAATCATGCTCCGACTTCATCACATAACGGTTCACCATATGTGCATGCTACGGGAATCACAAACTTTAACACAAGTATTTCTCAAATTCACAACAACTCAACTAGCATGACTCTAATATCACCATCTTCATGTCTCAAAACAATTATCAAGAATCAAACTTTTCTTAGTATTCAACACACTCAAAAGAAAGTTTTACAAATCTTGAATACCAAGCATATTAGGATTATTTAAGCAAATTACCATGCTATTAAAGACTCTCAAAATAATCTAAGTGAAGCATGAGAGATCAATAGTTTCTATAAAACAAATCCACCACCGTGCTCTAAAAGATATAAGTGAAGTACTAGAGCAAAACTATATAGCTCAAAAGATATAAGCGAAGCACATAGAGTATTCTAACAAATTCCAAATCATGTATGGCTCTCTCAAAAGGTATGTACAGCAAGGATGATTGTGGTAAACTAAGAAGCAAAGACTCAAATCATACAAGACGCTCCAAGCAAAACACATATCATGTGGTGAATAAAAATATAGCTCCAAGTAAAGTTACCGATGGAAGTAGACGAAAGAGAGGATGCCTTCCGGGGCATCCCCAAGCTTTGACTTTTTGGTGTCCTTAGATTATCTTGGGGGTGTCGTGGGCATCCCCAAGCTTTGGCTCTTGCCACTCCTTTTTCCATAATCCATCAAAAGATTTCACCCAAAACTTGAAAACTTCACAACACAAAACTCAACAGAAATCTCGTGAGCTCCGTTAGCGAAAGAAAACAAAAGACCACTTCAAGGTACTGTAATGAACTCATTCTTTATTTATATTGGTGTTAAACCTACTGTATTCCAACTTCTCTATGGTTTATAAACTATTTTACTAGCCATAGATTCATCAAAATAAGCAAACAACACACGAAAAACAGAATCTGTCAAAAACAGAACAGTCTGTAGTAATCTGTAACTAACGCAAACTTCTGGAATTCCAAAAAATCAGCCAAAATAGGAAGACCTAGGAAATTTGTTTGTTGATCAGCAGCAATTGGAATCAGTATTTTATCACGTTCTGGTGATTTTTAACAATTGTTTTCGTGAACAGAAAGTTTCTGGAAATTACAGCAAGATCAAATAACTATCATCCAAGAAGATCCCATAGGTTTAACTTGGCACAAACAATAATTAAAATATAAAAACACATCTAACCATAGGCTAGAACAAAGATTTATTTCTAAACAGAAGCAAAAGTAAAAAAACTAAAAATAAAATTGGGTTGCCTCCCAACAAGCGCTATCGTTTAACGCCCCTAGCTAGGCATTGATAATTTTAATGATGCTCACATGAAAGACAAGAATTGAAGCACAAAGAGAGCATCATAAAACACGTGACAAACACATCTAAGTCTAACATACTTCCTATGCATGGGCATCTTATAGGAAAACAAATTATCAAAGCAAGCAAAAACTAGCATATGCAAGGAAGCGGAAAGAAACAATAGCAATCTCAACATAACGAGAGGTAATTTAGTAACATGAAAATTTCTATAACCATATTTTTCTCTATCATAATAATTACATGTAGGATCATAAGAAAATTCAACAATATAGATATCACAAAACATATTCTTAACATGATCCACATGCATGCAAAGTTGACACTCTTCCAAAATACTGGGATTATCATTAACTAAAGTCATGACCTCTCCAAACCCACTTTCAATATTATTGCAAACACTATTATAAATCTCATATTCATCACGGGGCTTAAATAAATTTTCAAGATCATAAGGAGAATCACCCGAATCATGATCATTGCAACAAGTAGTAGACATAGCAAACTTAGCATCCCCGAGCTTAGGGTTTTGCATATGATTAACACAATTGACATTAATAGAATTTATAATAACATCATTGCAATCATGCTTTTTATTCAAAGATCTATCGTGAATCACTTCATAAGTTTCTTCTTTCAACACTTCATCACAATTTTTAGATTCATGAATTTCAAGCAAAACCTCATAAAGATAATCTAGTGCACAAAACTCACTAGCAATTGGTTCATCATAATTGGATCTCTTAAAAAGATTAGCAAGGGGATGAGGATCCATAGCAACAGATTTTTAGCAAGCGAAGATGCAAGCACATAGAAGGCACATGGCAACACAAGCAAACAAAAAAGACGAACGGAAGAGGGGCGAATAAAACGGCAAAGGTGAAGTGGGGGAGAGGAAAATGAGAGGCAAATGGCAAATAATGTAATGCGGGAGATAAGGGATTGTGATGGGTACTTGGTATGTTGACTTTTGCGTAGACTCCCCGGCAACGGCGCCAGAAATTCTTCTTGCTACCTCTTGAGCTTGCGTTGGATTTCCTTGAAGAGGAAAGGTGATGCAGCACAGTAGCATAAGTATTTCCCTCAGTTTTTGAGAACCAAGGTATCAATCCAGTAGGAGGCTACGCGCGAGTCCCTCGTACCTACACAAAGCAAATAACTCCTCGCAACCAACGCGATTAGGGGTTGTTAATCCCTTCACGGTCACTTACGAGAGTGAGATCTGATAGAGATGATAGATAATATTTTTGGTATTTTTGTGATAACGATGCAAAGTAAAATAAAAGAAAAGTAAAAGGCAAAGGTAATAAATAAAGTGATGGAAGATTAATATGATGGTTATAGACCCGTGGGCCATAGGTTTCACTAGTGGCTTCTCTCATGAGCATAAGTATTTTACAGTTGGTGAACGAATTACTGTTGAGCAATTGACAGAATTGAGCATAGTTATGAGAATATCTAGGTATGATCATGTATATAGGCATCACGTCCGAGACAAGTAGACCGACTCACCGCCTCGCATCTACTACTATTACTCCACTCATCGACCGCTATCCAAAGATGCATCTAGAGTATTAAGTTCAAGAAAACAGAGTAAGGCCTTAAGCAAGATGACATGATGTAGAGGGATAAATTCATGCAATATGATAAAAACCCTATCTTGTTATCCTTGATGGCAACAATACAATACGTGCCTTCTGCTCGCCCCCATCACACCGGGAAAGGACACCGCAAGATTGAACCCAAAGCTAAGCACTTCTCCCATTGCAAGAAAAAACCAATCTAGTAGGCCAAACCAAACCGGTAATAATGAAGGGACTTGCAAAGATAACCAATCATACATAAAAAGAATTCAGAGAAGATTCAAATATTGTTCATAGATAATCTTGATCATAAACCCACAATTCATCGGTCTCAACAAACACATCGTAAAAGAAGATTACATCGAATAGATCTCCACGAGAGGGGGAGAACATTGTATTGAGATCCAAAAGAGAGAAGAAGCCATCTAGCTACTAACTATGGACCCGAAGGTCTCAAGTAAACTACTCACACTTCATCGGAGAGGCTATGGTGTTGATGTAGAAGCCCTCCGTGATGGATGCCCTCCCGGAGCTCGGAATAGGCCCCAAGATGTGGTCTCGTGGAGTGCAGAGCGTTGCGGCGTGGAATTAGGTTTTGGCTCCGTGTCGATCGTTTAGGGGTAATGCGTGGGTATATATAAGAGGAAGAAATGCGTCGGTGGAGCAACGTGGGGCCCACGAGGGGTGGAGGCGCTACCGAGGGGCGAGCACGCCCCTACCTCGTGCCCACCTCCTTTCTTTCTTGACGTGGGGTTGTAACATCCCAAATTTTCAATTTGGAATGTTATACATAGATCATCATTTGCATATCATATTTTATTGGTTTTTGGCTTGATCCTAGAAATTTCACGCAACTCGAGGACCCACGGAGAGAGTTGGAGATTTCGTTATTTTCATATTTGAGTTTTCTCAAATTTTGAAAATAGGATCATTTGATTTTATTTGTTTTACCTTCAATTATTTCCATAATAGAAATATGAGAGAGGGAATAAAATGACTTTCCCAAAATAAAGAAATATCGTAGGTTTAATAAAAAAATCAAATAAGATTTTTATTTGGAGTTTATCGCTATTTTATTAGAATTTAGGAAAAATTGCACGTTTTCAAAACTGCATTTTAGGGCCAAGAAAATGTTCACCTCGTTCTAAATTTTTTGTTTAGGTGGTGAAAATTTAATTTGGCATTTTTAGAATTTTATTTTAATTTTCTAGAATTTTTCTTGTTTCGGCGGAAATCAGTTTAAAAAAACGCCCTTTTGGCGGGCGAAGGCTCGACAGCCGGCTCGCGCCTCGCCTCCTCCGCCGGAGTCCCGATCGCCGCCGCCGCTTGAGTCCGGAGGACTCCGCCTCCCCGCCGCCTCGCCTCCCATAAGTCAACACCGCCACTCCCCTTTAAAAGGCCGACCGGCCCCACTGAGCCTCAAGTCGATCACGCCACTCCACCGCCGCCATACTGCCGCTCACTGCCATGCGCCGCCTTGGCCGTCGGCCCGCCGTCGGCGTTTGCCGCTGCCCCGCCACCCACGCCCGCCGGACCCTGCCGGACCTCGCCGGAGCCGAACCAAGGTAGCCGCCCCATCGCCCGGTTGTTTAAAGAAAACCGATCCGTTTTTTTTAAAACCTAGATTCATTTTTTTATAAATCGATTTTTCCGGTTCATTTATTTAGCGAGAGTTCGCTCGTTCGTTCATTTTAACGGATGAATTCACCGTTTAGTTCCAGTTAACAAACGTTCGTTCGTTAATCTGTTCGTCAGTTTTTCTTTTTTCTCGGATTTTCCGTGATTATTCCATATCGCGATTTCTGATCCGATTTTTGTCCCAGTATAACTTTTTGCTCGTTTATCGGAATCAGGCGATTCAAGCGCCTAGAGTTTCGTCTCGAAACCCTCTTTCCGAATAACCAACTCAAACAAGTTTTTGCTTCTGTAAAATTTGACTTAGGTCCAGATTAGTAAACGAAGCTTGTTTTTTTTTGCCATTTGATTTTCATTGCTTCGTTCGATTTGATTTCTTTTTTGCAAAACCGGAGTTCTTAAGTTGAACTTTCTGGTTAGATCTTTTATTTGAGTTTTACCTGTGCGTTAGATGAGTACTTATTGTATGCTTGTTTGTTTGCGCTAGAGTGCCCGGAGTGCGCCGCTTGTTACTTCGAATCGCTAGGTTTCACGGATCATCAGCAAGGCAAGTAACACTTTGATCATACCTTTTTCATACCCAGTTTTTATGCATTAGATCAATCCTCAAACATTGCATGATTAGGATCTAATTAAATTGTGGGTTTTGGGAAGTAGATGAGGTAGTACCAATTACCACTGCTTTATTATCAAACCCTTGGGAGTTACTTCTCGTTTGCTTATTATGCCATGCTATGCTAGTAGACGTGGATTGGGTGAGAGTATCCATGATGTATGTGAGATTGTTAATTAATGGTTTATTTAAGGTGGCAACTTAAGCACACATCTGGGTGGATTGAGGTACCTGGTATTCCAGATTGCCTGCTTTTTGGACGACCACCCGGGCTCAAAGGGATCATGAGATTATTCATGTTAGAAACTTCCGTGTGCAGCCACAAGCTACTATGGGTTCTAGCATAGTTGACTAAGTCGTCACGAACTCTTCTGGTGGTAGACTAGCGATGTAGGGGATGTAGGTTGGTACTGTCTACCCATTTGTAAGGTGCTAGCACTTCTGAAAGACTATGTCTCGGTCATCCGTTTCTCAAACACCTTGTAGTGCGAGAATCCCAATGGAGGAGATCGAGTCTTATGGGGAAAAGTGCGCAAACCTCTGCAGAGTGTATCAAACTAATCATGGTTAGCCGTGTCCCCGGTTATGGACATCTTGAGTATCTAGTACTTGGATTATCATGTGAATCTCATGATGTTACTTTAATCAATATTGTTGGGTTTTAATGATGATGCTTAATTGGGATTGATAATGCTGTCAAACATTCTCAATGTTTAACAACCACCATGATAGTTAAATAAAATTTATTCCTTTGTAGTAGGGAAAATTTGGCTTTACGCAAAACTGTAACCATAGAGCTTTCCACCAGCCATATATGCATGTAGTTTAGCATTACTCTTTCATATACTCTCTATGTGTTACATTGCCAGCATATTCCATGTGCTGACCCATTTTTGGGCTGCAACGTTCATGTTGTAGGCTTTTCAGACGATGAGTAAGGTGCTTTAGGTCGTGGTTCTATACTCAGTGATGCCGTTGGAGTTGATGGACTCGCTTATCTTCTAAGCCTTCCGCTATTATCGTTATTAGATGGCCTTAAGCCATATTTATTGTAATAAGTTCTCTCTTAAGACATTTCGATGTAATAAGTGTGTGATTGCTAATCTCTTATAAATCCTTCAAGTCTTGTGTGTCAAAGATTATCGATCCAGGATGACAACCGATGCACGAAGGTCGACCGCTTGAGGTCCGGTCGCTACAAGATGGTATCGAGCACACGATCGTAGGACACGACCACTAAGCTAAAGCCCTAGGTCACTACTCTTTCTTCTCATTTACGACTCCTCATCTTTTCTACTCTTTTTAGGATGGCGATGCAAGGAACAAGTTCATGCAACCGGATGATAATACACCCTTTGGACGTCACTTGAAGGAAGTCACTAGATACCGAACATCGGATTACCAAGCTTCACTTTGGGACCTACAACGCCACTTTACCCGAAGAGGAGCGCCGGATGATTCAAGTTCAAGTTCCAGGAAGGACATTTGCACCACCACGGAGCCCATAGAGTTTTCCTCTGATGCACCAACCTGGAATCTAGGAAAGAGCATGGCAGCCCACATCACCATGGGACGCATTGCAGAAGTTTACCGCAATGATCTCAAGGATACTATCTACCTGATTTGTGGGCGTCGAGATGAGCAATGAGAGATGATCAGCACCAGGAAGGATAGATCAATCGCAGCTTTTATCCAGGAGTTAAACCAGCACATCCGACATCGAGAGAACCAGATGTGCGCAGGCATGATGGATCTGCAGAAGGCCTTGACCAAGATCACGGAGCTAGAGGAAGAACTCAAGGCTACACGTGAAGATTACATGGAAGAAATTGAAGTGCTAGTGGAGAAGAATGATGACTTAATCAGGAAGCTAGGAGTTTTCATGGGAGATCCCGCACCAGGAAGAGAAGACGACGATTCCACTTGCCCGGATAACTATATCATCATCGAGGACACCGACTCGGACCCCGATGACAGTGATGATGACTATGTTGATGAAGCTGGAGCGGATATCATGGAGTCTTCATCGGAGCAGTTTTTCTAGATGACCACCATAACAATAGTAGTATTTTCCCAATGTATCTAGTATAGTCCGAGCACTTTTGTAACGATAGATAGACCGTTGTATTCCTTTGCTTGAATTGATTGGAGTGATATTTGTTTGCATTTGTCTCATGTGCATATGGGTAGTGTTTTCTCACTAGACCTCATTCTATTCCATATTCTCATCTTCTCTAAACACCCTCAGATGCCTCCGAGACGCGACACCGGATTTGTTTTCCCACCGGAGATCACTCAGTTGATTCAGCAGCAGAATGCTTTGATGCAAGCACTAGTACAGAACCAAGTCAACAACAACAACAACAACAACAACAACAACAACAACAATAACAACAACAACAACAACAACAACCCACCACCACCACCACCTGTTGACCATTGACTCATTTCTTGAGGCTAAATCCATGATGTTTTCTAGTAGCACCGAGCCGATTGTTGTAGATGATTGGCTCGCAAGGTTGGAAGGAGCTGGCCACCGCGGGATGCATGCAGATGCGGAGAGAGTGCGTTTTGCCGCACATCACTTTGATGGACCCGCAAGATCATGGTGGGAGAATTACACAGCCACGCACCCTATTGACACTTTGTCACATGGGATCAGTTTGACAAGCTCCGTCTTGCCCACGTTTCAGCGGGGAGCTATGGCCATGAAGAAGCGTGAGTTTCAACTTTCGCCAAGGAGGACGACAAGAGGCCAAGATGTGGAAGACTTTAGTAAGTTGGCACGTTATGTCCCGATGACGCGTTACTCTGAGATGCAGCTAAGCAAGAGAAGTTTCTGAAAGGACTGAATGATGAGTTGAGCATGCAGTTGATGGTAGCAACTTTCAACAACTACCAGGAGTTGGTAGATCGTGCTCTTATGATTGAAGGTAAGCAACAACAGATTGAAAACCACAAGAGGAAGTATGGCCAAGGAAAGTACAATTCTGGAGCACAGCAGAAGCTATGCTTTACCCCAAAACCGGGAGGGAAATTTCAGCATACCCATGGAGGAGGTAGCTCGCACAATCATAATGGCTCCAAGAATGGTAACGGGAATGGAGGAAGCAACGGACAAAACCGCACCAACCCTTCAAACCCAGCCAAGAGAGACCTGAGCCAAGTCACTTGCTTTAAGTGTCAGAAGACTGGACATTATGCAAATGAATGTCCCAAGCCCGTAATGGAAATGGCAATGGAAGCTTAGGAAGAAGCCAAACCCTTTCAACAGGGGATAAGTGAACCACGTTAACGTGGAGGAGGTTGAAGCCCACTGATGCAAGAATAGGTAAGTTTTTGGTTAAGTCATTTATCGCAATGTTCTTTTTGATACGGGTGCATCGCATTCATACATATCAAGGGCATTTGTGGATAAGTATAAACTGCCAACCCAAGCCCTTAGGTCACCCATGTTAGTAACCTCACCTGGAGCAGAATATATGGCTAGTCTATGGTGTGATCGACTACCATTAAGGATTGGTAACTACGTGTTTCCCTCGGACCTAATAGTATTGGAATCGCAAGGATTGGATGTGATATTAGGCATGGATTGGTTATCGAAGTATGGAGGGAACATCGATTGCGCCAGTAAGTCGATTTTGCTTACCACCCCAGAAGGAAGAAGAATCAAGTATGTGTCACGGCATGAGCCGAAGAGGACACAAGTAAATTCCTTATCAGGAGTTGTGCATGAGGAAGTACCAGTGGTGAAGGATTTCCCTGACATATTTCCAGAGGAGTTGCCAGGCATGCCACCGGATAGAGACATTCAGTTTTTGATAGAGCTGTTGCCAGGCACAGGGCCGATATCTAAGAGACCGTACCGGATGCCCGCACAAGACTTGGAAAAAATTAAGAAGCAGATTAAGGAGTTACTGGATAAAGGTTTTATTCGCCCAAGTTCTTTGCCTTGGGGATCGCCAATACTTCTAGTGGAGAAGAAGGATGGATCATTGAGAATGGTTGTTGATTATCGAGGGTTGAATGAAGTGACCATTAAGAATAAGTACCCATTGCCAATGATCAATGATTTGTTTGACCAATTGCAAGGAGCTAAGGTATTTTCCACGATCGATTTGCGATCAGGATACCATCAGTTGAAGATTCGAGAGCAGGATATACCTAAGACGGCTTTTACCACCAAGTATGGACTGTATGGGTATACCGTTATGTCATTTGGACTGACGAACGCACCTGCCCATTTTATGAACATGATGAACAAAGTATTTATGGATTTTTTGGATAAGTTCATCGTGGTGTTCATTGATGATATTTTGGTTTACTTGAAGAATGAAGAGGAGCATAAGGAGCATTTGCATTTGATACTTGAGAAGCTCAGAGAACATCAGTTATATGCCAAGTTCAGCGAATGTGAGTTTTGGTTGAAGGAAGTTGGATTCCTCGGACACGTTATATCCGGAGAAGGTATAGCAGTAGATCCCACCAAGGTTGTCACTGTGACAAACTGGGAAGCACCAACGACAGTTGGAGAGATTCGGAGTTTCCTGGGACTGGTAGGATACTACCGGAGATTCATTGAGAATTTCTCGAAAATTGTGAAGCCTATGACGGAGTTATTAAAGAAGGATACCAAGTTTAATTGGACTGAAGAATGTGAGGCTAGTTTCCAGGCGTTGAAGAAATGTTTGGTTACATCACCCGTGTTGATCTTGCCAGATCAGCGCAAGGATTATGAGGTGTATTGCGACGCTTCACGTCGAGGACTTGGAGCAGTACTTATGCAGGAGGGAAGAGTTGTTTCGTATGCTTCACGACAACTTAAGCCTCATGAGCTGAATTATGCCACCCATGATTTGGAGTTAGCAAATGTGGTACACGCGTTGAATACTTGGAGACATTTTCTCATTGGAAATCACTGTGAGGTGTACACGGATCACAAGAGTTTGAAGTACATCTTCACGCAGAAGGAGTTGAATCTCAGGCAAAGGAGATGGTTGGAGCTCATTAAAGATTATGACATGAGATTGCATTATCACCTCGGAAAGGCTAATGTAGTAGCCGACGCGTTGAGCCGCAAGAGCCATGTCAACACACTCATGACCGGAGATTTACCAAAGAAGTTAGCCGAGGATCTTCGGGAGCTATGTTTAGAGATAGTTCCGAGAGGCTATGTAGCAGCATTGGAGATACAGTCTACTTTGATGGATAAGATCAGAGAAGCTCAGGCAACAGACAAGGAGATTGCCTCTATTAAAGAGAAAATGAGCAAGGGAAAAGCTAAGGGATTTCGTGAGGATGAGCACGATACCCTATGGTTTGAGGACCGCGTTTATGTGCCTAATGATCCGGAGATCAGGAAGTTGATTTTGCAAGAAGCCCATGACTCGCCGTACTTGATTCACCCAGGAAATACCAAGATGTATTTGGATTTGAAGGACACTTTCTGGTGGAACTGGATGAAGAAGGATATTGCGGAGTATGTAACAGTTTGTGATGTATGTCAGAGAGTGAAGGCAGAGCATCAGAAGCCAGCAGGACTGTTACAGCCACTGCTGATACCCGAATGGAAGTGGGAAAAATTAGGCATGGATTTTATCACGGGATTGCCCAGGACTCGTTCAGGCTATGACTTAATTTGGGTTGTAGTTGTTCGTTTGACGAAGGTATCTAATTTAATTCCAGTGATGACCACTTACAGCATTGCCAAGTTGGCTAAGATATACATGACCAGGATCGTATGTCTGCATGGAGTTCCGAGGAGCATCGTATCAGATAGAGGAACCCAGTTTACCTCAAAGTTCTGGAATCAGTTGCACGAAACTTTGGGTACCAGACTAGAGTTCAGTACAACTTTTCATCCGCAGACAGATGGACAGACCGAGAGAGTCAATCAGATTTTGGAGGATATGCTGAGAGCTTGTGCACTAGATTATGGATCTAGCTGGGATGACAATTTTCCATATGCGGAGTTCTCTTATAACAATAGTTATCAATCTAGTTTGAAGATGGCCCCTTTTGAAGCCTTGTACGGAAGGAGGTGCAGAACACCATTGTTATGGGATGAAGTTGGAGACCGCCAGTTGTTTGGACCAGATTTGATTAAGGAGTGTGACCAGAAGGTGAAGTTGATTCGCGATAGGCTCAAGGTAGCCCATTCTAGGTAGAAGAGCTATGCAGATTCTAAACGCAAGGAGACAGTTTTCGAAGTCGGAGATAGAGTTTATCTTCGAGTATCTCCACTTCGAGGAGTTAAGCGCTTTGGAGTTAAAGGAAAATTAGCGCCACGTTTTGTGGGACCATACAAAGTTTTGGAGCGCATGGGAGAAGACGCTTACAAGTTGGAATTACCCGAAGGATTGTCAGGAGTTCACGACGTGTTTCACGTTTCCCAGCTGAAGAAGTGCCACGCAGAGATGGCTGATATACCGTAGGGATACTTTGTCACCGGAAGCGATTCGGTTGGGTAATGATTTGACCTACGAGGAGAAACCAGTCAAAATTCTCGGTATGCCAGCCGAGTCACCCGCAAAGAAGGTTATCAAGTTTTGCAAAGTCCATTGGAGCCACCACACCGAGGATGAAGCCACCGGGAGCGAGAAGAAGACACATAAAGGACCACCTCGCCTATTTTCTAGCCAACCCGAATCTCGAGGGCGAGATTCATCTTAAGGGGGGTAGGTTTGTAACATCCCAAATTTTCAATTTGGAATGTTATACATAGATCATCATTTGCATATCATATTTTATTGCTTTTTGGCTTGATCCTAGAAATTTCACGCAACTTGAGGACCCACGGAGAGAGTTGGAGATTTCGTTATTTTCATATTTGAGTTTTCTCAAATTTTGAAAATAGGATCATTTGATTTTATTTGTTTTACCTTCAATTATTTCTATAATAGAAATATGAGAGAGGGAATAAAATGACTTTCCCAAAATAAAGAAATATTGTAGGTTTAATAAAAAATCAAATAAGATTTTTATTTGGAGTTTATCGCTATTTTATTTGAATTTAGGAAAAATTGCATGTTTTCAAAACTGCATTTTAGGGCCAAGAAAATGTTCACCTCGTTCTGAATTTTTTGTTTAGGCGGTGAAAATTTATTTTGGCATTTTTAGAATTTTATTTTAATTTTCTAGAATTTTTCTTGTTTCATGAAATCAAGAAAAATGCTCAGACCGACCGGGCTAAAGGCCCAGCCAGCTCCTTCGCCGCCGTCGCCCGCTCCCGGATCGGGACCAGAGTCCCGATCGTCGCCACGCCCGAGTCCGGGAGGACTCCGCCTCTCGCTCCTCCTCCCAAGTCGCGCCGCCACGCCTCTCCCCTTTAAAAGGCCGACCGGGCTCCCCTGAGCCCCAAGCCGACCGCCAGCCACTCCACGGCCACCGCAGCCGCTCGCCCCGCCGCCAACGCCACGCCACGCCGCCACGCCGACCACTGCCGGTCCTCGTCGGAGCCGAGCCGAGGTAGCCGCCCCGTCGCCCAGTTTTCTAAAGAAAACCGATTCGTTAAAAAAAACCCCTAGATTTTTTTTATAAATCGGTTTTTTTGGTTTATTTATTTAGCGAGCGTTCGCTCGTTCGTTCGTTTTAACGGACGAATTCACCGTTTAGTTCCAGTTAACGAACGTTCATTCGTTAATCTGTTCGTCAGTTTTTCTTTTTTCTCGGATTTTCCGCGATTATTCCAGATCGCGATTTCTGATCCGATTTTTGTTCCAGTATAACTTTTCGCTCGTTTATCGGAATCAGGCGATTCAAGCGCTAGAGTTTCGTCTCGAAACCCTCTTTCCGGATAACCAACTCAAACAAGTTTTTGCTTCTGTAAAATTTGACTTAGGTCCAGATTAGTAAACAAAGCTTGTTTTTTTCGGCATTTGATTTTCGTTGCTTCGTTCGATTTGATTTCTTTTTTGCAAAACCGCAGTTCTTAAGTTGAACTTTCTGGTTAGATCTTTTATTTGAGTTTTACCTGTGCATTAGATGAGTACTTATTGTATGCTTGTTTGTTTGCGCTAGAGTGCCCGGAGTGCGCCGCTTGTTACTTCGAATCGCTAGGTTTCACGGATCATCAGCAAGGCAAGTAACACTTTGATCATACCTTTTTCATACCCAGTTTTTATGCATTAGATCAATCCTCAAACATTGCATGATTAGGATCTAATTAAATTGTGGGTTTTGGGAAGTAGATGAGGTAGTACCAATTACCTGTTTTATTATCAAACCCTTGGGAGTTACTTCTACGTTTGCTTATTATGCCATGCTATGCTAGTAGACGTGGATTGGGTGAGAGTATCCATGACAGATGTGAGATTGTTAATTAATGGTTTATTTAAGGTGGCAACTTAAGCACACATCTGGGTGGATTGAGGTACCTGGGTATTCCAGGATTGCCTGTTTCTTTTTGGACGACCACCCAGGCTCAAAGGGATCATGAGATTATTCATGTTAGAAACTTCCGTGTGCAGCCACAAGCTACTATGGGTTCTAGCATAGTTGACTAAGTCGTGCGAACTCTTAGAGTGGTAGACTAGCACATGTAGGGGATGTAGGTTGGTACTGTCTACCCGTTCGTAAGGTGCTAGCACTTCTGAAAGACTATGTCTCGGTCATCCGTTTCTCAAACACCTTGTAGTGCGAGAATCCCAACGGAGGAGATCGAGTCTTGTGGGGAAAAGTGCGCAAACCTCTGCAGAGTGTATCAAACTAATCATGGTTAGCCGTGTCCCCGGTTATGGACATCTTGAGTATCTAGTACTTGGATTATCATGTGAATCTCATCATGTTACTTTAATCAATATTGTTGGGTTTTAATGATGATGCTTAATTGGGATTGAGAATGCATCAACCATTCTCAATGTTTAACAACCACCATGATAGTTAAATAAAATTTATTCCTTTGTAGTAGGGAAAAATTGGCTTTATGCAAAACTGTAACCATAGAGCTTTCCACCAGCCATATATGCATGTAGTTTAGCATTACTCTTTCATATACTCTCCATGTGTTACATTGCCAGCATATTCCATGTGCTGACCCGTTTTCGGGCTGCAACGTTCATGTTGCAGACTTTTCAGACGATGAGTAAGGTGCTTTAGGTCGTGGTTCTATACTCAGTGATGCCGTTGGAGTTGATGGACTCACGTATCTTCCAAGCCTTCCGCTGTTATCGTTATTAGATGGCCTTAAGCCATATTTATTGTAATAAGTTCTCTCTTGAGACATTTCGATGTAATAAGTGTGTCATTGCTACTCTGTTATAAATCCTTCAAGTACCGTGCGTGTCAGCATTACTGATCCAGGGATGACACTGATGCACAGTTGTCAGACTGTTTCAGGTCTGGTCGCTACAAGGGTCCAAGTCTCCTGGATCATATTCGGTGAGAAAATCACGCTCCCGAAGGTTTCATTCCATTTGGACTCCGTTTGATATTCCGTTTCTTCGAAACTCTGAAATAGGCAAAAAACAACAATTCTGGGCTAGGCCTTCGGTTAATAGCTTAGTCCCAAAAATAATATAAAAGTGGAAAATAAAGCCCAATGTTGTCCAAAACAGTAGAAAATATAGCATGGAGCAATCAAAAATTATAGATACGTTGGAGACGTATCACACCACAGAGGCGCCTCCCGAGCCTTGGTTCCAATGTAGTTGGTTGGTGGTGTTGGAACCTGTGGGCTCAAGGGTGGCCTGCTCTGCTGGCGTCGGGCAAGTTGCCCCGGCAAGGCTCTTGCCGGGGCCGCGGAGGCCGCCCCGGCAAGACTCTTGCCGGGGGAGTCCACCTCGCCCCTTCGCTCTTTTATGCTTCTGGTCTTGGCGTTTCCTTGATTGTCTTCTACTCCGGCTTCCCTCCGGTTTCCCTCCTCTGCCCTGCTAAGTGTGGCCGCGGGTGCGGCTCTGACTGCCCATGCACAAGTAAAGGGGTCAAAAGAAGAGCCCCTACTTTTGTACACCGACAACCTTCAACATCAATGAAGGCTCAATATTCGCCTTCTGCTTCAGCAGTTTTCCAGATGAGATACATCTGTCTATGTACCTTCTATGATGCTAATTTCGAAAGGTTATAGATGTTGCATGTGAAACTTGGTCCTGGTGTAGTTGTGTAATGGGGTAGCTGAGTCTTTGAAGCTATATGATGTTGTACTACGATGTATTTCAATTATGAAAATGAAATATATTGTGTGCTTAATATGAAATGTCAATTAGATTAATAAATGGATTATGAATAATCGGAGAATTAGCCTGCTAATTGGGTTTTTCTATTGCAAACGGTTATTGAGAAAACACCGTGTGCGATGCATCCAATAACGCACACAGTTTCTAGGAATAAATCGTGTTAGATTAATGAACAATCACACACGACATCCTCTTGAAAACTGTTTGCATTAGGCCACATGGCGCAAACGTTTACCACATAAAAACTGTGGGTGATGGACAACCATTGACACACAGTTTCTTCTAGGCACCGTGTGTGATGTATCCAATAACGCAAACGATAAAATTGTTAATACCGTGTGCAATGGAAACGCTATCACAAACGATTTAACCGGGAAAATTGTGTGTGATGTACTTGCGAACAGAAACGTTTTCCTTTGAGCGACATTGTGGGATGTATATACAAACGGAAACATTTAGCACTAGCTGACTGTGTGGGATGTACTTATGATTGGAAATGATTTCGCATGTAAAATTGTATTTTTTAGCACTCTTTATGCGTATTTACGTATTTGAGTGCTACTTGATCATGCACGACCTCATTTTGCCGAGCGTGTGTGCCAGGAGGGCATATCCCTGATGGTTTCTGGGTCATGTGGGAAGGACCCCCCTATCGCCCACACTCACTTGGCGACGGTTCCAAAGGCCATCGCGGAAAGGGGTTAAAAAACTTTTGTTTAGCAGCTCGCTGTACTAGTGAAGATCAAACAGAGTTTGTAAACGTTATTGTTTATCACTTTCAGTTTGTCAACTGAATTGCTTGAGGACAAGCAATGGGTTAAGCTTGGGGGAGTTGATACATCTCCATCGTATCTACTTTTCAAACTCTTTTGCCCTTGTTTTGGACTCTAACTTGCATGATTTGAATGGAACTAACCCGGACTGACGCTGTTTTCAGCAGAATTGCCATGGTCTTATTTTTGTGCAGAATAAAAAGTTCTCGGAATGACCTGAAACTTCACGAGATAACCTTTGGAATTAATAAAAAATATTGGCGAAAGAATCAGCAGCAGGGGCCCACACCCTAGCCACAAGGGTGGGGGCGCGCCCTCCGACCTTATGGGCCCCCTGGACCTCCATCGACCTCAACTCCAACTCCATATATTCACTTTCGGAGAGAAAAAAAATCAAAGAGAAGGATTCATCATGTTTTACGATATGGAGCCGCCAACAAGCCCTGTTCTTCCTCGGGAGGACAGATTTGGAGTCCGTTCGGGGCTCCAGAGAGGGGAATCCGTCGCCATCGTCATCATCAACCATCCTCCATCACCAATTTCATGATGCTCATCGCCGTGTGTGAGTAATTCCATCGTAGGCTTGCTGGACCGTGATGGGTTGGATGAGATTTACCATGTAATGGAATTGGTTTGTTAGGGTTTGATCCCTAGTATCCACTATGTTCTAAGATTGATGTTGCTATGACTTTGCTATGCTTAATGCTTGTCACTAGGGCCCGAGTGCCATGATTTCAGATCTGAACCTATTATGTTTTCATGAATATATTTGTGTTCTTGATCCTATCTTGCAAGTTATAGTCACCTACTACGTGTTATGATCCGGCAACCCCGGAGTGGCAATAGTCGGGACAACTCCCGGTGATGACCGTAGTTTGAGGAGTTCATGTATTCACTAAGTGCTAATGCTTTGGTCCGGTACTCTATTAAAAGGAGGCCTTAATATCCCTTAGTTTCCATTAGGATCCCGCTGCCACGGGAGGGTAGGACAAAATATGTCATGCAAGTTCTTTTCCGTAAACACGTATGATTATATTTGTAATACATGCCTACATTACATTGATGAATTGGAGCTATAGTTCTGTGTCACCCTATGTTATAAACGTTGCATGATGAATGCCATCTGACATAATTATCCATCATTGGTCCATTGCCTACGAGGTTTTCACATATTGATCTTTGCTTTGTTACTTCTCCGGTGCGCCTGTTACAATTCCTTCGAAACTATTACTGTTACTTTTGCCGTCATTACCGTTACTTCCATACTACTTTGATACTAAATACTTTGCTGCAGATATTAAGTCTTTCAGGTGTGGTTGAATTGACAACTCAGCTGCTAATACTTGATAATATTCTTTGGCTCCCCTTGTTGAATACTCTACCCTCAAAAATTGTTGCGATCCCCTATACTTGTGGGTTATCAATGGGAAAGTCCCTCCTTGGGGCGTCATCCATGGGGGAGGAGTAGGACTCCTCCCCAAGTCCAATTCGCACCCCCATATGGCAAGGGGGGCGCCACTTCCTTATGGGCCCTTGTGGCCCATAATTCCCTCCACCTCTTGGCCTTTTAGGCCCATTAATATTTAAATTAAATATAAAATGTTCTAAATACTTCTAGACCCTTATATATATTAACATCTCCGAGAAACATTTTCCACCTATATATAATATATCGGTAATACCCGATATTTACTGAAACCCTTCAGGTGACCCTGAAACACTTCCGAATCCTCTTGGAACTATTCCGAATATTCATGAAAAGATTCCAAAAAAATATTTTCATTACTCCTGTCCTAAAAACACTCAGCAGATCGTGATTGCCTTAAGCTTGTGACCCTGCGGGTTTAGTAACTCATAGACATGAACGAAACCGTTCGTTTAATGACCAACAGCGGGACCGTGGACGTCCATATTGATCCCTGTGAGCACACGAATGATATTTGAGTGAACCTTTGGTTATCATGTGATGTTCCCTTTGCTTCCCGATACTTCACAAACCCCTGGATGCATCGGTATCCTCCTGAGTCATCACTATGCTCATTATACCGAAATCTTCGTTATCGGTTTTTCTTCTTTATTATTATTATGTTCCAGCATGCTTGCGACGAAGTCACCTGTGTCTGGCCAGATGATGATTGATGTCGTCACATCAAGAGGATGATTGATGTCATCACATCAAGAGGGCCCTAAGAATATATCTCCATCGTCGGAGGAGAAAATCCCACTCTTGAGCTATCCGACCACTTGTCAAACTTCCTGATGAACCTGTAAGTTGTCGTTATGATCACCATGTTACATGTGACGTTTGAGCAACCCCAAAGCCACCATACAGTAATAAGTGACCACAATACTCTCATGTTATAAGGAGAACAACCACACGTTAACATTGTGTTATTATAATTGATCTTAGTCGATATTAACTCAATTCATAACATACAAGATTGGGTCGATTCAATATGACCGTTCTTCTAACATCATAATCTCAATGTTGTTTCAGGACTATCGTTACACTAAACGTTGTCCTAAGATCTGGATAACATGATCACCAACAACACATGAGCTGGTCCCAGAGGCATGACTAGGAACCTTCTATTTACTTGTTTATCATTCCACACGTGCATACAAGTTTTCCACTGAATCGCATATTCCAGAATCATAGTAGTTATAGCATAGAATATAAACTCCATAATTATGTATATGGAAATATAATAATATAAATATTGTTGCCTCTAGGGCATATTTCCAACAGTTCCTCCATCCGGTTTCAGAATTTCTCCCAACCTTTGGCGTCCCGGTAACCATATCTCTACGAAGGATAATACTGCTCTAATGATCCCTCTCTCTCCCGCTGAGATTGATGAGGCGGTGGCCTCATCCAACTCTAATTCCGCCCTAGTCTAGATGGCTTTTCTGTCTCCTTTAAAAAGTTCTGGCAGGTGCTGAAACATTTGGTCTATGCGATCATCATGGGTTTCTGCCTCAGTACCGCTGATATCTGTAGGCTTAACTATGCTATGATCTCTCTTATTCCTAAAGTGAAGGGTGTTATCTCGGTTCACCTCTTCAGACCTATTGACTTGATGAATAACATTGCCAAATTTCCCTCTAACGGCTTTGCAACTCGTCTTTCTCCTGTGGCCCACAAGGTCATAAGCGAACACCAATCTGCCTTCATCAAGGGACGCTTCATCCTGGATGGCGTTCTCTGCTTGCACAAGATCATGCATGGCGTCAGATCCCATGGCAGTAAGGCAACCATCCTTAAGGTTGATTTTGAGAAAGCGTATGACTCGGTTAGTTGGCCTTTCCTACGTGATGTCTTGCTGGCTAAGGGTTTCGGTGGGGCCTATGTGTAGCATTTGATGCAGTTGGTCTTGGGTGGCCATACTGTTGTGAACGTGAATGGGGTTGTAGGCCCCTACTTTAAGAATGGTCGTGGCCTCCGGCAAGGGGATCCCATCTTCCCCCTGTTGTTCAATTTTGTGGCCGATGCTTTCTCCTCAGATCCTCAACCGGGCCATGAGGTCGGCATATCACCCGTGTGATCTCCAATCTTATTCCTGTTGGGGTTTCTCAGCTTCAGTATGCTGACATGATTATCCTAGTCAAAAACAATTATGCCTGCATTGCTAATCTCAATTTCCTCCTTCGAGGTGCTCTAGTGCTTCAAGATTAACTTCTTGAAGAGCGAAGTTTTTGTCACTGGTGCCTCGGATGTGGAGACTTCTAGGGTTGCTAACTTCCTGAACTACAAACTAGGGTCCTCCCCTTTAAATATCTGGGCCTCCTTATCTCTCCCTTGAAGTTGCATTCCAAAGATTTTGCTTACTCTGTTCTTAAGGTGGGAAATAGAGTTCTACCATGGAGGGGTCGTTACAAATCTTCTGATGGTAGTTTTTGTATTGTTAATGCCTGCCTGTCCTTGTTGCCTAACTTCCTTATGTGTTTCTATAGATTCTCTGAGTGCACGCATGCCGGATTTGATAAACATAGAATTGGCTTCTTCCGAAATATGGCAGATAACAAGAAAAAGTACATGTTGGTCTCACAGATCATGTGTAGACCTAAGAACTATGGAGGTTTGGGCATCATCAATATGCCCATTATGAATAAGTGTTTGATCCTGAAATGGTGGTGGCATATCCTCACTACTGATCATAACACCCTATGGCTACAAAACCTCAAAGCTAAGTACTTCCACGACTCCAATTTCCTTGTTTGCCTCTAGACCTGGAGGGTCTCAATTTTGATGTCAACTACTGGTTGTTCGAGATTCTTTTCGTTCTCTAGTCAAATTTTCTGCTGCGAATGCTGCTCCTGTCTGCTTCTGGCTGGATTGGTGGGTCATGGAGGGCCCGCTGGCCTCTGCTTTCCCCACCCTCTTCTCCTATGTTTATGTGCCTAACATCTTCATTGCGGAGCTTTATAGCCATGGGTGGGACTTGGGCTTTCGCCAAGTTTTGTCTCTTGTAGAGTTGGAAGAATGGCATCGTCTCGCTGCTCTCTTCTTGGTGCTCTCAGAGTCCTCAGATACTGTCTCTTGGCCCCACTCGACTTCTGGACATTTTTCGGTTAAGTCTTGCTACTGCTTATTGGTGTCTGTTGCGGGTACCTCCAGGTTCTCTGGGATTTGGTCTGCTCGCGCCCTCTCAAAATCAAGATCTTCTTATGGCAGGCCATGTGGGGCCGTCTGCCTGCGACTGACCAGATCATTAAACAAAATGAGTCAGTCTCGAGATTATGTGCTCTTTGCGGTTTGGTCAAAAACTCGAACCATATTTTATTCTGTTGCGCCTTGTCCAAATTATTCTGGAGCTGTCTTAGGGAGTGGCTTGTTGATTCTTGGGCCCTGTCCAACATTGGGGAGCTGCAACCCTTAGTGCTCACTCTATCTGCGCAATTCAGAAGGATTTTGTTGTTCAGTTTTGTGGCCATGTGTTGGACTCTTTGGACCACAAGGAACAAGTTTACCAATACTATTGAGCACCCCTTCCCTAACCGGGCAGTTTATTGCATTTTCAAAATGTCCTTTCTTTTGCAACAGTGGATATCTCTAATTAAGGAGGGCAATAAGGCGGCTGCGGAGCTTCTGATCTCTCATGTGCGGTGAACTGCAAACTTCATCTTGGCCAGAGTTTCAACGCGGTCTTCCTAGTTGGGTGCTAATTTTGCCCCTCGTTATCTTATCTGGCCTACGTGCCATGCTTTGTGTTGCTGGTTGTGGCCTTCTTATTTTCTCCCTAGTTGTTTGCGTACTTCTGTTGGTGCACTTTGTATGTTGGATGCTTGGTGACTTTGTCACTTTGGTGGTTTTATTAATTTGAAGTCGGGTTGAGGCCTTTTATCTAAAAAGTTCAAAAGCAAGTGTGTGTGTGTGTGTGTGTGTGTGTGTGTGTGTGTGTGTGTGTGTGTGTGTGTGTGTGTGTGTGTGCATAACAACCAAAGATGGATGAATGTGGCATGCATGCAAAACCCCAGCCAAGCCATTGTCACTCAGCTCAAGATCCATTCAGTAGCACAGCCAGCGAAAGCAATATCGACAGAGGACCTTCAACATCTCAGGTCGATGGAGGCAAACCAAGAGACATACACATAAACTCATCAACAATCAGTTCAGGGAGTAGGAAAAAAAAGACACACAAGCCCATAACACATGTGCTAATTGAAATGTATTGAGGAGAGGTACGTATGTAGAGATCAGTCGTTTGATCGATGGTTAATAAGTCGACTGAGAATTTACTAATTCTCAGTCGCCTGAGCCATGTACGCTCCCAAACTAAAACCAAAAACCCATAGTAAAACTGAAAAGTACAAGCAGATTCTTTCAAGTTACTGTCTCTAGTTTCAGTTTTTACATCCTGGCTTTCCAGCACAATACGTGGAAATATGCACACACTACACAACAGGAGCACAAAAGATTGAAATACATCAACTATTCACAAAACGCACTAACTTCCCCATCGCTCCACCAACATGAAAGACCAAAGCGTTGGACGGAGATGCGGCTTGAACTACGTTGGTATTTTCCCAACGAGGAAAGGATGATGCAGCATAGCTATGGCAGGTATTTCCCTCAGTGATGAGACCAAAGTTATCGAACCAGTAGAAGAACCACGCAACACCACGTAAATAGCTCCTGCACACAAAGGACAAATACTTGCAACCCAACGTAAGAGAGGGGTTGTCAATCCCTCACGGGTAAAGGATAGATAAAATTGTAGTAGATTGGATAAATAGATCTCGTGGGAACGCGAGGTAAAATAAATAAATAAAAATTGCAGCAAGGTATTTTTTGTTTTTGTATTAATAGATCTGAAAATAAAAGCAAATAAGAATAGTTCTCGAAGGCAAATATAATAAAGAAGAGACCCGGGGGCGTAGATTTCACTAGTGTCTTCTCTCGAGAAAAATAGCATACGATGGGTAAACAAATTACTGTTGGGCAATTGATAGAACTTCAAATAATCATGATGATCCAGGCAATGATCATTATATATAGGCATCACGTCCAAGATTAGTAGACCGACTCTGCCTGCATCTACTACTATTACTCCACACATCAACCGCTATCCAAAGATGCATCTAGTGTATTAAGTTCATGGAAAACGGAGTAATGCAATAAGAACGATGGCATGATGTAGACAAGATCTATTTATGTAGAAATAGGCCCCATCTTGTTATCGTTAATGGCAACGATACATATGTGTCGGTTACCCTTATATCACTGGGATCAAGCACCGTAAGATCTAACCCATCACAAACAACTCTTCCCATGGCAAGAACAATCGATCTAGTCAGCCTAACTAAACCAAAGATTCGAAGAAGAAATACGAGGCTATAAGTAATCATGCATATAAGAGATCAAAAGACTCAAATAACTTTCACGGATAAAAACATAGATCTGATCATAAACTCAAGGTTCATCGGATACCAACAAACACACCGCAAAAAGAGTTACATCAAATAGATCTGCAAGAGACCATTGTATTGGGAATCAAAAGAGAGAGAGAGAGGAAGCCATCTAGCTACTAACTGCGGACCCGTAGGTCTACAATGAACTACTCACGCATCATCGGAGTGGCACCAATGAGGATGATGAACCCCTCTGTGATGGTGTCTAGATTGGATCTGTGGTTTCTGGAACTTGCGACGGCTGGAATTGATTTTTGTCGACTACCCTAGGTTTTCCGGAATATTGGGGTATTTATAAAGCAAAGAGGCGGTGCGGGAGGCCATCGAGGAGGGCACAACCCACCTGGGCACGCCTGGGGGTTGTGCTCCCCTCGGAGCACCCCTCAGGTACTTTCTTGGCCCATCGTGTGTCTTCTGGTTTAGAAAAAATCACCAAAAAGTTTCACTGCGTTTGGACTCCGTTTGGTATTGATTTCCTATGAAGTAAAACAAGCAAAAAACAGCAACTAGCACTGGGTGCTATGTCAATAGGTTAGTCCCAAAAATGATATAAAGTTGCTATAAAATGATTGTAAAACATCCAAGAATGATAATATAATAGCATGGAACAATAAAAAAGTATACATACATTGGAGACGTATCCGCATCCCCAAGCTTAATTCCTGCTCGTCCTCAAGTAGGTAAATGATAAAAACAGAATCTTTGATGTGGAATGCTGCCTAACATGTTCATCACATATTATTTTCTTTGTAGCATGGACATTTGGACCTTTATATGATTCAAAGCAATAGTCTAGTTTTGACATGAAGATTTCGATACTCAAGCATATCAACAAGCAACCATGTCTTTCAAAATATCAACACTAAAGCAAGTTATCCCTAGCCCATTATGCTCAATCATTGATCCATTCATGAAACACACTCGCAAATTAGCTACACCCAATGCTCAAGTATGATCATAGTGCCCCTTAGCTGGTGCTCTATAAGAGAAGATGGAGACTCATATAAAAATAAAAATTGCATAAAGTAAAATAAAGGCCCTTCGCAGAGGAAAGTAGGGATTTGTAGAGGTGCCAGAGCTCAAAGCGAAAAAAGTATAGATAAAACATTCTGGGTGGCATGCCTTTCCTGTCAACAAAAATGATCAAGTAGTACCCAATACTTTCCATGCTAGATATATCGGCGGTCCCCAAATAGAAAATAAAGTTTATTCCTTTTCCACCATACTTTCACATTACACGGGTAACCGAATCCACGGGTGCCGTCCATACCAACACTTTCCAAGGAATTTTTTATTTGACAACATCAAGTAAATTCATTTTTCATTTCGGGACTGGGCATCCCTAATACCTTTGTTGTACTCTCATGCAATGACAAGTCAATAAACACTCATCTTGAGAATAACACATCTAGCATGGAAAAATATCAGCCACCCCCTACCATTTCATGAGCGGTACGAGCACACAAAAGAGAAATTTATTTTGAAAATTAGAGATGGCACATACAAATTTGCTTAGAACGGCAAAAGAATACCACATATAGGTAGGTATAGTGGACTCATTTGGCAAAACTGGTTTAAGGATTTTGGATGCACAAGTAGTGGTCATACTTAGTGCAAATGAAAGCCAGCAAAAGATGTAGAAGCATCCAACGAAGAAACGAAAGATCTCATAAGCGAGCATTAAGAATAACTAACAACGAATACTGCACCACAAGTAGGATGTAATTCAATTGTATAACTATTGACTTTCGTGCTTGCATAGGGAATCACAAACCTTAACACCAATATTCTTACTAAAGCATAATTACTCATCAACATGACTCACATATTATATCAACATATCGCAAAACTATTACAAGGAATCAAGTTTATTTTGTCCAATGATTTTCAGGAAAGTTTTTATTATATCCTTTTTGAATATCTACCACTTTGGGACTAATTTCATATGTTGCTTTTGATAGCTCAAACAAATCTAAGTGAAGAACATGAGCATAAAATTTTCTTCTCTCAAAATAATTTAAGTGAAGCAAGAGAGAATTTCTAAAAAAAATTACTAACTCTCAAATAAATCTAAGTGAAGCATGAGAGCTTTTCTTCAAAAATACTAAAGCACACCATGCTCAAAAAGATATAAGTGAAGTACTAGAGCAATTCCAAAGCTCAAAAAAGATTTAAGTGAAGCGAAGAGAGAAATTCTAACAAGTCATAGCATAATTTTGGCCCTCTCAAAAGGGTGTGTCCAGTAAGGATAGATGACAAAAAATAAAAAAATAAAACAAGCAAAGACTCATATCATACAAGACGCTCCAAGCAAAACTCATGATATGTGACGAATAAAAATATAGCTCCAAGTAAAATACCGATGGTCATTAGAAGAAAGAGGGGATGCCACTCGGCTCATCCCCAAGCTTAGTTGCTTGCTTCTCTTTTAGATAATAGCTTGGGATGCCATGGGGCATCCCCAAGCTTAGGCTCTTCTTACTCACTTATTCCTTCATCCATCGTGATCTCACCAAAAACTGGAAAACTTCAATCACACAAAACTCAACAAAACCTTCATGAGATCTGTTCGTATAACAAAGCAAATCACTACTCTAACTACTATTGCAAACCAATTCATATTTTATTTTTGCATTATATCTACCGTATTCCAATTTTTCTATGGCAAAAAATCTTCAAAGGAAACCATAGAATCATCAAAACAAGCACACAACATAAAGAAAACGGAATCTGCAAAAACAGAACAGTCTGTAGTAATCAGGGAACTTCGTATACTTCTGTAACTCCAAAACTTCTGAAAAATTAGGACAACATGGGAAATTTGTATATCAATCTTGTGTAAATAATTCAGAACAAAAGCACATTTCTTTGATTTGTGAAAATTATTTTACTGAGCGAAAAAGTTTTTGTTTTTCAACAAGATCAAATCAACTATCACCCAACATGATCCCAAAGGCTTCGCTTGGCACAAACACTAACTAAAACATAAAAACACATCTAGTCAGAGGCATCTTTATATATTTATTGCAATACAGCGAGAAAACCAAAAAGAAAAAAATATAAAGATTGGGTTGCCTCCCAAGAACGCTATCGTTTTACGCCCCTAGCTAGGCATAAGGCAAAAATCTAAGTGTTGTCATCTTTGTTTCTAGATCCATAAGATGCCCTCATGATTGATTCATATGGTGGCTTAATTCTAGTTCTAGGGAAGTGTTCCATACCCTTCCTTAGTGGAAATTGAAATTTAATATTGTCTTCTTTCATATCAATCACGGCACCAATAGTACTAAAAAACGGTCTACCGAGAATAATTGGACAAGACGGATTGCAATCAATATCAAGAACAATAAAATCTATGGGCTCATAACTCCTATTAGCAAGAATAAGAACATCATTAATTCTTCCCATAGGATTTTTAATAGTAGACCCGCCAAGTGCAAATTTAGAGAACACTCTTCAATATCGGTAAGACCAAGGACATCACATAAAGATTTCAGAACTGTAGAAACACTAGCACCCAAGTCACATAAAGCAAAACACTCATAATTTTTAATCTTGACTTTGATAGTAGGTTCCCATTCATCATGTAATTTTTCTAGGAATTAAAACCTCTAATTCCAACTTTTCTTCTAAATCTTTCATCATAGCATCAACAATATGTTTAGTAAAAGCTTTATTTTGTTCATAAGCATGGGCTGAATTTATCATGGATTGCAACAAAGAAGTACAATAAATCAAAGAGCAATTATCATAATTAAAGTCTTTGTAATCCAAAAGAGTGGGCACATCACAAGTTAAAGTTTTGACCTCTCCAAACCCACTTTTATCAATTTTCTAACCAAGATTTTCACCCTCCAAATTATCAGGACGCCTTCTAGCTAAAGTTGACTCTTCTCCAATCCCTTTATTATCAATCTTAATTTTACTAAACAAGGAATCAATGGAATAAACACCAATCATTTTAAGATCTTCATCACTTTTATGAAAGCAATCACTAGAAAACGCTTTTTCTAAAATAAATCTTCTAGCTCCAAGCATAGCGGTTCTTTTCTTACTTTCATCCATAGAAAGATATAAAGCTTCAATCGATTCCTCAACCTTAGGCACAAAAAATTTCATCTTGAGATTTTCTACATCATGAGAAATTCTATCAATACTTCTAGACATATCATCAATCTTATTCAGCTATTCTTCTATTGTAGCATTGAAAACTTTTTGAGTGTTGATAAATTCTTTAATATTATTATCAAGATCAGAGGTGTTCCTATTATTATTATAAGAAGGATTACCATAGGAATTACCATAATTATTAGAGGAATTACTAGGAAAAGGCCTAGGATTAAAATTACCTCTACAAGCATTGTTATTGAAATTGTTTCGCGAGATAAAATTCACATCTACGGCATCACTATTTTGCTCAATCAAAGTAGACAAAGGCACATCATTAAAATCAATAGGAGCACTTTTATTAGCAACCAATTTCATAAGAGCATCAACTTTTTCACTCAAAGAATAAATTTCTTCAACCGAATTAACTCTTTTACTAGTAGGAGCTCTTTCGCTATGCCATTGTGAATAATTTGCCATAATATTGTCTAGCAATTTAGTAGCCTCACCCAAAGTAATTTCCATAAAAGTACCACTTGCGGTGGAATCTAAAAGATTTCTAGAAACAAAATTTTATCCCGCATAAAAATTTTGTATGATCATCCAAAGATTTAAACCATGAGTAGGCAAATTTCTTAGCATCAATTTCATTCTTTCCCAAGATTGCACAACATGTTCATGCTCAAGTTGCTTAAAATTCATAATTAGTGTCCTAAGGGAAATTATTTTCGCGGGCGGAAAATACTTTGTAATAAAAGCATCTTTGCACTTATCCCAAGAATCGATACTATTGCGAGGCAAAGAAGAAAACCAAATTTTTGCACGATCTCGCAAAGAGAACGGGAATAGTTTCAACTTCACAATATCATTGTCCACATCTTTTTTCTTTTGCATATCGCATAATTCCACGAATGTGTTAAGATGAGACGCGACATCCTCACTAGGACTACCGGAAAATTGGTCTTTCATAACAAGATTCAACAAAGCGGCATTAATATCACAAGACTCCGCACTACTGGCAGGAGGAGCAATCAGAGTGCTAATAAAATCATTGTTTTTGGTATTGGATAAATCACACAACTTTGTGTTCTCTTGAGACATCGTGACTACGCAACAAGATTGCACTCGAAAACAGATCTGACGAGAAAACGACGAACGAAAAAGAGGGCGAATAAAACGACAAATTTTGTGAAGTGGGGGAGAGGAAAACGAGAGGCAAATGGAAAAATAATGTAAATTGCAAGGAGATGATATTTGTGATGATGAACCTGGTAGATGTTGATGATGTCTCCCCGGCAACGGCGCCAAAAATTCCTTTTGATGCGGCTTGAACCATGTCGGTATTTCCCCAAAGAGGAAGGGATGATGCAGCACAGCTACGGTAAGTATATTCCCTCAGTGATGAGACCAAGGTTATCGAACCAGTAGGAGAACCACGCAACACCACGTAAACAGCTCCTGCACACAAAGAACAAATACTTGCAACCCGACGTAAGAGAGGGGTTGTCAATCCCTCACGGGTAAACGATAGATAAAATTGTAGTAGATTGGATAAATAGATCTCGCGGGAACAAGGTATTTTTGTGTTTTTGGATTAAAAAATCTGAAAATAAAAGCAAATAAAAATAGATATTGAAGGCAAATATAATAAAGAAGAGACCCGGGGGCCGTAGATTTCACTAGTGGCTTCTCTCAAGAAAAATAGCATACGGTGGGTAAAAAAATTACTGTTGGGCAATTAATAGAACTTCAAATAATCATGACGATATCCAGGCAATGATCATTATATAGGCGTCACGTCCAAGATTAGCAGACCGACTCCTACCTGCATCTACTACTATTACTCCACATATCGACCGCTATCGAGCATGCATCTAGTGTATTAAGTTCATGGGAAAACGGAGTAATGCAGTAAGAATGATGGCATGATGTAGAAAAGATCTATTTATGTAGAAATAGATCCCATCTTGTTATCCTTAATGGCAACGATACATATGTGTTGGTTCCCCTTCTGTCACTGGGATCAAGCACCGTAAGATCGAATCCATCACAAAGAACCTCTTCCCATGGCAAGAAAAATTGATCTAGTAAGCCTAACTAAACCAAAGATTCGAAGAAGAAATACGAGGCTATAAGTAATCATGCATATAAGAGATCAAAAGACTCAAATAACTTTCATGGATAAAAACATAGATCTGATTGTAAACTCAAAGTTCATCAGATCCCAACAAACACACCGCAAAAAGAGTTAAATCAAATAGATCTCCAAGAGAACATTGTATTGGGAATCAAAAGAGAGAGAGGAAGCCATCTAGCTACTAACTACGGACCTGTAGGTCTACAATGAACTACTCACGCATCATCGGAGAGGAACCAATGTGGATGATGAACCTCTCCGTGATGGTATATAGATTGGATCTATGATTTTTGGAACTTGCGGCTGGAATTGATTTTCGTCGACTACCCTAGGGTTTCTGGAATATTGGGGTATTTATAGAGCAAAGAGGCGGTGCGGAAGGCCACCGAGGTGAGTTGTGCTCCCCTCGGAGTACCTGAGGGAGTCCTGGATTAGGAGGTGTCCGGATGGCCGGACTATGACCTTTGGCCGGACTCCTGGACTATGAAGATACAAGATTGAAGACTTCGTCCCGTGTCCGGATGGGACTTTCCTTGGCGTGGAAGGCAAGCTTGGCGATACGGATATGTAGATCTCCTACCATTGTAACCGACTGCAGTAACCCTAACCCTCTTCAATGTCTATATAAACCGAGGGTTTTAGTCCGTCTGACGAACAACAATCATACCATAGGCTAGCTTCTAGGGTTTAGCCTATCCGATCTCGTGGTAGATCTACTCTTGTACTACCCATATCATCAATATTAATCAAGCAGGAGTAGGGTTTTACCTCCATCGAGAGGGCCCGAACCTGGGTAAAAACATCGTGTCCCTTGTCCCCTGTTACCATCCGCCTAGACGCACAGTTCGGGACCCCCTACCCGAGATCCGCCGGTTTTGCCACCGACATTGGTGCTTTCATTGAGAGTTCCTCCGTAGCCGTCAGTCTTTAGGCCCGATGGCTCCTCCGATCATCAACAACGATGTGCTCCTGTGGTGAGACTTTTCTCCCGGACAGATCTTCGTGATTCGGCGGCTTTGCACTACGGGCCAATTCGTTTGGCCATCTGGACCAGATTGAAAGCTACGCCCCTGGCCATCAGGTCAGATTTGGAAGTTTGAACTACACGGCTGATGTCCGCGGAGACTTGATCTTCGATGGGTTCGAGCCACAGCCAAGCCGCCACCGCATCGTTACGATGGGCATGATCTAGCTCGCCGAGCAGGTGTCCCTGGAGGTCGCCGCTGTCCGCTCCGACCCTTAGCTCGGAGCCGACTGCGCCTATCGAGGACGGGTGGCCGGACACCGCCTCGGGGGCTGCGGTCTATACGGCGATCGAGTCGAACACCATACCTGTCCCTTATGGGCTTCGTGACTCGAGGTGCCGGACTCCTTTCCGGACTCTGAACCTTCCGCGCCTGCCAATCGAATCTGATTGGGCGCCGGTAATGGAGTTCACCGCCGCGGACATCTTTCAGCGCTCTCCTTCCGGCGACATTCTGAATTCACTAAAGTCTCTCTCTTTATCAGGAGAGCCCTGGCCGGATTATGGTCAGGAAGGTTGGGATGCGGACAACGAAGAAATTCAAAGCCCACCCACCACCCACTTCGTAGCCACTGTCGATGATTTAACCGACGTGCTCGACTTCGACTCCGAAGACATCGACGGTATGGACGACGATGCAGGAGACGACCAAGAACGAGCGCCCACAGGGCGCTAGAAGGCCACCTCGTGATACGACATATACATGGTGGACATCCCAAAAGATGGGAATGGCGATGGACCAGTGGAGGATGACCCCTCCAAGAAACAGCCTAAGCGCCCGGCCGTGGCCGCGCCGCTCTAACTCCCGCCACAGCAAAAACGGTGATTCCGAACGGGAGACAATAACACCCCGGAAAGTGCCGAAGACAACCCCCTCCAGCAGGATTCAGCACAGGAGGATGGAGAAGCCAGCCCTCATGAGAGAGCGGCAGAAAGAGAGATGGAGGACGATAATTACATGCCTCCCTCCGAAGATGAGGCAAGCCTCGACGGCGACGAATTCGTTGTGCCCGAGGATCCCGTCGAACAAGAGCGTTTCAAAAGCAGCAACATCTTAGAGCTGACCAAGATTTGCTAGCTGACAGATGGACTGAAGTTCTTGCGGCCGAAGAGTATGAACTCGAGCGCCCCTCCAAGGGCTACCCAAAACGCAGGCTGCTTCCCCGATTAGAGAAGGAAGCACCCAAACCTACATCACCAGCGCATGATACGGCTGACCGGCCACCTCGTGGCCGCGACAGAGAGGCCTCTCGGCCCTCAACTCAAGCCGCACCCCGGCGCCGCTCAAAAATACCAAGGCGCGGGGAAATGCGCCAGACCTGCGAGATATATTGGAGGACAAGGCAAGGCAAACAAGATCGATCTACGGATCGCGTGGGCGCCCATGACACGTGGCGATTTACAACCGCCACGCCGGATATGGCAACTCCGGCCGGGCGAACCACGATGAGACAAAGCTCATTTGAGCTGCGTCGTGATATAGCCCAATACAGAGGTGCCGCACACCCACTATGCTTCATAGATGAAGTGATGGATCATCAAATCCTTGAGGGTTTCAAACCCGTAAACATTGAATCATATGATGGCACAACAGATCCTACGGTTTGGATCGAGGACTATCTCCTTCACATCCACATGGCCCGCGGTGATGATCTACACGCCATCAAATACCTCCCACTCAAGCTTAAAAGGACCAGCCCGGCATTGGCTTAATAGCTTGCCCGGCCGAAGTCAATTGGTTGTTGGGAAGACCTCGAAGCCGCATTCCTCGACAATTTCGGGGCACATATATGTGCGACCACCAGACGCCGATGACCTAAGCCACATAATCCAGCAGCGGAGGAATCGGCGGACAATTCTGGACACGGTTCCTAACCAAGAAAAATCAAATCATCGACTGTCCGGATGCAGAGGCCCTTGCAGCCTTCAAACACAACATCCGCGACGAGTGGCTTGCCCGGCGCCTAGGACAGAAAAAGCCGAAATCCATGGCAGCCCTCACAACACTCATGACCCGCTTTTCCGTGGGAGAGGACAGCTGGCTAGCTCGTAGTAACAACATGACCAAGAGCCCTGGTAATTCGGATACCAAGGAAACAATGGCAGGTCACGTCGCAACAAGCACAAGCGCCGCATTAACGGTGATAATGCTGAGGATACGGCAGTCAATGCCGGATTCAGAGGCTCTAAACCCGGTCGTGGAAAAAGCCATTTAAAAAGAAATACTCCGGGCCGTCAATTTGGACCGAATACTCAATCGCTCGTGCGGATACACGACTTCGAAAACCAGCCAACCACACCAACAGGGATTGTTGGGTGTTCAAGCGAGCAGGCAAGTTAAATGCGAAAAACAATGACAAGGGGCTACATAAGCGATGACGAGGAGGAGCCCCAGCCGAACAATAGAGGATGTAAGGGCTTCCCCCACAAGTGCGGACGGTGAACATGATATATGCAACCCACATACCCAAAAGGGAGTGGAAGCGTGCACTAAGGGGCGATATGCGATGGAGCGGTCGCCCCAAAGTTCAACCCGTGGTCTTCCTGCCCGATCACTTTTGATCGAAGGGACCACACCACTAGCATCCGCCATGGCGGATTCGGCCGCATTGGTTCTAGACCCAATCATTGGACGGATTTCACCTCACTAGAGTCCTAATGGACGACGGGCGGCAGCCTGAACCTGCTTATCGAGGATACAGTCGCGCAAAATGGGCATAGACCCATCAAGGATTAAACCCACGAAGAGCGACCTTTAAAGGCGTCATACCAGGTGTAGAGGCCAATCAGATAGGCTCGATTACATCGAAGTGGTCTTGGATCCCCGGATAACTTCGAAGTGAGGAGTTAATCTTCGACATAGTCCCGTTCGCGATGGCTATCACGCCCTGCTTTGACGAACCGCATTCGCAAAGTTCAATGTGGTGCCGCCACGCATACCTCAAGCTCAAGATGCCGGCCCTCGAGCAGTCATTACGGTCAATGGAAACACGAACGCTCTCTCGGACGGAGGACCATCTGGCGGCCCTCGCGGCGGAAGTACAAAAGCAACTGTCAAGGAAATTCTCCAACCGGCCATTAAACATCCGGACACCGCTGCCGCGCTTCGGAGTAACCCACAACCAGACCGCTGGCACGTTTCGAGCACGCAGCGTAGCAATGCGGCCCTAACCCCAGCCCTCGCGAAATTGCGAAACCCAAGATCGCTGCGTACATAACTACGCTCTGGGAAATACCATGGGCATAAGGGGAGGGGCACGACAACGGCATGCCCAGAATGTGGCTCAACCGCACCAGGGGCTCCCGATTGTGTCATTCTTTGTTTTTTTTTTCAGGACTCCGTTCTCACGAAGCCCTGTCCGGTAGTAGAATCGCCCGAACACACGATGCAACAGCGAGGAAGCGTAGCTACGTCGAGTGTCCGGTGGTCTCTATTACGAAGCGATATACCTGTTTTACATACCATCCCGCAGCTCACCCCTGGAGGGGGACATGTTAAAGTCCCTTCCCTTGCTTATCGCACTATTTGTATCATTCTGCTCTTACTGCAGCTCTTTTGAATAAACAATACATAGCTTCTGTCTATTATTGAATTCCTTTATATATATATATATATATATCTATATATCTATATATATATATATATATATATATATATATATACATATATATATATATATATTCAGTTATGACATTGTTCAACCGTACATCTTTGTACGGGAAATACACCATGGGCTTAATGTACCCCAAAAAATTGTGTTATAAGTACGAACACTTTCACAAGTGCGGCACCGCGAACTTATAGCATTATATGCATCGGCTCTGAATCATGTCTTGGGTCAATAGTTGGGTTTGCCCAGCTCCCATGTTTTGGTACCTTATGTTCCGTTATATCGGCTAAGGTAGCTGGGAGAACCACTGCGATTGTGCCCGGTTGAGCTAGGTTAAGCACCTCGATGGAGAAAGCTAAAAGCTGATCATCATGATAGGGCGAGAGCGATCGCTGTTCGAGAGGTTTTCGAGTCCCTAAAGACTTATGCCGCTTAGAGGCGAGGAGTCGGCATTGTCCGCCTAGGCGTGGATAGCGCCCGAACTCGGTCTTAGAATACCAGGGCTTCGAAATTTAAAATTATAGAATTCAATGGCTAAGTGAGAGTGTTCAAGCATTATAGTCCGGTTGCCTTGTTCGTTGCATTGAGCGCCTCCCTCGAAGGACACAAGAATGGGAACAAGAGAGCTCAAGTTTATCCCGAACACCCCAGCACTCGTGGCATGGGGGCTGAAGCCGACGACTCGCCATCTCTCAAATTTAATAAACGGCTGCACGCAAGGTAATATTTTAAATTCAAAAGTGTTGCTTAGCACATATGAACAAGTTTTCAGCTTACAGGATAACAAATGCGAGTCTACTCAAAAATTACATCTTTGGAGCATTCACCCGCTATAAAGCGGGCACCCTTCAGACGCCTCATAATACATTTCAGGCTTGCGATGCTCCTTGCCCGGTGGTGGTCCGCCCTTCGCAAGCTTCTCGGCGTCCATCTTGCCCAGTGCACCTTAGCACGGGCAAGGGCCTCTGAGCACCTTCAATGCAGACGGAGGCGCTTGATGACTTCAAGCCTTGGACAGGCATCCACCAGCCGCCTTACCAGCCCAGTAGCTTCGGGCATGGCCTCCCGGGCCACAACCGGACTACGAGACCCTTCATGGCCTGTTCGCCACCTTATGGAGCTCGACCATTTGCTTGACTGGTCGCTCAAGGGCACTGGGTGTCCGGCCTCGACATCTTGAGACAGAACACCTTCTCCGTCGAGCTTCCCTCCTCGGCTCGGTAGAAAGCGGCGACATCGGACACACCGCAGGCAGATCTGCGAATGCTCTGGAGAGCTCCGGATGCGGTAAGTAATAGATAATTCACTTTCACATGCTTGCTTTGCATAAAGAATGCCTTACCCACGGTATGTTCTTCTTCATCGCCTCAATTTCTGGAGGGCTTTTTGGGCTTCGCCTTAGCGGCTTTAGGCGCTCTCAAGGGCCGAGGCGAGCTCGAGACTCCCGAGTCTTGAGTCACACTCCAAACTCTCGTGTTTTTCCACGAGAGCACAGAGCTCTTGCCGCACCTCTGCCACCGCGCCTCCTGTTTCTCTCGCTTGAGTGCGCTCAGCGGCCGCGTACTTCGGCCTTGGACACCGCTTCCTTGGTGTCGCCACCTCATTCGTGGCCCCTGCAATATTCACACGTTATTCCTGTCATTTTTTGCAACCACACTTTTTTTATATATATACTTACATAAGGTATTACTTACCTTCCTTGTCCTCGAGCTGTTTCTTGGCAAGGCCGAGCTCGTTCTCAGACCGTTCTAGGCCCTGCTTCAATTCATTGACCTCTGCAGTCAGTGCGGCAGAGGTCAGCAGCACAGCCTGCATTCCCATATTGATACATTTATGTTAGACTCCTGCGTATAGCTTTTTGATCCTCGGTTAAACTTTTCTTTCCGAACACCAAACTGAGCATCGGGCTCTTGTCTATCTGGTAATATTTTCAGATATTTTAAATCGTACCTCAAAGCCTGTTAGAAGGCTGGCACGAGCTTCGGTCAGCCCGCTTTGGGATCGAATCCTTCTGGATCACCGCACTCATAATAATGCAGTGCTCCTCGTCGATGGAGGCGCCGTTAAGCACCTCCAGCAGATTATCCGGTGCCTCCGGTTGGGAGGAGGTCACCGGCGTCGTAGGCTTGCCCTTCTTAGTAGGGGGCCGCCTGCCGGATGCCGGAACCGTTGGGGGTTCCGGCGCGATGTCCGGCATAGGGCCGGACCTAAAGCCCTTAGGGGTTTTATCCCCTTTTCGCCTGGAGTCCGGGAGGTCGCCTTGCGGCGCCTCCAGGACCATCTCCTCCTGGCTTGGCTCCTTTTGGGATGCCACCTCGGCATCATCCGCGGCGCAAGGAGAGGAGGCGGTCGGAAGTGAAGTGTTGTTCACATCCGCATGAACCCGAGGAACCGCCGACGAAGAGTCGAGCCCGGCCTTGGGCGGACTGCATGATTATATCTGACGTCAGAGGGAGCTGTGCATCAAAGGAACGCTATGAGTTATTCTGGTATCCGGAGACTTACGATTTCGCCAGGGGCTTGGCCCTGAGTGGCCACTCTTCTTCGACGTCGTTGGCGTCGTTGGAATATAGTCCGGAGGGAGGGTCCTTCCTTCTTGGACCCTCGGCCCCCCCAGTTGGGTCGGCCTTCCTTTTCTTCTCTCCCCACCGGAAAGACCTTTTTCCCCTCCTCGTCTTCATGGGAGGAGTCCGCCTCGGGGTCATCGGACGGTGAGTCCGACATCTGCGTGGCGTCTGGAACTCTTCGAAGTTTACGTGGCCTGCTTCTTGGCCTTCTTCTCGGGAATCAGCGTGGGTGCGGAGCCCGGCAACCCCGTCAAGTGGGCATCCGCTGGGTCTTCCAGCAAGGGAGCCGGACAGCTGATCTGTCCGGCCGTTTTCTGCCAATCCTGTCAAAGGTAAGGGAGTTTAGATCTCGCATAGAGTCAAACTATGAAAACAAGTGTCCCGTAAAGGGCAAAATAACTTACCGTGTTGGCTTGACGCCGCGCGCTGAATCCGCCATCCTCGGTAGCGGATGCGGGGGCCTCGGCACCCTTGAACAGCACCTTCCAGGCGTCTTCGTATGTAGTGTCGAAGAGCACTGCTCGGGGTTTGGTGCTGCGCGGATCAAACTCCCACAATTTGAAAGCTTCGTTCGCTGCACGGGAGGTTTTGGCGGATAAGCATGACTGGACTACATTGGCGAGTTTGAGCTTCTTGCTCACCAGGTCTTGGGCGCCTTAAATTTGGAGTCCGGACAGCTCCTCCGGATCGCCCCGACAAGCCGTCTCTTTCCGGGAGGTGAGCCGTGTAGGAAGCCAGATCGGAATTCGGGGCGCGCTGCCCACTTAGGGTCACGCTGACTCGGTGATGTAGAACCACCCGACTGCCACCCCTTTATGGTCTCCACGAAGGAGCCCTCGAGCCATGTAACGTTGGGCATCACGCCCGCCATGGCGCCTCCGCACTCCGCTTGTTGGCCGCCCACTATCTTCGGCGGATACTAAAGGTCTTCAACCATAAATCGAAGTGGGGCTGGATGCGGAGGAAAGCCTCGCACTGACGATAAGCGTCGAGATATTGAGGATGAAGTTTGGGGCCAGATCGTGGAAATCCGGGCCGTAATAGAACATGAGTCCCACGACAAATGGGTGGAGTGGGAAACCTAGTCCCATGGAGGAAGTGGGTGAGAAACACCACCCTCTCATGGGGCCTGGGGGTGGGGATGAGCTGCCCTTTCTCGGGGAACCGGTACTCGATGTCATTAGACAAGTATCCGGCCTTCCTCAGCTTCTTGATGTGTCCCTCCGTGACGGAGGAGACCATCCACTTGCCCCCCGCTCCGGACATGGCTGGAGGAGGTCGAGGTGAGATGTGCGGACTTGGTATTTGGAGCTCGAGTCTTGAGGAATGGATAAGCAAAGGAGGAAGAAGGCGTAGATGGAAAAAGGTGGATCCTTATCCTTATATGGGCGGACGCAACTAAGCGCCCCCACCAGCCCGGTAAAACTAAGCTTATCTCCCAAAGCGCCATAAATTAATGGCGCGGTTGGAGTTCTACGCGTCCGTATTGATGAGAATCCCGAAATAAGGGGACACGATCTACGCTTGACAAAGACGGGCCAAGGAAACCGCCTCGCTTAAACGCCGCTGAGGTGGTACAGTGAAAGCGATTCGAATAAAGACTTGGGCTGTGGCGTGATGGCACTTGCTGCGGAATACGTCAGCGTGATTGATTTTGTGTAAATATTATTCTCTCTACGGTGTTATGTGGAAATTATTTTGCAAAGCGGACCTTTATCCTTGTGTTCAAAATCTTCTATGAAGTATTCAGAGGAGGAACCCGCTTTGCAATGCCGAAGACAATATGCGCGCCGGAGTCGTCGTCATTGAAGCCTGGTTCAGGGGCTACTAAGGGAGTCCTGGATTAGGGGGTGTCCGGATGGCCGGACTATGACCTTTGGCCAGACTCCTGGACTATGAAGATACAAGATTGAAGATTTCGTCCCGTGTCCGGATGGGACTTTCCTTGGCGTGGAAGGCAAGCTTGGCGTCTGGATATGTAGATCTCCTACCATTGTAACCCGACTCGTGTAACCCTAACCTATTCGGTGTCTATATAAACCGGAGGGTTTTAGTCCATAGGACGAACAACAATCATACCATAGGCTAGCTTCTAGGGTTTAGCCTCTCTGATCTCGTGGTAGATCTACTCTTGTACTACCCATATCATCAATATTAATCAAGCGGGAGTAGGGTTTTACCTCCATCGAGAGGGCCCGAACACAGGTAAAACATCGTGTCCCTTGTCTCCTATTACCATCCGCCTAGACGCACAGTTCGGGACCCCCTACCCGAGATCCGCCGGTTTTGACACCAACAGTACCCCTCAGGTACTTTCTTGGCCCATCGCGTGTCTTCTGGTCCAGAAAAAATCACCAAAAAGTTTCACTGCTTGTGGACTCCGTTTGGTATTGATTTCTCGCGAAGTAAAAAACAAGCAAAAAATAGCAACTGGCACTGGGCACTATGTCAATAGGTTAGTCCCAAAAAATGATATAAAGTTGCTATAAAATGATTTTAAAACATCCAAGAATGATAATATAACAACATGGAACAATCAAAAATTATAGATACGTTGGAGACGTGTCGATTAAACAATCTCTTTGGATTTGAATACATTGATCCGTGATACCACAATACGACATGCTCACTGATATCTGCCACAATGGTTAGGATGGACTCTTTTGGATAAAGGGCTATTTTCATTAACTCATAATAATGTTGCATCGTTGGATAGGTGGCATGACCACATTTGGCAAATATCCGGGTTGTTACGATGGGACATGACCTCGTTCTTCCTTAGGTTGTTTAGGTGAGCCAATCACGAGTAGTCACGTTTTAATCGGCCCAAGGCCAACCCTGTTACATGGTGGTTGGGTTCTCCCCTCTTTTTCTATGAATTTATGATACACATGCGTTTGCGCATTCTAAATAAATAATGTAGCATCGAGGGATACAATCATAATAAATACACACCTAACCTCTGGATAATTAAGATGTACATATCCAGCACACACACACACACTCACAAAAGATCTCGCTGGCAAGAAGCGTAGTCATACGAGACCGAAGCTATGCCCGCAAATGGAGAAAAAAGGAAAAAAACGATGCGATGGAAAAATGACTGACGATAGACAACAGTGACTATCGGCACAAACCATCTCTTGACAACACAAAGACTACAATAAAAGGCTCCAAAAGTGAAGCCTCGAGGAAGGGAACGACGCGTATGTAACACCCGGATGATTAATGAACAGTAATCACCCCGGTTACTGTGCCAAACCTCACGTTGATTCGAACCCGCCTAAAACAATTTCAAAACAAGAGCAAAGCGATAAAAAGTTTCAAAACCAAAACTAAAGATGTTCGGGGTTGTCTAAAATAGCAAACCTAATTATGGTGGGGTGCACTAATTTTTGTAAAATGCTTTGGCATTTTAAATAAACTAAAAGCAGAAAAGAAGAAAATAAAGAGAAAACGAAATGTGAGAGAGAACCCCCCAGCCCCTCCGGGCTAGCCCTTCTTCCCCCGGCCCAGCCCAGCCCTCCCCACCGGCCCCCTCTCCCCAGCCCAGCTCCTCTGGGCCGCCCAACAACCCGCCACTTAACCCCTCAAGGCGAAACCCTAGCCCCCCCCCACTCGCCCCCCCACGCTCCCCACCCGATCCCTCCTCCCCGCCTCCCGCCTTGATCAGATCGGGCGAGGACCCCCACGCTTCACCTTTTCGCCAAGGGCCCCGCCGCCCCACCCGCCGCCTGACCCCCTCATCCTCCTCTCCACCGCCTTGGGTCCCTCCTCCCCTCCTCGCCCCAGGCGCTTGTCGCCCATGTGGATCCACCAGCCTCCCAAGCCTTGGCGGCCGCTCCCACCGCCTCCCTCGCCCGGCCTCCGTCGCGCTCCACCGAGCCCACTCCCTAGACCCCACGCCACCTTGGTGAGCTCGCCTCCCTTCCCCCCAGTGGTTCCCCTCTCCCCCCCTCCGAACCAGCCGTCGCCCGAGCCCCGTCGCGGCTCCGGCCGTCCGTGCCATGACCCCACGTTCCTCTCTCCTCCACCTCGCCCGGCCAGCTCTCGGCCGCCGCCTTGGCCTCTTCCTCTCCCCCCCCCCGTCGGCCAGCGCCTCCGTGAGCATCATCATCGTCGGCGCCTCGCACCCGGCCACGAACCCCCGCCCTTCCGACGACTCGCGCCACCCCTACGCCATGCGGCTGCCACTTCAAACCCCACCGCGGCCCTTTCAGACTCGACCACTTCCCCCACCCCGTTTACGCCCTGCCCCGCCCGTCGCCCCGAATCGCCTCGCCGAGGCGCCGCTTGCCGCCTGCCACTCGCCGTGGCTGCGGCCCTCCGACCACTGTCGTGGCCTCGGCCGACCCCCATTGGCCTCGGCGCGGGCGCCCGCCCGCCTCCTCTGAGGTCTTGCCCGACAGGCGTATCGCCATACGCCCTTGCATGCCGTTTGCCCCACAGGCCTATGACATGGGGTCCCACCCCACGTGAGCAGTTTAGGAATTAAAAAGAAAATGAAAATGAATTAAAACTAATTAACTAATTAATTAATTAATTAATTAATTGAGTAATTAATTAATCTAATTAATTACGATTAATTAACCCTAATCACTAATTAACCTAATTAACTAATGTTAATTAACTCGATTAGGTTAATTAGATATTAGAGAATGACATGCGGGACCCACCTGTCAGGTTGACTCGGTCAACCCTGTTGACCGCCGATGTCGGCATGACATCATCGCGATGTCATAAATGCATTTTCGAATTAATTAAATAATTAATTAAATTCCGTAAATTAATAAAATCTTTTAAAATCATATCTTTTAATCCGTAATCCGGGATTAAAATATTTTCAACATGAAAGTTGCTCGAGCATTTGCCAGAGACGAGTCCGGATACGCAGTCCGTTCGTCAGCCACACACCCCTAACCTATCGAACCTGCAACTTTTCCCCTCCGGCTCCTCTGCCCGAAAACCCTAAACGCCGGGAATACTTTCCCGGATGTTTTTCCCCCTAACCAGTACCCCTCATACCACGTTAGGAACACGCCCTAGCATCGCTTCTTGGCATGTCATGCATCGATATGCATCTGTTTACTTGTTATTCATTGTTTCTTCCCCTCTTCTCTCCGTAGACTACGAGGCCAAGCCAGCTGCGGTGGCGATTCGACTACGGTGTTGTGACCCTTCTCCTTGCCCGGAAGCAACGGGCAAGCCCCCCCTTGATCACCGAGATATCGCCTACTCTTATCTATCTTGCTTGCATTAGAGTAGTATAGCATATTCTTTGTTTCGATTACTCTATCTTCTTTGCATAGCTTTGTCCTTGTAACCACATTTGTTACCTTACCCGCAATCCTATATGCTTAGTATAGGATGCTAGTACCTTCATCTGTGGCCCTACTTTCTTGTCCGTCTGCGCGTGCTATACTATCGGGCCGTGATCACTCGGGAGTTGATCACGGGTATATATACTATATACTTATACATGATACATGTGGAGACTAAAGTCGGGTCGGCCGTGGTGAGCACCAGGAAGTGGATCTTTGTGGCGGAGCAGCAGGGCAGGTTGTGACCGCCTAGGAGAGAGGTGGGCACTGCCTGCTCGGGCGTTAGCGGTTACTTAACACGCTTAACGAGGTCTTGGTATTTGATCTGGGTTGGCTCTGAGCTTATACGCACTAACCATCTACGGGAGTAGTTATGGGTATCCGGCGTCGTGGTATCAGCCGGCATACTTCAGACGTCGGCGGAGCGGGCGGCCTTCGCCGGATTGATCGGAACGCCTGTTAGGCTAGGTGCACTTCCGGCAGACGTACGCATAGCGTGCGGGTGTGCTCGTATGGCGATGGGCCCGGACCCTGGCGCTTAGGTTTAGACCGGCGTGTTGGCCTCTCTGTTGTGCCTAGGTGGGGCTGCGGCGTGTTGATCTTCATGGCGGGCATGACCCAGAAAGTGTGTCCCGCCAAATGGGATCAAGCGTCTTTGGGTAAGATGGTGCACCCCTGCGAAGTTAATCTATTCGGATAGCCGTGATCTTGATAATGTGGGCGACTTGGAGTTGTACCTTGAGCTTATGACAACTAGAACCGGATACTTGATAAAACACACCCTTCCAAGTGCCGGATACAACGGTGGTCGCTCTCGCTCAGGTTATGGCGAGGATTGCCGGGTAGGATTATTGCTATATGATGTTACTTGGGGACTTCAGATTGTCCCTCTACCTGTTGCAAGGCAGGTGTCGAGCGTAGTCTTCGTTAAGACTAGCTATCCCCTCTTATTACGGCTTTCTCGCAGTTCAGTCCACCGATATGGCCCTTTACACATATATCCATGCATATGTAGTGTAGCTCCTTGCTTGCAGTACTTTGGATGAGTACTCACGGTTGCCTTGTTCCCCTTTTCCCTATCTCTACCCGATTGCTGCAACTGCACGATGGAGCCGAGGCGAGCGCCACCGCCTATGGCGACTACTACTGCAGGCGCCTACTACTACGTGCAGCCGGCGGCGGCGAGCCGGGGAGTGACCTAGGAGGATCCCGAGCAGAGGCCTGCTCCTCTTTCGATCTGTATCCCGGTTTGTGCTAGCCATCTTATGGCACCTTGTTTAACTTATGTCTCGTACTCGAGATATTGTTGCTTCAATGACTTCGTCTATGATCGAGCACTTGTATTCGAGCCCTCGAGGCCCTGGCTTGTATTATGATGCTTGTATGACTTATTTTATTTGTAGAGTTGTGTTGTGATATCTTCCGTGAGTCCTTGATCTTGATCGTATACATTTATGCGTGCATGATTAGTGTACGATTGAATCGAGGGCGTCCACAAGTTTGTATCGAGCCGATCGGCCATCAGAGGAATCCTTCCACACTCCTTGGCGAAGTCGAGTCTAGACATTGCAAAAACTTTTACTAACTTGGCTGTGTGCCTTACGGGCCCACGCCGCCATCGGGTGGTACTAGGATCTTTTACTCCTCGACCTTTACTCGGGACTCAACTCTCTTCTACTCGGGTTAAGCGATTTTACTAACTATCACTAGGATCCCGTGACCGCATTCACCCCAAAGTTGGACATAGCCTTAGTTGTTCTTGAAATTGTATTTGAGCAATTTCCACACCGCCATTTGACTCCTTTGAAGCGTCTTTGTTTTCGTGATGGAACCCACGAGGCAGGTCGTGCGCCACCCGACGGCCATTGGTGCTCTCGGGATCACTGCGATGCTAGCCGAGATGATGACCCATCTCTGGTTATCGCTCGGCACCCTCGAAAGTACACCGTCTATGAGGAGTACCAGGACTACAACCAGGAGCAGTACCGCGCCATCGTCCACCTTTACTCTCGGGAGTACGAGTCCACTACTGTGCTGCACACCGCACATGGTGTTGGAGTGACTATCGATATGGCAGTCCACGATGCTGCTTACGCTGCTCTGACACGTCTTCGTGCAGAGTATCGAGAGTTGGACACCTCCCCCTTCAGGCACATTGCTATCGCGCGTCGATGTTGGTGAGGAGGGTTACTACACCGCCGCCTACACCATCGTTACCAGAGAGCCTTTCCACCATCGTAACTTTGTTACGCATGCCGATGGGCTGGATCGAGCTAACCGAGCTCTTTCGCCACGAGTTGTACATCACCCGTCGGCACCTCTACCGTGCTCGACGCCGATGCACCCTTTGTCCGATCCGGAGAGCTGCCGCGTTCTGCGATCTACCCAGCCAGGACCGTGATGCCCCAGGGTGTCGGTTGGCCAGACATGGGAGGCTACTCTCCCGCACTTGGCCCTTTCCTGCCACCTGGACGTCGGATACAGCACCAGAGTATCCGCGGCCCCCAGGTCACTGACGTGGAGGACTATCCACTGCCGCACTATCAGCTTTCAGTTACATTTTACCTCCTTGATACCGTGGGACTGATGTAGGCTTGTTTGTTAGTGTTTGATGTATTCGGCCATGAGCCCACAAGTGCCGCCTATGATGTAGTAGTCTATGTAATCGGACTCTATGTATCGAACTCTATGCATGATTCCTTTTGTAAGATATGCCAACTACTATGTAGTTCCCATCATCTTTGCTTTCATTATGCATGTTTCATCATGAATGATTCCTGTCTCTTCCTTAATTTCTCAAATGCTTTGAACTACCCACCCATTATATAATAGCGGGATGGTTAGGCCAGCGAAGTCGTGGTCGTGGTGCCAACTTCCCACCACCGCTGAGTACATGGCTGGTATGATCCAACAGCTCGAGATGAATCGCCAGTTCATGGAGAACATGATGGCTCGATTCCCTCGCCCCAATATGAACCGGCACCCAAACGGAACAACTCTGCAGGATTTCATACGCTGAATCCCAAATGTAGCAGCTCAACCCAGCATCGGATGTCGATGGATCGCTCCGTGACATCACCTATGAGATGGAGTATCTTGATGTAGCCCTCGCCAGCTATGTCACCTTTGCTTCCTTCTTCCTGAAGGGCCCTGACTCAATGGTGGGACAGCCACGGCGTACTCTGCCAGTTGGAACACTCATCACACTGGCCAGACTTCCGGGCTGCCTTCCGTGCCCGTTTCATCCCTCAAGGGGTCATGGACGGAAGAAGCGTGAGTTCATAACCTCACCCAAGGCAACAAGACTGTTGAAGCCTCATCGGCGAGAGTTCTGGACTTGTCTCGCTATCTTTGAAGAGGATATTGCAAGCGATGCCTTGAGCAGGGGAGAAGTTCCGTAGCGGTCTTCAAGCGACATCAAGCTTCGCACTTCTAGTGCACGACTTTGCTGATTTCACCACCTTGGTGAACAAAGCTATCAATGTCGAAACCGGTCTCGCGAGGAATACCAGAGCTCTAATAGGCTAGAATCGTGACACGGGCTCATCTTGGGCCCGTCTCGCAGCGCAAGATATGGATTCCCAACGGTATGTACCAAATGAATGCACCTGCTTCAAGGCGTAACTATGCTACACCTCGTGCGCCTACAACTAAGCAGCCAAAGCTTCCAGCTCCACCACCCCAAGCTCCCTGCTCCCACTCCCAATAATGGCTTGTGCTTCAGTGCGGTCAACGAGCACCGTGCTGAGAGAATACAACCAGAACCCGGAATCAGGTGGCCCTTCCAAAGGCGGTGGCCGTGGAAACACCGGAACCGCAATAACAACCGGCAAGTCTTATGGGCAAGCTCGGGCCAACCACGTTGATCTGAGCGAAGCTCAAGACCAGCACTCTCTTGTGATGGGTACACTCCTCGTAAATTCAGTACACGCATCTGTTTTATTCGATTCAGAACGCCGCATTCATTCATGTGCGAAGACTTTGCATACAAGCACGACGTTAAGTGTGAGGAGATGAACTCCTCGGTAGTGGTAAAAACTCCATTGGGACAATGTCAAACCTCCATGGTTGGCGTCGACGTCCCCGTGGAAATCGAAGGGCTGGAATTCTATGCCTCCCCCATTATCCTGAAGACGTCTAACATCGACCTCATTTTGGGGATGGATTGGTTGAAAGCGCATCTGGCGTCAATCGTTTGCGCCACTAAGACCGCCCATCTGCTCCACCCTTCGATGAAATAGTAAGCTACAATGCTAAATGCGGTTCAAAATGCCGAGGCAAGGCTCTATGCATTGAATGCATTGAACGCCGCACCCCTCGAGGGAATTTAAAACATTCCTGTCGTTTGCGATTTCCAAGACGTCTTTCCTGAAGAACTTCCAGGGATTCCCCCTGCTAGAGCTGTCGAATTCGTCATCGACTTGAAACCAGGCACCACTCCTATAGCCAAGCGACCATACAAGATGCCGCCGCATGAACTCCTTGAGCTAAAGGCGGAAATCGACAAATCTCTTCAAAGCGGTTTCATTCGCCCAAGTTGCTCTCCTTGGGGAGCACCTTCTCTCTTTGTTAAGAAGAAGGATGGGACCAACCGATTGGTCCAAGACTACCGTCCTATAAATCAAGCTACCATTCAGAATAAGTATCCTCTTCCCCGGATCAATGATCTTTATGATCAACTGGCTGGTTCGTCAGTGTTCTCGAAACTCGACTTGAGGTTGGGTTACCACCAGATCCGTGTTCGTGAGGAGGATATCCCCAAGACCGCATTTGTGACTCGTTATGGTTCATCCGAGTACACCGTCATGTCTTTCGGCTTAACCAATGCTCCAGCCACCTTCTCTACTTTGATGAACTATATGTTCATGGATTACCTCGACAAGTTAAATGCGTGGTTTATCTGGATGATATCTGATCTATTCCAAGAAAGAAGAAGAACATACTTTGAACATCTTCGTCTTGTGCTTTGGAAAAAGCTACGAGAGCATCAACTCTATGCCAAGTTCTCCAAATGTGAATTCTGGCTTCGAGTAACCTATCTTGGGCATGTCATTTCAAAGGATGGTATTGCCGTCAACCCTGAACGAAGTTCAGGCTATTCTCGATTGGACTCCTCCGAAGAGCGTTAAGCAAGTCGGAAGTTTTCTCGGTCTCGCTTGACTATTGCCCGTCGATTAAATGAGAACTTCTCCAAGATTGCCGAGGCCTCCGACTAACCTGTTGCATAAGGCGTCAAATTCCAATGGACGAGATAAATGTCGAGGAAAGTTTCCGAGCACTTAAAGACAAGTTGGCGTCGCCCGATGCTAGCTCCTCCCGATACTAAGAAGGACTTACGTCATTTACTTCGCGACGCTTCTCGTCAAGGTTTAGGCGGTGTCCTAATGCAGGAGCGCAAAGTGGTTGCTTATGCCTCTCGGCGATTCGCCCTCACGAGGAGAACTACCCAGTTCATGACCTCGAACTTGTCACGTCATTCATGCTGAAGCGGTAAGCGACATTACCTTCTCGGTAATCGTTGCGAGATCTTCACCGACCACCAAAGCCTGAAGTATCTGCTTACTCAGCCAGACCTGAACCTCTGTCGCCGCAGAGATGGATGGAGACTGCTAGCACTTTGATTTGGGTATTTCCTATACATGAGCAAGGCTAATGTAATGGCTGATGCCTTGAGCCGCAAGTCTTCTTTGCAACCACCTTCAGGTTCACAAAGTTCAGCCCTCTCTTGTTGAAGAATTCAGAAAGCTGAACCTCCATATTGTTCCTCCGGGTGCACTCGCTCCCCCTCCTCCGGAGTTCCGCAAGATGAATCTCCGTGTTGTTCCCCAGGGTTCTCTCTATACCCTGGCTGTTGAACCCGATCTCGTGGGCACCATAAAGACAATGCAGGGATTTGACTCTGAGGTCTACAAGATTAAACAAGACATCAAGAAAGGAAATCCCTCATCCTTCACTATTGCTGATGATGGCGCCTTGTACTTCAAAGGCCGCCTAGTGGTGCCGTGTAAGAAGGAAAACTTGAATATGACTCAGAAGGTTATGAAAGAAGCTCATGATACGCCTCTATGTATCCACCCCGGCAAAGATAAAGATGTATCAAGACATTAAATCGAGAGATTACGGTGGTCTAATATGAAACAAGACATCGCTTCGCTATGTTGCTTTGAGTGTGACGCTTGTCAGTCGTATCAAAGCGAGAACATCAAAGGCCTTCGAACCCTGCAACCTATCACTATTCCCGAATGGAAATGGGACCATGTTGAAATGGACTTCATCCTTTGGATTTCCCAAATCGCGAGAAAGGTAATGATGCTATTCTTGTCGTCATTGACCGGCTTTCTAAAGTTGCTCATTTTCCGGCAAATAAAGAAACGATCATCAAGCTAGTCAGCTTTGCAACGCTCTATATGTCCAGAATTGTTTCACTTCACGGTATTCCACCGGGTTATCGATTCGGGACCGTGGCAGCCTATTCACTTCAAGATTCTGGTCAAGTTTTCAAGAAGCTATGGGGACTCATTTATCTTTCAATCGCATTTCATCCGCGATCTCAAGGGCAAGTTGAACGTGTCAACCAAATTCTCAAGACATGCTTGAGCTTAGGTCGCTTCCTTCGGCAAGAAATGGGAGGAATCTCTTCCGTATGCTAAGTTCTCTTATAATAATAGCTATCAAGCTAGTCCGAAGATGGCCCCTTCAAGTGTTATACGGACGAAAAGTGCCGAACCCCTCAATTGGTCGAAACTGGGAACGTCCACTCTTCGTCCGGATATTATCCAACATGCCGAAGAACAAGTCCGCATTATTCGTGAGAATCTCAAGACTGCTCAGTCACGTCAAAAGAGTAATTATGACCGTCATCACAAAGACATGGTCTATCAACCTGGCGAAAAGGCCTATCTTCGCGTTACACCAATGAAGGGTGCTCACCGCTTCGGGATCAAGGGCAAGTTAGCGCCTCGCTATATTGGCCCTTTCACTATTCGGAAAGGCGTGGAAAAGTGGCTTATCAACTGGAGCTTCCGTCGAACCTTTCCTGTGTTCACGATGTGTTCCACGTGTCCCAACTCCGACGCTGCTTCAAGGACCCAATCCGGCAGTGGACCATGAAGTGCTCGAATTGCAACAGGACCTCTCCTATAAAGAGCATCCGGTCCGCATTCTCGACCAAGCTGAAACGCCGCTGCGCCGGAAAGGCGATCAAGTTCCTCAAAGTCCAGTGGTCGAATCACTCTGAAGACGAAGCCACCTGGGAACGCGAGGATCGGCTACGAGATGAATATCCCGCACTCTTTCCTTCTACCTCCTAAATCTCGGGACGAGATTTCTTGTAGTGGAGGAGATTTGTAACACCCGGATGATTAATGAACAGTAATCACCCCGGTTACTGTGCCAAACCTCACGTTGATTCGAACCCGGCCTAAAACAATTTCAAAACAAGAGCAAACGATAAAAAGTTTCAAAACCAAAACTAAAGATGTTCGGGGGTTGTCTAAAATAGCAAACCTAATTATGGTGGGGTGCACTAATTTTTGTAAAATGCTTTGGCATTTTAAATAAACTAAAAACAGAAAAGAAGAAAATAAAAAGAGAAAACGAAATGTGAGAGAGGGAACCCCCCCTGGCCCCTCTGGGCCAGCCCTTCCCCCTGGCCCAGCCAGCCCTCCCCACCTGGCCCCCTCTCCCCCTAGCCCAGCCCCTCCCCTGGGCCGGCCCAACAGCCCGGCCACTTAACCCCCCCCCCCCGCGCGGCCGAAACCCTAGCCGCCCCCACGCCCCCACCCCGATCCCTCCTCCCCGCCTGCCTGATCCAGATCGGGGCGAGGACCCCGCCACGCCCCACCTCGCTGGCGGCCCCCGCCGCCCACCCGCCGCCTGACCCCCTCATCCTCCTCTCCACCGCCTGGGTCCCTCCTCCCTCCCTCGCCCCATCGCTGTGGCCACGCCATGAATCCACCCTGCCTCGACAGCCGGCGACCGGCTCCCCGCCCGCCTCCTGCCCGGCCTCGTCGCGCTCCACCGAGCCTCCCCTAGACCCCACGCGCCATGTGAGCTCGCCTCCCTTCCCCCGTGGTTCCCTCTCCCTCCCGATCACATTGCCGTCGCCCGAGTCCCGTCGCTGCTCCAGCCATCGCCAGCCACGCCCGACCCCCGTTCCTCTCTCTTCCTCGCTGAAGCGCACTCCGGCCGCCTTGGCCTCTTCCTCTCCTTCCCCCCTCCCCGTCGACAGCGCCTCGGCGACCTTGCACGCCATCACGGCGCCCTCGCGCCCCAGCCCATCAAAACCCCGGCCCCTTCCGACGACTCCAGCTGCCCCTGGCGGCCGCTTCGAAACCCCCCACCGCGGCCCTTCAAGACGGCCCTCGTTTACATGCTGCCACGCCCGCTTCCCGTCGCCTGAATCGCCTGCGCCAGGCGCCACGCTTGCCGCCTGTCCCTCGCGTGGCTGCAGCCCCTCCGCCACCGTCGTGGCCTCGGCAGCCGACCCCGTTGGCCTCGTGGTGGCCCGCGCAGCCTCCTCTGGGTGCGCCTGGCAGGCATCGCCACGCATGCCAGTTTGCCCCCACTGGGCCCTATGACATGGGGTCCCATCCCACAGAACGGTTTAGTAATTAAATAGAAAATGAAAATGAATTAAAACTAATTAACTAATTAATTAATTAATTAATTAATTGAGTAATTAATTAATCTAATTAATTCTGATTAATTAACCCTAATCACTAATTAACCTAATTAACTAATGTTAATTAACTCTGATTAGGTTAATTAGATATTAGAGAATGACATGCGACCCACTGTCAGGGTTGACTCGAACAACCTCGTTGATCGCTGATGTCAGCATGACATCATCTTTGATGTCATAAATGCATTTTCGAATTAATTAAATAATTAATTAAATTCCGTAAATTAATAAAATCTTTTAAAAATCATATCTTTTAATCCGTAATCCGGATTAAAATATTTTCAACATGAAAGTTGCTCGTAACGATTTAGACGAATCCGGATACGCAGTCCGCTCATTCCACCACACGCCTCTAACCTATCGAACCTGCAACTTTTCCCTCCTCCCTTCTCGCTCGAAATCCCTAAACACCGGAATACTTTCCGGATGTTTTCCCCTAACCAGTACCCCTCATACCACGTTAGGGCACGCCTTAGCATCGCTTCTTGGCATGTCATGCATCGATATGCATCTGTTTACTTGGTATTCATTGTTTCTTCCCCTCTTCTCTCCTAGACTACGAGACCGACGCCGCACCGCCGATTCGACTACGGTGTTGGCGACCCTTCTCCCTTGCCAGAGCAACCGTGCAAGCCCCCCTTGATCACCGAGATATCGCCTACTCTTATCCATACCGCTTGCATTAGAGTAGTATAGCATGTTCTTGTTTTCGCCATCTCCTATACCTTTGCATAGCCTGTCCTTGTAACTTCTCATTTGTTACCTTACCTGCAATCCTATATGCTTAGTATAGGATGCTAGTACCTTCATCTGTGGCCCTACTTTCTTGTCCGTCTGCCGTGCTATACTATCGGGCCGTGATCACTCGGGAGTTGATCACGGGTATATATACTATATACTTATACATGATACATGTGGAGACTAAAGTCGGGTCGGCTGGTGGAGCACCCGCGAGTGGATCTTTGTGGCGGAGCGACAGGGCAGGTTGTGACCGCCTAGGAGAGAGGTGGGCCTGGCCCTGTTCGGCGTTCGCGGTTACTTAACACGCTTAACGAGGTCTTGGTATTTGATCTGGGTTGGCTACGAGCTTATACGCACTAACCATCTACGCTGAGTAGTTATGGGTATCCGGCGTCGTGGTATCGGCCGAAGTACTTCAGACGTCGGCTGACGGCCGGCGTAGCGCGGATTGGACTGGAACGCCTGTTAGGCTAGGTCTGCCTTCCACAGACGAACGTGCAGTGTGCTTTCAGGCGATGGGCCCGGACCCTTCAAGGCTTAGGTTTAGACCCGGCGTGTTGGCCTCTGTTGTGCCTAGGTGGGGCTGCGGCGTGTTGATCTTTCGCGGCGGGCATGACCCAGAAAGTGTGTCCGGCCAAATGGGATCAAGCGTCTGTTGGGTAAGATGGTGCACCCCTGCAGGGAAGTTAATCTATTAGGATAGCCGTGATCTTCTGAATATGTGATCTACTTGGAGTTGTACCTTGAGCTTATGACAACTAGAACCGGATACTTGATAAAACACACCCTTCCAAGTGCCGAGATACAACGGTGGTCGCTCTCGCTCGGGGTTATGAGCGAGGATTGCGGGTAGGATTATTGCTATATGATGTTACTTGGGGACTTCAGATTGTCCCCTCCTACCTGTTGCAAGGCAGGTGTCCGTGCGTAGTCTTCAAGACTAGCTATCCCCCTCTTATTCGGCTTTCTGCAGTTCAGGTCGATATGGCCCTTTACACATATATCCATGGATATGTAGTGTAGCTCCTTGCTTGCGTAGTACTTTGGATGAGTACTCACGGTTGCCTTGTTCCCCCTTTTCCCCTATCTCTACCCGATTGCTGCGCAACTGCACGATGGAGCCTGTGAGCCGACGCCACCGCCTATGACGACTACTACTGCGAGGCGCCTACTACTACGCAGCAGCCCGGCCGACGACCAGAGTGACCTAGGAGGATCCTGTGCAGGAGGCTCCGCTCCTCTTCGATCTCAGTATCCCAGTTTGTGCTAGCCATCTTATGGCACCTTGTTTAACTTATGTCCATACTCGAGATATTGTTGCTTCGGCTGACTGCCTATGATCGAAAGCACTTGTATTCGAGCCCTCGAGGCCCCTCGCTTGTATTATGATGCTTGTATGACTTATTTTATTTGTAGAGTTGTGTTGTGATATCTTCCCGTGAGTCCTTGATCTTGATCGTATACATTTGCGTGCATGATTAGTGTACGATTGAATCGAGGGCGTCACAGCGTAAGCGCCGCCGTCGCTTGACCCCACCATCAAAGATCAGATCGTAGGTTTTCACCCTGAAGATCAAGTCGGAGCAAACTCTGAGCAATGCCTTCATCAAGGTACTGTTGGGGTTATGATCCTGACAATGAGTACTAGGGGCATGAATAAGGGGCAGAGACTGGCTACGGCATAGGTGTAAAACACGGTGTTTAACGAGTTCAGGCCCCTCACTCGGTGGAGGTAAAGGCCCTATGTCTCGTGCCCTGAAGCTTGCTTTGATTTGATAGACATGATTACAAGGTTGAACGTGTCTGGCTATGGAAAGGGGTGCAACTTATATAGAGTGCTCCGCAGCTGTAACATCCCAAAATTCTAAATTTTGGAATGTTATAAACAAATAGATAGATTTGATTGATTGCTTGATTGATTGGCTGAAAGTGAGTGAATTCGAAACTTTTTGAAAGTTAGATGAGAGGGAATAAAAGGACTTTCCCAAACTTTCATTTTTCTTTTATGATCTCCGGGAATTCAAATTCTTTTCATCACAAAACCCTGGAGAGAAGATGACATGACTTCTTCCATTTATTTAAATGACAAGGGTGTTGAAAATATTTGAGTTTCATTTGGAAAATATTTCCAATTCAAAACTTTATGCAACTCAATGATTTTCACGAAATAAGATAACATGACTTCTTCAAAACATATGAAATATGAGTTGGGAGTTTCAAAGAATTAAATTCAAAGTTGTTTTGAATTTATTTTCAATTTGGAGTTAATTGAGTTTTATTCAAATTATTTTCCTCCAAAAATAAAATACATGAAAAATAGGGTAACATGGTTCCCTACATCAGAAAATTGGAGAGAAATTAATTTGAAGTCATTTTGGTATTTTTAAAATGATTTTTATTGGATTTTATTAGAGATGAAACACTCTTTGTTTTATTTGGATTTGTGTGTCTTTTATTTGAAGCTAAAATAATGTTCATCTTGTAGGAAATATTTTCTGCAAATTTTGATATATTATATGCCTATATAAAAGTTTTAATTATTATTGTTTTTATTTTTGTTCTATGAAATTTTGTTTAAAAAAAAAAGAACCACATCGCCTTGGGCCAAAGGCCCAAGCCGCCAAAGCCCCCGGCCGGCCAAGGCCACAAGGCGATCGCTAGCACGCCAAGCACTGTGGAGCAAGGGAGCCGCTCAAGGTTTCCTATTCTTTTACAAATCCTAGTAGATTTGATCCTGCTTTCGTTATTCCGCTTTTTTATTCCTAGGATTCCTAATCCTACTCTAATTCTTGTCCCCTACTCCAAGCAAAACCCCTCCCCTCCCTAATATAAATACCCAAGCACCCCCCCTCCAAACACATCAAACCAACACCTCTCCTCTCCTCCGCAGCAGCAGCAGCGGAGTGCCCACACCGCGCCACCGCGCCGCCGCTGCCGCCACCAGCCGCCGCCTGCTTGCCACCGCCGCCGCCAAGTGCCGCTGGCCGCCAACGCCTCCGCCCGCCGGAGCCCTCGCCTCTTCGAGGTACTAGCCCAGCCGCGTCACCTTTTCTTTTCCTCGGTTCGGTTTTTCGTGAATCGTTCCCGTTTCCGTTCCGCTTTTCTAGATCGGTTTTTTCGTTTGGTTTTCTTTCCAAAACCCTAGATCGGTTTTCTTGCCGGTTTTTCTTTCCGGTTTTGTTTAGCGGCGTTAAGCTCGATAGATTTTTCTTTTATTTTTAATTTCCGTCGTGGACCTATCCGTAGTGTTATTTTTTAGTCCCTAATCTTCAAACGCCATAACTTTTTACTCGTAAGTCGGAATCCAACGAAACCAACGCCCACTTCTTCTTCGCTACGATCCCCTCTATCCAGTAATACAACTCAAACATGTTTTTGATAATTTAAAATTTGAATTAGATCAGATTTGTATTCAAACTTCGCTTGATCGTAATTTGAGTTTCGTAGCTCCGTTTGAGTTGATTCTTTTTTCAAATCGAACCTCTTGACCTAAACTTTCTGATAAGGCCAAATTCACATAATTTTGGTACTATTAGAAATTGTTTTATGTTGCAAGAGTTATTTGCTTGGTTTTGATGTTTTCAAAATCGTTTTCTTCGTTCTTTCCGATCTTTTGAGTGATTGCTTATGTGGTTACTATTGCTTGCTTACGATAGATTGACCGGAGTGTGACGAGTAGAACTATCAAGAGTTTTGAGTGCAAATCATCTTCATCAACTTTGCAGGCAAGTAACACTTTGATCATACCTTTTCTACTACCCAGTTTTTATGCATTAGATCTATCCCCAAACATTGCATTGATTTAGGATCTAATTAAATTGTGGGATGGGAAGTAGATTGAGGTAGAACCTATTACCTGTTTTACTTATGAAACCTTTGGGAGTTACTTCTACATTTGCTTATTATGCCATGCTATGCTAGTAGACGTGGATTGGGTGAGTGTATTCCATGACAGATGTGAGATTGTTAAATTAATGGTTTATTTAAGGTGGCAACTTAAACACACATCCTGGGTGGATTGAGGCACCTGTTTTCAAGCAGGACTTGCCTGTTTTTTTCGGACCGCCACCCGTGCTCAAAGGGATCATAAGATAATTCATACTAGTAACTTACGTGTGCAGCCACAAGCCATTATGGGCTCGCATAGTTGACTAAGTCGTGCGAACTCTTATAGTGGTGGACTAGCGATGTAGGGGATGTAGGTGTACCGTCCACCCATCGTAAGGTGCTAAGCGCTTCGAAAGACTATGTCTCGGCCATCCGCTCTCAAACACCATGTAGTGCGAGAAACCAAACGGAGGCGATCGAAGTCTTGTGGGGAAAAGTGCGCAAACCTCTGCAGAGTGTATAAACTAATCATGATTAGCCGTGTCCCCGGTTATGGACATCTTGAGTATCTAGTACTTGGATTATCCTGTTGATCTCATCATGTTATTTCCAATTAATATTGTTGGGTTAATGAGTACTTTTAATTGGGATTGAGGATGCTGTCAACCATTCTCAATGTTTAACAACCACCATGATAGTTAAACAAATTTATTCCTTTGCAGTAGGGAAAAATTGGCTTTTTTGCAAAACTGTAACCATAGAGCTTTCCACCAGCCATATATGCATGTAGTATAGGCTTATTCCTTCATTATTCTCTATGTGTTACTTTGCCAAAGATATTCCATGTCTTGACCCGTTTTTGGCTGCAACGCTTCATGTTGCGCACTTTTCGTAACGACAGTAAGTGATACGTTAGGGTTACGATTTCCTATACTCAACTTTGCCGTTGGTGTTGATGGGAATCCACAACCTTGTTGCTTCCGCTTATATTTTGGATTGAGGTAATAGTATCTACGTTATTTTATACATGTGATTTACCTCTCGTTATAAATCCTTCTCGAGTACTGCGGTGTGTCAAAGATACCGATCCGTGGATGACACGAAGCACGAAGACTTGATCCATTCGGGTCGGGTCGCTACAAGATGGTATCAGAGCACATGTTGACTGCAGGACGTGACCCTAGAAAATGGCAAGCCCATAGGAAAGATTTTTCTCTACTACTTCATTTTCAAAAAGGATCTTTTACCTCTCTTCTCTTCCGAGCTTATTCAAATATTCCCTTTTAGTGAGACCATACCCCTTTTCCCTTTTGACCACTCGAAGATTTGACCAATGAGACCACTCCAAGGAGACAAGTTATCGGACAACTACGACCATTTGGAATGAAGAGGATTTTACCATGTAAATGGAAACTACAACTGTTGAAGACTCCGAAGACTATGAGATTTTGAAGGCTCAAGAATTTCCAGATTTTTATGACCTAGGAAGGTTACGCTTATGGAATTTGATGCACCAAGGAACTTGTCAATACCTGAGATCAAGGTGTATCGGAGAAAAGACCGAATATGGAGCATTAGAACTCAAAGTTTTTGTCAGAAACCCAAGACATGAGAGATCAACTATGGAATAAAAGCTCATGGCAAGAATATGGGAATAGACACGGCTGGCCATGGTGTTATTGCCACTTATGCTATTGTCACCGTGCGAAGTTAAGCATGTAGATGCATGGAAGGATTGGATGGTAGAAGGTTGATGGAGCATCTATCGGCAAAGCGTTGGAGTTTTAATCTTAGTCGGTGTATCACCGTGGATCTGGAATATTACATCGTGGAGTTTAAGATGGACCTTCGAGAAGTCATTTGACAAGGAAGCGGTTCGTGAACAACTCGGGACCACAAGCTGAAAGTAGCCAATTTGGAGGAGCAAAACCTCGAGATACCGGAGATTCATCAGGAACTAAAGGACAGTAGGACATGGTTCATGCCAAGGATGTTGAAACCTAGAAGTTTGGAATGCAACTACAGAATATTAAAGGATGTCACGAGAGACTTCGCGCCAACAGAGATGATCTGGCAAGAAGGAACAAGCATGATCAGAAGCAGCCATCAGAGACATGAACAAGACTTGAAGAGTGTGATGACTTTGAGATCTATTGACCTTTAGAAGACCAAACCCCTGTTACATACCTACGTTAGATGCGACGATTGTGAGCTGTCATTTGTTTTTCCGACAGCCACAATAAAATATGTCTTTTCAAAACCATTGTTTGTATTGTGTGCATCCCTCTCGATCTCTCTTATCTCAGCCCAAAACCCATGGACCCAATAGATGATGAATGGAGATGAGCTCGTATTTTCGGGACCGATGAGTCAATTGAAGACGGACCGATGGATTCAGAACATGGAGAATCACATGAAGAACAACCCTATAGTCGAAGGATATGGCCCAAAGATGCTCTTGATTGCTTTGAAAGAGGTGCTGCTATTTGGTGGAGGATGTACCCAACCATCAATGGATTGCAAAAGAGTAACCACTTGGGAAGAATTTAAGTTGACCTTGCCAAAGTCTCGGTTTGTGTCCCACAAGTTGAAGCCTTATGGAAATGATGTGAAGAAACCTTGTGCATGCAAGCTCAGGAGAAATAGGACACACCCATAAGGAACACAAGGATGAATGCCCTAATTGTGAAGGAAGTCACCCAACTCAAGAATGCCCAACTAGGCAGATTACTTGTTTCTTGTGTGAAGGAACTACCCACTACCTCACAAGAAGTGTCACATTTACACTATGGTACAGAAAACCATCCAGCAGAAGAAAGAAGAAATGAAAGGAGCCCTCATGGAGATGTTAGAAGAACCCGTGATTTAAGGAAGATATTGAGGACACACACAAAGGAAACAAAATTAAAGCCCACACCAAGTCATGCTATTCATGTGGAGAAGAAGGACACATCTCCCAAGATTGTCTGAATGGAGATCTAGTAGAATTCCCGGTAGAGGAAGTAGAGTATGACCCACAGGAAATAGAAGTCCTGATTGGAACGGAAAGGTCCAGAATGTGAATAGGTTGGACTCAGTGAACAACCAAATTTCTACAAAGAAAGACCTGAGTCATATCACATGTTTCAGGTGCAAAAATTCAGGGCACTACTTCAATGATTGCCCAAGAGGGAAGATAAGGACCCCAGAGGCTATATAATCACAAGGAAACCTCGATATTTGTCAGAAGTAATATGTTTCCGTTGTAATGTAGCAGGGCACTTTGCCAGAGATTGTCCGAAGGAGAAGGAGACTGATGATATACAGTTGAAGTTGTAACAAAAGAAATGGAGTAGTAGAAGTGAGAGCTTTTTCTTTTATATTGAGGTGTTAAGTTGAGACATGTAATGGAAAAGCGAGAGATTGTAATAATTTAAGAATCAATAAAGTTAGCGTGTTGGTACCGCTTTGGATTTTATGAGTTACCCTATGAGGAAAGATGTTGACCAATTTCGAGGATATGAGAAATATGGTCTATGGAATATTGGAACATTTAAGGGTGGTAGTACCTGTAAGAACCATTGACCCTGGAAAAGATAAGGATACCCATCGAATGGATTTCGTACAAAATGAATATGAGTTTTGTCTCGATATGTTTGATACCCCAAGAGAGTATGGGATGACGTTGGAGACCGTCGAGTTGTTTGGACCAAATGTGATCAAGGATTCTAAGAGATTGTTAAGTTGATTCGAGATAGACCGAAAGTAGCTCACCGAGCAGAATAGTTATGCATACTCAAAAAGCGCAAGGAGGTAGTCCATGAAATTGGAGATAGAGCATATCTTTGTGTGCCACCTCTGTGAGGAGTTAAGCGATTTGGAGTTAAAGGAAAGTTAGCCCCGAGATTTGTAGGACCATACCGAGTTTGGAACGAGTATGGGAGAATTGGCTAACAAGTTGGAGTCACCGAAGGACTGTCAGGAGTTCATGACTTGTTTCACGTTTCCCAGTTGAAGAAGTGCCATGCAGAGATGGCCAATATTTCCCCTGTAAGGACGCTTGACCCTGGAAAGGATAATGATGTTCCACGAAGTGGAGTATGGACTTCATAAGTATAAGTTTTATCACGGAAGGTGGGATATCCCACGAGGATGAAGAGATGAATTACTATGGGATATAAAGGAGGTATGATGTTGGAAATATGGATCAATGGAAATTCCATGATGAGTCCGAGTAATCATGTCCTAGTTTGGTGCCAATAGAAGGAAGAAAGACATTATAATTGGATGGATTTTAAGTATGCTAGGAAGATGGAAGTTGAATGTTGGAATAACGATCAGTTGCCCAGAGGATGAGTTCAAGGTTTACAAGTGATGAGATGGGCCATAACCCACAGGCCCCAGGACCTGCCAAGAAGCAAGCACACTCTTGCTGAAGGAAAAACCCTGGCAGAAGTTACGATTGTATCGACCGACGATTTTATAGGAGTAACGCAAAACCCGAGAGTTGTTAAGGAACGATAGATGTTTGTTTGGCCTGCAGAATCAATGGATTTTCCGAACTTGGTTCGTCGACAAGAGAAATTCTGCAATGCTTGTGAGGATGATCGAGAGTTAGAATGCGAGATTCGCTAAACCATGTACAAGGTAATGATTTGGAGTGCGGGATGGATTGATCACCATAGCGACTTACTCTTATTATTCGCTTTGCTATATGGGATGGTAAATCTGAGTGACCTACCTATAGTAGAGTGACGACGATCAAAACCTTGTTTGAACCTTAGAATGGTATACGCATTTTCCCTTGTACACATCGGTTGTTGCCAACCGTAGGTTATACGGTGAGGTTCAACCTGCACCCATTTCATGCAGGACAAACCATAAATTGTTGACCACCATGAGATATCGATAGTTGTTTAGCATTGGCGCCGCACCGTCGACTATGAAGACCCAATTTCGGGATAACTTTACCAAGAGGAAAGGACAAAGGAATTGAGGAAAAGGTTATGCCACTACCTAAGAGCCCAGGAGAAGGAATTATCCTTAATATCCGAGAAGACCGACATCGTCGGCAATAAGGATGGAGTATCTGAGTTTTGATGGAACCGTAACAATGCTTCTAAGAGTGGTAGCACCCGAGACCCGGAGACGATCGATGAATTTGTTTTGAGAAGACCCCAAACCCTAACCTATTTCTTGTTAACCTCTCCGAATCTCGAGGACGAGATTCCTTTTAAGGTGGTAGGTTTGTAACATCCCAAAATTCTAAATTTTGGAATGTTATAAACAAATAGATAGATTTGATTGATTGCTTGATTGATTGATTGAAAGTGAGTGAATTCGAAACATTTTGAAAGTTAGATGAGAGGGAATAAAAGGACTTTCCCAAACTTTCATTTTCTTTTATGATCTTCGAATTCAAATTCTTTTCATCACAAAACCCTGGAGAGAAGATGACATGACTTCTTCCATTTATTTATATGACTAGGTGTGTTGAAAATATTTGAGTTTCATTTGGAAAGTATTTCCAATTCTGAAACTTTATGCAACTCAATGATTTTCACGAAGCGAAGATAAAATGACTTCTTCAAAACATATGAAATATGAGTTGGGAGTTTCAAAGAATTAAATTCAAAGTTCTTTTGAATTTATTTTCAATTTGGAGTTAATTGAGTTTTATTCAAATTATTTTCCTCCAAAAATAAAATACATGGAAAATAGGGTAACATGGTTCCTACATCAGTAAAATTGGAGAGAAATTAATTTGAAGTCATTTTGGTATTTTTAAAATGATTTTATTGGATTTTATTAGAGCTGAAACACTCTTTGTTTTATTTGGATTTGTGTGTATTTTATTTGAAGCTAAAACAATGTTCATCTTGTAGGAAATATTTTTCTGCAAATTTTGATATATTATATGCCTATATAAAAGTTTTAATTATTATTGTTTTTATTTTTGTTCTGTGAAATTTTGTTTAAAAAAAAAGGAACCACAGCGCCTTGGGCCAAAGGCCCAAGCCGCCAAAGCCACCGGCCGGCCAAGGCCACAAGGCCATCGCTAGCACGCGCGCACCAGGGAGCAAGGGAGCCGCTCAAGGTTTCCTATTCTTTTACAAATCCTAGTAGATTTGATCCCGTTTCGTTATTCCGTTTTTTATTCCTAGGATTCCTAATCCTACTCTAATTCTTGTCCCCTACTCCAAGCAAAACCCTCCCTTCCCCAATATAAATACCCAAGCACCCCTCCAAACACATCAAACCAACACCTCTCCTCTCCTCTCCTCTCCACAAAGAAGAAGAACCAGTCATTCACACCCGCGCCGCCCCACACCGCGCCGCACTCCACGCCGGGCCTGCCACACCGCCCGCCAAGTGCCGCCGCCGCCGCCCGCCGCCGAGCCCTCGCCTCTTGAGGTACTAGCCCAGCCAAGGCCACCTTTTCTTTTCCTCGGGTCGGTTTTGCGTAAATCGTTCCGGTTTCCGTTCCGATTTTCTAGATCGGTTTGTCGTTTCGGTTTTTTTTTCGAAACCCTAGATCGGTTTTCTTGCCGGTTTTTCTTTCCGGTTTGTTTAGCGGCGTTAAGCTCGCTCGATAGATTTTTCTTTTTATTTTTAATTTCCGTCAGGGACCTATCCGTAGTATTATTTTTTAGTCCCTAATCTTCAAACGCTCATAACTTTTTACTCGTAAGTCGGAATCCAACGAAACCAACGCCCACTTCTTCGTTACGATCCCCTCTATCCAGTAATACAACTCAAACATGTTTTTGATAATTTAAAATTTGAATTAGATCAGATTTGTATTCAAACTTCGTTTGATCGTAACTTGACTTTCGTAGCTCCGTTTGAGTTGATTCATTTTGCAAATCGAAGCTCTTGACCTAAACTTTCTGATAAGGCCAAGTTCACATAATTTTGGTACTATTAGAAATTGTTTTATGTTGCAAGAGTTATTTGCTTGGTTTTGATGTTTTCAAAATCGTTTTCTTCGTTCTTTCCGATCTTTTGAGTGATTGCTTATGTGTGGTTACTATTGCTTGATTACGATAGATTGACCGGAGTGTGACGAGTAGAACTATCAAGAGTTTTGAGTGCAAATCATCTTCATCAACTTTGCAGGCAAGTAACACTTTGATCATACCTTTTCTACTACCCAGTTTTTATCCATTAGATCTATCCCCAAACATTGCATTGATTTAGGATCTAATTAAATTGTGGGATGGGAAGTAGATTGAGGTAGAACCTATTACCTGTTTTACTTATGAAACCTTTGGGAGTTACTTCTACGTTTGCTTATTATGCCATGCTATGCTAGTAGACGTGGATTGGGTGAGTGTATTCCATAGACAGTATGTGAGATTGTTAAATTAATGGTTTATTTAAGGTGGCAACTTAAACACACATCTGGGTGGATTGAGGCACCTGTTTTCAAGCGTGACTTGCCTGTTTTTTTTCGGACCGCCACCCGTGCTCAAAGGGATCATAAGATAATTCATACTAGTAACTTACGTGTGCAGCCACAAGCCATTATGGGCTCGCATAGTTGACTAAGTCGTATGCGAACTCTTATAGTGGTGGACTAGCAGATGTAGGGGATGTAGGTGTACCGTCCACCCATCGTAAGGTGCTAGCGCTTCTGAAAGACTATGTCTCGGTCATCCGTTTCTCAAACACCATGTATAGCGAGAAACCAAACGGAGGCGATCGAGTCTTGTGGGGAAAAGTGCGCAAACCTCTGCAGAGTGTATAAACTAATCATGATTAGCCGTGTCCCCGGTTATGGACATCTTGAGTATCTAGTACTTGGATTATCCTGTTGATCTCATCATGTTATTTCCAATTAATATTGTTGGGTTAATGAGTACTTTTAATTGGGATTGAGGATGTCACAACCATTCTCAATGTTTAACAACCACCATGATAGTTAAACAAATTTATTCCTTTGGCAAGAGGGAAAAATTGGCTTTTTTGCAAAACTGTAACCATAGAGCTTTCCACCAGCCATATATGCATGTAGTATAGGCTTATTCCTTCATTATTCTCTATGTGTTACTTTGCCAAGATATTCCATGTGTCTGACCGTTTTGGCTGCAACGCGTTTCATGTTGCGCAGACTTTTCGCATTTACGCAGTAAGTGATACGTTAGGGTTACGATTTCCTATACTCAACTTTTGCCGTTGGTGTTGATCGGAATCCACAACCTTGTTGCCCCCGCGATATTGTGGCTTGAGGTAATAGTATCTACGTTATTTTATACATGTGATTTACCTCTGTTATAAATCCTTCGAGTAATCGTGGTGTGTCAAAGATACCGATCCGTGGATGACACGAAGCACGTAGACTTGATCCATTCAGTCGGTCGCCATACAGAGCCCCATGTCCCCACGCCACGGGGCCATTAATGTCGTTGAATGAGGCGCTACTAGTGTAATGAGCCTATACTACAACAAGCATAACGTAACGGTAGCTATAACTCTATTTAGTGGATGCGTTAGGATTCCCCGACAGTTCCAGCTCCCATGACGCCTTCTTTTCCTGTATGTCCGAGTGGTTGATTGTCTGCCGAGTGATGTGTGGTTGTCCGAGTGCTACGGAGCCGTTCGGGTGATCCTCCTGATGTACGCATCGGAATGCCGGCATGGTCCAGGGACCTACCTATGATGGTGATGGGCCTGATACATCTCCAACGTATCTATAATTTTCGGTTGTTCCATGCTATTATATTATCATTCTTGGATGTTTTACAATCATTTTATAGCAATATTATATCATTTTTTGGGATTAACCTATTGACATAGTGCCCAGTGCCAGTTGTTGTTTTTGCTTGTTTTTTACATCGCAGAAAATCAATACCAAACGGAGTCCAAACGCAGCAAAACTTTTTGCAGAATTTTTCTGGGCCAGAAGACACAGGATGGGCCAAAGAAGTACCTGTAGGGTGTGCTGAGGGGGGCACAACCCACCTGGCTTGCCTGGGGCCCAGCGCCGCCTGGTGGGTTGTGCCCACCTCGGTGGCCTCCATCACCTCTTTGCTCTATAAATACCCCAAAGATTCCGTAAACCCTAGGAGTCGATTTAAATCAATTCCAGCTGCCGCAAGTTCCAGAACCACCAGATCCAATCTAGACACCATTACGGAGGGGTTCATCATCCTCATTGGTGCCTCTTCAATGATGCGTGAGTAGTTCATTGTAGACCTACGGGTCCGTAGTTAGTAGCTAGATGGCTTCTTCTCTCTCTCTTTTGATTCTCAATACAATGGTCTCTTGGAGATGAATTTGATGTAACTCTTAGTGTGTTTGTTGGGATCCGATGAACTTTGAGTTTATGATCAGATCTATGTTTTTATCCATGAAAGTTATTTGAGCCTTTTGATCTCTTATATGCATAATTACTTATAGCCTTGTATTTCTTCTTCAAATCTTTGGTTTAGTTAGGCCGACTAGATCGATTTTTCTTGCCATGGAAGAGGTGCTTGGTGATGGGTTCGATCTTATGGTGCTTGAACCTAGTGACAGAAGGGGAAACGACACGTATGTGTTGTTGCCATTAAGAATAACAAGATGGGGTCTAATTCCTACATGAATAGATCTTGTCTACATCTTGTCCAAAACCCTTGCGGTATTATTTTGCCGTTCTAAGCAATTTGTATGTGCCATCTCTAATTTTCATTATAAATTTCTCTTTTGTGTGCTCGTACCGCTCATGAAACGATAGGGGGTGGCTGATATTTTTCCATGCTAGATGTGTTATTCTCAAGTTGAGTGTTTATTCACTTGTCATTGCACGAGAGTACAACAAAGGTATTAGGGATTGCTACCTCTTGAGCACTGCGTTGGTTTTCCCTTGAAGAGGAAAGAGTGATGCAGTAAAGCAGCGTAAGTATTTCCCTCAGTTTTTGAGAACCAAGGTATCAATCCAGTAGGAGGCCACGCACGAGTCCCTCACACCTACACAAACAAATAAAATCCTCGCAACCAACGCGGGTTGTCAATCCCTTCACGGTCACTTACGAAAGTGAGATCTGATAGATATGATAAAATAATATTTTTGGTATTTTTATGATAAAGATGCAAAGTAAAATAAAAGGCAATAAAAATAGCTAAGTGTTGGAAGATTAATATGGTGGAAAATAGACCCGGGGCCATAGGTTTCACTAGTGGCTTCTCTCGAGAGCATAAGTATTACGGTGGGTGAACAAATTACTGTTGAGCAATTGATGTAATTGAGCATAGTTATGAGAATATCTAGGTATGATCATGTATATAGGCATCACGTCCGAGACAACTAGACCGACTCATGCCTGCATCTACTACTATTACTCCACACATCGACCACTATCCAAAGATGCATCTAGAGTATTAAGTTCATAAAACAGAGTAACGCTTTTAAGTAAGATGACATGATGTAGAGGGATAAACTCATGCAATATGATATAAACCCCATCTTGTTATCCTCGATGGCAACAATACAATACGTGCCTTGTCGCCCCTCATCACATCGGGAAAGGACACCGCAAGATTGAACCCAAAGCTAAGCACTTCTCCCATTGCAAGAAAGATCAATCTAGTAGGCCAAACCAAACTGATAATTCAAGAGACTTGCAAAGATAACCAATCATACATAAAAGAATTCAGAGAAGATCCAAATATTGTTCATAGATAAACTTGATCATAAACCCACAATTCATCGGTCTCAACAAACACACCGCATAAAGAAGATTACATCGAATAGATCTCCACAAGAGAGGGGGAGAACATTGTATTGAGATCCAAAAGAGAGAAGAAGCCATCTAGCTAATAACTATGGACCCAAGGTCTGAGGTAAACTACTCACACATCATCGGAGAGGCTATGGTGTTGATGTAGAAGCCCTCCGTGATCGATGCCTCCCCTCGTGAAAGCTCCGGAAAAGGCCCCAAGATGGGATCTCACGGCATGTAAGGTTGCGGCGGTGGAATTAGGTTTTTGGCTCCGTGATTCCGTAGTTTGGGGATACGTAGGTATATATAGGAGGAAGAAGCACGCCGTTGAGCAACGTGGGGCCCAAGAGGGTGGAGGGCGCGCCTGGGGTAGGCGCGCCTCTACCTCGTGCCTTCCCTGGTTGATGTCTTGACGAGGGTCCAAGTCCTCTGGATCATGTTTGTTTCAAAATCACGTTCTCGAAGGTTTCAATCCGTTTGGACTCGCTTGATATTCTTTTTCTCAAAACTCAAATAGGCAAAAAATAGCAATTTGGCCGGGCCTCCCATAATAGGTTAGTCCCAAAAATAATATAAAAGTGTATAATAAAGCCCATTAATGTCCAAAACAGAATATAATATAGCATGGAACAATCAAAAATTATAGATACGTTGGAGACGTATCAAGCATCCCCAAGCTTAATTCCTGCTTGTCCTCGAGTAGGTAAATGATAAAAACAGAATTTTTGATGTGGAATGCTACTTGGCATAATTCTCGATGTAATTCTCTTAGTTGTTGTATGAATATTCAGATCCAAAAGATTCAAGATAAAAGTTTAATATTGACATAAAAGTAATAACACTTCAAGCATACTAACTAAGCAATTATGTCTTCTCAAAATATCGTACAAAGAAAGTTCATCCCTACAAAATCATATAGTTTAGTCATGCTCCATTTTCATCACACAAGAATGCTCTCATCATGCACAACCCCGATGACAAGCCAAGCAATTGTTTCATACTTCAGTAATCTCAAACTTTTTCAACTTTCACGCAATACATGAGCGTGAGCCATGGATATAGCACTATGGGTGGAATAGAATATAATGATGGGGGTTATGTGGAGAAGACAAAAGGTAGAAAGTCTCACATCAACGCTGCTAATCAATGAGCTATGGAGATGCCCATCGATTGATGTTAATGCAAGGAGTAGGGATTGCCATGCAACGGATGCACTAGAGCTATAAATGCATGAAAGCTCAACAAAGGAAACTAAGTGGGTGTGCATACAACTTGCTTGCTCACGAAGACCTAGGGCATTTGAGGAAGCCCATCGTTGGAATATACAAGCCAAGTTCTATAATGAAAAATTCCCACTAGTATATGAAAGTGACAAAATAAGAGACTCTCTATCATGAAGATCATGGTGCTACTTTGAAGCACAAGTCGGAAAAAGGATAGTAGCATTGTCCCTCCCTTTTTTCGGGCCTTTTTTTATTTGGCCTTTCTCCTTTTTTTTGGGACAATGCTCTAAGAATGATGATGATCACACTTCTATTTATTTACAACTCGATACTAGAACAAAGTATGACTCTATATGAATGCCTCCGGCGGTATCGGGATAGCAATGAATCAAGAGTGACATGTATGAAAAATTATGAATGGTGGCTTTGCCACAAATACGATGTCAAGTACATGATCATGCAAAGCAATATGACAATGATGAACGTGTCATGATAAACGGAACGGTGAAAAGTTGCATGGCAATATATCTTTTAATGGCTATGGAAATGCCATAATAGGCAGGCATGGTGGCTGTTTTGAGGAAGATATAAGGAGGTTTATGTGTGAAAGAGTGTATCATATCACGGGGTTTGGATGCACCGGTGAAGTTTGCACCAACTCTCAATGTGAGAAAGGGCAATGCACAAGATCAAGAGGCTAGCAATGATGGAAGGGTAAGAGTGTGTATAATCCATGGACTCAACATTAGTCATAAAGAACTCACATACTTATTGCAAAAATCTACAAGTCAACAAAAACCAAGCACTACGCGCATGCTCCTAGGGGGATAGATTGGTAGGAAAAGACCATCGCTCATCCCCGACCGCCACTCATAAGGAGGACATTCAAAGAACACCTCATGTTTCAAATTTGTTACATAATGTTTACCATACGTGCATGCTACGGGACTTGCAAACTTTAACACAAGTATTTCTCAAATTCACAACTACTCAACTAGCACAACTTTAATATCACTACCTCCATATTTCAAAACAATCATCAAGCATCAAACTTCTCTTAGCATTCAAAGACACTCATAAGAAAGTTTTTTACTAGTCTTGAATACCTAACATATTAGGATTAATTTCCCAATTGAAGCAAATTAACATGCTGTTTAAGACTCTCAAAATAATATAAGTGAAGCATGAGAGAATAATAGTTTCTATAAAACAAAACGACCACCGTGCTCTAAAAGATATAAGTGAAGCACTAGAGCAAAAACTATATAGCTCAAAAGATATAAGTGAAGCGCATAGAGTATTCTAATAAATTCCGAACCATGTGTGCCTCTCTCAAAAGGTGTGTACAGCAAAGGTGATTGTGGTAGACTAAAAAGCAAAGACTCAAATTATACAAGACGCTCCAAGCAAAACACATATCATGTGGTGAATAAAATATAGCTCCAAGTAAAGTTACCGATGGAAGTAGACGAAAGAGGCGATGTCTTCCGGGGCATCCCCAAGCTTTGGCTTTTTGGTGTCCTTAGATTATCTTGGGGTGCCATGGGCATCCCCAATCTTAGGCTCTTGCCACTCCTTGTTCCATAATCCATCAAATCTTTCACCCAAAACTTGAAAACTTCACAATACAAAACTCAGCAGAAAATCTCGTGAGTCTGCTAGCTTAAAGAAAACAAAACACCACTTCAAGGTACTGTAATGAACTCATTATTTATTTATATTGGTGTTAAACCTACTGTATTCCAACTTCTCTATGGTTTATAAACTATTTTACTAGCCATAGATTCATCAAAATAAGCAAACAACACACGAAAAACAGAATCTGTCAAAAACAGAACAGTCTGTAGTAATCTGTAACTAACGCAAACTTCTGGAACTCCAAAAATTCAGCCAAAATAGGAAGACCTAGAAATTTTTTTTATTAATAAGCAGCAATTAGAATCAATATTTTATAACGTTCTCGTGATTTTTAACAATTATTTTCATGAACAGAAAGTTTCTGGAATTTTCAGCAAGATCAAATAACTATCATCCAAGAAGATCCTATAGGTTAAACTTGGCACAAACACTAAATAAAACATAAAAACAAACCTAACCAGAGGCTAGATCAAATATTTATTCCTAAACAGAAGCAAAAAGCAAAAAACTAAAAATAAAATTGGGTTGCCTCCCAACAAGCGCTATCTTTTAACGCCCCTAGCTAGGCATTGATAATTTTAATGATGCTCACATGAGAGACCAGAATTGAAGCACAAAGAGAGCATCATGAAACATGTGACAAACACATCTAAGTCTAACATACTTCCTATGCATAGGCATCTTATAGGCAAACAAATTATCATAGCAAGAAAAAACTAGCATATGCAAGGAAGCGGAAAGAAACAATAGCAATCTCAACATAACGAGAGGTAATTTATTATCATAAAAATTTCTACGACCATATTTTCCTCTCTCATAATAATTACATGTGGGATCATAAGCAATTCAACAAAATAGCTATCACATAAAATATTTTCAAAATGATCCACATGCATGCAAAGTTGACACTCTTCCGAAATAGTGGGATTAACATTAACTAAAGTCATGACCTCTCCAAACCCACTTTTATCAAAAATTTCATAAGATTGAATATTCTCCAAATATGTGGGATCTAAAGTTGACACTCTTCCAAACCCACTTTCATTATTATTGCAAACAATATTATCAATCTCATACTCATCATGGGGATTAAATAAATTTTCAAGATCATAAGAAGAATCACCCCAATCATGATCATTGCAACCAGTAGTAGACATAGCAAAACTAGCATCCCCAAGCTTAGGGTTTTGCATATTATTAGCACAATTCACATCAAGAGAATTTATAGTAAAATCATTGAAATCATGCTTTTCATCGAGGGAACTATCAAGCATGGGTGCAATAGCAACGATCTCATTTTTAACATAAGGAACTATAGCAAATTCGTCATCATAAATATTGGCATCATGGCCACAAGAATAGCAAGCATCATGTTCATCAAGGGATATTTCAACCAAATCATCGGAATCATCATTATCTATAGATTCATGCATATCATTATTTTCTTCCAATGCAACGGTCATTCTTTCAATAAATTATTGGACATAGACATTATGAGCAAAGTTTTCATTGCAATATTTAAGTATGATGGAATTTTCAGATTTGTTGAGAGTAAAATCATACTTTTCAGTCAAAGAAGCAACTTCATGAGCACCCTTAAAAACGACAAATTCTTCAATTTGTTCAATATCATAGTAGCTATAAACACCCTTTTCATAAGAAGATAAGATTTCATTATCATTGAACTCACATAGGTAGGGAAGGTGTTTTTTAGGGTTCTTAGAGCAACAAGTAAAATCACAAATTTCACAAAGATTCCAAGCATAGCATAGCAAACTATTTATATGATACCATAAGAGCTTCCCTTTTCGCATAAACGATGACGCACAAAATGAGCATGCTCATCTAAAGATTTCCCATCAACTAGGCCAGTTGGGGTTTCAAAGACGAAAGATAAGGATCAAGATGATCCAAGTAGAACACTTTAAGTGGATCCATATCAATAGATTTTCAGCAAGCAAAGATGCAAGCATATAGAAGGCACAAGGAAACACAAACAAAGATACATACGGGAAGAAGGCGACGAAAAAGAGAGGGAGAATAAAACAGCAAGGGTGAAGTGGGGGAGAGGCAAATGAGAGGCAAATGGCAAATAATGTAATGCGGGAGATAAGGGTTTGTGATGGGTACTTGGTATGTTGACTTTTGCATAGACTCCCCGGCAACGGCGCCAGAAATCCTTCTAGCTACCTCTTGAGCATCAAGCGTTGATTTTCCCTTGAAGAGGAAATGGTGATGCAAGAAAGCAACGTAAGTATTTCCCTCAGTTTTGAGAACCAAGGTATCAATCCAAGAGGAGGCCACGCACGAGTCCCTCGCACCTACACAAACAAATAAAATCCTCGCAACCAACGCAATAAAGGGGTTGTCAATCCCTTCACGGTCACTTACGAAAGTGAGATCTGATAGATATGATAAAATAATATTTTTGGTATTTTTATGATAAATATGCAAAGTAAAATAAAAGGCAATAAAAATAGCTAAGCGTTGGAAGATTAATATGATGGAAAATAGACCCAGGGGCCATAGGTTTCACTAGTGGCTTCTCTCGAGAGCATAAGTATTACGGTGGGTGAACAAATTACTGTTGAGCAATTGACAGAATTGAGCATAGTTATGAGAATATCTAGGTATGATCATGTATATAGGCATCACGTCGAGACAAGTAGACCGACTCTGATCGCATCTACTACTATTACTCCACACATTGACCGCTATCCAAAGATGCATCTAGGGTATTAAGTTCATAAGAACAGAGTAACACTTTAAGTAAGATGACATGATGTAGAGGATAAACTCATGCAATATGATATAAACCCCATATTGTTATCCTCGATGGCAACAATACAATACACACGTTGCTGCCCCTACCGTCACTAGGAAAGGACACCACAAGATTGCACCCCCAGCTAAGCACTTCCCCCATTGCAAGAAAGATCAATCTAGTAGGCCACACCAAACTGATAATTCGAAGAGACTTGCAAAGATAACCAATCATACATAAAAGAATTCAGAGAAGATTCAAATATTGTTCATAGATAAACTTGATCATAAACCCAAAATTCACCGGTCTCAACAAACACACCGCAAAAGAAGATTACATCGAATAGATCTCCACAAGAGAGGGGGAGAACATTGTATTGAGATCCAAAAAGAGAGAAGAAGCCATCTAGCTAATAACTATGGACCCGAAGGTCTGAGGTAAACTACTCACACATCATCGGAAAGGCTATGGTGTTGATGTAGAAGCCCTCCGTGATCGATGCCCCCTCCGACCTGAGCTCCTAAAAGGCCCCAAGATGGGATCTCACGGCATGTATAAGGTTGCGGCGGTGGAATTAGGTTTTTAGCTCTGTATCTGGTAGTTTGGGGATACGTAGGTATATATAGGAGGAAGAAGTACGTCGGTGGAGCAACATGGGGCCCATGAGGGTGGAGGGCGCGCCTAGGGGGTAGGCGCGCCCCCCAACCTCGTGCCTTCCTGGTTGATGTCTTGACGTAGGTTCCAAGTCCTCTGGATCACGTTTGTTCCGAAAATCACGTTCCCGAAGGTTTCATTCCATTTGGACTCCATTTGATATTCTTTTTCTGCTAAACTCTGAAATAGGCAAAAAAAACAGCAATTCTGGGCTGGTCCTTCGTTTAATAGGTTAGTCCCAAAAATAATATATAAGTGTATAATAAAGCCCATTAATGTACAAAACAGAATATAATATAGCATGGAACAATAAAAAATATAGATACGTTGGAGACGTATCAGGGATGCCCAGTCCCGAAATGAAAAATCAATTTATTTTATGTTGTCAAATAATAAATTCCTTGGAAAGTGTTGGTATGGACGGCACCCGTAAATTCGGCTAGCCGTGGAATGTGAAAGTATGGTGGAAAAAGGAATAAACTGTATTTTCTGATTGTGAACCGCCTATGATATATCTAGCATGGAAAGTATTGGGAACTACTCGGTCGTTTTTGTTAACAGGAAAAGCATGCCACCCAAAATCTTTATATCACTATCTTTTTCGCTTTGAGCTCTAGCACCTCTACAAATCCCTACTTCCCTCTGTGAAGGGCCTTTCTATTTACTTTATGCAATTTTTATTTTGAGTCTCCATCTTCTCTTATAAAGCACCAATTAAGGGGCACTATGATCATACTTGAGCATTGGGTGTAGCTAATATGCGAGTGTGTTTCATGAATGGATCAATGATTGAGCATAATGGGCTAGGGATAACTTGATTTAGTGTTAATATTTTGAAAGACATGGTTGCTTGTTGATATGCTTGAGTATTGAAATCTTCATTTCAAAACTAGACTATTGCTTTGAATCCTATAAAAGTCCAAATGTCCATGCTACAAAGAAAAGAATATGGGATGAACATGTGAGGCAGCATTCCACATCAAAAATTCTGTTTTTATCATTTACCTACTCGACTACGAGCAGGAATTAAGCTTGGGGATGCTGATACGTCTCCAACGTATCTATAATTTTCGATTGTTCCATGTTGTTATATTATCATTCTTGGATGTTTTACAATCATTTTATAGCAATTTTACATCATTTTTTGGGACTAACCTATTGGCATAGTGCCTAGTGCCAATTGCTGGTTTTTGCTTGTTTTTTACTTCGTAGAAAATCAATACCAAATGGAGCCCAAACGCAGCAAAACTTTTTGGAGAATTTTTCTGGGCCAGAAGACACATGATGGGCCAAAGAAGTACCAGAGGGGTGCTCGAGGGGCACAACCCACTGGGCATGCACTGGGGCCCAGGCGCCACAGTGGGTTGTGCCCACCTTGGTGGCCTCCCGCACCACCTCTTTTCTCTATAAATACCCCAATATTCCAAAAACCATAGGGGAGTCGACAAAAATCAATTCTAGCCACCGCAAGTTCCAGAACCACCAGATTCAATCCAGACACCATCACGGAGGGGTTCATCATCCTCATTGGTGCCTCTCCGATGATTCGTGAGTAGTTCATTGTAGACCTACGGGTCCATAGTTAGTAGCTAGATGGCTTCTTCTCTCTCTCTCTCTTTTGATTCTCAATACAATGGTCTCTTTGGGATCTATTTGATGTAACTCTTTTTACGGTGTGTTTGTTGGGATCCGATGAACTATGAGTTTATGATAAGATCTATGTTTTTATCCATGAAAATTATTTGAGTCTTTTGATCTCTTATATGCATGATTACTTATAGCCTCGTATTTCTTCTTCGAATCTTTGGTTTAGTTATGCCGGCTAGATTGTTTTTTCTTGCCACGGGAAGAGGTGCTTTGTGATGGGTTCGATCTTACGGTGCTTGATCCAAAGGATGTATGGGAAACGACATGTATGTATCGTTGCCATTAAGGATAACAAGATGGGGTCTAATTCCTACATGAATAGATCTTGTCTACATCATGTCATCGTTCTTATTGCATTACTCCGTTTCTCCATGAACTTAATACACTAGATGCATGCTTTGGATAGCGGTCGATGTGTGGAGTAATAGTAGTAGATGCAAGGTGAGTCGATCTACTAATCTTGGACGTGATGCCTCTATAATGATCATTGCCTGGATATCATCATGATTATTTGAAGTTCTATCAATTTCCCAACAGTAATTTGTTTACCCATCGTATGCTATTTTTCTTGAGAGAAGCCACTAGTGAAATATACGGCCCCCGGGTCTCTTCTTTATCATATTTGCCTTCAAGATCTAATTTTATTTTCTTTTATTTTCAGATCTATATTTCAAAAACCCAAAAGTACCTTTATGCATTTTATTTTATTTTATGCTTAGTCGAGATCTATTTATCCAATCTATCATATTTTTATCCCGTCAACTTGACAATTTCTAGAACCGTTACCTGAAAGGGATTGACAACCCCTTTAACACGTCGGGTTGCAAGTATTTGTTCTTTGTGTGCATGTACTATTTGCGTAGTGTTGCGTGATTCTCCTACTATTTATGTAACAAATACCTACCGTCGTTGTGCTGCATCATCCCTTCCTCTTTGGGGAAATATCGACGTAGTTCAAGCCACACCAGGGCCCCATGTGGGTCCCAAATGATGGGTCCTTGATCCTACCTGTAATAGGAGACCACATCATTAGCCCCCGAATCGATTGGGATTTCATGGAACAGACGAATCGATCCTTCGGTTGAGTCCGAGTGCTGCAGGGTCACTTGAAATATGTTTCCAAGTTGTGATTCGTTATTCCTTGGGAGAAACACAACGGATACTAGACCATACTTTTACCCAGATGACCGGGTGTTGTTGATCATCGAAAAAAATCTGGTGGCATTCGTTTGCCTCTTGGGAGAGATAGACTAGGGGCTAGAGTGAGGGCATGCCATGACAACTCGAGTGGTGACGCCGGCGCGTGGTTTGACTCTCCAGAGAGACGCCACTCCTTACCCCAGGGGAACAACAGCGCAGGCCTCCTACGAGTCCAGGTTTACGAGTCATGCGCCTTGGAGCCTACCGAGAGGGCCAAGTGAACCCGCGGAGGCGCCAAGCTCGTCACATAACGGTCCTGAATAAGACTTCAGTCGGGTGTTTAACATGGCCGAGTGCACAGATCCCCGTGGAGGGTGGTCAATCGGACTGATACGCGTCCTTTAGGAAAGGAATCGCTGGAAATCAATCGAATTGACTCGTCCTGGAAATCTCGGGATTTGAATTCACGTGTTCGCGTGGGGAAGCGACAACGTTGTGTGTTAGTGGGAAAGTGGGGGCGTGGCTCCTCGATTTGCGCACACGATCCCCGCCACACGTCGTGCATGCCCTGTGTAAAGCCTTGCTGTGCGGGTCGTCGATCCTGGGAGTCATGGTGAGAGATCCGTCCCTAGACCTTTTCTGTTGATATAAAAGACTCGAGGGAAGAGGTCCGGCCCTCAGATCCCCTTCTTTTCGCTTCGACTCCTCCATTTCCCCTCTGCATCCGAGTGTGTGACGATGGCGAGGGACTCCACTGCTAAGCAGAGAAGGCGAAGAAGGCAGGGAAGGCCACTTTCTTCGGCGTCGGTGCAGCGGCCGGCTATGCGTCAGGGGACTAGATACCTTCGTGCGGCACCGCTCGGCGGCTGGAAGAGCTGGCAGAGGAAGGGCTGATTCCGCACGAGGGATGGCGGCGTCCGAGCGCAGGAGAGGTCGAGCCGGCGCCTCAGGAGGACGAGCGTGTCTTGCTCATCACACACGTCGAGGGGGCTTTTCAATGCCTCCCCAGCCTTACTTTCGGGAAATTCTCGATTATTTTGGTGCACAACTTCATCACCTTCCTCCCAATGCCATTATTTACCTGTCAGCTTTTGTTTCTCTCTATGAGAATTTCTTGGGCTGCCCACCGCATTGGGGTCTCTTCAAGTACATCACCTGCCGGTCGATGACCGTCAAGAAAAATTCGCTGACCGGTGAGAAGACCAACATCACCCAGCCAGCGGGGTCTAGGCATCCAGTTCGCGGAGGAGGTCTTTCCAAGATGAGCTTGCCTAACTCCGTCAAGGGATAGCAGGGCACTTGTTTCTCTTGCAGGGATGTCCCCAGCGCCAGCACTCGGTCAGGTCTCCCGCCATACTCTTCGAAGAGGGTGAGGGCGCCTCCGTCGCTCTCTGTGGTGAAGGAGGAGAAGGCAGAGGTCGACATCCTGTCCACCGCCCTCATCAGTGCTATGAATGCTGGAGTCAATGGGATGGACTTGTTGGAGGCGTTCCTCACTGCGAATCCAACCACTGCAGGCCAGGGCCCACCCGATGTGGTTGTATGAGGGGCCGAGTGACCCCACCCGAGTGGAAGCCAAGATCAAGGCTATCACATGCGCTCGAGACAACCCGAGGGGGACCAGGAGGGGTGCCCCCATATTCCAAAGACTCGCAGCCCCTAGAGGTATGTATGTGATGCTCAGTCGGTCTATGCGTGCGTTGTTTATGTGTATCTGACTTTAGTTGGTGTGATAAATTCGCTCTTCAGGATTTCCCGAAGATGATCTCCAAGATTCCATTGGTGAATCGTTCACCTGAAGACGTGATGAGTGACACCGAGCAACGACACTCGAAGGAGTTCGATGATAACAAGAGTGATGACGACGAGGAGAGCGATGACGACAAGGAGGAGAGTTCCGAGGAGGGGATGAGGTAGAGTCATCCCCTTCTTATGAAATTCTGAAGGAGCCTCACTCCAAGACGCTGCACGACCCAAAGGGCAAGGCGAGTGTGGCTCAGCAGCCGACTGCCTCGGGTCGGGCGACTCGGAGCTCGAAGCATGCCTGTGTCGAGGCTGAGAGCTCGGCGGAGAAGCAGTCTAAAATGCCCAAGCAGATCTCCTCCAAGCCCCAAAAGGCCGCGATGCCTCGAATCAAGGTGGCGGTGCCTGTGACCTCGACGTGAGTGTTCTTGTCAATTCCTTGTTTGTTGACCTAGTGTTTTATGACTTTTGCAGCAACGACACCTCGATGACCTAAGAGGATCAGCGTGCCCGCAAGTCAGGGTTGAATGATGTTGATGCAGCGGACGCTGCCACTTCCAAAGGTACATTATGCCGACTGATTTGAATGGCCAAGCTTTTTCCGACAGAACTCTAACAATATCCTTGATTTGAAAACTCATGTAGCCCCACCCGAGGTCATCTAGCTGGACGATGACTAGAGGGGCGACCTGCCCAATCTGAATGTCATCAGGGAAGGACCACCGAGTGTCCCGCACCTCTTAGTCAAAGACTGCTGCAAGGATTGTGAGGCCGAGTCCTCTAGCTCAAGGTGGTTCTGCATCCTCGTCAGCGGTGATGCTGCCTGTATGGACTACCCAGACCCCTCCGATCGAAGCAGCGGTGGTTCCGGCCTCGAGGCCAATGCTTGTGACTCCGTCGGCGCCAGCTACCTTCTTCCCCACAAAGGTGTCCACGAGGATCGGTGGGGAGAGCAAGGAGGCTCTAATCCAGGTGGGGCTGATATGCGACCGGCTGAAGGAAGCTTACGATGCTAGCGCAGCACTGCAGACCAACGTCCGAATAAGTACCATTGTGAGTATGGTTTCTAGTCGAAGTTTTTCTTCTTTTCTTTTTCATCTTGGTGGGATCCCTGTCAGTGGGTTTGCGTAGGGCACACCCACTGGGTGTTCATGATCCAGTGGGGGCACGCTGAGTGCACCCACTGGGTGTAGTCCCCCAGGCTCTTGTTGACTGGAGTCAGTAGGCAAGAGTCTTTGAACTTCTTTTTGTATTGCTTTTTGTGTTCACTCGAAGTCTAGCCGGAGTGTACCCGAGTGGACATGATGCAGTGGGGCCATGCTGAGTGCACCCACTGGGTGTAGTCCCCGAGGCTACCGTTGATTGGGACAGTCGGCGATAGTCTTAGAACTTATGGTTGCTTCGCCCTGAGGCTTTTTTAGCTCCATCAATTAGTCACTTTCCAGTGGAGACACGCCGAGTGCACCCACTAGGTGTAGTCCCCGAGGCTGACACTGATCAACGGCGATCGGTGGTAGCCTTTATAACTTGTCATTAGGCGTTCGGCGCGCCCTACGACACTCGTTTACTTGGTGAATCGATAGGTAGTGTCTTCTTCACTGCTGACTGGAAGTTAGCCAAAATGAACAAGATCATCTTGTGTTGTTGTCCTCTATCTTCTTCATCGCCGACTCGGGAGTCAACCTAGTGAGGGTGGAACAGAGGTTACTTCAGGATTTGGTATTGGCCGAGCTTGTTCCCCTCGGTAGTGCATAGGCGACTCATTAATCGTAACATACTTGAGAATTTGGTACTGGTCAAGCTTTATTCCTCCCGGGAGATGACCGAAAGTGAATAGTCTACTTGGTAGTCCAAGGGTACTTCTGTGATCCGTCTTGGTCTAACTCTTGTTGCTTCCAGCGGTGTCTGCTCGAGTGCGTGTGAGTTACTTGCCCTCGGTTTTCCCTCAGGATCTTCTGACTGACTATATTTTTATTTTTCGTGTTTGCAGAGGACTTGCGAGACGGGATCCCACTATGTTGCGATGGAGAAGGAGGTGACATCCCTTCGACATGACTTGGAGGCTGAGAAACTCAAGAATGCCCGGTTGGAGTAGGAGAAGGTCATGGGAGGTAAGCTATTTTCTCCGATCGATAGTTGAATGTTGTTCTTCCCTCTTGATCTGAATCATTTCGCTCCGACAGATGTTCATAGCAAGAATTCCCAACTCGTAATGAGGCTCAAGACTTCTATTTCTTTAGAAACCATGAACCAGGCACTGGAGAACAAGGACAAGGACCTGGCGCTGGCCCAGAAGGAAGCAAAAACCAAGGCCAAACTTGCCGACGAGAAGCTGGCTTCAGTCGGCAAGTTGGAGGAGGAGATCAAGAATCTTAAGGCTGCCGCCGAGGCTTTCTCTCAGGAGAAGGTCCAGCTGGAGGAGAAGGTCATCCAGCTTTCCGACAAGAAGGATGCCTTGCAGAAGTGATGTTGCTTGAACTACGTCGGTATTTCCCCAAAGAGGAAGGGATGATGCAGCACAGCTACAGTAGGTATTTCCCTTAGTTATGAAACCAAGGTATCAATCCAGTAGGAGAACCAAGCAACACTATGTAAATGGTACTTGCACACAAAGAACAAATACTTGCAACCTGGCGTGTTAAAGGGGTTGTCAATCCCTTGCGGGTAACGGTGCCAGAAATTGTCACGTTGACGGGATAAAAATTATGATATATTGGATAAATAGATTTTGATAAAATGCGAAATAAAATATGCAAAAAAAAGTGCAGCAATGTATTTTTGGGTTTCTGTTAATATAGATATGAAAATAAAAGAGGCAAATAATAGATCGAGAAGCAAATATGAAGGAGAATAGACCCGGAGGCCGTAGATTTCACTAGTGGCTTCTCTAAAGAAAGATAGCATACGGTGGGTAAACAAATTACCGTTGGGCAATTGATAAAACTTCAAATAATTATGACGATATCCAGGCAATGATCATTATATAGGCATCACGTCCAAGATTAGTAGACCGACTCCTCGCCTCAGATCTACTACTATTACTCCACACATCGACCGCTATCCAGCATGCATCTCGTGTATTAAGTTCATGGTGAAACGGAGTAATGCAATAAGAACGATGACATGATGTAGACAAGATCTATTTATGTAGAAATAGACCCCATCTTGTTATCCTTAATGTCAACGATCAATATGTGTCTTGCTGCCCCTTCTGTCACTCAGAAAGAACACCGCATGACCGAATCCATCACAAAGCACCTCTTCCCATGGCAAGAAAAATCGATCTATTTGGCCTAACTAAACCAAAGATTTGAAGAAGAAATACGAGGCTATAAGTCATCATGCATATAAGAGATCAAAAGAAGACTCAAATAACCTTCATGGATAAAATAGATCTGATCATAAACTCAAAGTTCATCGGATCCCAACAAACACACCTCAAAAAGAGTTACATCAAATAGATCTCCAAGAGACCATTGTATTGAGAATCAAAAGAGAGAGAGGAAGCCATCTAGCTACTAACTACAGACCCATAGGTCTACAATGAACTACTCACACATCATCGGAGAGGCACCAATGAGGATGATGAACCCCTCCGTGATGGTGTCTAGATTGGATATGGTGTTTCTGGAACTTGCGGCGGCTGTAATTGTGTTTTGTCGACTCCTATATGGTTTTTGGATTTTCGTGGTTTTTATAGAGCAAAGAAGCGGTGCCGGAGGCGGCCGAGGTGGGCACAACCCACCAGGGTGCGCCTGGGCCCCTAGGCACGCCCAGGTGGTGCTCCCCTCGGAGCCCCCCTCTGGTATTTCTTTGGCCCAACAGTGTCTTCCGTCCGTAAAAATCTCCAAAAAGTTTTGCTTCGTTTATACTCCGTTTGGTATTGATTTTCAGCGAAGTAAAAAACAACAACTGGCACTGGGCACTATGTCAATAGGTTATCCCGAAAAATGATATAAAGTTGCTATAAAAAGATTGTAAAACATCCAAGATTTATAATATAACAGCATGGAACAAACAAAAATTACAGATACGTTGGAGATGTATCAAGAAGCATATGGAAGATGTCTGTGAAGAGTTTAGTGAGAAGGTCGTTGGTAAGTTTCTCTTCGTCTGAGTGAAATCTGTGTATTGCCAAATTTTCCTTGATCATCTGCTCACAGATCGCCCTTTTTGACACAGATCATTGCTATAACAAGGAACTGGATCTGCAGAGGATGGAGAGGGATCTCGACCCTTCTAGGTCGCTTGTTGCTGACAATGCCGCCCTTTCCATCCATTGGCTTGAAGACCGCTTGGAGAATGTATTGGGCTTCATCACTCAGGCGAAAGGTGCGGCAGTCGGATTGAAGAGGGGTTGCAGCCGGGTGAAGGGACTCAGAAGGACCTGGAGTCAATCCTGACGCGGTTGAACGATGTTCCCGCTCAGGTGAAGGCTTGTAAGAAATCTGCTGCCCAGAGCGGTGCTGATGTGGCACTGTCACTCGTCCACATTCATTGCAAGAACGTGGACGAAGAGAAGCTGAAAAACCTCTGAGTGGTGAACAAGAAGAACCTCAAGTTTGAGGATTTTATGGAGACCTTCGTTGAAGCTGCCACTCGCATCACCAATGGGATCGATCTGGATACCTTCGTTAATCCAGCCAGCCCTCTGCCTGAAGCTTAAAAACACTTGCTTGAATTTGCCCGAGAATGTCAGGTGGTTGATGTAATGAAATAGTTCACCGAGCCTTGGGCTCGTTTTGCCTTGAAGACATTTGGACGGCTTGAATCTTTAATTTGAAACTTCTTGTGCTTCTATTTGCTTTGTGTTTTGTTTAACTTTGGGTGAAAGCTGGTTTGCGGCTAAGCCCCCGTGTGTGGAGCGGATCCTCACTCGGATTGTCTTTTAACTTAGGTGAAAGCTGTTGGAAATATGCCCTAGAGGCAATAATAAAATGGTTATTATTATATTTCTTTGTTCATGATAATTGTCTATTGTTCATGCTATAATTGTGTTATCCGAAATCATACTACATGTGTGAATATATAGACCACAACACGTCCCTAGTAAGCCTCTAGTTGACTAGCTCATTGATCAACAGATAGTCATTCTTGGTTTCCTGACTATGGACATTGGATGTCATTGATAACAGGATCACATCATTAGGAGAATGATGTGATGGACAAGACCCAATCCTAAGCGTAGCACAAAGATTGTGTAGTTCGTTTTGCTAGAGCTTTTCCAAATGTCAAGTATCATTTCCTTAGACCATGAGATTGTGCAACTCCCGGATACCGTAGGAGTGCTTTGGGTGTGCCAAACGTCACAACATAACTGGGTGACTATAAAGGTACACTACGGGTATCTCCGAAAGTGTCATTGGGTTGGTGCGAATCGAGGCGGGATTTGTCACTCTGTATGACGGAGAGGTATCTCGGGCCCACTCGGTAATGCATCATCATAATGAGCTCAATGTGACCAAGTGTCTGGTCATGGGATCATGCATTACTAAGACGAGTAAAGTGACTTGCCGATACTTGAGATTAAACGAGGTACTGGGATACCGACGATCGAATCTCGGGCAAGTAACGTACCGATTGACAAAGGGAATTGTGTACGGGATTGATTGAATCCTCGACATCGTGGTTCATCTGATGAGATCATCGAGGAGCATGTGGGAGCCAACATGGGTATCCAGATCCCGTTGTTGGTTATTAACCGGAGAGGCGTCTCGGTCATGTCTGCATGTCTCCCGAACCCGTAGGGTCTACACACTTAAGGTTCGGTGACGCTAGGGTTGTAGAGATATTAGTACGCAGTAACCCGAAAGTTGTTCGGAGTCCCGGATGAGATCCCAGACGTCACGAGGCGTTCCGTAATGGTCTGGAGGTAAAGAATTATATATAGGAAGTCAGGTTTCGGCCATCGAGAAAGTTTCGGGGGTCACCGGTATTGTACGGGGACCACCGGAAGGGTCCCGGGGGTCCACCGGGTGGGGCCACCTATCCCGGAGGGCCCCATGGGCTGAAGTGGGAGGGGAACCAGCCCCTGGTGGGCTGATCGCGCCCTTGGGCCCCCCGCGCCTAGGGTTGGAAACCCTAGGGGTGGCGCCTCCACCGGCTTGGGGGCAAGCCACCCCTTGGCCGCTGCCCCTTGGAGATTGGATCTCCTAGGGCCGGCGCCCCCCCTAGGGGGCCTATATAAAGAGGGGGGAGGGAGGGCTGCGCACCCCATGCTCCTGGCGCCTCCCTCTCCCTCTCCAACACCTCCTCCTCCTCCGTAGAGCTTGGCGAAGCCCTGCCGAGATCCCCGCTGCATCCACCACCACGCCGTCGTGCTGCTGGATCTCCATCAACCTCTCCTTGCCCCTTGTTGGATCAAGAAGCTGGAGACGTCTTCCCAACCGTACGTGTGTTGAACGCGAAGGTGCTGTCCGTTCAACACTAGGATCATCGGTGATTTGGATCACGACGAGTACGACTCCCTCAACCCCGTTCTCTTGAACGCTTCCGCTCGCGATCTACAAGGGTATGTAGATGCACTCCTCTCTCTCGTTGCTAGATGAACTCCATAGATTGATCTTGGTGAAGCATAGAATTTTTTTGTTTTCTGCAATGTTCCCCAACAGTGGCATCATGAGCTAGGTCTATGCGTAGTTTCTATGCACGAGTAGAACACAAACTTGTTGTGGGCGTAGATGTTGTCAATTTTCTTGCCGCTACTAGTCTTATCTTGCTTCGGCGGCATCGTGGGATGAAGCGGCCCGGACCGACCTTACACGTACGCTTACGTGAGACAGGTTCCACCGGTGACATGCACTAGTTGCATAAGGTGGCTAGCGGGTGTCTGTCTCTCCCACTTTAGTTGGAGCGGATTCGATGAAAAGGGTCCTTATGAAGGGTAAATAGAAATTGGCATATCACGTTGTGGCTTTTACGTAGGTAAGAAAACATTCTTGCTAGAACCCTATTGCAGCCACGTAAAACATGCAACAACAATTAGAGGACGCCTAACTTGTTTTGCAGCATATGCCCTGTGATGTGATATGGCCAAAAGTTGTGATGAATGATATATATGTGATGTATGAGATCATGTTCTTGTAATAGGAATCACGACTTGCATGTCGATGAGTATGACAACCGGCAGGAGCCATAGGACTTGTATTAATTATTGTATGACCTGCGTGTCAATGTTTAACGCCATGTAATTACTTTACTTTATTGCTAAACCGTTAGCCATAGTAGTAGAAGTAATAGTTGGCGAGCAACTTCATGGAGACACGATGATGGAGATCATGATGATGGAGATCATGGTGTCATGACAAAGGACAAAGATGATCATGGCGCCTCAAGATGGAGATCAAAGGAGCTATATGATATTGGCCATATCATGTCACTATTTGATTGCATGTGATGTTTATCATGTTTTACATCTTATTTGCTTAGAACGACGGTAGCTTAAATAAGATGATCCTCGCAACAATTTCAAGAAAGTGTTCCCCTAACTGTTCACCGTTCACGAAGGTTCGTTGTTTCGAAGCACCACGTGATGATCGGGTGTGATAGATCCTAACGTTCGAATACAACGGGTGTCAGTGTCAAAACCGGCGGATCTCGGGTAGGGGGTCCCGAACCGTGCGTCTAAGCGGATGGTAACAGGAGACAAGGGACACGATGTTTTCCCCCAGGTTCAGGCCCTCTCGATGGAGGTAAAACCCTACTCCTGCTTGATTAATATTGATGATATGGGTAGTACAAGAGTAGATCTACCACGAGATCAAAGAGGCTAAACCCTAGAAGCTAGCCTATGGTATGATTGTTGTTAGTCCTATGGACTAAAACCCTCCGGTTTATATAGACACCGGATAGGGTTAGGGTTACACAGTCGGTTACAATGGTAGGAGATCTACATATCCGTATCGCCAAGCTTGCCTTCCACGCCAAGGAAAGTCCCATCCGGACATGGGACGAAGTCTTCAATCTTGTATCTTCATAGTCCAGGAGTCCGGCCAACGGTGATAGTTCGGCTATCCGGACACCCCCTAATCCAGGACTCCCTCAGTAGCCCCTGAACCAGGCTTCAATGACGACGATTCCGGCGCGCATATTGTCTTCGGCATTGCAAGGCGGGTTCCTCCTCCGAATACTTCATAGAAGATTTTGAACACAAGGACAGTGTCCGGCTCTGCAAAATAATTTCCACATAACACAGTAGAGAGAATAATATTTACACAAAATCAACCTGCTGACGTGCCATCATGCCATGGCCAAGTCTCCATTCGAATCGTTTTTACTGTACCACCTCAGCGCGTTTAGCGAGGTGGTTTCCTTGGCATGTCTTGTCAAAGCAGAGATCGTGTTCCCCTTATTCCGGGATTCTCATCAATACGGATGTGGGTAACCCAACCGTGCCATTGATTATGGCGCTTGGGAGATAAGCGAGTTTTACCAGGGTGGTGGTGGCGCTTAGTTGCGTCCGCCCATATAAGGGGATAAGGATCCACCTTTTTCACCTACGCCTCCTTCCTCCTTTGCTTATCCATTTCCGCGCACTCGAGCTCCAGCGCCCAAGTCCGCACATCCCACCTCAACCTTCTCCAACTATGTCCGAAGCGGGAGGTAAGTGGATGGCCTCCTCCGTCACGGAGGGGCACATCAAAAAGCTGCAGGAAGCCGGATACTTGTCCGGCGACATCGCGTGTCGGCTCCCCAACAAGGTGCAGCTCATCCCCACCCCCAGGCCCCATGAGAGGGTGGTGTTCCTCACCCACTTCCTCCGCGGAGTAGGTTTTCCACTTCACCCATTTGTCCGGGGGCTCATGTTCTACTATGGCCTAGATTTCCAGGATCTGGCCCCAAACTTCATCCTCAATATCTCGACATTTATCGTCGTGTGCGAGGCTTTCCTCTGCATCCAACCCCACTTCGGTTTATGGTTGAAGACCTTTAGCGTCAAGCCGAAGATAGTGGGCGGCCGACAGGCAGAAGTGCGAGCGCCATGGCGGGCGGGATGCCCAACGTTACATGGCTTGAGGGCTCCTTCGTGGAGACCGTAAAAGGTGGCAATCGGGGTGGTTCTACATCACCGAGCCGCAGCGACTCTAAATGGGCAGCGGCCCCAAATTCCGATCTAGCTTCCCACACGGCTCCACATCATGGAAAGACACGAACTGGCGTGGGAGATTCGAAGAGCCGACCGGACTTCAAACTCTGCGTCCAAAATCTGGTGAACAAGAAGCTCAAGCTTGTCAACGTAGTCCAGTCATGCTCATCCGCGGATTCTCCCATGCCAGCAACGGGCCTTCAATTTGTGGGAGTTTAATCCAGCACAGATCGGAATTTGAGCCGCTCTTCGACACTACGTCTGAAGATGCACGGAAGGTGCTGTTCAAAAGCGCCAAGCTCCGTGATCTGCCATCAAGATCGCGGATTCAGCTCATGGCGCCAAGCCAGCGAGGTAAGCTATTTTACCCTTTACGGGACTCTTTTTCATAGTTTGACTCTATGCGGATCTAAACTCCCTTACCTTTGACAGATTGGCGTAAGACGGCCCGGACAGATTAGGCTGTCCGGCTCCCTTCGGAAGACCCAGCGGATGCCCACTTGACGGGTTGTTGACTTTCACCTTACGCGGTGCCAGAGAAGAAGGCCAAGAAGCTGGCCACGGGAACTCGAAAGAGTTCCAGACGCCAGGCGGTGTCGGACTCACCCTCCAATGACTCCGAGGCGGACTCCTCTCGTGAAGACAAGGAGGAGGAAAAAGAGGCCTCTCCCCCAGCGGGGGGAGAGAAGAAAAGGAAGTCCACCCTGACTGGGGAGGCGGGAGGGTCCAAGAAAGGAAGGACCCTTCCTCCGGACTTCTCCACCAACGCCGACAACAACGAGGCGGAGTGGCCACCGAGGGCCAAGCCTCTGGCGAGATCGTAAGTGTCCGGATTCCGGAATAGCTCATGACTTTTTATTTGTCGCATAGTGTCTTCTAACGCCGAATATAACCATGCAGCCCACCCAAGGACGAGCTCGTCGGCCGTCGAGCTGGCTCCTGGATTCGGCCGGATGTGAATAGCACTTCACTTCCGACCGCCTCCTCCCTCGTGGCCGCAGACACGCTACGGTGGAGTCCCAAAGGGGCCCAACCAGAGGAGGTGGTCCTGGAGGCGCCATAGGCGACCTCCCGGACTCGGCGCCAAAGGGGCAAAACCCGAGAGGGCTCTAAGTCTGGCCCTGTGCGGACTCCATATCGGAACCTCACAGGTGGTTACTGAAGTCCGTGCAAAGCGGCCCCTACGTAAGAAGGGCAAGATCTGCGACGCCGGTGACCTCCGTCAATCGAGGCACCGGATAAGCTTGCTAGAGGCGCTTAGGCGCCTCCATCAACGAGGAGCACCGCACTATCATGAGTGCGGTGATCCGAAAAAGTTCAATCCGCCAAGAGCGGGCTGGCCTTAATACCAGCCTTCTAACAGGCTTTGAGGTAAGTTTAGAATATGTAAAAATATTACCGCATAGACAGTAGCCCACGATGCTTAGTTCGGTGTTAGGAAAGAAAAGCCGGACTGAGGATCAAAAAAGATATACGCAGGAGTCTAACATAAATATGTCAATATGGAAATGCAGGCTACGCTGCTGACCTCTGCCGCACTGACTGCGGAGGTCAATGTATTGAAGGAGAGCCTCGAGCGGTCCGAGAACGAGCTCGGCCTTGCCAAGAAGCGGCTTGAGGACAAGGAAGGTAAGTAATACCTTATTAAAGTAATACCTTATGGAAAGGATTTGGTTGCAAAACATGACAGGAATAACGTGAGTATTGCAGGGGCCACAAACGAGGTGGCGACCATTTCAAGGAAGCGGTGTCCAAGGCCGAAAACAGTGCGGCGTGCACTGAAAGCGAGAGAAGCGGGAGGCGCGGGTGGCGGAGGTGCGGCAAGAGCTCCAGGCTCGTGGAAAAACACGAGAGTTTGGAGCGTGACTCAAGACTCGAGTCCGAGCTTGCCTTGGCTCTTGAAAGTGCCAAAGCCGCTTAAGGCCGAAGCCCGTAAAGCCCTTCAGAGATTGAGGCGATAAAAAGAGAGCGGCGGTAAGGCATTCTTTATGCAAAGCAGGCATGTAATAGTGAATTATCTGACATTTACCCGAATCCGGAGCTCTCCAGAGCATTCGCAGATCTGCCCGTAGTGTGTCCGATGCTGCGCGTTCTATCGCGCCGAGGAGGGAGCTCGACGGAAAAGGTGTTCTGGTCTCGATGTCGAGGCCGGACATCCAGTGCCCTGGCGACCAGCTGAAGCAGCTGGTCGAGCTCCACAAGGTCGCCGAACAGGCCATGAAGGGCCTCATAGTTGGTGTGGCCTCTGGAAGCCATGCACAGGAGCTACTTGGGCTGGTAAAGGCGGCCGGTGGATGCCTGTCCAAGGCTTGAAGTCATCAAGCGCTCTGTGCGCATCGAAGGTCCCAGTGGGGCCCTTGCCCGTGCTAAGGTGCACTTTGGGGCAAGATGGACGCCTGAAGCTTGTGAAGGGCGGGCCACCGCCGAACAAGGAGCATCGCAAGCCCGAAATGTATTACGAGGGCGTCTGAAGGGTGCCCGCTTTATAGCGGTGAATGCTCAAAAGATGTAATTTTTAATAGACTACGCATTTGTTATCCTCATGCGCTGAAAACTTGTTCATATGCGCTAAGCAACGCTTGTGAATTTAAAATATTACCTTTACGTGCGGCTGTTTATCAAATTTGAGAGATGGCAAGTCGTTGGCTTCAAATTTCATGCCACGAGTCTTTGGGGTGTTTGGGATAAACTTGAGCACTCTTGTTCCCATTCTTGGGTCCTTCGAGGAGGCGCTCAGCATAGCGAACAAGGCAACCGTACTATAGTGCTTGAACACTCTCACTTAGCCATAGAATTCTATAATTTTAAATTTCGTGAAGCCCCTAGTATTCGAAGACCGAGTTAGGAGGCGCTTATACACGCCTTTAGCAGGCAATGCCGACTCCTCGCTCTAAGAGGCATAAGTCTTTAGGGACCCGAAAAAACCTCTCAAACAGCGACCGGCTCTCACCCTATCATAACGGTCAGTTTTAGCTTTCTCCACTAAGGTGCTCAACCCAGCTCAACTGGGGCACAATCGCAGTTGGTTCTCCCACCGCTACCTTAGCCGATATAACGGAACGTAAGGTACCAAAACATGGGAGCAGGCAAACCCAACTCTTGACCCAAGACATGATTCGGAGCCGATGCATATAATGCTATAAGTTCGGGGTGCCGCACTTGTGAAAGTGTTCGGACTTACAACACCATATTTTTGGGGTACTTAAGCCCCTGGTGTATTGACCATACCAAGTTGTACGGGTGCAACATGTCATAGATGAACATATATGGAAAAAAAGGAATGCAATATTAAGCAGAAGCTATGTATTGTTTACTCAAAAGATATTGCAATGAAAGCAGAACGATACAAATAGTGCGATAAGCAAGGGATGGGACTATTTAACATGTCCCCTCCGTGGGTAGGCTGCGGGATGGTATGTAAAACAGGTATAATGCTCGTAATAGAGACCACCTGGACACTTTCGGCGTAGCTTTACGCTTCCTCGGCTGTTGCATCGTGAGTTCGGCAATTCTAGTGCCGGACAGGGCTTCTGGAAAACGGAGTCCTGAAAGTAAGAGAAAAGAAGAAAGAAATAGAATGACACAATCGGGAGCCCCTGGTGCGGTTGAGCCGCGTGCAGGCGTGCCGTGGTCGTGCCCCTCCTTATACCCATGGTATCTCCAGAGCGTAGTTATGTGCAGCGTAATCTGGCTTCACAATTTCGCGAGGGCTGGGGTTGGGGCCGCATTGCTACGCGATGCTCGGAGCGTGCAGCGGTCTTGTTGTAGGTTACTCCGGGCGGCAGACGGTGTCCAAACGTTTAGTAGTCGGACTCGAGAATTGCCTTAGAAGGCTACTTTGTACTTCCATTGCTAGGGCCGGGCCAGATGCTCCTCCGTTCGAGAGAGGCGTTCGTGTTTCCATTAACCCCGATTACTCCTCGAGGGCCTGGCATCTTGAGCTTGAGGTATGCATAGTGCGGCACCGCATTGAACTTTTTGCAAATGCGGTTCGTCCGAAAGCAGTGCGTGATAGCTACCGCAGAACGGGACTATGTCGAAGATTAATTCTCGCTTGGAAGTTATCCGGGATCGAAGACCACTTCGATCAGAATCTGAGCCCCATACGGTTGGCCTCTACACACAGTATGGCGCCTTTAAATGTCGCTTTTGTGGGTTTAATCCTTGAGGGTCTATGCCCATTTTACGCAGTATCACAGTAAAGAAGGTTCAGGCTGCCGCCGCCGTCCCTCAGGACTCTCGTGAGGTGAAATCCGTCAATGATTGGGTCACGAACCCCTGCGGCGCATCCGCCGTGGCGGATGCTAGTGGGTGGTCCCTTGATCAAAAGTGATCGGGCAGGAGGACCACGGGTTGAACTTTGGGGCGCATCGCTCCATCGCATATGCGTCCCTTAGTGCACGCTTCCGCTCCCTTTTGGGTATGTGGGTTGCGTATATCATGTTCACCGTCCGCACTTGTGGGGGGAAGCCCTTTTGTCCTCTATTGTTTGGCGGCCGGGGCTCCTCCTCGTCATCGCTATGCAGCCCCTTGTCATTGAGTTCGGCATTTAACTTGCCTGCCTGCTTGAACACCCAACAATCCCTGTTGGTGTGGTTGGCTGGTTTTTCGAAGTGCCATGTATCTGGAGCAGCGATCGAGTATTCGGTCCAAATTGACGGACCACGAGTATTTCTTTTGAACGGCTTTTTTCCGGCTGATCGGGTTTAGAGCCTCTGAATCCGGCATTGACTGCCGTATCTTGACGCATTATCGCCAAGTTAATGTGGCGTTTGTGCTTGTTGCGACGCGACCTGCGTTGTTGTCCTTGGTATCCGAACTACCAGGGTTTTTGGTCAGGTTATTCTTGCGAGCTAGCCAGCTGTCCTCTCCTTGTGAAGCGGGTCATGAGTGATGTGAGGGCTGCCATGGATTTTGGCTTTTCCTGTCCTAGGTGCGGGCAAGCCACTCGTCATGGATGTTATGTTTGAAGGCTGCAAGGGCCTCTGCATCCAGACGATCAACGATTTGATTTTTTCTTGGTTAAGAACCGTGTCCAGAATTGTCCGGCCGATTCATCTGGTGCTGAATTATGTTGCTTAGGTCATCAGCGTCCGGTGGTCGCACATATGTGCCCGGAAGTTATCAGGAATGCGGCTTCCGGTCTTCCCAACAACCAATTGATTCTGGCGGCAAGCTGTTGAGCCAATCTTGAGCTGGTCCTTTAAGCTTGAGTGGGAGGTATTTGATGGCGTGTAGATCATCACCGCGGGCCATGTGGATGTGAAGGACATAGTCCTCGATCCAAACCGCAGGATCTGTTGTGCCGTCGTATGATTCAATGTTTACGGGTTTGAAACCCTCGGGAATTTGATGATCCATTACTTAAATGCAGTGAAGCATAGTGGGTGTCTTGGCGCCTATGTATTGGGCTATATCACGGCGCAGCTCAAATGAGCTTTGTCTCACATGTTCGCCCGGCCGGAATTGTCTGTATCCGGGCGTGGACGGTTGTCATCACGTGTCGTAGGCGCCCACGCCGATCCGTAGATTGATCTTATTTGCCTTGCCTTGTCCTCCAATATGTCTCGCAAGTCTGGCGCATTTCCGTGGCTTTGAACTTTTTCGGCGACGCTGGGTGCGGCTTTAGTGAAGGGGCCTAGAGGCCTCTCTGTCGCTGACCACGACGTGGCAGTCGGGCCGTCATGCGCTGGTGATGTAGGTTTGGGTGCTTCCTCGTCTAATTGGGGTAGCAGCCTGCGTTTTGGGTAGCTCTTGGAGGGGCGATCGAGTTCGTACTCTTCGGCTGCAAGGACTTCAGTCCATCTGTCAGCTAGCAAGTCTTGGTCAGCTCTAAGCTGCTGCTGCTTTTTCTTGAGGCTGCTTGCGTGGCCATAAGCCTGCGCTTGAAACGCTCTTGTTCGTGGGATCCTCGAGTACGCGACAAATTAAATGCGTCGTCGAGGCTTGCCTCATCTTCGGGGGGAGGCATATAATTATCGTCCTCTACCTCTCTGTCTGCCGGGCTGGCTTCTCCCTCCTCCTGTGCGGAGTCCTGCTGGAGGGGGTTGTCTTTGGCACTGTCCGGGGTGTTATTATCTCCCGTGCCGGAATCACCTTTTTTCCTGTGGCGGGATTTAGAGCGGCGTCGCTGACGCCGGCGCTTGGGCTGTTTCTTGGAGGGGTCCTCCTCCGCTGTTCCATCGCCATTCCCATCTTTTGGGGTGTCCACCATGTATATGTCGTATGACGAGGTGGCCTTCCGGTGCCACAGTAGGCGCTGGTTCTTGGTGTCTCCTGCATCGTCGTCCATACCGTCGATGTCTTCGGAGTCAAAGTCGAGCATGTCGGTTAAATCATCGACAGTGGCTACAAAGTGGGTGGTGGGTGGGCGTTGAATTTCTTCGTCGTCCGCATCCCATCCTTCCTGACCATAGTCCGGCCAGGGCTCTCCTGATAAAGAGAGAGACTTTAATGAATTCAGGATGTCGCCAAAGGCGAGGCTTTGAAAGATGTCTGTGATGAACTCCAAAACCGGCTCAATCGGACTCGATTAGCGGCGTATGGAAGGTTCGGAGTCCGGAGAGGAGTCCGCACCTTGGAGTCACGGTCTTCGCAAAGGACAGGGATGGAGTTGAAGCTCAATCACCGTAGAGATAGTAGCCCCGAGGCGGTGTCCAGCCACTCGTCCTCGATCGCGGAGTCGGCTCCGAGCTATGGGTCTCGAGCGCTGGTGCGGCCTCAGGGGCACTATTCGTGGCGGCAGAGCTAGATCATACCCATCGAGGCAAAGGCGGCGCTTAATGTGGCTCGAATCCGTCGAAGATCAAGTCTCCGCGGATGTCGGCCGTGTAGTTCAAACTTCCGTCTGACCTGATGGCGGGGCGTAGCTTCGATCTGCTCTAGATGGCCAAGTGAATTGCCTTGATTGCAAATCCGGAATACGAAGATCTGTCCCGGGAGAAAAGTCTCACCTGGACGCGTCGTTATTGATGATCGGAAGAGCCATCGGGCCTAAAGGTGACGACACGGAGGAACTCTCAATGAAAGCACCAATGTCGGTGTCAAAACCGGCGGATCTCGGGTAGGGGGTCCCCAGGCGCGTCTAGGCGGATGGTTACGGAGACAAGGGACACGATGTTTTTACCTAGGTTCGGGCCCCTCTCGATGGAGGTAAAACCCTACTCCTGCTTGATTAATATTGATGATATGGGTAGTACAAGAGTAGATCTACCACGAGATCAAGAGGCTAAACCCTAGAAGCTAGCCTATGGTATGATTGTTGTTAAGTCCCTACGGACTAAAACCCTCCAGCTTTATATAGACACGGATAGGGTTAGGGTTACACAGTCGGTTACAATGGTAGGAGATCTACATATCCGTGTCGCCAAGCTTGCCTTCCACGCCAAGGAAAGTCCCATCCGGACACGGGACGAAGTCTTCAATCTTGTATCTTCATAGTCCAGGAGTCCGGCCAACGGTGATAGTTCGGCTATCCGGACACCCCCTAATCTAGGACTCCCTCAATGGGTGTAAGCCAGATTTACACACGCAATACACTTAGGTTGACTTGACGAACCTAGCATGTACAGACATGGCCTCGGAACACGGAAGACCGAAAGGTCGATCATGAGTCGTATAGAAGATACGATCAACATGAAGATGTTCACCGATGTTGCCTAGTCCGTCTCACGTGATGATCGTACACGGCCTAGTTGACTCGGATCATGTTTCACTTAGATGACTAAAGGGATGTCTATCTAAGTGCGAGTTCATTGAATAATTTGATTAGATGAACTTTATTATCATGAACTTAGTCTAAAATCTTTACAATATGTCTTGTAGATCAAATGGCCCACGCTAATGTTGCCCTCAACTTCAACGCGTTCCTAGAGAAAAACCAAGCTGAAAGATGATGGCAGCAACTATACGGACTGGAGTCCGGAACACGAGGATCATCCTCATAGCTGCCAAGAAAGATTATGTCCTAGAAGCACCGCTAGGTGAAGCACCCATCCCGAAGAACCAAGGCGTTATGAGCGGCTTGGGCAGTCACGTCTTGATGATTACTCCCTCGTTCGATGCGGCATGCTTTACAACTTAGAACCGGGGCTCCAAAAGTGTTTTGAGCAACCACGGAGCATATGAGATGTTCGAAGAGCTGAAAATGGTTTTCCAAGCTCATGCCCGGTCGAGAGATATGAAGTCTCCGACAAGTTCTTCAGTTGTAAGATGGAGGAAAATAGGTGCAGCAAGTGAGCACATACTGTAATGTCCGGGTTAGCAACCCGCTTGACTCGGTAGGAGTTAATCTCCGGGATGATCACGATTATTATTGACAGAATCCTTCAATCGCTTCCACCGAGCTACAAGAGCTTTGTGATAAACTTCAATATGCGAGGATGGAAAAAGACCATTCCTAAGGTATATTCAATGTTGAAATCAAGCGGAGGTAGAGATCAAAAAGGAACATCAAGTGTTGATGGTGAATAAAACCACTAAGTTCAAGAAAGGCAAGGGTAAGAAGAACTTCAAGAAGGATGGCAAGGAAGTTGCCGCTGACCGTAAGCCAGTTCTTGGGAAGAAGCCAAAGAATGGACCCAAGCACGAGGTAGTGCTTTTATTGCAAGGGAAGTGGTCACTTTGGAAGCGGAACTGCCCCAAGTACTTAGCGGACAAGAAGGCCTAAGCAAAACCAAAGGTATATGTGATATACATGTTATTGATGTGTACCTTACCAGCACTCGTAGTAGCTCACTGGGTATTTGATCTTTGAATGCGCATTTGCTCATATTTGTAACTCACAGCAGGAGCTGCGGAATAAGCGGAGACTGGCGAAGGATGAGGTGACGATGCGTGTCGGGAATGGTTCCAAGGTCGATGTGATCGCCGTCGGCACGCTACCTCTACATTTACCTACGGGATTAGTTTTAAACCTCAATAATTGTTATTTAGTGCCAGCTTTGAGCATGAACATTGTATCTAGATCTCGTTTAATATGAGATGGCTACTCATTTAAATCCGAGAATAATGGTTGTTCTATTTATATGAGAGATATGTTTTATGGTCATGCCCGATGGTCAATGGTTTATTCTTAATGAATCTCGAGCGTGATGTTACACATATTCATAAGCGTGAATACCAAAAGATGTAAAGTTGATAACTTGATAGTCCCACATACTTGTGTACTTTGCCGCCTTGGTCACATTGGTGTCAAAGCGCATGAAGAAGCTCCATGCCGATGGACTTTAGAGTCTCGATTATGAATCATTTGACACATGACAAGCGTGCCTCATGGGCAAAATGACCAAGACTCCGTTCTCCGGAACAATGGAAGCGAGCAACCAACTTATTGGAAATCATACATCTTGATGTGTGCGGTCCAATGAGCGTTGAGGCTCATGGAGGATATCGTTATGTTCTCACTCTCCTTTGACGACTTGAGTAGATATGGGTATGTCTACTTGATGAAAGACAAATCTGAGACCTTTAAAAGTTCAAGGAATTTCAGAATGAGGTAGAGAATCAACGTGACCGAAAGATAAAGTTCCTCTGATCGGATCATGGAGGAGAATATTTAAGTCCACGAATTTGGTACGCACTTAAGGAAATGTGGAATCGTTTCACAACTCACGCCGCTGGAACACCTCGGTAATGGTGTGTCGAGCGTCAAATGTCGCACTTTATTGGATATAGGTGCGATCTATGATGTCTCTTACCAATTTATCGCTATCATTTTTGGGCATCAGCTCTAGAGACAGCTACATTCACTTTAAATAGGGCACCGTCTAAATCCGTTGAGAGGCGACACCGTATGAATTATGGTTTGGGAAGAAACCTAAGCTGTCGAGAAAATGCGTCTTCATAGGATACCCTAAGGAAAACCATTGGGTATACCTTCTACCTCAGATCCGAAGGCAAGATCTTTGTTGCCAGAACGGGTCCTTTACGGAGAAAGAGTTTCTCTCGAAAGAATTAAGTGGGAGGAAAGTGGAACTTGATGAAGTACTACCTCTTGAAAGTAGCGCAGCTCAGGAAGATGTTCCAGTGGTGCCTGCACTGACTAGAGAGGAAACTAATGATGATGATCAAGGTACTTAGGATCAAGTTACTACTAAACTTTAGAGTCCACAAGGACACGTTCCACACCCGTAGTGGTATGGCAACCCTGTCACGGAAATCATGTTGTTAGACAACGGTGAACCTTGAACTATGAAGAAGCGATGGCGGGCCAGATTCCAACAAATGGCTTGAAGCCATGCAATGCGAGATAGGATCCATGTATGAAAGCGAAGTATGGACTTTGATGACAGACTTGCCCAATGATCGGCGACGATAGAAAACAAATGGATCTTTAAGAAGAAGATTTTGACGCGGATGGTAATGTTACCATCTATAAAGCTCGACTTGTCGCTAAGGGTTATCGACAAGTTCAAGGGGTTGACTACGATGAGACATTCTCTCCTATAGCGAAGCTAAAGTCCATCCGAATCATGTTAGCAATTGCCGCATACTATGATTATGAGATATGGCAGATGGACGTCAAAACGGCATTCATATGACCATCTTAAGGAAGAACCGTATATGATGCAGCCGGAAGGTTTTGTCGATCCTAAGAATGCTAACAAGGTATGCAAGCTCCAGACTCAATCTATGGGCTGGTGCAAGCATCTCGGAGTTGGAACATTCGATTTGATGAGATGATCAAAGCGTTTGGGTTTACAGGACTTATGGAGAAGCCTGCGCTTACAAGAAAGTGAGTGGGAGCTCATGTAGCATTTCTCATATTATATGTGGATGACATACTTTTGATGGGGAAATGATATAGAACTTTTGGACAACATTAAGGCCTACTTGAATAAGTGTTTTTCAATGAAGGACCTTGGAGAAGCTGCTTACATATTAGGCATCAAGATCTATAGAGATAGATCGAGACGCCTCATAGGTCTTTCACAAAATCTACGTGCCTTGACAAGATATTGAAGAAGTTCAATATGGATCAGTCCAAGAAAGGGTTCTTGCCTGTATTGCAAGGTGTGAGATTGAGCTTGGCTCAATGCCCGACCTCGGCAGAAGATATAGAAGAGATGAGTGTCATCCCCTATGCCTCAGCCATAGGGTCTATTATGTATGCCTTGCTGTGTACCGGACTGATGTAAACCTTGCCGTAAGTTTGGTAGGAAGGTACCAAAGTAATCCGGCAAGGAACAACTGAACAGCGTCAAGAATATTATGTAGTACACGAAAAGGACTAAGGACATGTTTCTCGTGTATGGAGGTGACGAAAGAGCTCGTCAGAATGGTTACGCCGGCGCTTAGCTTCGACCACAGTGCAGATGACTCTAAGTCACAAATCGGATACGTGTTTATTTTTGAATGGTGGGGCGATAGCTGGTGCAGTTGCAAGCAAAGCGTCGTGGCGGGATCTACATGTGAAGCGGAGTACATGGCAGCCTCGGAGGCAGCACATGAAGCAATCTGGGTGAAGGAGTTCATCACCGACCTAGGAGTCATACCCAATGCGTCGGGGCCGATCACACTCTTCTGTGACAACACTGGAGCTATTGCACTTGCCAAGGAGCCAGTGTTCCACAAGAAGACCAGGCACATCAAGCGTCGCTTCAACTCCATTCGTGAAAATGTTCAAGATGGAGACATAGATATTTGTAGAAGTACATACGGACCTGAATGTAGCAGATCCGTTGACTAAACCTCTCCCTAGAGCAAAACATGATCAACACGCGTAACTCTATGGGTGTTAGATTCATCGCAATGTAACTAGAATATTGACTCTAGTGCAAGTGGGAGACTGTTGGAAATATGCCCTAGAGGCAATAATAAAATGGTTATTGTTATATTTCTTTGTTCATGATAATTGTCTATTGTTCATGCTATAATTGTGTTATCCAGAAATCATAATACATGTGTGAATATATAGACCACAACACGTCCCTAGTAAGCCTCTAGTTGACTAGCTCGTTGATCAACAGAGATAGTCATGGTTTCCGACTATGGACATTGGATGTCATTGATAGCAGGATCACATCATTAGGAGAATGATGTGATGGACAAGACCCAATCCTAAGCGTAGCACAAAGATCGTGTAGTTCGTTTTGCTGGAGCTTTTCCAAATGTCAAGTATCATTTCCTTAGACCATGAGATTGTGCAACTCCCGGATGCCGTGGGAGTGCTTTGGGTGTGCCAAAGCGTCCTGGCAATGGCTGGATGACTATAAAGGTACACTACGGGTATCTCCGAAAGTGTCATTGGGTTGGCGCTTGGAATCGAGACTGGGATTTGTCACTCCGTGTATGGCGAGAGGTATCTCTGGGCCCACTTTCGGTAATGCATCATCATAATGAGCTCAATGTGACCAAGTGTGCGGTCACGGGATCATGCATTACGCAGTGCAGGTAAAGTGACTTGCGATAGCGAGATTAAGCGAGATATTGGGATACCGACGATCGAATCTCGGGCAAGTAACGCATTCGATTGACAAAGGGAATTGTATACGGGATTGATTGAATCCTCGACTTCGTGGTTCATCCGATGAGATCATCAAGGAGCATGTAGAGACCAACATGGGTATCCGAGATCCCCTTTGTTGGTTATTGACCGCTCTCGGTCATATGCGCATGTCTCCCGAACCCGTGGGGTCTACACATAAGGTTCGGTGGCGCTAGGGTTGTAGAGATATTAGTATGCTGATAACCCGAAAGTTGTTTGAGTCCGGATGAGATCCCGGACGCCCACGAGGAGTTCGGAATGGTCCTAGGAGGTAAAGAATTATATATATAGGAAGTCAGGTTTGACCATCGGGAAAGTTTGAGGTCACGGTGTGTCTGCAGGGGACCAGGAAGATCCCGAGGTCCACCGGTGGGGCCACCTATCCCGGAGGGCCCCATGGGCTGAAGTGGGAGGAACCAGCCTGGTGGGCTGGTCGCTTCCCCCTTAGGCCCCTCTGCGCCTAGGGTTGGAAACCCTAGGGGTGAAGCGCCTCCCACGGCAGGGGCAAGCCAACCCCTTGGCCACCGCCCCCCTTGGAGATTGGATCTCCTAGGGCCGGCGCCCCCCCCCCCTAGGGGGCCGATATAAAGAGGGGGAGGGAGGGCGGCGCACCCCATGCTCCTGGCGCCTCCCTCTCCCAATCCAACACCACCTCCTCCTCCGTAGAGCTTGGCGAGAAGCCTGCCGAGATCCCATTGCATCCACCACCACCACGCTGAGTAAATGCTGTCTTTGGATCTCCATCAACCTCTCCTTCCCCCTTGCTGGATCAAGAAGGAGGAGGCGTCTTCCCAACCGTGCACGTGTGTTGAGCAGCGGAGGTGATGTCTGCTTCATGCACTAGGATCATCGGTGATTTGGATCACGGCAGTATCGACTCCCTCAACCCCGTTCTCTTGAACGCTTCCGCTCGCGATCTACAAGGGTATGTAGATGCACTCCTCTCTCTCGTTGCTAGATGAACTCCATAGATTGATCTTGGTGAAGCGTAGAAAAATTTTATTTTCTGCAACGTTCCCCAACAAAAGCTAGTTCACGGCTAAACCCCCAAGTGCAAAAAAGATCCTCACTCGGATTATTTTTGAACTTAGGCGAAAGCTGGTTCGCGGCTAAACCCCGAGTGTGGAGCGGATCCTTACTTGGATTTTTCTGAACTTAGGCAAAGACTGGTTCGCTACTAAACTTTCTCACCTCTTATCACCCACTGGAGGTGTGTTAGTTAATCACCTGAGTGCGATGCGACCGTAGGTCGAACTAGACGATATATGGAAAAAGCGAGACTTTTATTCATCTAAGTTCATTCGGACTAACTATTACAAGGGAGAAATTTTATTCTAAGTATAAAACTTGCGAAGCAGGTCTGCATTCCAAGCGCTGGGCTCTTCTATCTCTCTGGTGAAGTTGTACAGTCTATATGCTCCATTGTGCAAGACCTTGGAGATAGAGAATGGTCCCTCCCAGAGGTGCGCTAGCTTGTGAGGTTTCCGTTGATCCACTCGGAGGACCAGGTCTCCTTCCTGGAAGGGACGTCCTCTGATGTGTCTGTCGTGGTAGCATGTAAGTCTTGTTGATACAATGTATATCTTATGAGCACTAGCTCACGCTCTTCCTCCAAAAGGTCTAGGCTATCCTGCCTTGCTTCCTCGGCTTCAGCTTCCAAGTAAAGATCCACTCAGGGAGAATTATGAGGAGGTCACTCGACAATACTGCTTCTGACCCGTACACCATGAAGAATGGGAGTGCGGTTAGTGAATCGCATGAGCCCTAAAGGACCGACGACAGTTCATTCACCCATGCTCCGCTGCATGAGTCAGATCAGGCATGAGGCGGGGTTTCAATCCCTGAAGTATGAGCCCATTTGCCCTCTCGGCTTGTCCATTCGACTACGGGTGCGCTAGGGAGGCGTAGTTAACCCAAGTGCCCTGGGTGTAGCAGAACTCGCGGAACTCATCTGAGTCAAAGTTAGACCCGTTGTCGGTGATGATGCTGTGTGGGACCCCGAACCTGAAGATGATCTCCCTGATGAACTGAATCGCGGTGGCCGAGTCCAACTTTTTTATGGGCCTGGCATCGGTCCACTTGGTGAACTTGTCCATTGCTACCAACAGGTGCGTGAAGCCACTCACCCCGATCCGGAGAGGGCCGATCATGTCGAGTCCCCAAACAACAAATGGCCAAGTGAGGGGATAGTCTTTAGGGAGAATGCTGGCTTGTGCGACAGGTTCACATAGAACTGGCACCCGACGCATTGATCCACTATGTCTCTGGCGGCCTCATTGGCTCGAGACCAATAGAATCCGGCTCTGAATGCTTTGTCGACCAAGGTCCGAGAGGATGCATGGTGCGCGCATGTTCCCGAGTGAATCTCTTGCAGTATTTGTTTCCCTTCCTCTGGGGATATGCATCGCTGAGTGACTCCAGTCATAATTTTCTTGTATAGTTGATCACCCATGACGGTGAAAGCTTTGGATCAGTGGATGATCTGGCGGGCTTCATCCACTACAGGAATCAAGAACTTTGCCGTCGGCCATGGTGGACGGCAAAGGCCTTTGCCGCCTGCCAGCAGACGGCAATAGGTCCAGCTGAACGATCTACGACAAAGGCATCTTTGCCATCTGCTGGCGGACGGCAAAGATGAAATGGTCTTTGCCATCCGCCAGGAGACAACAAAGGACCTGGACAGCAGACGTGTCAGCTACATGCCGTTAGTTGGTTAACGGCGTGCTTTGCTATCTATTGGCAGACGACAAAGACCTTTGCATATTTGCCGTCTGCCAACCGAAGACATAGCGGTCCATGTGGTAGCACCTGGGGGGGCTAGCTATTTGATTTCTTTGCCGTCTGCTGGCTGATGGCAAAGATACAATGGTCTTCTTGCTACGCCACTGCACGGCAAAAGCGTCAAATAACCAGCCTATTGCCCCGGGTTGCACGAATGGCGACACGTGGCATATTTGCCATCTATTTGGTGATGGCAAAGCTCTTTAATAAATGCTGCCGCGACAAAAACTTGTATAACCTATTTTTCTGATTTTTCTTAAATTCATTCAATTTCACAGATATATATATATATATATACGCACACATATGAAAATACTTTCGACAAGCATACCAACACATATACATACCAAATCATATCCCTGCCATATGGATATGATTATCCAACACATATACATAGCAAATCAAAAGTCCATATGCAACATATATAGCTAGCCAACATATCCAACAACAAGCATACAATGGTTTCATCCATACATACATATATAGGTAGCAACTTTCACATTGTTCATCCTACAAAATCAAAACAAGAAGGAAGCATAAAGAGAAGAGTAGACTCCATCAACTCAAGCTTCCTCATCTAAAGCAAATCTACAAATTGGGAAAGAAGAAAGTTAGAAGAAGAAGAAGAAGACTAGTTAGAAGAAGAAGAAAAAGAAAAAGAAGAAGAAGAAGAAGAAGAAGAAGAAGAAAAAGAAGAAGAAGAAGATTTTTCTTCTTCTCTTTCTTTTTCTCCTCTCCTCTTCTTTATCTTCTTCTTCTTCTAACTAAGGTAGGTAAAAATGCCATTTTATTGCTAAGCTAGGTAAAAATGCTAAGTGTAGGTCATTTTAGAGCTAAGCTAGGTAAATAGGTCATTTTGGAGCTTAGTAAGGTTATTATGTCATTTTTGAGGAAAATAAGCTAAGTCTATATCATTTTGGAGGTAACAAGATTATCATGCCATTTTTGACCTAAGTATGCTAAGTATGTCATAAATGAACTGAAGAAGCTAAGTATAGCTCATTTTTTATCTAACTTAGGTAATTATGCCATTTAGGAGGAAAATAAGCTAAGTATCCATTTGTAAAGCAAAACACTAGAGAAAACTTACCCTCATCACGACAAATGTGATGAAGATCGCAACTAAGGTAGCAATTGATCCAACGACATAATGATACCAAGCCTCATTATCAATGGCATATTTTCTAATCTTGTTAAGCTTCAGGCGCATTGCATCCATCTTCAAGCGCATTGCATTCATCTTCATCTTGTGATCATCGATGACATCGGCAACATACAACTCCAATGTCATCTTCTCTTCTTCAATTCTTCTCATTTTTTCTTTCAAATACTCATTTTCTTTTTCAACTAAATTTAACTTCTCGACAAGAGGGTCGGTTTCAAATTCTGGTTCACATACCTCCTAGATTAAAATATCTCTATGTCAACTTGATGGCCATAATTGTCATAAATGCGAAATGCAACAAATAGTTATGAAAGAGGATTTACCACATCCGAATTATAAAGCGGGCGAGGGCCGAAGGGGACGAACATCAAGACCATGGCACTATGTATAAGAAACAATCATACAAAGTAAGAAAATTATACAAGTAACTATATAAATCATACAATCATACAAGTAACTATATAAATCAAGTACACAATAAAAAATTGAATACCTAATAATAATCTGGATCGTCGGGTTCAATAAATGCTCCGGGATCAACAAATGCATCATCATCATCACTATCGGTAATGACGTGCTCATCATCATGTGAAAGGCCACCTTTACGGAATCGGTCAAGCATTGACAGGTCATCTACCAGCGATAACCTGTTCTAGTTCAGGCTCTTCTTGTTCCGGCTCGGTGAAGTGAAGTCGGGTTCATTGTCGTTGTCTACTTCAATGTTCAGGGGTGAAGTAGGCGGTTCTTAAACGTTTTTTCGAAATACATGTTTCTTGGAAGAATTCTCCTTCATATGTATGCGGGTTAATGTCGGGTTCATAATCCTCTTCATTGGGGGAGGTGGTCTAACACGTGGTGGCACTTCATAACGACATCCCAACCATTGACATTTGGATCACTTTAGCAGGCCCACGGTAGATAGAAAACTTGGGTTGCTGTTGAGCCATAATATAGACATCGGGAACATCCAAATGGGTGCTTTGTTTGATTTCCACTAGCCCTAAGTGTTCATGAGTCCTTCTAGTCTCCTTCAGCTGGAACCAATAACATTTGAAGACTATGACGTTTGGTGGGTTTGCACCATAGAATTGAAGTTGATAAATTGCTTCAACTCTTCCATAATACTCGGTATCTCCTTCGCCGATAGCAGAGACACAACAATTTCTAGACTTTCGGTCGGCCATAGATAGCTCTTTGCCATAGGTAAGAAAGCGATATCCGTTGATGTCGTATTTGTCAAATGAACATACCTTAAAGTCAAAACCATTAGCGACTTGTCTCAATTCGGCGTCCATTAACTCTGAATTAGCCTACAAGTTTAATGCTAAAGGGATTGTTGCATTAGCCACGAATTAGACGAAGAAATGAAATGGTATAATGGAAATTACCGTTTGTTTGAACCAAGAGATGAAACCAGGATAGCCGCCTCCATGCTTTGCCAGAAGCTCATACTCTTCGACGAAATCCTTTCAGATCATCGCTCCTTACGAGAATTTGGCGATGTATCAACTGTATCAAATTTATCCGGGAATAAGAGCAGTTCAAAGGAATTAAAAGTTGCGAAACAATGTACCGATAACTTACTCGATGTACGGCCGCACTTCTGTTAGGTTGGTGAAGATATACAACGAAATGATCAGCCATTCTTCGAAATCCAACGTTAAGGAAATAGAAGCACCGGCTGGTGCGAGATCCCCTTTGAATAGGCTGAGGTTGGATCCACCCTTTTTAGGGTCGTCAACATTGTACTGAGGCTTCGGATTATGCAAATGACGATTTTTGGCTTCGTGGTGTCTGTCACAAAGTTTGCCGCCTCCTTAATAATGAATGCCTCAGCCATCGATGCTTCAATTCAACGTTTATTTTAACATTTTGCTCTTAGCGTCTTCTGCATCCTCTCCATGGTGTAGCGCCAACGATTTTGCATGCCCCCCCCCCCCCCCAATCTTGCCTCGGTTGGAAGATGCAAAATCATGTGCTGCATTGGATTAAAGAAGCCCGACGGAAAGATCTTCTCTAATTTGCAGATCAACTCCGGTGCCAACTCTTCCATTTCTTCTACCAGGTCAGGTGATAGTTCTTTCGCACAAAGAACACGGAAGAAATAGCTCAGCTCTGCCAGTACTAGTCATTCATCCTCAGGGATGAAGCCACGCAACATCACCGGCATTACCCGCTCAATCCATATGTGCCAATCATGACTCTTGAGACCAAATATCTTCAATTTTTCAAGACTCGCTCCCCTCTTTAGATTCGCTGCATACCCATCGAGGAACATCAACTGCTTTTGCACCCACAAGATAATTACCCTCATAGCTGGCTTTCCAACATTGAACCATGCCTTTGGCTTCGTCCAATTCTGCTTTCCTTTCGGTTCTTTCATGTTTCGTAACGGTCTATCACATAGCGCCTCGAGAACGACTCTAGCCTTAGTATTATCCTTTGACTTCCCCTCTATGCCGAACAATGTACCAAAAAGTGCCTCAGCGACATTCTTTTCGGTGTGCATCACGTCGATGTTGTGTGGGTAAAGGAGGTCTTTGAAGTAAGGCAGATCCCACAAGCATGTCTTGTGAGTCTAGGCGTGTTTCGTATTATACCCCTTGAAATACCCTGGATGCTCTGGATCTAGCTTGAGAGTGTTTAACTGATCCAGGGTCTCTTGGCCTCTCAACGCAGGTGGTGTAGAGTTTTTGACAACTCTACCTCTGATGAAGTTCTTCTTGTCTTTCCTGAACTTATGGCGAGTATCAAGGAACTGTCTATGCATGTCAAAGCAAGAAAACTTGCGACCAACCTGAAGCCAACGAAACTCAAGAGCTCCCTTGCATGTGGGACACGAGAACCTTCCGTGCGTATAATCCATGGACTCAACATTAGTCATAAAGAACTCATATACTTATTGCAAAAATCTAGAAGTTATCAAAGCAAAGTATTACGCGCACGCTCCAAGGGGGATAGGTTGGTAGGAAAAGACCATCGCTCGTCCCCGACCACCACTCATAAGGATGACAATCAATAAATAAATCATGCTCGAAGTTCATCACATAACGGTTCACCATACGTGCATGCTCACAGGAATCACAAACTTCAACACAAGTATTCTTTAAATTCACAACTACTCAACTAGCATGACTCTAATATCACTATCTTCATATATCAAAAAAATTATCAATCATCAAACTTTTCTTATTATTCAACGCACTCAAAATAAATTTTCACATATCTTTAATACCAAGTATATTAATATTTAAGCAAATTACCTTGCTATTAACGACTCTCAAAATAATCTAAGTGAAGCATGAGATATCAATAGTTCCTTTAAAACAAATATACCACCGTGCTCTAAAAGATCTAAGCGAAGCACTAGAGCAAAAATTATCACGCTCAAATGATATAAGTGAAGCACTATGAGCAAAACTATCAAGCTCAAAAGATATAAGTGAAGCACATAGAGTATTCTATCAAATTCCAATTTAAGTATGGATTTATCAAAAGGTGTGAACAGCAAGGATGATTGTGTTAAAATAAAAGCAAAGACTAATATAACACCACGGCGCTCCAAGCAAAACACTTATCATGTGGTGAATAAAAATATAGCCCCAAGTAAAGTTACCAATGAGCGAAGGCGAAAGAGGATGCCTTCGGGCATCCCCAATGTCGATGTCAAAACCGGCGGATCGGGTAGGGGTCCCAACTGCTTGCGTCTAGGCGGATGGTAACAGGAGACAAGGGACACGATGTTTTTACCCAGGTTCGAGCCCTCTCGATGGAGGTAAAACCCTACTCACTGCTTGATTAATATTGATGATATGGGTAGTACAAGAGTAGATCTACCACGAGATCGGAGAGGCTAAACCCTAGAAGCTAGCCTATGGTATGATTGTTGTTCATCCTCTGGGACTAAAACCCTCCGGTTTATATAGACACCGAAGAGGGTTAGGGTTACCTGAGTCGGTTACAATGGTAGGAGATCTACATATCCGTGTCGCCAAGCTTGCCTTCCACGCCAAGGAAAGTCCCATCCGGACATGGGGCGGAGTCTTCAATCTTGTATCTTCATAGTCCGAGTCGGCCAAAGGCTATAGTCCGGCCATCCGGACACCCCCTAATCCAGGACTCCCTCAGTAGCCCCCGAACCAGGCTTCAATGACGACGAGTCCGGTGCATAGATTGTCTTCGGTATTGCAAGGCGGGTTCTTCTCCAAATCCTGTGTACCTATTGAATAGTGTCCGGCTTTTCGTAAATATCGCGCTCCTTGGCTTCCACGCCCAATAATGGCCATCTTCCACGTGTTTGAATGAATCTGAAAAAGCCGAGGTATTTTACATTTACCCCCTAGCTGCGCCAAATGAGCTGCCTATATAAGAGACGGGATCTAGATCCGAATCGCACCATCTTCCCTTCGCGAGCTTTCATCGGGCGCATCTCGACGAAATCCATTCCATCATGGGCCGATCGCGACTCCTCCTCTCGCCCTCCAGTCCTCAGCACGGAGATTGGGAGAGATGCTCCGTTCCTTGGCCGAGCTAGTGGCGCTCAAACTAAGGGATTTCTTCCCCAGCCTTCATGGTTCCGGTTCGAGCCGGACTCGCCACCTATAAGGCGGAAAACAAGCGGAGAGCGTCCCAGTCCCTCGGGGAGGCGGGTATGCTTTGTCCCTTATATGATAAGAGGGCTCGGATTTCCAATTCATCCGTTTCTCCGGGGCTCTAGGAGTTCTATGGCCTCCGGTTGCACAACCTTACGCTTTGCCTCCGATTACGCATATTCGCGGGCTTCGTGGCCCTTTGCGAGCTGTTTTTGGGCATCGAGGCTCATTTCGCACTATGGAAGAGGTTGTTACGCCTCGTACCCGTTCTCGGTGAAAGTCGATATATCAAGTGGGCGGAGCGAACTATGGCGCATCGCGGGACCGGATATCTATCCGGAACCCCGAAGAAAGGTGTCCAAGGCCGCCTTGAATGGTTTTATATAGAAGATGTTCACCTGCGGACCCTGTTGGATCGGCCTCCGGAGTTCGATAATGCTCCTTTGAAGAAAGCGCCTAAGTCAAGGCGTCCACGGAGCCCTCGGAGGGAAAATAGCGAGGGCGTCCTTTACGATGAGGCGAATAAGGTTGTTGGCTCATTCCGGATGACCATGATCGGGGTCATGGCCACATGCATTATCGCGAAGTGCAGCCGCTCGATATAGAGGCCACCCATGTGGGATTTCAGCGGGAGGATGATGCCACCCGCCATGGCCGTAAGGGCGGGATCGGTCGCTGATCGATGAAGACCTTGTCCGCCGTGTACAAAGGGAGAAGAGGAGGAATTTCTTCGCGTCAATCCACGAGCGGATTTTCTATGAACAATCCTCCAAGCTGAGTAAGCGGACATTTCTCTTTGCCCATCCGATCCATATTCCCATAGTCAAGTATCTCATTTCGTGATTTCGACGCAGGAACTGCGCCAGGCCATAAAGGATATAAACAGCCTGCCTCCACAACCCGAAGATCCGGAACGGTTCCTCGATCCGGCCTCCCAAGAGGATCCGGACATATCGGTGGAGCTGATCGGTGAGGGTATTTCACCTGGCCCGAGCATTGATAATGCCACAGTTGCCATTACGACCGATTACCCGGAATACTTCCAGCCTCACGTAATGGCGAGACCGAAGCCCAGTACTTTGAGAATGATTCATCCGTGCTTATTTTTCATCACCGTATACCAACAGTGTCTTGCAGGAGGAGCCCTTGAGGCGGAAGACCGAGCCTGCGGCGGCTAGCCAACAAGGGATAAGCGCGGCCCAATGAGCTAAAGAAGTCGCGGTCCGGATTGAAACGCCGGCGCTTAGCGGTATGGCGTGTCACCTTATTCCCAGGTTTTATTCGGAAGGCATACTAACGCCGTGCTCTCTTGAGGAAAAAAAGCGCTCATGCGGACTATATCCGGAGAGGTGCTAATCGAGCCTCCGCCCGGCCGGGCTTCAAAGCCGAGCCCGAAGCGGAGGCGAACATGAGGCATCGTCGGATGCTCCTTGACGAAGGATGCCGACAGGTTATCCGCCACCAACTCCGAGGTGGAAGTGCCATGAATCACTGGCGCCACGAGACAATTCTTCGTGACACATGTTTCTCCCAAGAGGCATTGAACGCCTTCAATTCGGAGATGCGCACCTCTGTGCCGCTCAAGATGGTCTAACCAGAGCTACTTGAGCGTATGTAAAAAGACATCACAGTGAGGAAATTTAGCGATTATATATGCAGTAGCCCCGAGACTTGAAATAGTTAGAATAACTGATTTAAGGATCATTTATTGTCTTGAGATCTTCTGAAAAGAATACCCAACTGTCGGGAGCTTGAAGAGTGCAAAGCCCAACTTGAGGCCGCACAAGCCGCGACATGGGAAGCCATAGAGACCCCCTCTGGTAATATATGCTTTTAAAAGATAAGTATGTGGTGAAGTGCGGCGTGTATATAAATCTGACAATAACATTGCAGATGGCGCCGGGGTAGATCCGGACAAGCAACAGCTCTTGCGCCGGTTAAAGGCAGCGAGAAGCGATGTTTCACGAGGGGGTGTGGCGGGAGAAAATAATCTCCAAGATGCCAACATCCAGCTGGGTGAGGAACTAAAAGATGTTCGTGCCGGTATGCGACTCCGATTAAGGAGAATCGTGACTTCGGCGTGGCATTTTAGTAAGTGCTTTAAGCGAACTTTTGAAAAAAGAGTTGGCAAGGAAGTCGACTAATAGAGTTATATGCAGTAGGTATGCTCACATGTCTTGCTCAGAGGAAATGCCCGGTTCTACGGGTGACCTTCTTCCCGAAGCTCTTACAACCGCACGAGCAGTTCGGCAGGTGATGAAAAGCGTCGCCCAGGCCTTGTGGCCGTCTGTCTCCCTGCCGAAGGCCTTGGGGAGCTTGCGAGAGACTCCGGGGGAGGCGGCGCTTCAGATTATGGAAGATATCGGCCTGCCGGCAAAGCGCCAGGAGGCACTGGGCCATGGTGAAGGCAGCGGTACCACGAAGGCTGACCCAAACCATATGGCGAGGTCGGACTGTGGGGCCCGATGGGAAGGAGATCCACCTGTGAGCTTAGTGTACGGCCAGGTAGGCGGCATAAAGTATTCAGCAGGGACTGTAAACTAGACAGCCTGTTAGATGGTATTGAAGAGGAATACAATCATTCAAATTGACTATGTAATTTAAAGTGACATGTAAAATGCCTTCTAGCCGGATTGTAGATCGTTTGTCGTAGCGGACCTTTACGCTTCAACCTCGGGACCCAGTAGTCCGGAGTGTGTCCGAATACCCTCGCGGTTATATGAAAACCGAGGCATGCGTGGAGACCAGGCGTAGGGGTCATTAGTGCTTTATCAGACAAGTGCCCAACTAGTTATGTTATATTACATGGTTAGTAAGAAATATCTTCCGGGGAGAATAGTTCCGTTAGGGGTTCCTTTCCACAGGAGGCATGCCCTAAAGTGCATGTCGGGACTGCGAAAAAAGCGAGAAAAACATCACGGGGCAGATAAATAAATTAGTAAAAATCTTCTTTTAGTTCACCGACGAATATTCTCTTAAGAACGCTTAGCTTTCGGCTTCACCCAGTCTGAGGTACACATCCGGTGACCAGCGGTAACAATCGCAGAGGTGCTCCCTTTACCACCTAGCCGAACAATTGGGAGCGTGAGGGTAAGCACAGGAGCCGAGCAAACCCAGCTTTGCCAAAACTTAAGTCATATCGATGCATATAATGGTGAATAAAAGGTACATGCGGAAGTGTGACACATGTATTGGGCACGAAGCCCTTATAAATAAGCTTCTGTGAAAGAAGCCCCCAGGTACAATGAGTGCGGATAGCGCGTCAAGTGTGTGCGAACAATGCGCTAACGAGCCTTCAAAGGCTGGAAAGAAAAAAGGAGGGAGAAGGAGAAAAATGGAAGACAGCTAAAGTGTAAAATATGGACAGAGGAAGGAGACGAACTCAGAATCCGGCGCTAGGCGTAGAATCTTCGGAGACGGGCTGCATTCCATTGGTTCGGCTCGAGTCGGTTATCCGATGCATCTCGCAGACGGTACGCTCCACCGGTCAGGACTTGGTCGACGATAAAGGGACCTTCCCATTTGGGCTTGAGTTTGTCCTTTTTCTTATCCGGCAGGCGTAGAACTAGCTCGCCAACATTGTAAGTTTTGGCCCGTACTTCTCTGCTTTGATGTCTTCGAGCCTGCTGTTGATAGAATGCGGAACGGGCTTTTGCTACGTCACGCTCCTCCTCCAAGGCGTCCAAACTGTCCTCCCGATCGAGCTCGGCTTCTCTTTCTTCGTACATGCGCACGCGAGGTGAGTCATGAATTATGTCGCACGGCAGAACTGCCTCTGCGCCGTATACCATAAAGAATGGTGTGAATCCGGTCGTGCCATTCGGAGTGGTCCGCAGCCCCCAGAGTATGGTGTCGAGCTCCTCTACCCAGTGCATGTTAGATTCCTTGAGGGACCGCACTAATCTGGGTTTGATGCCGCTCATAATTAGACCATTTGCTCGCTCGACTTGACCGTTAGTTTGAGGGTGATAGACTGAAAGCGTGAGTCGAGCTTGATGCCCATGTTTTTGCACCAGAGTTTGACCTCGTCGGTAGTAAAGTTCGTGCCGTTATCGGTGATGGTCTTGTGGGGACACCGTCACGGTGTACGACCCCACGATATGAAGTCTATCACTGGTCCGGATTGACCGTCTTAACAGGCTTGGCCTCTATCCATTTGGTGAATTTATCCGGACCGATGGGTATTTTTGCTTGTGGGTTCCCCCTTTAAGGGGTACAACCATGTCAAGCCCCGGACCATGAAGGGCCGGTGATGGGTATAGTTTTGAGGGCGGTGGGTGGCATGTGGCTTTGATTAGCAAAGAGCTGCCATCCGACGCACCGTTGGACTAAGTCCTGAGCATCTGCACGGGCCGTCGGCCAATAAAATCCTGTACGGAAGGCCTTGCCTACAAGGGACCGGGCTGCGGCGTGGTGCCCGCCGTGTCCGGCAAGAATTTCAGCCAGAAGGTTCCGCCCTTCCTCTTCGGAGATGCACCTTTGAAGGACTCCGGTTGTGCTTTTCTTGTAAAGCTCTCCCTCATGGACCTTATAGGCTTTAGATCGCCGCACTATGTAGCGGGCCTCGTTTTGGTCCTCGGGAAGTTCCTGCCTGGTTAGGTAGGCTAGGAATGGTTACATCCGCACGGGGCAATGACTGCCATTATTACGTGGGCTGAGGGTGTTATTTCGTTGGCGGAACCACCAAGCGTAGCCGAGAATGTTGATTGTGGGGCGATGCGGTTGGGTCCGGGATGTTATTTCCGGACTCTCCCTCCCATAATACGGATGGCTTGAACAGCGTCTCTAGGAAGATGTTTGGGGGGGGGGGGGACGGCATCGTGCTTTGCACCGATGTGTGCCAACACGTCTGCTGCCTAGTTGTTATCCCGGGCTATGTAGTGAAATTCGAGCCCCTCAAACCGAGCTGACATTTTTAGGACGACATTGCGATAAGCTGCCATTTTCGGATCCTTGGCATCAAAGTCTCCATTTATTTGGGATATCGCGAGGTTCGAATCCCCGTGCACCTCTAGGCGTTGAATGCCCATGGAGACTGCCATCCGGAGACCATGTAGAAGGGCCTCGTGTTAATTTGTGTTGTTGGAGTCCGTATACATTATCTCGAGTACGTATTGAACTGTATCTCCGGTTGGGACGTCGAACAACGGCAGCTCCCGGGCCAACCAACATTTTGGAGCCGTCGAAGTGCATTATCCGATTGGAATATGCGCCGTACTCTTTAGGTAGTTCGGCTTCAGTCCATTCGGCGGCGAAGTCGGCCAAAACTTGCGACTTAATAGCTCGCCGTGGCTTATAGGTTATGTCGAACGGGAGGAGCTCAATGGCCCATTTGGCAGTCCGGCCCGTCACGTCGCGGTTGTTTATAATATCGTTAAGAGGTACTTGGAGACTCTTGTTATCGAACACTCTTGAAAGTAGTGTCGCAGCTTCCGGGATGCCATAAACACCGCGTCGCTATCTTTTGATAATCTGGTACCATGACTTGCATGGAGTTAGGACGGTGGACACGTAGTAAAGCGGCTTTTGAAGGGGAACTTGTGTCCGTCGCTTTCTCGTTCGACAACGAGCACCGCGCTTACAACTTGATGAGTTGCCGCGATATATAATAGCATTGGTTCGCCCGTGTTGGGCGCGGCCAGGACCGGGTTTGTTGCCAATATGGCCTTTATTTCTTCGAGTCCGGCCGTGGCGGCATCCGTCCACTCGAAGTGTTCGGTGCGTCGGAGGAGGCGATAAAGGGGTAATGCCTTTTCTCCCAAACGGGAGATAAAAGCGGCTTAGAACCGCCACGCATCCGATCAATTTTGTATTTGTTTGTGGTCTTTTGGGATATCCAATTGTGACAGAGCTCGTATCTTTGCTGGGTTTGCTTCAATTCCTCTCTACGGACACAATGAAGCCCAAGAGCTTTCCGGTACGTAAAAAACACATTTTCGGGTTGAGCTTGATGTCATATGTTGGAGATTATCGAATGTGAGCCTCAAGTCGTCTAGAGTTTCGACATGCTTGCTTTTGGCGACCACATCGTCTCGTATGCCTCCACTATTTTGCCGATCTGGTTTGCGGACATGTCTAAATCATGCGCCGATATGTTGCGCCGGCGTTTTTGAGCCGAAGGGCATTGTGTTGAAGCGAATGGGCCGTATGGAGTGATGAATGCCGTTGCGGCTTGGTCAGGCTCTGCCATCTTAATTTGGTGGTAGCCGGAGTATGCGTCGAGGAAGCACAATGAATCGTGTCCTGCGGTGGCGTCGATAATTTGATCGATGCGGGGGAGGGGGAAGGGATCCTTTGGGCAAGCCTTGTTGAGGTCCTTGAAATCGGCGCATAAGCGCCGAGATTTGTCCTTCTTTGGTACCATTACCGGGTTTGCTAGCCAGTCCGGATGTTTTATATCTCTAATGAATCCGGCCTCCAATAGTTTGGCTAGCTCCTCTCCCATGGCCTGTCTCTTGGGTTCAGAAACGCCCGAAGAGCCTGTTTGGTAGCTTGAATCCTTTTAGGATGTTTAGGCTGTGCTTTCGGCCCGGTGGCGATGGGATTCTGGCATGTCTGAAGGGTGCCGGGCAAAATGTCCCAATTTTACCGTGGGAATTCTCTTAGTGCGGCGTCTACATCAGGATTTAATTGTGCCCCGATGGAGGCCGTTTTTGTAGGGTCCGTTGGATGGACTTGGAATTTGACTATTTTGTCCGCCGGTTCAAAGGAGGTGGACTTGGATCTCTTATTGAGTATCACATCGTCCCTATCCACCGTGGAGCCTTGTGCAGTGAGTTCCTCGGCCGCTAGGGCTTCGGATAGTGCCTCAAGGGCAGTCTGGCTGTCTTATTTTCGGTAGCAGTGCTATGTCCGGGTCACTAGCAAGAGTGATGATTCCGTTGGGCCGGGCATTTTGAGCTTCATGTACCCGTAATGGGGTATAGCTTGAAAAATTGTGAATGCCTCTCGCCCTAATAGGCGTGGTATCCATTGCTGAGCAGGGGCCACTTGGGCGTGACCTCCTCGGACCTGTAATTATCCGGCGTGCGAACACCACATCGGTGTGATTTTTTCTGTCTGACATACTTCCCGAGCTAGGGATTATTCCTCTAAAGGTTGTGCTGCTTACGCTCAATGCAGCTCCAGTCTATTTCCATTTTCGGAGGGTTTCCTCATAAATGAGGTTCAATCCACTACCACCGTCCATGAGTACCTTGGTAAGGCGAAAGTCCACTATCGGACCGAGGACCAATGCGGTGGTGCTCGGCTGTTCGAATTTAGGTTCAAATCCTTTGGCATTAAAGGTAATAGTCGTGTCACTCCATGGGTTTATTGTTGCTACTTGGTAGACTTCGGCAAGGCTACGGAGTGTTCTTTTCCGCATATTATTTGATGCGAAAGTCTCGAAGACTGTTAATACCGTACTGGTATCCCTGGGCTGGTGCTCTTGAGCTAGAAGCTCTTCGCCACTTTTGGCCACCTGCCGTAGTATCCAACATGCTCTGAGGCTATGAGTTGGAGTGGCGCCCTCTGTACTATGAATTTTACAGGGTCCATTGAGCCATCCCTCCGGTACGGTTCCATGCCCTATAGAGGGTTTTTGCTTTTTGGTATTTAACCCAGGTGCCTGGTGATGATGCACCCTTTTATTTCGGACTGGGTTTGTCTTCAAGGCCGGATTGTCCCAAAATCTTGCTTTGGTTTTCCAGGCGCTTTCCATCACGCAGTACTTTCGTACTATGGATGCCAAGTCGGCGAAGCGTGTAATGTCACGGCGACTTATAGCGTTGAGGATCCCGTTGTCCGTGCAATTATTGCAGAAGAATGAGATTGTGTCCTCCTCGCGGCAGTCCTTTATCCATCCATAACCGGAGGAATCGTGCCCAAGAATGGTGTATCTGTTCTGCGGCTCTTGCCGAATTTGAGATAGGTCGCTTATGTTTGGGTGGGTGGGTGGAATTGAATCCGGAACCTCGCCCAATCTGAGACTTAAGGGCCAAGGAGCTTCCGAACTTGGAAGCTTGGATTCTTGGATGTTGTCCAATGAATCTAGCCCGTTGCCTGACTTTAGGTTCAGGGCTTGAGTGCAGTCCTCTCCTCTGGGAGAATCCGGCATGGAGGGATCGGGAATCCGGATGTAGCTAGTCCTTAAGATAGAAGAAGGGTCGCCGTGTTGTTCCTCTACCACAGCAACATGGTGGGTAACACAGGAGAGTTAATCTCTCTCAGATCGGGTTTAGGCCCAATCTGATCATAGTCTATAGCGACTCCCAGGGTGGCGATGCGATCCAAGAGCTCGTTTAAGGAAGAGAGCTCCATCGGATCTAACTGCTCGGCAAGTTTCGAGTTAATGTGAAGATTGCTTTCGATGACCCGAGAAGTCATCGTCGGCGCGGTGGCCGAACAGGCGGTCATAAGAAAACTGCCTAGCCGGAGAGTTTGGCCGACAGCCAAAGCTTCTTTAGCAATAGTGCCGTCTTTAAAGACGGGATGAGGCATCCTTCCTGACGGCGACGACATAGAGGAACTCTCAATGAAAGCACCAATGTCGATTGTCAAAACCGGCGGATCTCAGGTAGGGGGTCCCGAACTGTGCGTCTCGGCGGATGGTAACAGGAGACAAGGTACACGATGTTTTTACCCAGGTTCGGGCCCTCTCGATGGAGGTAAAATCCTACTCCTGCTTGATTAATTTTGATGATATGGGTAGTACAAGAGTAGATCTACCACGAGATCAGAGAGGCTAAACCCTAGAAGCTAGCCTATGGTATGATTGTTGTTCGTCCTACGGACTAAAACCCTCCGGTTTATATAGACACCAAAGAGGGTTAGGGTTACACAGAGTCGGTTACAATGGTAGGAGATCTACATATCCGTATCGCCAAGGAAAGTCCCATCCGGACACGGGACGAAGTCTTCAATCTTGTATCTTCATAGTCCAGGAGTCCGGCCGAAGGCTATAGTCTGGCCATCCGGACACCCCCTAATCCAGGACTCCCTCACCCAAGCTTAGGCTTTTGGCTATTCTTGAATATATTGGGGTGCCATGGGCATCCCCAAGCTTAGGTTCTTGCCACCCTTTATTCCATAGTCCATAAAAGCTTTACCCAAAACTTGAAAACTTCACAACACAAAACTCAATAGAAATCTCGTGAGCTTCATTAGAGAAAGAAAACAAAAGACTACTTTAAGGTACTGTAATGAACTAATTCTTTATTTATATTGGTGTTAAACCTACTGTATTCCAACTTCTCTATGGATTATAAACTATTTTACTAGCCATAGATTCATCAAAATAAGCAAACAACACACGAAAAACAGAATTTGTCAAAAACAGAACAGTTTGTAGTAATCTGTAACTAACGCAAACTTCTGGAACTCCAAAAATTCAGACAAAATAGGAAGACCTAGAAAATTTGTTTATTGATAAGCAGCAATTAGAATCAATATTTTATAACATTCTGGTGATTTTTAACAATTATTTTCATGAACAGAAAGTTTCTAGAATTTTCAGCAAGATCAAATAACTATCATCCAAGAAGATCCAATAGGTTTAACTTGGCACAAACACTAATTAAAACATAAAACCACATCTAAACAGAGGCTAGATGGATTATTTATTCCTAAACAGAAGCAAAAACAAAAACTAAAAATAAAATTGGGTTGCCTCCCAACTAGCGCTATCGTTTAACGCCCCTAGCTAGGCATAAAAGCGAGGATAGATCTAAGTGGTGCCATCTTTGGTAGGCAATTCTTCAATGAGGCATCCATCTTTCTTAGAAATTTCTTTCTTTCTAGTAATTATCAAACTCTTAGGCACAAGATCAAAAAAATTCATTAAGTAGCAAATGGTTCCTTAATAATAGCAAAAAGATTGGGATGAACACTTATAGATTTAAGATCCGCAGTTTCCTTACTAGATGATTCACCCTTATTCTTAGGAACGTAAATAAGATTGGTATTTTTAGTAGACGGACATGGAGTGTTCTTTACGGAAGAAAAAGAGGTTCCCAAGTTGGTAATGATACCCTCAAGTTTATCGATTCTAGTGGAATCTAGATTTATTTTCTCATTAACTATGGGTTCCTTTTCTTTAATATTTTTCAAAGTCATTCCTACCTTAGATCCATATTGGGTAATTTGATTGTGGATCTTTTTATCAAGATTTTCAATTGATTCAATGGTAGCAACTTTATTCTCAATAATTTCAAGTCTTTGCATAACATGCTCCAAAGTTAACATAGTTCCATTAACCAAAAGAGATGGTGAGCCGAATAAATCTATTAAAGCATTATAGGAATCTAAAGTATGGCTACCCAAGAAATTCCCTCCGGTAATGGTATCAAGGATATATATATACCAAGGATTAGCACCTACATAAAAATTACAAAGAAGAGCTGAAGTAGATTGCTTCCTGGTAGATCTGTTTTGAGCATTGCAAATTCTATACCAAGCGTCTTTTAGATTTTCTCCCTCCCTTTGCTTAAAATTTAGAACTTCATTCTCGGGAGATAACGGAGAAGATAAGAGACTAGTTATGACGACAAGCAAGCAAACCAACACACGAGCAAACAAGCGGACGAGGAAAAGGCAACGGGAAAAAGAGGAGGAGACTGGGAAAGAGAGGGCGAATAAAACGGCAAGGGTGAAGTGGGGGAGAGGAAAACGAGAGGCAAATGGCAAATAATGTAAATGCGAGGGAGATAGGTTTGTGATGGGTACTTGGTATGTCTTGACTTGAGCGAAGACCTCCCCAAGCAGCGCCGAAATCCTTCTTGCTACTTCTTGAGCTTGCGTTGGTTTTCCTCGAAGAGAAGAGGGTGATGCAGCAAAGTGTACCGTAAGTATTTCCCTCAGTTTTGAGAACCAAGGTATCAATCCAGTAGGAGGCTCCTCAAAAGTCCCACGCACCTACACAAACAAACTGAGAACTCGCAACCAACGCAATAAAAGGGTTGTCAATCCTTCACGGCCACTTGAAAGTGAGATCCGATAAAGATACTATGATAAGATAAATATATTTTGGTATTTTATAATATAGATGCAAAAAGTAAAGATGCAAATAAAAGTAGATTGGAAACAAGTATGATAAAAGATAGACCGGGGCCATAGGTTTCACTAGTGGCTTCTCTCAAGATAGCATAAGTATTACGGTGGGTGAACAAATTACTGTCGAGCAATTGATAGAAAAGCGCATAGTTATGAGATTATTTAGGCATGAATATGTATATAGGCATCACGTCCATAACAAGTAGACCGACTCCTGCCTGCATCTACTACTATTACTCCACACATCGACCGCTATCCAGCATGCATCTAGAGTATTAAGTTCATAAGAACAGAGTAACGCATTAAGCAAGATGACATGATGTAGAGGGATAAACTCATGAATATGATATAAACCCCATCTTGTTATCCTCGATGGCAACAATACAATACGTGCCTTGCAACCCTTTTTGTCCTTTGGTAAGGACACCGCAAGATTGAACCCAAAGCTAAGCACTTCTCCCATGGCAAGAAAAGATCAATCTAGTAGGCCAAACTAAACCGATAATTCGAAGAGACTTGCAAAGATAACTCAATCATACATAAAAGAATTCAGAGAAGATTCAAATATTATTCATAGATAAACTTGATCATAAACCCACAATTCATCGAATCTCAACAAACACACCGCAAAAAGAGATTACATCGAATAGATCTCCACACGGGAGGGGGAGAACATTGTATTGAGATCCAAAAAGAGAGAAGAAGCCATCTAGCTAATAACTATGGACCCGTAGGTCTGTGGTAAACTACTCACAACTCATCGGAGGGGCAAGGATGTTGATGTAGAGGATCCCCGTGCTTGATTCCCCCTTGTGAGTGCCGTGAAGGCTCCAAGATGGGATCTCATGGATCTGAGAAAGGTTCTGATGGTGAAAATTGTGTTTCATGGTGCCCCTGGATGTTTTTGGGAGTACGTGGGTATATATAGGAAGAAGAAGTACGTCGGTGGCATGAGGGGCCCATGAGATGTGGGCGCGCCTATGGGGGGCGCCCTCCTATCTCGTCGAGGCTCCGGTTGCTTCTTGACTTGCACTCCAAGTTCTCTGGATCACGTTCGCGAGAAAATCACGTTCGAAGGTTTCATTCCATTTGGACTCCGTTTGATATTCCTTTTCTTTGAAATAATGAAATAGGCAAAAGCACTGCAATTTGGGCCTCCGGTTAGTAGGTTAGTCTCAGAAATGATATAAAAGTGGAAAATAAAGCCCAATATGGTCCAAAACAGTAGATAAAGTAGCATGGAGCAATCAAAAATTATAGATACGTTGGAGACGTATCATAAACCTAAAAAACAGAAACAAAACCTAACTAAACCTAAACTAAACCAAGCCTAAATTAAACTAAACCTAATTAAACTAAATCTAAAAAAACAGAAAAAAGAAAAGGAGGGATGTCTCACCTTCAGCGCCGGGGTGCTGGGATGGAGGAGAGGCACGGAGGCGGAGGCGGGGGTGGCCGGGGGCGTGAGGCGGGCGCCTCGGGACACCATCTTTGCCGTCCGCTCTTTCTTTCTTTGTCGACTTCTGTATCTTGATGGCAAAGACCTCCTTCTGCCGTCGGCTAGTGGACGGACAAAAGAAGCTAACTAACGGCAAAGATCCTAATTCCAGAGTGATATTCGTCCTCTGGGAGCTCGTGTCGAGCAAGTATGCTAGATACAGTTCGGTCCACTCGGGAGTGACGACCAATACCTCTTGGACCAGATCGATTACCGCGGGAATGTCTCTTTTGGTCAGATTGGAAGGTCCGACTGGCTACGAGGGCTCTTCCATGAAAGGATCTCCCTTGATGGAAGTAGGCGAGTGTAGGTGTTCCGGGAACACATTTTTGAGTCTTGGCTTACAGTGGAGCCCATCTTGGCCAGGTCGTCAGCCACTTGGTTCTTGAGACGTGGCACATGGTGAAGCTCCAGCCCATCAAAGTGTTTTTCTAATTTTCTGATGGCGTTGCAGTAGCCAGTCATCGCTAGTCTACAGTGTTCTGAGGCCATGTCTGTACATGCTAGGCTCGTCAAGTTTAACCCAAGTGTTCCGCATGTGCAAAACTGTCATGCACCCGTTGTATGTGAACGTAGAGTCTATCACACCCGATCATCATGTGGTGTCTCAACACGATGAACTGTAGCAACGGTGCATACTAAGGGAGAACATTACATTGAAATTTAGTGAAGGGATCACCTTATAATTCTACCACCGTACTAAGCAAAATAAGATGCATAAAAGATAAACATCACATGCAATCAAAATATGTGACATGATATGGCCATCATCATCTCGTGCTTTTGATCTCCATCTCCAAAGCATCGTCATGATCTCCATCGTCACTAGCTCGACACCTTGATCTCCATCATTGCGTCCTGGTCATCTCGCCAACTATTGCTTCTACAACTATCGCTAACGCATAGTGATAAAGTAAAGCAATTACATGGCATTTGTATTTCATATAATAAAGAGACAACCATTAGGCTCCTGCCGGTTGTGACACTCCAAAAAATTTCTTTTGGTTTCCTTCAAAACTTTCTTAGATTTGAGGAAGGTCATTTAAACTCTTCCAAAAATATTTCTCTCAGAGACTTTTCCCTTTGGCAAGGTTTTTATTTTGGCTTCTTCTTCAACTCTGGTGTTTGGTTGTTAAAAAGCTTTTCTTCTGTTTGTCCTCTTCTCAAATTCAAAATTTTTGAGTTTATTTTCTTTCAAAAAGAAAACCCTAGGAGTCTTGTGTCCTCTCCTATTTTTGAACCTCTCATGATTTTACCATGACCCACATGGTAAAGCCTCCAAAAAACCTTCTTCCCATTTTGGGGCAATCCAAGCATCCTGTCTCATCAAGTTCAATCCATTTCTAAATTTTATTTCATTTATTTCCTCCCAAATCTTTTACATCCATTATTTTTGAGCCTAGGTGATTTGCAAAGCAAGTACCTAAATGCATTTGAGTTTTAACCTCAAACCAACTTCCCTGGATAGTCCTTGGTACCCACAACCTAGAACCATCATGATTCACTCCTCTCCTTTTCAAATTTTTCAAATTACAGACTCTGCAAGTTTGGACCAGATTTGTCAAATTTGATGAAATTCATATCCTCACTTTGCTCCAAAATTCCACAAAAATTTAGGCAGCCTCCAGATGCAATGAGAGGCCACTCCACCAAAACTCAGCTCAAGGAGAAACCTCCACATGCCAAAATCATTACATCGAACACACAGCGGCCTTTGTTTCTTTGCGTTTTGAAAAGTTCAGAGATTCAGAGTTCAGCGTCGTTTCCTTTCGTCGGGGAGTTCAGTCACACGCCGACAAGTGCACTTGGCACGTTGCTCACTGCCCTCCTCCCTGTCGGGAGCACCACCACGGCGCTTGGCTCGTTCCTCAATTTTACCTCCCGCGCTCTCCGACGAGACCCACGACCACCCGAGCCGCCCGTCACTTTGGCAGGAGCCGCCGTCGGCGTGGTGCTCACCGGCAACCACCACCACCAACAACCGACGCGGAATAACCCATCGAGCACGGAGGTACCTTCCGATCTTCTGCCTGCCGTGGATGCCGCCGGCGACTCACCATGACTCTCGGTAGCCCGGCGAACCCCGTCTCCCTCTTTTAAAAATTCAAACCTGACGGGTGGGACCCGCCCAGTCGACCTCTCTCGTTTCTCTTCTTTGAACCGTTTTCTGAAAGCGTACTTTGGCAAATCGCTTTCTACTCTGAACTGCTTTTCTATACTTTTACCGCTTAGGCCCCGAGAGCTTTCTGTTTCATTACAGATGGGTCCTTGGACCAAAACTCTTATCACATTTTAACAGAAAGAGATTTTTGAGTGATTCTTTTTCTGTCCTCTTCAAAATTTTGTCTAGTTTTTTATCATATTTATTTGAAAAATATTTGGATTACTTTTCTGTACTCCACGGTATTTACGTTAAGCTGCGTGTGTTTTGTGTACCGTGAGATACCGATTTTGAGGTGATGGAACCGCGAACTTCACCGAGCTAGACCCCGACTACTCCGAACCAGGCAAGCATGTTTGAACTCTTGATATGATGATTGTCTTGGCATGTTTGCATTTAGTAGTTACATGGCATGTTCATGAGCATCTCGGTAAAAACTTTGTCACGTGAAAAGTCGAGACAAGTGAGTTTCTGGAATCCATGAGTTAATGGAAATGAGGTTGCATGGCCACGTGATGGCATGAAATGGGTAAGATGGCAGTGTTGTAGCATGCCAGCCCTATGCCAGATTATTTGACTCCAGTATCCACTCTCGTCCATTTCCTTTTCCGTACTACCACATGTTTTCCGCAAGGGATACGGTTTAGTAAGTTGCAAACCACTTTCCTGGTACACACCAAACCGAGAGGCCAGGATGAGGGTTCCATGGCCCTGGATTAAAGCCTATCATCCGGATTAGGGGCGGTGGTGTTTTGGGTTGGGACCGAGAGGGGGCACCCCTTCGAGCGCTGCCAGAAATAAATTTGATCCCATGCTATTCGAGATTGTGATCTCCCGACTCAAAGTTTTCTTGAGCGTTGTCTAGGATGAGTCTGGCGAGTGAGGTATGATGGGTGTGTATTGGCTAGCTGTGTTTCCTCCGAAATACCGTAAACGGAACTAGTCCTTCGTGACTACGGAAATCCGTTGGCTGTGGGCATTTTAGTACAAACTCTGCAGAGTCAAAAATTCCATTGCATCATCTTATCTGTGTCCAAGTTCGGTGTCCTTATTATCTTGTCAATTGTCAGTCTTAATGTCAAAGGCCCCGGTAAGCCACATGAGTGTTAAGTCTGGTCAATGTTGATTCTTGTGATGGACTAACCCGTCGATTACCATCGTATTGAATATTTTTCCCTGTGAGCATTAACCCTTGCGTTGTGAATAAAGAACTTAAGCCCTTTCTATGACGCCGCTCAGACGTCCGATCATGCATTATTGTTATTGTTTACTTTTGATATAAGCCCTTCGTGACATTGCTCGAGACGTCCGATCGCGGCATTGTTATTGTTTACTTTGATATAAGCCATTTTCGTGACGCCGCTCGAGGGCGTCGGCATTGTTATTGTTTACTTTTGATATAAGCCCTTTACGTGACGCCGCTCGACGCCGGACCGTGGCATTTCTTTTAAAGCCCTTTATGTGGTGTCGCCGAGGCAGCCTGATCGTATGCGTTCTTTAAAAGCCCTTTATGTGGTGTCACTCAGACGCCCGACTGTGGCATTTCTTTTAAAGCCCTTTATGCGGTGTCGCTAAGACGCCCGACTGTGGCATTTCTTTTCAAGCCCTTTATGAGGTGTCGCTTAGACGCCCGACTGCGGCATAGTTTATTCATTTAATTTCCCTTTCGAGGCGTCGCATCAGACGCCCTATCGGTTTGCAGTTTATTTTGTTGGGTTTTTGAGCGGACTACACCGACTCCTTATTACTTACCTTGTTATTATGAATTAAACGTGCATTGTTAATAGTACTCTTGACGCATTCATGCATGCATTTGTTATATCTATTGTCCGAACTGTCTTGCAGTACTTTCAAAGTACTCACCGGCTTGTTGATGTGGCGAGATCTTTGGCGGCGATCTCATGGATGAAGAGTTCGATGGCGAGTCCGGCGCCTAGAGGAGTCCTGCCAGTCTCGTGCGATCCTGGAGTTGGTCATCAGATTATATCCGCTTCCGCTACCCAAATAAATTCATCGAGCCTCACCTCGACACTCGATGAATCACCAGTTAGTAGTCACACTACCCACCCCACTGTGATATTCCACCAATCACTTATATCTCGAGTCAGTAGCATTTCCACCCCACACCTTTGTGCCATATCCGCCTTATGTATAATTATCGGTGTGTTTGTAATAATTGGTTGGGCATCTTCAGCTCGACCCCTGTAATATTTTAATGCTACTGGCTTATTGTATCAAAGTTTTGTCTACCGGTATGGAGGATTTTCCTCATACTGGAAACTAAAAGATCGGTTTTCTCGATAAACATTTTTATTGAAAAACCGGTCGTGACAAGCTTGGTATCAGAACCAGGCTGATCAGGAAACCACTAGGCGCGATTGCTAATCGGTTATTAGCATTTTAGAACTAATTCATATTTTTGCAAATGTAGTCCTTTTTCTGACAGTCAGCATAGATTTATGATCTGGCCATTCAGAATTTCTGCCTACTTTTGTAGATGTCCGGCAACAACTGCGAGTCTCAGATGTTCGCCAACGAGCCCGATGGGTTCATCAAGCTTCTCTCCTTCATCGTCCAGGTCACAATGGGGCCATCCATGCGCCAGCCTTCACACTTTATTAGCACAAGATCAACGATCGTCGACCATGCACCGTGCCGCGGTGCAATTCAAGGAGGGCGTGTTGAGTTACGCCGCTTCCGGTTCTTGGGAAGAGCCATGCCTCACGGAGAAGCATGTCGATGCAGATGGCAGCCCGTGGCGATAGCTCGTCTCAGGGAAGTCCTGCCGTCGATGCAGACTCATCGTTACCGCTACCTTCCATGCCCCGTATCGTACGCCTGCCACTACTCATACTCTTGCCCCAGAGGAGAGCGAGACGAGGCTTTTGAGATGCTCGTCGGGTATCTCCGAGCTCTGGAAGCAGCCTTCGACAACCTGGTGGATGACTTCGTGGCTGCCCGCATGGACTCAGTCCATGGCTGCACCGCCAACAGGAGGGAGCTCCACACTGCAGCACCGCCACTTACCTTCGTCTCGTCCTCGGCATCTTATGCACCTACCACTCCCGCCACCGCCGTCAGCCGCCATCCACCAAGAGTTCAACCAAGTTATTGCGCCAACACCAGTCCGCTCTGCACCACCCATGGCGCCCACTCCCGCCCGTGTTGTTCCACATAGGGCACCGCTCCATCTACTCAGCGCAGCACTTCACGTCTGGAGCCTATTAGCGAGGAGGAGGTTGAGTCCCCAGCCTCTCTGCGCCTCACCCTCGGCGAGGGCAAGGAGGTCCTCACCATCTCCTCCGATCGAGTGCGCTTAGCCACGATGCGATGTACCGCCTCATGCGATATGTTTATATGTAAATAGGCTGTGAGAAGTAGCTTGCTTGGCGCATCATGTAGGATCTGGAGAAGTGCACTAGCCTAAATAATGTGTCGAGTTATGTACGCATATCTTGATTGATGTATTGTATAATTACTGCTTGCGTGTAAGATAGGTAATGAGCAGTCCTTCTCCATTCGCAGACGTTTATCCTCTTGGAAAATCTTGGAGCATTTAAAATTTTCTTTGTCGTCTTCATGAATATATTAAATTTTGCGACTCAATTTTCTTTCCTTATGAGTGTTGCAAAATATATCCCCAGAGTGAACAATGTCTCGTCCTTGGACACGCTCCATGCCAGCTCCGTCAGAAGAAAATTTTGGCACACCCCCAAGCAACAATTTCACACAAGGGCGGTCAAGTCAGCGAGATGTTGAAACGGCACTTTCCCAAATGTGCCGCCTTTATGAGCAAAAGTCAGCAACAACATCAGGAAATAATGAACCAAGTCATCAATATGGGAAGTCACCGTGGACGATGTCGGCAAGCAATCAAAGTTATCCGAGCTACGTAAGACACGTCCCCAAACTTTTTCTCGCGACCGACAAACCTCTTGAAGTCAAGACTGGCCCGATACATGGAAAGAAAATTAATTATTGCCCAATGTTCAGATCTTGAGAAAGTACTCTATGCTCCGCACTATCTCACTGGAGCAGCCGCATCGTGGTGGGAAAATTTCCTACACATGCACCCCAACGAAAACAATATAACTTGGGAGGATTTCAAAGAAGGTTTTCGTGGGCGCATATTCCTAAAAAGCCTTATGAAGATCAAGAAGAGAGAATTTGATGACCTCAAACAAAGGACCATGACAGTGTCAGAATACAACAATCAGTTTACTCTATTATCTCGCTACGCCAACGAAGAGTGTATGTCTGAAAACAAGAAGATGGAGAAATTCCTAGACGGTCTGGCACCCGCGCTTAAATGCCAACGGGTTGTGCACACCTTTCCAGATCTCAAGACACTGGTGGATAAGGCCATTACTTTGGAAAATGAGAGACGAGCTGGAAGATTTCATAGCGAAAAAAAGGGACCAGATTAATCTTGCCCGCAACCATCGAAGCAAGATGGATTTTCGTAAAGGTGGGACACGCAAACCCACGACAAACGCCTCTCGGCGCCCGATTAAGAATTTCTATGCGAGGGACAAGGAGTTCACGTATCGCCCAGGCGTTACTTGCTACGCCTGTGGAGAAGAAGGGCACTACGCCAAACAGTGTCCCAAACCAAGGAACTCTACCCCAAAGCCGAACAACGGTGGCAATATTCCAGCACCCAAGCGAAACAATTTCAACCCCAATAACAACCACAGGAAGTGACATCCGAACCACGTGATTTAAACAGAAGCACGAATGCCCCGGATATCGTACTCGGATGCGTTTCACATCAACACAATACCCGCCATGGTTTTGTTTGATTCTGGAGCTTCTCACTCATTCGTTTCGAAGAGTTTTGCCTTGCAAAATAATTTTTCAATTCTCCCTTTGGAAAAATCTATGATCGTCAAGTCCCCTGGGACTAAGCAAATTACCCAGAGTTACTGCCAAGGTGTGATCATTGAGTTTGAAGGATTGAAGTTTTACGCCAACCTTATTGTCTTGGAAAATAAAGGACTAGATGTCATCTTGGGAATGGATTGGTTAACCACCAACAAAGGTTTTATTGACTGCTTCAACCGGACCGTAATTCTCACCCACCACCACGGGAAGACAATAAAAGTTTCAGCCAAGGAAAGAAAAATATCCCGGCAACCGCGATTGAACAAGGTAGATATTTCTGAATTGAGCAAGGTTCCAGTAGTGTGTGAATTTCCGCACGTATTTCGAGGAACTACCAGGCATGCCACCAGATCGAGAGATAGAATTCAGCATTGAGCTAGCACCCGGAACCACCCCCATATACAAGAAACCATACAGAATGGCACCATCCGAATTGGTAGAACTGAAGAAGCAAATAAAAGAATTACTGGACAAGGGTTATATACGAGCCAGCTCCTCACCCTGGGGTTCACCAATTTTATTTGCCAAAAAGAAGGATGGAACACTGAGATTGTGCATAGACTATCGAGCGCTAAACATGGTCACAATCAAGAACAAATATCCAATGCCGCGAATAAATGATTTGTTTGATCAGCTCGCCCAAGCCAAGGTATTCTCAAAAATTGACTTAAGGTCGGGATACCATCAATTAAAAGTACGCACAGAAGATATTCCCAAGACAGCCTTCACCTCCAGATACGGATTGTATGAGTTCACAAGAATGCCATTTGGATCGATTTAACGCCCGGCATATTTTGTTCACCTCATGAACAAAGTATTTACGTAAATTTATGGACAAGTTTGTTGTGGTATTCATCGACGATATTCGATATACTCCAAGACACCGGAAGAGCATGCCGAACATCTCCGAATTGTACTAGGAGAACTCAGAAACATCAATTATACGCCAAGTTCAGCAAATGTGAATTTTGGCTAAAGGCAGTAGGTTTTACGGGCCACGTCTTGACCCAAGAAGGTATTGCCGTGAACCGGAAAAAGTCAGGCCGTGCTTGGCTGAAACCACCAGCCAGTAACGGACGTCTGAAGTTTTACGGGAATGGCAGGTTACTACCGAAGATTCATTGAAGGATTTTCCACAATAGCAAAGCCGATGACGCAGCTGCTCAAGAAAGACAAGAAGTTTGAATGGACGGAAGCTTGCGAGAAAAGTTTCCAAGAACTAAAAAGGAAATTAACAACAGCACCAGTATTAATTGTGCCAGACATACACAAGAACTTTGAGGTATATTGTGACGCATCTCGAAAGGGCCTCGGGTGCGTATTAATGCAAGAAGGCAAGGTAGTCGCATATGTCTCCAGACAACTTCGCAAGCATGAGGAAAATTATCCTACTCATGACCTGGAATTAGCAGCAGTTACATGCACTCAAGGAATGGAGACACTTTTTACTTGGAAATCGTTGTGAAATATACACGCACCATAAAAGCCTCAAGTATATTTTCACACAACCGAACTGAATTTATGGCGGCAACGACGCTGGTTGGAATTAGTAAAGGATTATGATGTCGAATCCACTACCACCCGAGCAAAGCAAATGTTGTAGCAGATGCTCGAGTCGGAACCCCAAATTCCAACAACGACAAAGATGTCAAACTTGAGACCTGAATTCCGGCAGGAATTTTCCAAGCTCAATCTGATGGTGGTCACCGAAGGCAGTGTGTCGAACTTAGAGTTACAGCCTACCCTGATAGAGAAGGTTAAAGAGGCTCAACGTGGACACCCCAAAGATTGAAGGCATAAAGCGAAGATGAATTTGGGCAAGGCCTCGAATTAGATTATCGATGAGCAAGGAATATTGTGGTATGGGAATGGACTTTGCGTACCAAATATCCATGACCTTAAACAGCAAATCTTGACAGAAAGCCACACCACTCTGTATTCAATCCATCCTGGAGGAACAAAAATGTACAAAGACCTTCAGGAAACATTTTGGTGGCATGGTATAAAAAGAGACATAGCCACGTTTATTGCATGTTGTGACTCATGTCAACGCATCAAGGCCGAGCACCAGAAACCGGCCGGACTATTGCAACCAAATAAGATACCCGTGTGGAAATGGGACGAGATTGGGATGGATTTTATTGTTGGACTACCCCGGTCACGACACGGACATGATGCCATATGGGTCATCACTGATAGACTGACTAAAGTAGCACACTTCATCCCCGTGAAGACAACCCACACCACTCAGAAGCTTGCGAGGCTCTACCTTTCCCGTATCGCGCTTACATGGAGTCCCAAAGAAAATAATCTCGGACGGAGGCACTCAATTCGCCTCCCGATTTTGGGATCACTTACAACAAGCTCTGGGAACTCAGGTGGCATTCAAGATCAAGATACCACCCCCTGACCGATTTGGACAGACTGAACAAGTAAACCAAATTCTAGAATACATGCTGAGGGCTTGTGTCCTCACTTATGGAACCAGTTGGGAGGAAAGCTTGCCATACGCAGAGTTTGCATACAACAACAGTTACCAGGACAGTCGACAGATGGCACCCTTTGAAGCCTTGTACGGGAGGAGATGTCGTACCCCACTAAATTGGTCGAGACCGGTGACCCGTATCTTCGGCCCAGACATGCTCAAAGAGGCCGAGGAAAAGGTCAAGCTAATCAGGAACCGACTCAAGACAGCTCAAAGCCGACAAAAGAGTTATTATGATCAGAAACACCATGGGATCAGTTTCGAACCCGGTGAGTTTGTATATCTACGAGTCTCTCCTATGAGAGGCCTGCAACGATTCAAGATTAAGGGGAAGCTAGCACCAAGATTCATCGGACCATTCTGCGTAGTAGCACGAAGAGGCACGGTAGCCTACCAGCTAGACTTACCCGAAGAATTATCCGATATCCACGACGTGTTTCATGTCTCCCAATTAAGGAAGTGCGTAAGCAACCCAGAAAAGCAAGTACCCCATGAAAACATTGACGTGCAACCAGACCTCACCTATCGGGAACATCCGGTGAAAAGATTAGAGGAGTCTGAAAGGAGGACCCGACAGAAAACCATCAAGTTTTTCAGAGTTCAGTGGAGCAATCACACCGAGAGTGAAGCCACTTGGGAAAGAGAGGATTTCCTTCGAGCAGAGCATCCACACTTGTTTGAGAATCAGCTGTAATCTCGGGGACGAGATTTTTCCTAAGGGGGTAGGTGTTGTGACACTCCAAAAAATTTCTTTTGGTTTCCTTCAAAAACTTTCTTGGATTTGAGGAAGGTCATTTAAACTCTTCCAAAAATATTTCTCTTAGAGACTTTTCCCTTTGGCAAGGTTTTTATTTTGGCTTCTTCTTCAACTCTGGTGTTTGGTTGTTAAAAAAACTTTCTTCTGTTTGTCCTCTTCTCAAATTCAAAAAATTTTAGTTTATTTTCTTTCAAAAAGAAAACCCTAGGAGTCTTGTGTCCTCTCCTATTTTTGAACCTCTCATGATTTTACCATGACCCACATGGTAAAGCCTCCCAAAAACCTTCTTCCCACTTTGGGGCAATCCAAGCATCCTGTCTCATCAAGTTCAATCCATTTCTAAATTTTATTTCATTTATTTCCCCTCCCAAATCTTTTCTGTCCATTATTTTTGAGCCTAGGTGATTTGCAAAGCAAGTACCTAAATGCATTTGAGTTTTAACCTCAAACCAACTTCCCTGGATAGTCCTTGGTACCCACAACCTAGAACCATCATGATTCACTCCTCTCCTTTTCAAATTTTTCAAATTACAGACTCTGCAAGTTTGGACCAGATTTGTCAAATTTGATGAAATTCATATCCTCACTGCTCCAAAAATTCCACAAAAATTTAGGCAGCCTCCAGATGCAATGAGAGGCCACTCCACCAAAACTCAGCTCAAGGAGAAACCTCCACATGCCAAAATCATTCTGTCGAACACCGCCGCACTTTGTTTCTTTGCGTTTTGAAAAGTTCGAGAGATTCAGAGTTCAGCGTCGTTTCCTTTAAATCGAGGAGTTCGATCACGCGGCGTCGACAGTGCACTTGGCACGTTGCTCACCGCCCCTCCTCCCTGTCCGGAGCACCACACGAGCGCTTGGCTCGTTCCTGGCGTCGGTGGCGCCCTGGCCCAACCTCGCCGGCGTCTTCCGCGGCGTCGGGACACCTCCCCGTGGCGGTCGACAGAAGGCACCACCCAAGCTCAACGCCGTTCTGCGCCGCCCAGCTCTCCCTAGCGCTCCGCGTGGCGCATGCATGCCAGCGCACGCCCGCGGCACCGTCGCCGTGGCCCGGCAAGCACAGAACGTGCTCCCTGCCGCCGACGGGTCCGCACTGCTCCGTTCCGTCGAGCTCACCCCAAAGCAACCAATCCTGGCTCGTTCAGCACCTAAACGGAATCAGTTGATCACCACGATGACGCTCAAATAACTAAACCTCCCCGACCAAGCCCTGCGCCGCCGTAATACTCGTCGGACTTATCCATTCACGGCAACCGCCTCGGGCCGGCTATATATAGCACCCCCGAGCGCGCTCTCGCCCCCGCACACCTCCACCACCTCACTAGACCTCGCCAAGCCACTGGAAGGGCCTCGAGGGGCTCTTCTTCCTCGACTCCGGCCGCCCCGTTCCGCCTCGGCCTCCACCTCGGTTCACTTCGGTGAGGCCGTCCCCGGCGCCCTAATCCCGTCAGCAACCACCTCAAGCTACCAGGAGTCTAACCCCCTCCTCAATTTTACCTCCGCAGCGCTCTCCGACGAGACCCACGACCACCCGAGCCGCCGTCCACGGAGCAGGAGCCGCCGTCGACATGGTGCTCACCCGTGACCACCACCACCACCACCACCAACCGACGCGGAATAACCCATCGAGCACGGAGGTACCTTCCGATCTTCACCTCGCCGTGGATCGCCGCCCGGCGACCATCATGGCTCTCGAGGCGCCGGCAGGCCCCGTCTCCCTCTTTAAAAATTCAAACCTGACGGTGGGACCCGCCGTCAACCTCTGTTCTCTTCTTTGAATTGCTTTTCGAAAAGCGTACTTTGGCAAATACGCTTTCTACTCTGAACCGCTTTTTCTGTACATGCTTTTACGCTTAGGCCCTCGAGAGCTTTCTGTTTCATTACAGATGGGTCCTTGGACCAAAACTCTTATCACTTTTTAACAGAAAGAGATTTTTGAGTGATTCTTTTTCTGTCCTCTTCAAAATTTTGTCTAGTTTTGATCATATTTATTTGAAAAATATTTGGATTACTTTTATGTACTCCACGGTATTTACGTTAGCGCGTGTGTTTTGTGTACCGTAGATACCGACGGAGGTGACGGAACCGCGAACTTCACCGAGCTAGACCCCGACTACTCCGAACCAGGCAAGCATGTTTGAACTCTTGATATGATGATTGTCTTGGCATGTTTGCATTTAGTAGTTACATGGCATGTTCATGAGCATCTCGGTAAAAACTTTGTCACGTGAAAAGTCGAGACAAGTGAGTTTCGGGAATCCATGAGTTAATGGAAATGAGGTTGCATGGCCACGTGATGGCATGAAATGGGTAAGATGGCAGTGTTGTAGCATGCCAGCCCTATGCCAGATTATTTGACTCCAGTATCCACTCACGTCCATTTCCTTTTCCGTACTACCACATGTTTTCCGCATAGGGATACGGTTTAGTAAGTTGCAAACCACTTTCCTGGTACACACCAAACCGAGAGGCGGGATGAGGGTTCCATGGCCCTGGATTAAAGCCTATCATCCGGTCAGGGGGCATGGGTGTTTCCGGTTGGGACCGAGAGGGGGGAACCCCTTAGAGCGCGCGTAAATAAATTTGATCCCATGCTATTCGAGATTGTGATCTCCTCGACTCAAAGTTTTCTTGAAAGTTGTCTAGGGTGATTCCTCGCAGTGTGAGGTATGATGGGTGTGTACTAGCTAGCTATGTTTCCTCCGAAATACCGTAAACGGAACTAGTCCTTCGTGACTACGGAAATCCGTTGGCTGTGGGCATTTTAGTACAAACTCTGCAGAGTCAAAAATTCCATTGCATCATCTTATCTGTGTCCAAGTTCAGTGTCCTTATTATCTTGTCAATTGTCAGTCTTGATGTCAAAGGCCCCGGTAAGCCACATGAGTGTTAAGTCTGGTTAATGTTGATTCTTGTTATGGACTAACCCGTCGATTACCACGTATTGAATATTTTTCCTGTGAGCATTAACCCTTGCACGTTGTGAATAAAGAACTTAAGCCCTTTCTATGACGTCGCTCAGACGTCCGACTGCGGCATTGTTATTGTTTACTTTTGATATAAGCCCTTTCTGTGACGTCGCTCAGACGTCCGACTGCGGCATTGTTATTGTTTACTTTTGATATAAGCCCTTTCTGTGACGTCGCTCAGACGTCCGACTGCGGCATTGTTATTGTTTACTTTTGATATAAGCCCTTTCTGTGACGTCGCTCAGACGCCCGACTGTGGCATTTCTTTTAAAGCCTTTTATGTGGTGTCGCTGAGACGACCGACTGTGGCGTTTCTTTAAAAGCCCTTTATGTGGTGTCGCTCAGACGCCCGACTGTGGCATTTCTTTTAAAGCCCTTTATGAGGTGTCACTAAGACGCCCGACTATGGCATTTCTTTTCAAGCCCTTTATGAGGTGTCGCTTAGACGCCCGACTGCGGCATAGTTTATTCATTTAATTTCCCTTTCGAGGCGTCGCATCAGACGCCCGATCGGTTTGCAGTTTATTTTGTTGGGTTTTCAAGCGGACTACCGCCGACTCCCTTATTACTTACCTTGTTATTATGAATTAAACGTGCATTGTTAATAGTACTCTTGACGCATTCATGCATGCATTTGTTATATCTATTGTCCGAACTGTCTTGCGAGTACTTTCAAAGTACTCACCTGGCTTGTTGATGTGGCCAGATCTTGTGAAGGCGATCTCATGGATGAAGAGTTCGATAGCGAGTCCGACGCCTAGAGGAGTCCCGATCGTCTCGTGCGATCCTGGAGTTGGTCATCAGATTATATCCGCTTCCGCTACCCAAATAAATTCATCGAGCCTCACCTCGACACTCGATGAATCACCGCTAGTAGTCACACTACCCACCCCACCGTGATATTCCACCAATCACTTATATCTCGAGTCAAGAGCATTTCCACCCCACACCTTTGTGCCATATCCGCCTTTATGTATAATTATCGGTGTGTTTGTAATAATTGGTTGGGCATCTTCATTTCGATTTCGTAATATTTTAATGCTACTGGCTTATTGTATCAAAGTTTTTTCTATCGGTATGGAGGATTTTCCTCATACTGGAAACTAAAAGATCGGTTTTCTCGATAAACATTTTTATTGAAAAACCGGTCGTGACAAGCTTGGTACCAGAGCCAGGCTGACTGTAGGAAACCACTAGGCGCGATTGCTAATCGGTTATTAGCATTTTAGAACTAATTCATATTTTTGCAAATGTAGTCCTTTTTCTGACATTCAACATAGATTTATGATCTGACCATTCAGAATTTCTGCCTACTTTTTTAGATGGCCGGCAACAACTGCGAGTCTGAGATGTTCGCCAACGAGCCCGATGGGTTTATCAAGCTTCTCTCCTTCATCGTCCAGGTCGCAATGGGGCCATCCATGCGCCCAGTCTTCACACTTTATCAGCACAAGATCAACGACCGTCTGACCATGCACCAGGCCGCGGTGCAATTCAAGGAGGGCGTGTTGAGTTACGCCGCTTCCGGTTCTTGGGAAGAGCCATGCCTACGGAGAAGCATGCGATGCAGATGGCAGCCCGTGAGGCGATAGCTCGTCCTAGGGAAGTCCTGCCGTCGATGCAGACTCGTCGTTACCGCTACCTTCCATGCCACGTATCGTACGCCTGCCACTACTCATACTCTTGCCCCAGAGGAGAGCGAGACGAGGCTTTTGAGATGCTCGTCGGGTATCTCCGAGCTCTGGAAGCAGCCTTCGACAACCTGGTGGATGACTTCGTGGCTGCCCGCATGGACTCAGTCCATGGCTGCGCCGCCAACAGGAGGGAGCTCCTGCACACGGCACCGCCACTGACCTTCGTCTCGTCCTCAGCATCTTATGCACCTACCACTCCGCCGCCCTTTCGCCTGCCATCCACCGAAGAGGTCAACCAAGTTATTGCGCCAACACCAGTCCGCTCTGCACCACCCATGGCGCCCACTCTTGCCCGTGTTGTTCCACATAGGGCACCCGCTCCATCTACTCAGCGCAGCACTTCACGTCTGGAGCCTATTAGCGAGGAGGAGGTTGAGTCCTCAGCCTCTGCGCCTCACCCTCGGCGAGGCAAGGAGGTCCTCACCATCTCCTCCGACTAAGTGCGGCGTAACGCCATGCGATGTCTTGCTCTGTCTGATATGTTTATATGTAAATAGGCTGTGAGAAGTAGCTTGCTTGCACATCATGTAGGATCTGGAGAAGTGCACTAGCCTAAATAACATGTCAGGATTATGTACGCATATCTTGAGTGATGTATTGTATAATTACTGCTTGCGTGTAAGATAGGTAATGAGCAGTCCTTCTCCATGCACAGACGTTTATCCTCTTGGAAAATCTTGGAGCATTTAAAATTTTCTTTGTCGTCTTCATGAATTTATTAAATTTCGCGACTCAATTTTCTTTCCTTATGAGTGTTGCAAAATATATCCCCGAGTGAACAATGTCTCGTCCTTGGGCCAGCGCCTCCATGCAAGTCTCCGTCGGAAAGAAAATTTTGGCACACCCCAAGCAACAATTTCACACAAAGGCAGTCAAGTCAACGGGGCGATTGAAACGGCACTTTCCCAAATGTGCCGTCTTTTATGAGCAAAGTCAGCAACAACATCAGGAAATAATGAACCAAGTCGACAATATGGGAAGTCACCGTGGACGATGTCGGCAGCAATCAAAGTTATCTCGAGCTCTGAAGACACGTCCCCAAACTTTTTCTCACACCGACAAACCTCTTGAAGTCAAGACTGGCTTGAGACATGGAAAGAAAATTAATTATTGCCCAAAGGTTCAGATCTTGAGAAAGTACTCTATGCTCCGCGCTATCTCACTGGAGCAGCCGCATCGTGGTGGGAAAATTTCCTACACATGCACCCCAACGAAAACAATATAACTTGGGAGGATTTCAAAGAAGGTTTTCGTAGGGGCGCATATTCCTAAAAAGCCTTATGAAGATCAAGAAGAGAGAATTTGATGACCTCAAACAAAGGACCATGACAGGTCGATTAATCACATACAGCGGTCAGTTTACTCTATTATCTCGCTACGCCAACGAAGAGCGTATGTCTGAAAACAAGAAGATGGAGAAATTCCTAGACGGTCTGGCACCCGCGCTTAAATGCCAACTGGTTGTGCACACCTTTCCTGATTTCAAGACACTGGTGGATAAGGCCATTACTTTGGAAAATGAGAGACGCAGCCTGGAAGATTTCCGCAAGCGAAAAAGGGACCAGATTAATCTTGCCCGCAACCATCGAAGCAAGATGGATTTTCGTAAAGGTGGGACACGCAAAACCCACGACAAACGTCTCGCGCCCGCTAAGAATTTCCATGCGAGGACAAGGAGTTCACGTATCGCCCGAGCGTTACTTTGCTACGCTGTGGAGAAGAAGGGCACTACGCCAAACAAAGGTCCCAAACCAAGGAACTCTACCCCAAAGCCGAACAACGGTGGCAATATTCCAGCACCCAAGCGAAACAATTTCAACCCCAATAACAACCACAGGAAGGGTCATCCGAACCACGTGACGAAGCAGAAGCTTACGAATCGCCCCGGATATCGTACTCGGCATGCGTTTCCACATCAACACAATACCCGCCATGGTTTTGTTTGATTCTCGAGCTTCTCACTCATTCGTTTCAAGAGTTTTGCCTTGCAAAATAATTTTTCAATTCTCCCTTTGGAAAAATCTATGATCGCCAAGTCCCCACAGGACTAAGCAAATTACCCGTAGTTACCGCCAAGGTGTGATCATTGAGTTTGAAGGATTGAAGTTTTGCGCCAACCTTATTGTCTTGGAAAATAAAGGACTAGATGTCATCTTGGGAATGGATTGGTTAACCACCAACAAAGGTTTTATTGACTGCTTCAACCGGACCGTAATTCTCACCCACCACCACGGGAAGACAATAAAAGTTTCAGCCAAGGAAAGAAAAATATCCCGGCAACCGAGATTGAACAAGGTAGATATTTCTGAATTGAGCACGGTTCCGATAGTGTGTGAATTTCCAGACGTATTTCCCGAGGAACTACCAGGCATGCCACTAGACCGAGAGATAGAATTCAGCATTGAGCTAGCACCCGGAACCACCCCCATATACAAGAAACCATACAGAATGGCACCATCCGAATTGGTAGAACTGAAGAAGCAAATAAAAGAATTACTGGGCAAGGGTTATATACGAGCCAGCTCCTCACCCTGGGGTTCACCAATTTTATTTGCCAAAAAAAAGGATGGAACACTGAGATTGTGCATAGACTATCGAGCGCTAAACATGGTCACAATCAAGAACAGATATCCGATGCCACGAATAAATGATTTGTTTGATCAGCTCGCCCAAGCCAAGGTATTCTCAAAAATTGACTTAAGGTCGGGATACCATCAATTAAAAGTACGCACATAAGATATTCCCAAGACAGCCTTCACCTCCAGATACGGATTGTATGAGTTCACAGTAATGCCATTTGGACCGATTTAACGCCCGGCATATTTTGTTCACCTCATGAACAAAGTATTTACGAAATTTATGGACAAGTTTGTTGTGGTATTCATCGACGATATTACGATATACTCCAAGACACCGGAAGAGCACGTCAACATCTCCGAATTGTACTAGGAGAACTCAGAAACATCAATTATACGCCAAGTTCAAAGAATGTGAATTTTGGCTAAGACAGGTAGGATTTCCGGCCACGATCGACCCAAGAAGGTATTGCCAGAGACCCGAAAAAGTCAAGGCCGATTTGGCTGGAAACCACCAGCCAACAGAATCTGACGCATTTAAGTTTTCTCGAATGGCAGGTTACTACCGAAGATTCATTGAAGGATTTTCCACAATAGCAAAGCTGATGACGCAGCTGCTCAAGAAAGACAAGAAGTTTGAATGGACGGAAGCTTGTAGAAAAGTTTCCAAGAACTAAAAAGGAAATTAACAACAAAGACCAGTATTAATTGTGCCGTATATACACAAGAACTTTGAGGTATATTGTGACGCATCTCGAAAAGGGCCTCAGGTGCGTATTAATGCAAGAAGGCAAGGTAGTCGTGATATGTCTCCAGACAACTTCGCAAGCATGAGGAAAATTATCCTACTCATGACCTGGAATTAGCAGCAGTTATTCATGCACTCAAGGAATGGAGACACTTTTTACTTGGAAATCGTTGTGAAATATACACAGACCATAAAAGCCTCAAGTATATTTTCACACAACCGGAACTGAATTTACGGCAACGACGCTGGTTGGAATTAGTAAAGGATTATGATGTTGGAATCCACTACCACCCGTGCAAAGCAAATGTTGTAGCAGATGCTCCGAGTCGAACCCCAAATTCAACAACGACAAAGCATGTCAAACTTGAGACCTGAATTCTCAGGAATTTGCCAAGCTCAATCTGATGGTGGTCACCGAAGGCAGTGTGTCGAACTTAGAGTTACAGCCTACCCTCGATAGAGAAGGTTAAAGAGGCTCAACGTGGACACCCCAAAGCATTGAAGGCATAAAGCGGAAGATGAATTTGGGCAAGGCCTCGTAATTCGTTATCGATGAGCAAGGAATATTGTGGTACGGAATAGACTTTATGCACCAAATATCCATGACCTTAAACAAAGCAAATCTTGACAGTAAAGCCACACCACTCAGATTCAATCCATCCTCGAGGAACAAAATGTACAAAGACCTTCGTGAAACATTTTGGTGGCATGGTATAAAAGAGACATAGCCACGTTTATTGCATGTTGTGACTCATGTCAACGCATCAAGGCCGAGCACCAGAAACCGGCCGGACTATTGCAACCAAATAAGATACCCGTGTGGAAATGGGACGAGATTGGGATGGATTTTATTGTTGGGCTACCCCGGTCACGACACGGACATGATGCCATATGGGTCATCACTGATAGACTGACTAAAGTAGCACACTTCATCCCCGTCAAGACAACCCACACCACTCGAGCTTGCGAGGGCTCTACCTTTCCGTATCGATTGCCTTACATGGAGTCCCAAAGAAAATAATCTCGGACAGAGGCACTCAATTCGTCTCCAGATTTTGGGATCACTTACAACAAGCTCTGGGAACTCAGCTGGCATTCAGTACAGCATACCACCCCCAGACTGACGGACAGACTGAACGAGTAAACCAAATTCTAGAAGACATCAAAGGGCTTGTGTCCTCACTTATGGAACCAGTTGGGAGGAAAGCTTGCCATACGCATAGTTTGCATACAACAACAGTGACCAGGCCAGTCTACAGATGGCACCTTTTGAAGCCTTGTACGGGCGGAGATGTCGTACCCCACTAAATTGGTTAGAGACCGATGACACCAGATTCTTCGCCCGTATATGCTCAAAGAGGCCGAGGAAAAGGTCAAGCTAATCAGAACCGACTCAAGACAGCTCAAAGCCGATGTAAGAGTTATTATGATCGAAACACCATGGGATCAGTTTGAACCCGTGAGTTTGTATATCTCTGAGTCTCTCCTATGAGAGGCCCGCAACGATTCAAGATTAAGGGGAAGCTAGCACCAAGATTCATCGGACCATTCTGCGTAGTAGCACGAAGAGGCATGGTAGCCTACCAGCTAGACTTACCCGAAGAATTATCCGATATCCACGACGTGTTTCATGTCTCCCAATTAAGGAAGTGCGTAAGCAACCCGTAAAAGCAAGTACCCCATGAAAACATTGACGTGCAACGAGAACTCACCTATCGGGAACATCCAAAGGAAAATATTAGAGGAGTCCAAAGGAGGACCCGACAGAAAACCATCAAGTTTTTCAGAGTTCAATGGAGCAATCACACCGAGAGTGAAGCCACTTGGGAAAGAGAGGATTTCCTTCGAGCAGAGCATCCACACTTGTTTGAGAATCAGCTGTAATCTCGGGGACGAGATTTTTCCTAAGGGGGTAGGTGTTGTGACACTCCAAAAATTTTCTTTTGGTTTCCTTCAAAACTTTCTTGGATTTGAGGAAGGTCATTTAAACTCTTCCAAAAATATTTCTCTCAGAGACTTTTCCCTTTGGCAAGGTTTTTATTTTGGCTTCTTCTTCAACTCTGGTGTTTGGTTGTTAAAAAAACTTTCTTCTGTTTGTCCTCTTCTCAAATTCAAATTTTTTTAGTTTATTTTCTTTCAAAAAGAAAACCCTTGGAGTCTTGTGTCCTCTCCTATTTTTGAACCTCTCATGATTTTACCATGACCCACATGGTAAAGCCTCCCAAAAACCTTCTTCCCACTTTGGGGCAATCCAAGCATCCTGTCTCATCAAGTTCAATCCATTTCTAAATTTTATTTCATTTATTTCCCCTCCCAAATCTTTTATGTCCATTATTTTGAGCCTAGGTGATTTGCAAAGCAAGTACCTAAATGCATTTGAGTTTTAACCTCAAACCAACTTCCTGGATAGTCCTTGGTACCCACAACCTAGAACCATCATGATTCACTCCTCTCCTTTTCAAATTTTTCAAATTACAGACTCTGCAAGTTTGGACCAGATTTGTCAAATTTGATGAAATTCATATCCTCACTACTCCAAAAATTCCACAAAAATTTAGGCAGCCTCCAGATGCAATGAGAGGCCACTCCACCAAAACTCAGCTCAAGGAGAAACCTCCACATGCCAAAATCATTCTGTCGAACACCTGGCCGGCACTGTTTCTTTGCGTTTTCAGAAAAGTTCAGAGATTCAGAGTTCAGTCGTTTCCTTTAAATCGCCGTGGTTCGATCCACGGCCGACAGTGCACTTGGCACGTTGCTCACCGCCCCTCCTCCCTGTCTGGAGCTCCACACCAGCGCTTGGCTCGTTCCTGGCGTCGGTGGCGCCCTGGCCCAACCTCGCCGGCGTCTTCCGCGGCGTCGGACACCTCCCCTGGCGGTCGACGTAAGGCACCACCCAAGCTCAACGCTGTTCTGCGCCTACCAGCTTTTCCCTAAGCGCTCACGCGTGGCGCGATGCATGCTGGCCAAGACGCCAAGGCACCGCCGCTGCGTCGGCAAGCAGAGAACGTGCTCGCCGCCGACGGGTCCCGCCTGCTCCGGCCGAAGCTCACCCCAAAGCAACCAATCCTGGCTCGTTCAAGACTTAAACGGAATCGCTTGATCACCACGATGACGCTCAACTCCCTAAACCTCCCCGACCAAGCCCTCGCCGCCGTAATACTCACGGACTTATCCATTCACGGTAACCGCCTGGCCGGGCTATATATAGCACCCCGAGCGCCTCGCCTCAAGACACCTCCACCACCTCACTAGACCTCGCCAAGCCATCGAAGGGCCTCGAGGCTCTTCTTCTCGACTCACGACGCCAGTTACCTCGGCCTCCACCTCGGTTCACTTTGGTGAGGCTGCCCCGGCGCCTCTAATCCCACAAGAACCACCTCAAGCTACCAGAATCTAACCCTCCTCAATTTTACCTCCGCAGCGCTCCGACGAGACCCACGACCACCCGAGCACGCCGTGTCACGAGCAGAGCTGCGTCGGCCGACGTGGTGCTCACCGCAACCACCACCACCACCAACCGACGCTGAATAACCTAATCGAGCACGGAGGTACCTTCCGATCTTCCTGCCTGCCAGGATTGCCGCCACGACCACCGCGGTTTCCTCGCCCGGCGAGCCCTGCCTCCCTCTTTTAAAAATTCAAACTGACGGGTGGGACCCGCCCACACCTCTCTGTTCTCTTCTTTGAATTGCTTTTCTGAAAGCGCATTTTGGCAAATACGCTTTCTACTCCGAACTGCTTTTCTGTACTTTTTCGCTTAGGCCCCGAGAGCTTTACGTTCATTATAGATGGGTCCTTGGACCAAAACTCTTATCACTTTTTAATGTAAAGAGATTTTTGAGTGATTCTTTTTCTGTCCTCTTCAAAATTTTGTCTAGTTTTTATCATGTTTATTTGAAAAATATTTGGATTACTTTTATGTACTCCACGGTATTTACGTTAGCGCATGTGTTTTGTGTACCGTGATACCGACGGAGGTGACGGAACCGCGAACTTCACCGAAGCTAGACCCCGACTACTCCGAACCAGGCAAGCATGTTTGAACTCTTGATATGATGATTGTCTTGGCATGTTTGCATTTAGTAGTTACATGGCATGTTCATGAGCATCTCGGTAAAAACTTTGTCACGTGAAAAGTCGAGACAAGTGAGTTTCGGAATCCATGAGTTAATGGAAATGAGGTTGCGTGGCCACGTGATGGCAGGAAATGGGTAGGATGGCAGTGTTGTAGCATGCCAGCCCTATGCCAGATTATTTGACTCCAGTATCCACTCCCGTCCATTTCCTTTTCCATTACTACCACATGTTTTCCATAAAGGGATACGGTTTAGTAAGTTGCAAACCACTTTCCTGGTACACACCAAACCGAGAGGTCGGGATGAGGGTTCCATGGCCCTGGATTAAAGCCGATCATCCGGTCAGGGGGTATGGGTGTTTCCGGTTGGGACCGAGAGGGGGGCACCCCTTAGAGCGCGCGTAAATAAATTTGATCCCATGCTATTCGAGATTGTGATCTCCTCGACTCAAAGTTTTCTTGAACGTTGTCTAGGGTGATTCCTGGCAGTGTGAGGTATGATGGGTGTGTACTGGCTAGCTGTGTTTGCTCCGAAATACCGTAAACGGAACTAGTCCTTCGTGACTACGGAAATCCATTGGCTGTGGGCATTTTAGTACAAACTCTGCAGAGTCAAAAATTCCATTGCATCATCTTATCTCAGGTCCAAGTTCGTGTCCTTATTATCTTGTCAATTGTCGGGCCTTTGATGTCAAAGGCCCCGTAAGCCACATGAGTGTTAAGTCCGGTTAATGTTGATTCTTGTGATGGACTAACCCGTCGCATTACCACGTATTGAATATTTTTCCCGTGAGCATTAACCCTTGCACATTGTGAATAAAGAACTTAAGCTCTTTCTCGTGACGCCGCTTCAGACGTCCGATCATGTGCATTGTTATTGTTTACTTTTGATATAAGCCCTTTCGCGTGACGCCGCCGACGTCCGACTACCACGGCATTGTTATTGTTTACTTTTGATATAAGCCCTTCGTGACGTCCGCCAGACGTCCGATCGCTGCATTGTTATTGTTTACTTTGATATAAGCCCTTTCCGCGGACGTCGCTCGACGCCTCGACTATGGCATTTCTTTTAAAGCCCTTTATGTGGTGTCATTTGAGACGCCTCGATCGTGGGCGCTTTTCTTAAAAGCCCTTTATGTGGTGTCGCCAGACGCCCGATCGCGGGCATTTCTTTTAAAGCCCTTTATGAGGTGTCGCTAAGACGCCTCAATCGTGGCATTTCTTTTCAAGCCCTTTATGAGGTGTCGCTTAGGCGCCCGACTGCGGCATAGTTTATTCATTTAATTTCCCTTTCGAGGCGTCGCATCAAACGCCCGATCGGTTTGTAGTTTATTTTGTTGGGTTTTCGAGCGGACTACCGCCGACTCCCTTATTACTTACCTTGTTATTATGAATTAAACGTGCATTGTTAATAGTACTCTTGACGCATTCATGCATGCATTTGTTATATCTATTGTCCGAACTGTCTTAAGTAGTACTTTCAAAGTACTCACCGGCTTGTTGATGTGGGCAGATGTCGACGCAGCGATCTCATGGATGAAGAGTTCGATAGAGAGTCCCGGACGCCTAGAGGAGTCCCCCGGTCTCGTACGATCCTCGAGTTGGTCATCAGATATATCCGCTTCCGCTACTCCAAATAAATTCATCGAGCCTCACCTCGACACTGATGAATCACCGGTTAGTAGTCACACTACCCACCCCACCGCGTGATATTCCACCAATCACTTATATCTCGAAGTCAAGAGCATTTCCACCCCACACCTTTGTGCCATATACGCCATTATGTATAATTATCGGCGTGTTTGTAATAAATGGTTGGGCATCCTCAGCTCGACCCCTCTAATATTTTAATGCTACTGGCATATTGTATCAAAGTTTTGTCTACCGGTATGGAGGATTTTCCTCATACTGGAAACTAAAAGATCGGTTTTCTCGATAAACATTTTTATTGAAAAACCGGTCGTGACACCGGTTGCCGATAACTTCCAAAACATGATCATCTCATAGAATAACGTATATCATATCTTATCTTGACCATATCACATCACAACATGCCCTGCAAAAACAAGTTAGACGTCCTCTACTTTGTTGTTGCAAGTTTTACGTGGCTGCTATGGGCTTCTAGCAAGAACCATTCTTACCTACGCATAAAACCACAACGGTGATTCATCAAGTTTGTTGTTTTAACCTTCTTCAAGGACCGGCCGTAGTCAAATTCGATTCAACTAAAGTAGGAGAAACAGACACCCGCCAACCACCTTTATGCAAAACTAGTTGCATGTCCGTAAATTGGAACCGCCTCATGTGCGTGGAAATGTAAGGTTGGTCCGGGCCTCTTTATCCCACAATATCATCGAATCAAAATAAGACGTTGGTGGTAAGCAGTATGACTATCACCGGCCACAACTCTTTGTGTTCTACTCGTGCATATCATCTACGCATAGACCTGGCTCATGATGCCACTGTTGGTAATCGTTGCATGGAAAACAAAGAATTATTCTACGCACACGCAAGATCTATCCATGGAAATGCATAGCAACGAGTGGGGAGAGTGTGTCTACATACCATCGTATATCGTAAGCGGAAGCATTTAACAACGCGGTTGATGTAGTCGAACTTCTTCGCGCTCCAACCGATCAAGTACCAAACGTACGACACCTCCGCGTTCTGCACACGTTTAGCTCGGTGACGTCCTCCGCCTTCTTGATCCAGCAAGACGGCAAGGTAGTAGATGAGTTCCGGCAGCACGACGGTGTGGTGACGGTGATGCTGAAGTGATCTCCACAGGGCTTCGCCTAAGCACTACGAAAATATGACCGAGGGTGTAAACAGTGGAGGGGGGCGCCGCACACGGCTAGGAAATTGTCTGTCGTGTGCTAGGTGCCCCCTTCCCACATATATATAGGTGGTAGGGAGGGAGGAGCATCCATAGAAGGTGCCCAAGTTGGAGGAATCCTACTTGGAGTCCCTCCCAAGCCGCGCCCCCCTTACATATATAACCGAGGGGGAAGGAAAGAGGGGGGAGAGGGAAGGAAGTAGGAATCCTAATCCACCCTTTCCTGTCCCTTCTCCCTTTCCTTCTCCTCCTTAGGCCGCCCATATGGGCGCACCAGCCCCTTGTGGCTGGTGTGTTTCCCCTCTAGGCCCATAAGGCCCATATCTTTTGCCGGGGGTGCCCGAAACCCCTTTCGGTGACCCGATAAGTACCCGGTACCCCCCGAAACACTTCCGATGTCCGAATACCATCGTCCTATATATCAATCATTACCTCTCGACCATTTCGAGACTCCTCGTCATGTCTGTGATCTCACCCGAGACTTCGAACAACATTCGGTCACCAAATCACATAACTCAGATAATACTATATCATCATCGAATGTTAAGCGTGCGTACACTACGGGTTCGAGAACTATGTAGACATGACCGAGACACCTCTCGGTCAATAACCAATAAGCGGAACACGGATGCCCATATTGGCTCCTACATATTCTACTGAAGATCTTTTTCAGTCAAACCTTTATGACAACATATGTAATTCCTTTGTCCATCGGTATGTTACTTGCCCGAGATTCGATCGTCGGTATCTTTATACCTAGTTCAATATCGTTACCGCAAGTCTTTACTTGTTCCATAATACATCACCTCGTGACTAACTCCTTAGTCGCTTTGCCTCGCAAGCTTATGATGTGTATTATCGACAGGCCGTAGATACATCTCGATACTCGGAGTGACAGATCCTAATCTTGATCTATGCCAACTCAACAAACACCTTCGGAGATACCTATAGAGCATCTTTATGATCACCCAGTTACGTTGACGTTTGATAGCACATCAGGCATTCCTCCGGTATTCGGGAGTTGCATAATCTCATAGTCGAAGGAATATGTATTTGACATGAAGAAAACAATAGCAATAAACTGAACAATCATTATGCTAAGCTAACGGATGGGTCTTGTCCATCACATCATTATCCTAATGATGTGATCATGTTATCAAATAACAACACATGTCTATGGTTAGGAAACCTTAACCATCTTTGATCAACGAGCTAGTCTAGTAGAGGCTTACTAGGGACACGGTATTTGTTTATGTATTCACACATGTATTTAAGTTTCCAGTCAATACAATTCTAGCATGAATAATAAACCTTTATCATGATTTAGGAAATATAATAGTAACCATTTTATTATTGCCTCCAGGGCATATTTCCATTGTCCACCGCTGAATGTACTCTCGGAAGGTTTCATTACATTTACACGCAGTTGTTGTAACTCGGTCAAACCTCCTCGCTTCTATTGTACGTGCCTTCAAAGGTCTTGACGAACACCTTTGCGATCATCCCAAAGAAAAGATACTACTACTCGGAGGAGTCGAGTCAACCAAGCCTGAGCGTAGCCTTCTAACATCAGCGGCAAATGCTTCATGGCTACATTATCATTGCCGCCGCCGATCTAGACTGCCACCCGGTAATCCTATTATCAAATTTTGGGCTTGGATTCGCCGGTGAACTTGCTGATCCCCGTGGCCAGCCGGAAGTTGTTGGGAATCTTGGCCGCCCATATGTAATGGCTGAAGCATTCGGGACCTGATGGTACGGAACCACTCGGCACGTCGTGATATTGGTCCCCATAAAGGCCCAAAACCGTCGACCAGGTTCCGGCGAGGACGGATCTCGCGCGTTGAAAAGCGGGTCTCGAGCGCCTCGTGGAACGAGTAGGACTCGCCTGCGATGCGATGTCGATGCGTCCGCTTGTCGTCATAGGGCTGGCACCGTGGTGCGACATCCCCGGTGGAGGTATCAATACCGATCGTAGTCGCTGCTATGCGAGGCGACGCGACTCGATCACATCTTTCAATCTTCATGACGATCTCTCGGAGGAAGAAGTGGCTCACGCCTACCCGATCCTAGTGGGCTATGAGCCGATCGACGGTTCTCCGCACGCATGGATGCGCTATGGATTCGGTCTCTGGACTGGGATGCCGCAGCATTTTGCGATAGTGTTGTCTTGAAGAGCGCCTGGATCTGACGAATCCCCTCTTCGACCAAAGAACCAGAGGGCTGAATGGAATTCGCAATCTGAGTGGCGGCTGCCAGATTTTGCAATGGAGTACTAAGAACCTGATAATTACGAGGTTGGTCACTCGAGTAGAGCCGACGCTTGTGCCGACCGGAGCTGGGTTGATGGCGCTCGTGTTCATCCAGCTCCTTCTGAAGCCGTTCGAGGCGGTCGCGCTAGGCCAGAGTAGCCAAGCGGGTAGACTCCATGGCTAACGCCTCGGGAGTCATTCTGGTGATGGGAGTGATGAGCAGCTGATCGTTCCGGCAACGAAGCTGAAGGAAATATGCCCTAGAGGCAATAATAAAGATGTTATTTATATTTCCTTATATCATAATAAATGTTTATTATTCATGCTAGAATTGTATTACCCGGAAACTTAGTACATGTGTGAATACATAGACAAACAAAGTGTCCCTAGTATGCCTCTACTTAACTAGCTCGTTAATCAAAGATGGTTAAGTTTCCTAACCATAGGCATGTGTTGTCATTTGATGAACGAGATCCCATCATTAGAGAATGATGTGATGCACAAGACCCATCCGTTAGCTTAGCATGTTGATCGTTCAATTTTATTTCTACTGCTTTCTTTATGACTTATACATGTTCCTCTGACTATGAGATTATGCAACTCCCGTATACCGGAGGAACACCTTGTGTGCTATCAAACGTCACAACATAACTGGGTGATTATAAAGATGCTCTACAGGTGTCTCCGATGGTGTTTGTTGAGTTGGCATAGATCGAGATTAGGATTTGTCACTCCGTATATCGAAGAGGTATCTCTGGGCCCTCTCGGTAATGCACATCACTATAAGCCTTGCAAGCAATGTGACTAATGAGTTAGTCACGCGATGATGCATTACGAAATGAGTAAAGTAACTTGCCGGTAACGAGATTGAACTAGGTATGATGATACCGACGATCGAATCTCGGCCAAGTAACATACCGATGACAAAGGGAACAATGTATGTTGTTATGCAGTTTGACCGATAAAGATCTTCGTAGAATATGTAGGATCCAATATGAGCATCCAGGTTCCACTACTAGTTATTGACCGAAGATGTGTCTCAGTCATGTCTACATAGTTCTCGAACCCGTAGGGTCCGCACGCTTAACGTTCGATGACGATTTGTATTATGAGTTATGTGTTTTGATGACCGAAGTTTGTTTGGAGTCCCGGATGAGATCACGGACATGACGAGGAGTCTCGAAATGGTCAAGACATAAATATTGATATATCGGACCATGTTATTCGGACACCGGAAGTGTTCCGGATAGTTTCGGGAAAAAACGGAGTGCCGGAGGGGTTACCGGAACCCCCCGGGGGAACTAATGGGCCACCATGGGCCTTATTGGAGAGAGAGGAGGGCAGCTAGGGCAGGTCGCCCCCCCCCCATAGCAGTATGAATTGGACAAGGGAAAGGGGGGCGGCGCCCCCTTTCCTACTCCCTCTCCCTCTCCTTCCTTCCCCCTCTCTTCCTTGTGGAGGTATCCTAATAGGACTAGTAGTCCTAGTAGGACTCCCTCTCCTTTGGCGCGCCCCTAGGGCCGGCCGGCCTCTCCCTCCCTCCTTTATATACGGGGGCAGGGGGCACCCTAGAACACACAAGTTTCTCTTAACCGTGTGTGGTGCCCCCCTCCGCAGTTACACACCTCGATCATATCACCGTTGTGCTTAGGCGAAGCCCTGCGCCGGTAACATCGTCATCACCATCACCATGCTATCGTGCTGACGGAACTCACCCTCGTCCTTAGCTGGATCAAGAGCACGAGGGACGTCATCGAAATGAGCGTGTCTTTGAATGCGGAGGTGCCGTATGTTCGGTACTTGGATCGGTTGGATCGCGAAGAAATTCGACTACATCAACCATGTTACTAAACTCTTACGCTTTCGGTCTACGAGGGTACGTGGACACACTCTCCCCTCTCGATGCTATGCATCTCCTAGATAGATCTTGCGTGATCGTAGGAATTGTTTTGAAATACTGCGTTCCCCAACAGTGGCATCCGAGCGAAGTCTATGCGTAGATGTTATATGCACGAGTAGAACACAAAGAGTTGTGGGCGATAATAGTCATACTGCTTACCAGCAACGTCTTACTTTGATTCGACGGTATTGTTGGATGAAGCGGCCCGGACCGACATTACATGACCGTGTTCATGAGACTGGTTCTATCGACGTGCTTCGCACACAGGTGGCTAACGGGTGTCTGTTTCTCCAACTTTAGTTGAATCGAGTTTGACTACGCCCGATCCTTGTTGAAGGTTAAAACAGCACACTTGACGAAAAAATCATTGTGGTTTTAATGCGTAGGTAAGAACGGTTCTTGCTAGAAGCCCGTGAGTTTTTGCCACATAAAACTTGCAACAACAAAGTAGAGGACGTCTAACCTATTTTTGCAGGGCTTGCTGTGATGTGATATGGTCAAGACATGATGTGATACAATTTGTTGTATGAGATGATCATGTTTTGTAACAAAGTTATCGGCAACTGGCAGGAGCCATATGGTTGTCGCTTTATTGTATGCAATGCAATCGCCTCAGTAATTGTTTTACTTTATCACTAAGCGGTAGCGATAGTCGTAGAAGCAATAGTTGGCGAGACGACAAGGATGCTACGATGGAGATCAAGGTGTCGCTACCGATGACTTATGGAGATCATGTTGATGCTTCGGTGATGGAGATCATGAGCACAATATGATGATGTCCATATCATGTCACATATTTTGATTGCATGTGATGTTCTTCTTTTATGCATCTTATTTTGCTTAGAACGGTGGTAGCATTATAAGATGATCCCTTACTAAATTTCAAGGTATAAGTGTTCTCCCTGAGTATGCACCATTGTGAAAGTTCGTCGTGCCCTCTAGTGTGATAAGCTCTACGTTCACATACAACGGGTGCAAGCCAGTTTTACACACGGAGAATACTCGGGTTAAACTTGACGCGCCTAGCATATGCAGATATGGCCTCAGAACACTGAGACCGAAAGGTCGAACGTGAATCATATAGTAGATATGATCAACATAGTGATGTTCACCATTGAAAGCTACTCCATCTCCCGTGATGATCGGACATGGTTTAGTAGATTTGGATCACGTGATCATTTAGATGACTAGAGGGATGTCTATCTAAGTGGGAGTTCTTAAGTAATATGATTAATTGAACTTTAATTTATCATGATTTTAGTCCTGATAGTATTTGCATATCTATGTTGTAGATCAATAAGCTCGCGTATAGCTTCCTCGTTTATTTTTGATATGTTCCTAGAGAAAAATAAGTTGAAAGATGATAGTAGCAATGATGCGGGCTAGGTCCGTGATCTGAGGATTATCCTCATTCTTTGCATGTAAGAATTATGTCCTTGATGCACCGCTAGGTGACGGACCTATTGAAGGAGCAGATGCAAATGTTATGAACGTTCGGCAAAGCTCGGTATGATGACTACTTGATAGTTTAGTGCACCATGCTTTACGACTTAGAACCGGGACTTCAAAAATGTTTTGAATGCCATGGAACATATAAGATGTTCCAAGAGCTGAAATTTGTATTTCAGACTCATGCCCGAGTCGAGAGGTATGAGACCTTTGACAAGTATTTTGCCTACAAGATGGAGGAGAATAGCTCAACCAGTGAGCATGTGCTCAGAATGTCTGAGTACTACAATCACTTGAGTGAAGTGGGAGTTAATCTTCCAGATAAGATAGTGATTGACAAAGTTCTCTAGTCACTATCACCAAGTTACTAGAACTTCGTGATGAACTATAATATGTAAGAGATGACGAAAACGATTCCCAAGCTCTTCGCGATGCTGAAATCAGTGAAGGTAGAAATCAAGAAAAGCATCAAGTGTTGATGGTTGACAAGACCACTAGTTTCAAGTAAAAGGGCAAGGGAAAGAAAGGGAACTTCAAGAATAATGGCAAGAAAGTTGCCACTCCCATGAAGAAGCCCAAAGCTAGACCCAAGCCCTAAAACCGAAAGTGCTTCTACTACAAAGGAAATGGTTCTTTGGAAGTGGAACTTCCCAAGATACTTGACGGATAAGAAGGATGGCAAAGTGAACATAGGTATATTTGATATACATGTTATTGATGTGTACTTTACTAGTGTTTATAGCAACCCCTCAGTATTTGATACTCGTTCAGTTGCTAAGAGTAGTAACTCGGAATGGGAGTTGCAAAATAAACAGAGACTAGTTAAGGGCGAGGTAATGATGTGAGTTGGAAGTGATTCCAAGGTTAATAAGATCACCATCGCACACTCCCTTTACCTTCGGGATTATTGTTGAACCTAACATAAATTTTATTTGGTGTTTGCGTTGAGCATGAATATGATTGGATCATGTTTATTGCAATACGGTTGTTCATTTAAGAATAATTGTTGTTCTATTTACATGAAAAAAACCTTCTATGGTCATACACTCAATATAAATGGTTTATTGAATCTTGATCGTAGTAATACACATATTCATAATATTGAAGCCAAAAGATGCAAAGTTAATAATGATAGTGCAACTTATATGTGGCACTGCCGTTTAGGTCATATTGGTGTAAAGCGCATGAAGAAACCCCATGTTGATGGACTTTTGGAATCACTTGATTATGAATCACTTGATGCTTGTGAACCATGCCTCATGGGCAAGATGACTAAGGCTCCGTTCTTCGGAATAATGGAGCGAGCAACTTACTTATTGGAAATAATACATACTGATGTATGCGGTCCGATGAGTGTTGAGGCTTCTTGGCGGTATCGTTATTTTCTGACCTTCACAGATGATTTGAGCAGATATGGGTATATCTATGTGATGAAACATAAGTCTGAAACATTAGAAAAGTTCAAAGAATTTCAGAGTGAAGTGGAAAATCATCATAAAAAGAAAATAAAGTTTCTACGATCTGATCGTGGAGGTGAATATTGGAGTTATGAGTTTGGTATTCATTTGAAACAATGTGGAATAGTTTCGCAACTCATGCCACCTGGAACACCATAGCGTAATGGTGAGTCCGAACATCGTAACCGTACTTTATTAGATATGGTGCGATCTATGATGTCTCTTACCGATTTACCACTATCATTTTGGGGTTATGCATTAGACACATTGGCATTCATGTTAAATTTGGCACCATCTAAATCCGTTGAGATGACACCGTATGAACTGTGGTTTAGCAAGAAACCCTAAGCTGTCGTTTCTTTAAATTTGGGGCTGCTATGCATATGCGAAAAAGCTTCAACCTGATAAGCTCGAACCCAAATCGGAGAAATGTGTCTTCATAGGATACCCAAAGGAGACTATTGGGTACACCTTCTATCACAGATCCGAAGGCAAGATATTCATTGCTAAAGAATGGATCCTTTCTAGAGAAGGAGTTTTCTCTCGAAAGAAGTAAGTGGGAGGAAAGTAGAACTTGATGAGGTAATTGTACCTTCTGTCGAGTTGATGGTAGTTCATCACAGAAATCAGTTCGATTGATGCCTACACCAATTAGTGAGGAAGTTAATGATGATGATCATGAAACTTCGTGTCGAAGTTACTACCGAACATCGTAGGTCAACCGTAGTACGTTCCGCACCACGTTGGTGGTTAGCATCCTGTTGGAAGTCATGTTACTAGAACATGACGAACTCAAGAACTATGAGAAAGCGATGATGAGCCCAGATTCCGCGAAATGGCTTGAGGCCATGAAATCTGAGATGGGATCCATGCATGAGAACAAAGTATGGACTTTGATTGACTTGCCCGATGATCGGCGAGCCATTGAGAATAAATGGATCTTCAAGAGGAAGACGAACGCTGATAGTAGTGTTACTATCTACAAATCTCAAATTGTCGCAAAAAGGTTTTTGACAAGTTCAAGGTGTTGACTATGATAAGATTTTCTCACTCGTAGCGACGCTTAAATCTGTCCAAATCATGTTAGCAATTGCCATATTTTATGAAATCTGGCAAATGGATGTCAAAACTACATTCCTTAATGGATTTCTTAAAGAAGAGTTGTATATGATGCAACAAGAAGGTTTTGTCAATCCTAAAGGTGCTAACAAAGTGTGCAAGCTCCAACGATCCATCTATGGACTGGTGCAAGCATCTCGAGTTGGAATATATGCTTTGATAAAGTGATCAAAGCATATGGTTTTATCTGCACTTCAAGGTGAAGCCCAGATTTACAAGAAAGTGAGTGGGAGTACTACAAACATTTCGATAAGTATATGTGATGACATATTGTTGATCGGAAATAATGTAGAATTTTCTCGAAAGCATAAAGGAGTTTTTCAAAGAAAGACCTTGGTGAAGCTGCTTACATATTGAGCATCAAGATCTATAGAGATAGATCAAAATGCTTGATAAGTTTTTTCAATGAGTACATACCTTGAAAAGATTTTGAAGTAGTTCAAAATGGAACAGTCAAAGAAAGAGTTATTGCCTGCGTTGCAAGGTGTGAAGTTGAGTAAAGACTCAAAACCCGACCACGGCAGAAAATAGAAAGAGAATGAAAAGTCATTCCCTATGCCTCAATCATAGGTCCTATAAAGTATGATATGATGTGTACCAGAACTATTGTGTACCTCACCATGAGAGTGTACAATAGTGATCCAGGAGTGGATCACTGGACATCGGTCAAAATTATCCTTAGTGGAATAAGGATATTGTCGGTGTGGAACGACACCTATGGGATCACAAGAATCCCTACTACGGTTGCTGGGGCACAGGGTTGCGAGAAGAGCAAGATTAGTAGTCAGCACAAGGATCGTTTACCAAGGTTCGGGCCGCGAGGATGCGTAAAACCCTAGTCCTGCTTTGGTGGATGTATTGAGTGTTCTTGAGCCCTCGAACTAGCTACGGTGGCCGAGTAGTTCCAGAGAGCCGACCCTTCTCCAAAGATCGCCAGGGCCTCCTTTTATAGTCGAAAGGGGCTGCCACAGTGGCACACAGGAGGTGGAAAGGCATACAGTGCTACGAGCTTATCGCTCGTATTACGGGACAAGACGCATTTAATGTGTCGCTTAGGTGTCCCCTGCTTTTATCGGGACGGGGTGAGGCCCGTCCCGTCTGCTGCCGCCTCCCCCTTGTTTCGACACGCTCGCCGCCAGCGCCTTACATGCGGGCGCCATGTAGGCAGCAAGCAGCCGAGGTAGCGCCATGTAGGGTCTTCACGAAGATCTATATGCCGCCACGCATGTGCTTGCCGATCCGTCTGGGAGCTGCATGTTGCCACACAAAGCCAATTTGTTGAAATTGGCAGCCATGCGAATGGCGGTGGAGACTTGGCTGGTGTAGGCCTGGAAGTGGCCCTGCTGGCGTCCTCGGTGAGGGCCTTGCCAGGTGGCCCGGCAAGGGTCTTGCCGTGGTGCGCTGTCGTCTCCGGCAAGGATCTTGCCGGGGGTCTTGTGGCTTTCCTCGGCAAGGATCCTGCCGGGGGTCGCCGTCTTCTGGTCCTCATCTGATCTTGAACATTCCTTGGTCTTGACAAAGATCTGCATGCCACCATGGAGGTGCCTCCCGAGCCCTAGTTCCAACGTGGTTGGTTGAGTTGGAACCCGTGGGCTCGAGGGTAGCTCACTCTGCTGGTGTTGGACGAGCCGCCCCGACAAGGGCCTTGCCGGGCCACGGAGGCTGCCCCGCTTGCTGTGGGAACCTGCTTCATTCTCCGCCTTTTGTGATCTTGGCCTCATGTTGTTTCCGCTGTCTTGAGCTTCGGTTTACTCTTTTGGTTCACCTCTCTCGCTTGCTTTCAGGGTCGTGGCGCATGGTTTCGATCGCACGCAGTACAAGTAAAGGTACAAAGGTGTGCCCTTACTTTTTGTACAACCGACAGAGCCGCCGGGCCTGGGCCATACATAAGCGCGACACGTTGTTGGGTGATACATCTCCAACGTATCTATAATTTTTGATTGCTCCATGCTACATTATCTTCTGTTTTGGACATTATTGGGCTTTATTATTCACTTTTATATTATTTTTGGGACTAACCTATTAACTGAAGGCCCAGCCAGAATTGATGTTTTTGCCTATTTCAGTGTTTCACAGAAAAAGAATATCAAACGGAATCCAAGCGGAATGAAACCTTCGGGAACGTGATTTTTGGAACGAACATGATCCAGGAGACTTGGACCCTAAGTCAAGGAAGCTTTGAGGAAGCCACAAGGTACGGGGCGCGCCTACCTCCCTTGGGCGCGCCCTCCACCCTCGTGGGCCCCATGTTGCTCCACCGACGTACTTCTTCCTCCTATATATACCTCACGCATTCTCAAACGATCGACACGAGCCAAAACCTAATTCCACCAAGCAACCTTGCAGACCCACGAGATCCCATCTTGGGGCCTGTTCGGAGTTCACATGGGAAGGGCATCGATCACGGAGGGCTTCTACATCAACACCATAGCCCCTCCGATGAAGTGTGAGTAGTTTACCTCGGACCTTGGGTCCATAGTTATTAGCTATATGGCTTCTTCTCTTTTTGGATCTCAATACAATGTTCTCCCCTCTCTCGTGGAGATCTATTCGATGTAATCTTCTTTTGCGGTGTGTTTGTTGAGACCGATGAATTGTGGGTTTATGATCAAGTTTATCTATGAACAACATTTGAATCTTCTGAATTCTTTTTTGTATGATTGGTTATCTTTGCAAGTCTCTTTGAATTATCAGTTTGGTTTGGCCTACTAGATTGATCTTTCTTGCAATGGGAGAAGTGCTTAGCTTTGGGTTCAATCTTGCGGTGTCCTTTCCCAAAGGATGAGGGGACAGCAAGGCATGTATTGTATTGTTGCCATCGAGGATAACAAGATGGGGTTTTATCATATTGCATGAATTTATCCCTCTACATCATGTCATCTTCTTTGAAGACGTTACTCGTTCTTATGAACTTAATACTCTAGATGCATGCCGGATAGCGGTCGATGTGTGGAGTAATAGTAGTAGATGCAGGTGAGTCGGTCTACTTGTCTCGGACGTGATGCCTATATACATGACCATACCTAAATATTCTCATAACTATGCTCAATTCTGCCAATTGCTCAACAGTAATTTGTTCACCCACTGTAAAATACTTATGCTCTCGAGAGAAGCCACTAGTGAAACCTATGACCCCCGGGTCTATCTCCATCGTATTAATCTTCCAATACTTACTTATTTCCGTTGCTTTTTACTTTGCCTTTTATTTTACTTTGCATCTTTATCACAAAAATACCAAAAATATTATCCTATCATATCTATTAGATCTCACTCTCGTAAGTGACCGCGTAGGGATTGATAACCCCTTATCGCGTTGGTTGCGAGGATTTATTTGTTTTGTGTAGGTCCGAGGGACTCGCGCTTAGCCTCCTACTGGATTGATACCTTGGTTCTCAAAAACTAAGGGAAATACTTATGCTACTTTGCTGCATCACGCTTTCCTCTTCAAGGGAAAACCAACGCAGTGCTCAAGAGGTAGCAAGAAGGATTTCTGGCGCCGTTCCCGGGGAGGTCTACGCAAAAGTCAACATACCAAGTACCCATCACAAACCCTTATCTCCCGCATTACATTATTTGCCATTTGCCTCGCTTTCCTCTCCCCCACTTCACCCTTTGCCGCTTTATTCGCCTCTCTTTTTCGTTCGCCTCTTTTTAAGCTTGCTTTTTGTTTGCTCGTGTGTTGGATTGCTTGTTTGTCACGATGGCTCAAGATAATACCAAATTGTGTGACTTTACCAATACCAACAATAATGATTTCCTTAGCACTCGATTGCTCCTCTTCACCGAAATCAATCTTGTAAATCAATGCTGCTTTGTTGAATCTTGTCATGAAAGATCAATTCGTCGGCCTTCCTAGTGAAGATACCGCTACTCATCTAAATAGCTTCGTTGATTTGTGTGATATGCAAAAAAAGAAAGAATTTGATAATGATATTGTTAAATTGAAGCTATTTCCTTTTTCACTTAGAGATCGTGCTAAATCTTGGTTTTCGTCTTTTCCTAAAAATAGTATTGATTCATGGAATAAGTGCAAAGATGCTTTTATCTCTAAGTATTTTCCTCCCGCTAAGATCATCTCTCTTAGAAATGATATTATGAATTTTAAGCAACTTGATCATGAACATGTTGCGCAAGCTTGGGACAGGATGAAATTAATGATACGTAATTGCCACGCTCATGGTTTGAATTTGTGGATGATTATACAAAAAATTTATGCCGGATTGAATTTTGCTTCTAGAAATCTTTTAGATTCGTCATGGGAGGCACTTTTATGGAAATCACTTTAGGAGAAGCTACTAAACTCCTATATAATATTATGGTTAATTATTCTCAATGGCACACTGAAAGATCTACTAATAAAAAAGTGCATGCGATAGAAGAAATTAATGTTTTGAATGGAAAGATGGATGAACTTATGAAATTATTTGCTACTAAGAGCGTTTCTTCTGATCCTAATGATATGCCTTTGTCTACTTTGATTTAGAATAATAATGAATCTATGGATGTGAATTTTGTTGGTAGGAATAATTTTGGTAACAACGCCAGATAGAGGAAACTTTAATCCTAGGCCTTATCCTAGCAATTCCTCTAATAATTATGGTAATTCCTACAACAATTCTTATGAAATTTTAATAAGATGCCCTCTGAATTTGAGACTAGTGTTAAAGAGTTTATGAATTCGCAAAAGAATTTCAATGCTTTGCTTGAAGAGAAATTGCTTAAAGTTGATGAATTGGCTAGGAATGTTGATAGAATTTCTCTTGATGTTGATTCTTTGAAACTGAGATCTATTGCTCCTAAGCATGATATCGATGATTCTCTCAAAGCCATGAGAATTTCCATTGATGAGTGCAAAAAAAAGAACCGCTAGGATGCGTGCTAAGAAAGATTGCTTTATGAAAGTGTGTTCTTCAAATTTCTATGAAAATAAAGATGAAGATCTAAAAGTTATTGATGTGTCCCCTATTAAATCTTTTGTTTTGCAATATGAATCTTGATAATGATGGGACTGAATACGATCCACCTTTACCTAGAAGGCGTTCCAAAAATTTGGAGTTTTTAGATCTTGATGCTAAAATTGATAAAAGTGGGATTGAAGAGAATGAAACGTTAGATGTTAATAAACCCACTATTTTGGATTTCAAGGAATTTAATTATGATAATTGCTCTTCGATAAAATATATTTCCTTGTTGCAATCCGTGCTAAATTCTCCTCATGCTTATAGTCAAAATAAAGCCTTTACCAAACATATCGTTGATGCTTTGATGCAATCTTATGAAGAAAAACTTGAGTTGGAAGTTTCTATCCCTAGAAAACTTTATGATGAGTGGGAACCTACTATTAAAATTAAGATTAAAGATCATGAATGCTATGCTTTGTGTGATTTGGGTGCTAGTGTTTCCACGATTCCAAAAACTTTGTGTGATTTGCTAGGTTTCCGTGATTTTGATGATTGCTCTTTAAACTTGCACCTTGCAGATTCCACTATTAAGAAACCTATGGGAAGAATTAATGATGTTCTTATTGTTGCAAATAGGAACTATGTGCCCGTAGATTTTATCGTTCTTGACATAGATTGCAATCCTTTATGTCCTATTATTCTTGGTAGACCTTTCCTTAGAGCGATTGGTGCAATTATTGATATGAAGGAAGGGAATATTAGATTCCAATTCCCATTAAATAAAGGCATGAAACACTTCCCTAGGAAGAAAATAAAATTACCATATGAATCTATCATGAGAGCCACTTATGGATTGCCTACCAAAGATGAAAATACCTAGATCTATCCTTGCTTTTATGCCTAGCTAGGGGCGTTAAACGATAGCGCTTGTTGGGAGGCAACCCAATTTTCTTTTTACTTTTTTTTTACTTTTTGCTTCTGTTTAGGAACAAATATTTGTTCTAGCCTCTGGTTAGATGTGTTTTTATGTTTAAATTAGTGTTTGTGCCAACTTAAACCTATAGGATCTTCTTGGATGATAGTTATTTGATCTTGCAGAAATTTCCAGAAACTTTCTGTTCACGAAAATAATTCTTAAAAATCACCAGAACGTGATAAAATATTGATTCAAATTGCTGCTGATCAATAAAAAAATTGCCTAGATCTTCCTATTTTTTTTGATTTTTTTGAGTTCCATAAGTTTGCGTTAGTTACAGATTACTACAGACTGTTCTGTTTCTGACAGATTCTGTTTTTCATGTGTTGTTTGCTTATTTTGATGAATCTATGGCTAGTAAAAGGGTTTATAAACCATAGAGAAGTTGGAATACAGTAGGTTTAGCACCAATATAAATAAATAATGAGTTCATTACAGTACCTTGAAGTGGTCTTTTGTTTTCTTTCGCTAACGGAGCTCACGAGATTTTCTGCCGAGTTTTGTGTTGTGAAGTTTTCAGGTTTTGGGTGAAAGATTTGATGGATTATGGAACAAGGAGTGGCAAGAGCCTAAGCTTCGAGATGCCCATGGCAGCCCAAGATAATCTAAGGACACCAAAAAGCCAAAGCTTGGGGATGCCCCGGAAGGCATCCCCTTTTTCGTCTACTTCCATCGGTAACTTTACTTGAAGCTATATTTTTATTCACCACATGATATGTGTTTTGCTTGGAGAGTCTTGTATGATTTGAGTCTTTGCTTTTTAGTTTACCACAATCATCCTTGCTGTACACACCTTTTGAGAGAGACACACATGATTCGGAAATTATTAGAATACTCTATGTGCTTCACTTATATCTTTTGAATTATATAGTTTTGCTCTAGTACTTTGATATGTCTCCAACGTATCTATAATTTTTGATTGTTCCATGCTATTATATTACCCCTTTTGGATGTTTATGGGCTTTATTTTCCACATTTATATCATTTTTGGGACTAACCTACTAACCGGAGGCCCGGCCAAATATTGTTGTGTTTTTTGCCTATTTCAGTATTTCGAAGAAAAGGAATATCAAACGGAGTCCAAACGGAATGAAACCTTCGGGAGCGTGATTTTTGGAACGAACGTGGTCCGGAGAGCTTGGAGTGCAAGGCAACAAGCAGCCTAGGCCCCCACGAGATAGGAGGCTGCCCCCCCCCTGTAGGGCGCGCTCCCTGTCTCGTGGGCCCCTCGGGCGGCCACCGACGTACTTCTTCCTCCTATATATACCTACGTACCCCGAAAACATCCAAGAGCACCACGTAACACAATTTCCACCGTCGTAACCTTCAGATCCGCGAGATCTCATCTTGGAGCCTTCACCGCACTCTGTGAGGGGGAATCGACCACGGAGGGCTTCTACATCAACATCCTTGCCCCTCGATGAGTTGTCATTGGTTTACCACCAGACCTACGGGTCCCATACTTATTAGCTAGATGGCTTCTTCTCTTTTTGGATCTCAATACAGTGTTCTCCCCTCTCTTGTGTAGAGATCTATTCGATGTAAACTCTTTTTTCTTGCGGTGTGTTTGTCGAGATCCGATGAATTGTGGGTTTATGATCAAGTTTATCTATGAATAATATTTGAATCTTATCTGAATTCTTTTATGTATGATTGAGTTATCTTTGCAAGTCTCTTCGAATTATCAGTTTGGTTTGGCCTACTAGATTGATCTTTCTTGCCATGGGAGAAGTGCTTAGCTTTGGGTTCAATCTTATGGTGTCCTTACCCAAGTGATGAAAAGGGTTGCAAAGGCACGTATTGTATTGTTGCCATCGAGGATAACAAGATGGGGTTTATATCATATTGCATGAGTTTATCCCTCTACATCATGTCATCTTGCTTAATGCGCTACTCGTTCTTATGAACTTAATACTCTAGATGCATCTTTGGATAGCGGTCGATGTGTGGAGTAATAGTAGTAGATGCAGGCAGGATTCGGTCTACTTGTTATGGACGTGATGCCTATATACATGATCATGCCTAGATAATCTCATAACTATAAGCTTTTCTATCAATTGCTCGACAGTAATTTGTTCACCCAATCGTAATACTTATGCTATCTTGAGAGAAGCCTCTAGTGAAACCTATGGCCCCGGGTCTATCTCTTATCATATTTGCTTCCAATCTACTTTTATTTGCATCTTTTACTTTTTGCATCAGATTATAAAATACCAAAAATATATTTATCTTATCTTACTATCCTTATTAGATCTCACTTTACATAAGTGGCCGTGAAGGGATTGACAACCCCTTTATTGCGTTGGTTGCGAGTTCTCAGTTTGTTTGTGTAGGTGCGTGGGACTTTTGAGTAGCCTCCTATTGGATTGATACCTTGGTTCTCAAAACTGAGGGAAATACTTATGCTACATTTGCTGCATCACCCTCTCCTCTTCGAGGAAAACCAACGCAAGCTCAAGCCGTAGCAAGAAGGATTTCCGCGCCGTTGTCGGGAGGTCTTCGTCAAGTCAAGACATACCAAGTACCCATCACAAACCCATCTCCCTCGTGATTTACATTTATTTTCCATTTGCCTCTCGTTTTCCTCTCCCCCACTTCACCTTTGCCGTTTTATTCGCCCTCTCTTTCCCAATCTCCTCCTCTCTTTTTCGCTTGCCATTTTTCTGTGTGCTTTCTTGACCTTATGGTTTCGCCTAAGGGTCCTGACCACCTTCTCAGAAGGATGGATGATATTGAATCAAATATTAGAAGCTTTATGAATTTGCAATTTGAGCATAATAATTTCTTTAGAAAAGAGCTTAAGGAACAAAAAAGTTTTTTGGGGTTTATGAACAAAGATCTTGATGATATGGATAAAGAATTTTATGGTGTTAACGCTCAAATTACCCGGCTTGAAAATGCTATAGCTAAAATTTCTGACAAGCAAGCCACCTTAGTCAATAAGATGGCTGCTAAACCAGAAAAATTACATGAAAATAATGATGAAGATCTTAAAGTTATTGATGCGTCTCCGATTAGATCTATGTTTTGCAATATGAATTTTGATGATTATGGGACTGATGATGAATCAACTTTGCCTAGAAGGCGTCCCAAGAATTCGGAGTCTTTAGATCTTAATGCTAAAATTGGTAAAAGTGAGATTGGAGAATCCTCAACTTCTAATAATGTTGAACCTACTATATCGGATTTCAAGGAATTTGATTATGATAATTGTTCTTTAAAAGGTTGTATTTCCTTGTTGCAATCCGTTGTTAATTCTCCTCATGTTTATAGTCAAAATAAAGCTTTTACCAAACATATTGTTGATGCCTTGATGCAATCTTATGATGAAAAACTTAATTTGGAAGTTTCTATACCTAGAAAACTTAACGATGAGTGGGAACCTACTATAAAGATTAGAATTAAATATTATGAGTGTTTTTCTTTGTGTGATTTGAGTGCTAGTGTTTCCACGATTCCGAAAACTTTATGCGATATTCTAGGTTTCCATGATCTTGATGATTGCTCTTTAAATTTGCACCTTGCGGATTCCACCATTAAAAATCCTATGGGAAGGATCAATGATGTTCTTATTGTTGCAAATAGAAATTTGGTGCCCGTAGATTTTATCGTTCTTGATATAGATTGCAATCTTTCTTGCCCTATTATTCTTGGTAGACATTTCCTTAGAACGATTGGTGCGATTATTGATATAAAGGAAGGGAATATTAGATTCCAATTTCCATTAAAGAAAGACATGGAGAACTTTCCAAGAAAGAAATTTAAATTACCTTATGAATCAATCATGCGTGCTACTTATGAGTTTAGTGCCAAAGATGGCACTCGTTAGATCTATCTTCGTTTTTATGCCTAGCTAGGGGCGTTAAATGACAGCGCTTGTTGGGAGGCAACCCAATTTTATTTTTAGTTTTTTGTTTTTATTTCTGCTTAGGAATAAATAATCCATCTACCTTCTGTTTAGATGTGTTTTTATCTTTTAATTAGTGTTTGTGCTAAGTTAAACCTATAGGATCTTCTTGGATGATAGTTATTTGATCTTGCTGTAATTTCCAGAAACTTTTGGTTCACGAAAACAATTGTTAAAAATCACCAGAACGTGATAAAATAGTGATTCCAATTGCTGCTGATCAATAAACAAATTGCCTAGGTCTTCCTATTTTGGCTGAATTTTTTGAGTTCCAGAAGTTTGCGTTAGTTACAGATAACTACAGGCTGTTCTGTTTGTGACAGATTCTGTTTTTCGTGTGTTGTTTGCTTATTTTGATGAATCTATGGCCAATAAAATAGTTTATAATCCATAGAGAAGTTGGAATAGAGTAGGTTTAACACCAAAATAAATAAAGAATGAGTTCATTGCAGTACCTTATGTGGTGGTTTTGTTTTCTTTCACTAACGGAGCTTACGAGATTTCGGTTGAGTTTTGTGTTGTGATGTTTTCAAGTTTTGGGTAAAGCCTTTATGGACTATGGAATAAAGGGTGGCAAGAGCCTAAGCTTGGGGATGCCCCGGGAAGGCATCCCCTCTGTCGTCTTTGTTCATTGGTAACTTTACTTGGGGCTATATTTTTATTCGCCACATGATATGTGTTTTGCTTGGAGCGTCGTGTATTATATTAGTCTTTGCTTTTTAGTTTACCACAATCATCCTTGCTGTACACACCTTTCGGAAGAAGCCTATTTGATTAGAATTTGCTAGTATACTCTATGTGCTTCACTTATATCTTTTGAGCTTGATAGTTTTTGCTCTAGTGCTTCACTTATATTTTTTAGAGCACGGTGGTGTCTTAATTTTGAAGAAATTATTAGTTTCTCATGCTTCACTTATATTATTTTGAGAGTCTTTTAGAACAGCATGGTATTTGCTATGGTCATAAAGTTGGTCCTAGAATGATGAGCATCCAAGTTGGGTATAATAAAAACTAGATGCTATGATCAACTTGATACTTGATAATTGTTTTGAGATATGGAGGTAGTGATATTAAAGTCATGCTAGTTGGGTGATTATGAATTTAAAGAATGCTTGTGTTGAAGTTAGCAAATCCTGTAGCATGCACGTATGGTTAAAGTTGTGTAACAAATTTGAAACATGAAGTGTACCTGGCTTGTGCATCCTTATGAGTGGCGGTCGGGACGAGCGATGGTCTTTTCCTACCAATCTATCCATTTAGGAGCATGCGCATAGTACTTAATTTTTGATGACTTCTAAATTTTTGCAATAAGTATATGATTTCTTTTGACTAATGTTGAGCCCATGGATTATACGCACTTTTATCTTTCCGCCATTGCTAGCCTCTTCGGTACCGTGCATTGCCCTTTCTCACCTTGAGAGTTGGTGCAAACTTCGCCGGTGCATCCAAACCCCGTGATACGATACTCTCTATCACACATAAACCTCCCTATATCTTCCTCAAAACAGCCACCATACCTACCTATTATGGTATTTCCATAGCCATTCCGAGATATATTGCCATGCAACTTTCCACCGTTTTGTTTATCATCATCATGACATACTTTACTTTTGTCATATTGCCATTGCATGATCATGTAGTTGACATTGTATTTTTGGCAAAGCCACCATGCATTATTTTTCATACATGTCACTCTTGATTCATTGCACCATCCTGCACATCACCGGAGGCATTCATATAGAGTCATATCTTGTTCTAGTTTCGAGTTGTAATTCATATGTTGTAATCAATAAAAGTGTGATGATCATCATTATTAGAGCATTGCCCAAAAAGAAAAAAAAGAAAAAAAGAAAGGCCCAAAAAAAGAAAAAAAGAAGAAGAAAAAAAAGAAAATGAAAATAAATAAAAAGGGCAATGTTACTATCTCTTTTTCCATACTTGTGCTTCAAAGTAGCACCTTGTTCTTCATGTAGTGAGTCTCATATATTGTTCTTCAAAGTAGCACCATGTTTTTCGTATAGTGAGTCTCATAAGTTGTATTCTTCATACTAGTGGGAATTTTTCATTATAGAACTTGGCTTGTATATTCCTACGATGGGCTTCCTCAAATGCCCTAGGTCTTCGTGAGCAAGCAAGTTGGATGCACACCCACTAGTTTTCTTTTGTTGAGCATTCATTTATAGCTCTAGTGCATCCGTTGCATGGCAATCCCTACTCCTCATGTTGACATCAATTTATGGGCATCTCCATAGCCCGATGATTATCCTCGTCAATGTGAGACTTTCTCATTTTTTTTCTCCACACAATCCCCATCATCATATTCTATTCCACCCATAGTGCTATATCCATGGCTCACGCTCATGTATTGCGTGAAGGTTGAAAAAGTTTGAGATTATTTAAGTATGAAACAATTGCTTGGCTTGTCATCGGAGGTATAGAAGTTGGGAACATCTTTGTGTGACGAAAATGAAGCATAGCCTAACTATATGATTATGTAGGGATGAACTTTCTTTTGCCATGCTATTTTGAGAAGACATGATTACTTTGATTAGTATTACTTGAAGTGTTACTATTTCTTATGTCAATATGAACTTTTATTTTTAATCATTTGGATCTGAACGTTCATGCCACAATAAAGAAAATTACATTGAGAATTATGCTAGGTAGCATTCCACATCAAAAATTTCTTTTTTATCATTTACCTACTCGAGGACGAGTAGGAATTAAGCTTGGGGATGCTTGATACGCCTCCAATGTATCTATAATTTTGATTGTTCCATGCTATTGTATTACCCCTTTTGGTTGTTTATGAGCTTTATTTTACACATTTATATCATTTTTGGGACTAACCTACTAACCGGAGGCCCAGCCTGTATTGTTGTTTTTTTTTGCCTATTTCAAGATTTCAAGAAAAGGAATATCAAACGGACTCCAAACGGAAAGCAACCTTCGGAGCGTGATTTTTGGAAACGAACATGATCCGGAGAGCTTGGAGTGCAAGGCAGAAGCCGAGGCCCCCACGAGATAGGAGGCCGCCCCCATGTAGGGCGCTACCTGTCTCGTGGGCCCCTCAGCGACCACCGACGCATTTCTTCCTCCTATATATACCTACGCACTCAAAACATCCAAGAGCACCACGAAACACAATTTCCACCGCCAGAATCCTTACAGATCCGCGAGATCTCATCTTGGAGCCTTCACAAGCACTTTCACGGGAGGGGGAATCGACCATGGAGGGCTACTACATCAACATCCTTGCCCCTCCGATGACTTGTGAGTAGTTTACCACAGACCTACGAGTCCATAGTTATTAGCTAGATGGCTTATTCTCTCTTTTTGGATCTCAATACAATGTTCTCCCCCTCTCTTGTGGAGATCTATTCGATGTAAACTCTTTTTGTGGTGTGTTTGTCGAGATCCGATGAATTGTGGGTTTATGATCAAGTTTATCTATGAATAATATTTGAATCTTATCTGAATTCTTTTATGTATGATTGAGTTATCTTTGCAAGTCTCTTTGAATTATCAGTTTGATTTGGCCTACTAGATTGATCTTTCTTGCCATGGGAGAAGTGCTTAGCTTTGGGTTCAATCTTGCGGTGTCCTTACCAAAGGATGTAAAGGGTTGCAAGGCACGTATTGTATTGTTGCCATCGAGGATAACAAGATGGGGTTTATATCATATTGCATGAGTTTATCCCTCTACATCATGTCATCTTTGCTTAATGCGTTACTCTGTTCTTATGAACTTAATACTCTAGATGCATCTTTGGATAGCCAGTCGATGTGTGGAGTAATAGTAGTAGATGCAGGTGAGTCGGTCTACTTGTTATGGACGTGATGCCTATATACATGATCATGCCTAGATAATCTCATAACTATGCGCTTTTCTATCAATTGCTCGACTGTAATTTGTTCGCCCACCGTAACACTTATGCTATCTTGAGAGAAGCCTCTAGTGAAACCTATGGCCCCCGGGTCTATCTCTTATCATATTTGCTTCCAATCTACTTTTATTTGCATCTTTACTTTTTGCATCTATATTATAAAATACCAAAAATATATTTATCTTATCTTACTATCCTTATTAGATCTCACTTTACTTGAAGTGGCCGTGGAAGGGATTGACAACCCCTTTATTGCGTTGGTTATAGTTCTCGCTTTGTTTGGCGTGGGTGCGTGGGACTTTTGAGGAGCCTCCTACTGGATTGTTACCTTGGTTCTCAAAACCGAGGGAAATACTTACGCTACACTTGCCGCATCACCCTCTCCTCTTCGAGGAAAACCAACGCAAGCTCAAGACGTATCATACTTCACTTATATCTTTCGGAGCACGATGGTGGATTTGTTTTATAGAAACTTTTGATCTCTCATGCTTCACTTAGATTATTTTGAGAGACTTAAATAGCATGGTAATTTGCTTAAATAATCCTAATATGCTAGGTATTCAAGATTAGTAAAAACTTTCTTATGAGTGAGTTGAATACTAAGAGAAGTTCGATGCTTGATGATTGTTTTGAGATATGGAGGTAGTGATATTAAAGTTTTGCTAGTTGAGTAGTTGTGAATTTGAGAAATGCTTGTGTTGAAGTTTGCAAGTCCCGTAGCATGCACGTATGGTAAACGTTATGTAACAAATTTGAAACATGAGGTGTTCTTTGATTGTCCTCCTTATGAGTGGCGGTCGGGGACGAGCGATGGTCTTTTCCTACCAATCTATCCCCTAGGAGCATGCGCCAGTAGTGCTTGGTTTTGATGACTTATAGATCTTTGCAATAAGTATGTGAGTTCTTTATGACTAATGTTGAGTCCATGGATTATACTCACTCTCACCTTTCCATCATTGCTAGCCTCTTCGGTATCGCATTGCCCTTTCTCACATTGAGAGTTGGTGCAAACTTCACGGTGCATCCAAACCTCGTGATATGATACGCTCTTTCACACATAAACCTCCTTATATCTTCCTCAAAACAGCCACCATACCTACCTATTATTGCATTTCCATAGCCATTCCGAGATATATTGCCATGCAACTTTCCACCATACCGTTTATCATGAAACGTTCATCATTGTCATATTGCTTAGCATGATCATGTAGTTGACATAGTATTTGTGGCAAAGCCACCGTTCATAATTTTTTCATAAATGTCACTCTTGGTTAATTGCATATCCTTGCACATCACGGGAGGCATTCATATAGAGTCATACTTTGTTCTAGTATCGAGTTGTAATCATTGAGTTGTAAATAAATAAAAGTGTGATGATCATCATTTTCTAGAGCATTGTCCCAAGTGAGGAATAAATAAAAAAGAGAGAAAGGCCATAAAAAAAGAGAAGGCCCAAAAAAATGAGAGAAAAAGAGAGAAGGGACAATGTTACTATCCTTTACCACACTTGTGCTTCAAAGTAGCACCATAATCTTCATGATAGAGACTCTCTTATTTTGTCACTTTTATATACTAGTGGGAATTTTTCATTATAGAACTTGGCTTGTGTATTCCAACAATGGGCCTCCTCAAGTGCCCTAGGTCTTCGTGAGCAAGCAAGTTGGATGCACACCCACTTAGTTTCTTTTGTTGAGCTTTCACATATTTATAGCTCTAGTGCATCCGTTGCATGGCAATCCCTACTCCTTGCATTAACATCAATTGATGGGCATCTCCATAGCTCATTGATTAGCCTCGTTGATGTGATACTTTTTCCTTTTTTGTCTTCTCCACATAACCCCCATTATCATATTCTATTCCACCCATAGTGCTATGTCCATGGCTCGCGGTCATGTATTGCGTGAAGGTTTATAAGTTTGAGATTACTAAAGTATGAAACAATTGCTTGGCTAGTCATCAAGGTTGTGCATGATGAGAGCATTCTTGTGTGACGAAAATGGAGCATGACTAAACTATATGATTTTGTAGGGATGAACTTTCTTTGGCCATGTTATTTTGAGAGGACATAATTACTTAGTTAGTATGCTTGAAGTATTATTATTTTTATGTTAATATGAACTTTTATCTTGAATCTTTCGGATCTGAATATTCATACCACAAGTAAGAAGAATTACATTGAAATTATGCCTAGTAGCACTCGCATCAAAAATCCTGTTTTTATCATTTACCTACTCGAGGACGGGTGAATTAAGCTTAGATGCTTGATACGTCTCCAACGTATCTATAATTTTGATTGCTCCATGCTATATTATCTTCTGTTTTGGACATTATTGGGCTTTATTATTCACTTTTATATTATTTTTGGGACTAACCTATTAACCGGAGGCCCATCCTGCATTGTTGTTTTTGCCTATTTCAGAAGTTTCAAGACATAAAAATAATATCAAACGGAGTCCAAACGGAATGAAACCTTCGGGAACGTGATTTTTGGAATGAACATGATCCAGGAGACTTGGACCCTAAGTCAAGGAAGCTTCGAGGAAGCCACGAGGTAGGGGGCGCGCCTACCCACCCTGGGCGCGCCCTCCACCCTCATGGGCCCCATGTTGCTCCGTCGACGTACTTCTTCCTCCTATATGTACCTACGTACCCCCAAACGATCAGATACGGAGCCAAAAACCTAATTCCACCGCCGCAACCTTCTGTACCCACGAGATCCCATCTTGGGGCCTGTTAGAGTTCACGGGGAAGGCATCGATCACGGAGGGCTTCTACATCAACACCATAGCCCTCCGATGAAGTGTGAGTAGTTTACCTCGGACCTTCGGGTCCATAGTTATTAGCTAGATGGCTTCTTCTCTCTTTTTGGATCTCAATACAATGTTCTCCCCTCTCTCGTGGAGATCTATTCGATGTAATCTTCTTTTTGCGGTGTGTTTGTTGAGACCGATGAATTGTGGGTTTATGATCAAGTTTATCTATGAACAATATTTGAATCTTCTCAAGTCTTTTATGTATGATTGGTTATCTTTGCAAGTCTCTTCAATTATCAGTTTGGTTTGGCCTACTAGATTGATCTTTCTTGCAATGGGAGAAGTGCTTAGCTTTGGGTTCAATCTTGCGGTGTCCTTTCCCGGTGGATGAGGGACAGCAAGGCACGTATTGTCCTGTTGCCATCGAGGATAACAAGATGGGTTTTTTTTATCATATTGCATGAATTTATCCCTCTACATCATGTCATCTTGCTTAAGGCGTTACTCGGTTCTTATGAACTTAATACTCTAGATGCATGCTGGATAGTGGTCGATGTGTGGAGTAATAGTAGTAGATGCAGTAAGTCGGTCTACTTTTCTGGACGTGATGCCTATATACATGATCATACCTAGATATTCTCATAACTATGCTCAATTACATCAATTGCTCAACAAGAATTTGTTCACCCAATCAGTGAAAATACTTATGCTCTCGAGAGAAGCCACTAGTGAAACCTATGGCCCCGGGTCTATCTCCATCATATTAAGCTTCCAATACTTAGTTATTTCCGTTGCTTTTTTACTTTTGCCTTTTATTTTACTTCTTTGCATCTTTATCACAAAATACCAAAAATTATCCTATCATATCTATCGATCTCGCTCTCATAAGTGACCGTGTAGGGATTGACAACCCTTATCGGCGTCGGGTTATGCGAGGATTTATTTGTTTTGTGTAGGTCCGAGGGACTCGCGAGTAGCCTCCTACTGGATTGATACCTTGGTTCTCAAAAACTAAGGGAAATACTTACGCTACTTTGCTGCATCACCCTTTCCTCTTCAAGGGAAAACCAACGCAGTGCTCAAGAGGTAGCATTGGGCCGGGCCCAAAACGGTGCGGGGGCAGGCGGGGCGGATTTTACCGCAGTAACTCTCATCTGCTGCACTTCCCCATGACTCGCGCGCGACGTGGAGGGTCGTGCGTGACGTGGGGGTCATGCGTGATGCGGTTTCGCATGCATGCGCGCCACGTCATAGCTTAATCGGAAAGGAGGCGCCCACGCCTTTCCCTTTAAAAAGGAATAATCGCGCGCTGCTGCTCACTTTACCCCTTCCGCCGCCTTTCTTCCAATCTCGTGAGCTGCCGCCCCCTTCTCCTTCCTCCCTAAGATTCGCTCTTGCTCGCCGCCGCCGTGTCCCCGTCGTCTTCTGTCTCTTGCTCCCCTAGCCGCTATGGCACCCAAATCTACCAAGGGCAAGGCCAAGGACGCCAGAGCGACAGAGCCACCGGAGAGTGCGCTGGCGGCGCAGCAGACACAACTCGCCTGCTTTCCTTCGACGGTCGACGTGTTCGAGCTCCGGGAGGCCTTCAAACCCTTGTGGGGGTCAAGGACGGGGAGACAAGACGGGCATCCAGCTGACGCGTCATCCCCGCCTAATTGCCCCGAGGCCGCTTCCAAATCGGTACCCTTTCTTAGTCGACTACTTCCCACGGGCTCTGTCCCCCTTTTCCGATTTCTTCAAGAACGCCATGCACACCCACGGCTTCCACCTTTTGGATTTTACTCCAAATGCCGTTGCGTGCATGGCTCTTTTTCACACCTCATGCGAGGGCTTCGCTGGGTGCACCCCAACACGGCGCTCTTCCGCCATTACTTCCCTCGGATCCAACCAGGCGCCATCTCTCGCTGCATCCTTTGGATCCCATGGTCCAAGGGGCATACCCGAGGGCGCCATGAAGGAGAGAGGTGGGAGGAATGGCGGGCGGTGGTGCTGGATCGAGGAGAAGGACAGGCCGGCTCGTGAGGTTTGCCAGCGCCGCCGGCCCGCAGAGCGATCGGGCGACGCCGACGCTAACGACGGAAGCTCACGATCGCCACCACCAGGATCCTTCGGCCATCGAGGCCGGGCTCACCCTCGAGATGATCGGGGCGGATTTCATCTGCCGCCGGATCGCTCCACTGCACAACAAGGTGATGCCGGCCTGGCTCTTCACGAACGCCGCCGACATCATGAGGCTTCGCCCCGGCCTCGACCACAACTTCATAGTGATGGAGCACGCTCACTTCTGCCAGCGGCTCTTCTAGCTCGACGTGAACCGCGACGGCGAGGTCGAGCGGACCAGCAAGGCCGCGAGGGCCGCCGCGAAGGCCGGCAAGGTTGCCAAGGGGCCATTGTTCAAGTTGCCGGCAGGAGTGGTCCCGCTGAGCAATAACTCGTGCCGGACCGAGATCATTGCCATGATGCCGGAATTCAACGCGCATGGCCTTGATCCGAGTTGGGTCGAGCCGGAGGAGATTAAGGTGCAGGAGTTCTTCGATATCTTGCATGAGGGGTACATCACCGCTGAGCCGCGGCTTGTCCAGGACACCACCCAGGCGGAGCTTGACTACATCGCCGCCAGGGCGATGGAGGCGAAGCTTGCCGAGGAGGCCGGCAGCGCCGGTGGCATGGAGGACAGGGCCGCGACGGCCGCGGAGGAGGCGGAGCTCGCCCGGTGGGCGGAGGCTGCTGGGGAGGCCAGCAATGCCGGCACAGAGGCTCCTCTTGTTGAGGATGCGGCCGACGAGCCATCGGAGGAGGAGGCTGGGGCTGTTGATCCTCCGGCCACGGGAAGAGGGCGAGTCTGCGCGAGCCACACTGGGCGAGCAGTCGGCCCGTCAAGGTCGTACGGCGGCCAAAGTCTTCGGAAGAGTCCGCACATCAGACAAGGGCTGCGGCGGCGAAGAAGGTGGTGAGGGCCGCTGTGGCGAAGAAGAAAGCATCTGCCTCCTCTTTGTCCAAGCGCGCCCACACTCCACCCTCCTCCCCTCCTCCGGCAGACGCCGACGCGGGGGTCACCTTAGACTTCGGGTCACTGAGCCCCAGAAGAAAGAGGAAGGCAACAGAGGAGGAGGTGGACAACGAGTGAGTATCCTGTTCCTCTCTGTCATCTCCGTCTCTTCAATCTGTGCCGCTTGTGTTGATTTGTTTTCGCCTTGAGCACGCGAGACGCAGCCCGTGAAGGGTGAAGAGGGCCAAGGCCTCGGCGAGCGGCCAGCCCCCGGCGGGTACTTCGAGGGCGCCATTGGTGGTGCTGAGCAGCCCGGACAGCATCCCCCAGCACAGCCCCCAGATTAAGTCCATCACTCTCCCCTTGTCGACATGTGTCGGGGGTATGACGCTTTGGTACTGACCTTGCTGGGTGCACGGGAGGAGAGCAGCGGCAGGAGGAGCCGTAGAGGGCTACTCCCAACACGCCGCCCCTATCAACCACGCCGCCCCGAGGGGTGTCCCCGGCAAGGGCGCCGAGCGCCGAGCCCACGCATATGGAGGAGGAGGAGGCGAACTTGGGCGCCGGTGGCTTCGCCTCGGTGCCAAACGTTGGCGGGGGAGGGACTTCTGCTTCCCACCCTGGCACTGATAAGTTGTTCGCCTTTCGTCCCTGTTCCTTTTTCTTTCTGACCCTTGGCCTTGGCCTTGCCTCACTGCCTCCTTTGGAGCCCAGATCCCTCCTCGGCGGACCCAAGGGACGTGGACGCCATCGTCGAAGACGTCGCCAAAAGCCAGCCATGGAGGTCGAGGAGATCACTAACGAGGAGGCCGCCAAGGGCGCTGCTGAGGACGCCGCCAAGGGGCCTGCCGAGGGGCCCGACAAGGCCACTGCCGAGGAGGCCGGGCAAGGAATCGCCGAGGCCGGGAGGCAAGGCCGCCGAGGAGGAGGTGGTCGATGACCAGCCTTCCTCCTCCGCCGCCTCTGGCTCCGCAAGTACTGAGGTGAGCGACGACTTGTTCGCCCATCTTCCAAAAGGCCGAGCACCAAGGCGCCCGTCGAGGAGAGGTGTTTGACGATGAAGTGCTTGTCTCCGCCTGGCTCGAAAGTCGCCAACGAGCGAGCCGAGCGCAGTGGCGACGGCTCCCGGGAGGAGCGGATCCTCCAGCCATGGGTGCCAACTTTCGGAGGCTCCAGCGCCCATCACGCCCGCTGGACAAGGCCAAGTCCAGGATGGCAACGGTGGACCAAGAGGAGGTGGACCTCAAGGTGCGCATCGCCGAGGCGCAGGCTTGGTTCCGCCAAGCTAACGAAGAGCAGAAGACCGCCAAGGGTGAGCTGGCCAAGCGCGACGTGGAGCTCACCATGAAGCTGGCCGACATCGAGAAGGCCCAGGAGACGGCGGAGGGCTTGGCCGCGGCAGCCGAGGCCGCCCGGACCCAGCACCAGCCGCCCGAACTCCTGTGAGGAGGACCTCGCTAAGCACGGCCGGACCTCGACGCCAAACTCCGCGCCAAGGACAAGGAGGTGGAGAAGCTTGAGCAGCAGCCGACCCAAGAGCTGGAGCAGAGGCACAAAGAGACACTCGATGCCCAGGCTCGTTCACGCCGGCAAAGTGAAGGAGCTGGAGGTGGAGCGGACGAGCCAAGGAGCAGGCCCCGGGCTGTCCAGAGAAGGACACGCTCAACGGCGCCTTGACGGAGGCGCAGGGCGCGGCCGTCAGCAGGGCCGGGGAGCTCTCTGAGGCCAACAACTCCATCAAAGATCTCAAGATGAAGCTGGAGGGTCTCGAGAAGATGCTGTCGGAGGCCAGGGCCCGGGAAGGGACCCTGACCAAAAACCTGGAGACCGAGAAGCAGCTGCGGAAGAACGAGGCCCTCAACTTCAAGGAGCACATGGAGGGCGAGAACCGCTGGCTCGATCGCCTCGCCACCATTGCCAACTAGGCTGCCGCGCAGCTGGCCACCATGGGGATGTCGGACGTGAGGTACGCCCCGGAGCGGAGCGTGAGCGCTAACTGCAGCCTGACCTTGTTCTTTGAGAGGGTCGTCGGTGCTTTCGAGCGGCTTCACGCCAACCGGGCGGCCTCACGGCCGGCCGAAGCCCGGAGGCTTTGCCAGGCGCCATGACCAAGGTTCTCACTAAGGTGGCGATCTTGGTACCTCGACCTCGACTTCGACGCCGCGCTGGAGAGCTTGCCGGAGGATACTGACCTCATGCCGCTCAGGGAGCGCATCAAGCCCATCATCAGCGGTGTCGGCGAAATTCTGAGGGTGGAGGGCCAGCGCCGGGATTAGGCACCCAATTTCTTTTCGTTGCTGCAAGTTCACAACCAAGACGATTTTTATCTTTAGTTAGAACTGCGGAAACAAGCGATGTAATATAACTTCTGAGTACTTTGATATTATGCACGTTACTTTCCTTTTCGATTTTCCTCTGCATGTCCACCCTACGTGAATCGGGTAGAATTGCCGGGCGCCAGAACCTGTGGCGGCGTCTTGGGGACAGATCCCCATTGGCCTGCCGGGTGTGCTTGCGGCCGGGCGAACCACCTTACCGCCCTTAATGTGGCAGCCCGAACTGTCGAGCTTAACTCGAGTCAGAATCGAGAGCGTTGCCAGGTGCGGAAGGCTACCCCGCCATTCTTGACGTGGCCGCTTGAGCTGTTGAGCGGACTCGAAACAGAACAAGGGCGTTGCCAATCATGGGAGGGCCCCTTTGCGTGCAGGTTTTCCATACATAGGCAGGATCTCTGAGGACGATAACCTTATATAAAAAAGGAAATAACTCAAGGCTCCGAATGACTTAGCTTGCTCCGCTACCGGCGTTTCTTCACGCTGCTACAGCGGCACCATTTTCTCCTGGCCGTCTTCTTCTTTAGAAGCCACGGCGATGCAGAGCTGCTAGACCAACTACTAGACCAGATTCTCACAATTGCGCCCCCTACCTGGCGTGCCAAAGATGTCGGTGTGGAACGACACCAATGGGATCACAAGAATCCTTACTACGGTTGCTGGGGCGCAGGTTTGCAAGAAGAGCAGGATTAGTAATCAGCACAAGGATCGTTTACCCAGGTTCAGGCCGCGAGGATGCGTAAAACCCTAGTCCTGCTTTGGTGGATGTATTGAGTGTTCTTGAGCCCTCGAACTAGCTACAGTGGCCGAGTAGTTCCAGAGAGGCGAATCCTTCTACAGTACGCCATGGGCCTCCTTTTATAGTCGAAAGGGGCTGCCACAGTGGCACACAGGAGGTGGAAACGTGTACAGTGCTACGAGCTTATCACTCGTATTCAGACAAGACGATTTAATGCGCCGCTTAGGTGTCCCCTTGCTTTATCGGGACGGGGTGAGGCCTGCCTCGTCTGGCCGCCGCTCCCCTTGTTTCGACCGCGCATACGGCCAGCCACTGCATGCGGCGCCATGTAGGCAAACAAGCAATGAGGTGGTGCGGCGGTAGGGTCTTCACGAAGATCTCGCATGCCGCCACGCATGTGCTTGCCGATCCGGTCCGAGCTGCATGTTGTTGCGTGAGGTGCTGCCAAATTTCAAATTGGCTACTGGCATGCGAACGGGCGGTGGAGACTTGGCTGTCGGGCCTGGCAGCAGCTTGCCGGCGCGTCCTCGGTGAGGGCATTGCCGGGTGGCCCGGCAAGGGTCTTGCTGTATGGCCTTGGTCGCCCCTGCAAGGAGCTTGCCGGGGTCTTGTGGCTTTCCTCGGCAAGGATCCCGCCGGGGTCGCCGTCTTCTGGTCCTCATCTGATCTTGAACATTCCTTGGTCTTGACAAAGATCTGCATGCCACCATGGAGGTGCCTCCCGAGCCCTAGTTCCAACGTGGTTGGTTGAGTTGGAACCCGTGGGCTCGAGGGTGGCTCACTCTACTGGTGTTGGACGAGCCGCCCCGACAAGGGCCTTGCCGGGGCCGCGGAGGCTGCCCCGGCAAGGGTCTTGCTGGGGGAGCCTGCTTTGTTTCTCTGCCCTTTTGTGATCTTGGCCTTGGCGTTTCTCTGGCTGTCTTGAGCTTCGGTTTTACCTCAGTTCACCTCCCCTGACTTGCTTCGTGTGGCCGCGGCGCATGGATCTGACTACCCGTGCACAAGTAAAGGAGTACAAAGGTGTGCCCCTACTTTTGTACACCGACAGATATGTTCCTCAGTTCTGGAGGTGTTAAAAGGTTCGTCGTAAAGGGTTACGTCGATGCAAGCTTTGATACAGATCTAGAAGACTCTAAGTCTCAATCTGGATACATATTGAAAGTGGGAGCGATTAGGTAGAGTAGCTCCGTGCAGAGCATTGTAGACATAGAAATTTGCAAAATACATACGGATCTGAATGTGGCGTAACCGCCGACTAAACTTCTCTCACAAGAAAAACATGATCACACCTTAGTACTCTTTCGGTGTTAATCACGAGCGATGTGAACTATATTATTGACTCTAGTAAACCCTTTGGGTATTGGTCACATGGCGATGTGAACTATAGAGTGTTAAATCACATGACGATGTGAACTATTGGTGTTAAATCACATGGCGATGTGAACTAGATTATTAACTCTAGTGCAAGTGGGAGACTGAAGGAAATATGTCCTAGAGGCAATAATAAAGATGTTATTTATATTTCCTTATATCATGATAAATGTTTATTATTCATGCTAGAGTTGTATTAACCGGAAACTTAGTACATGTGTGAATACATAGACAAATAGAGTGTCCCTGGTATGCCTCTACTTAACTAGCTCGTTAATCAAAGATGGTTAAGTTTCCTAACCATAGACATGTGTTGTCATTTGATGAACGGGATCACGTCATTAGAGAATGATGTGATGGACAAGACCCGTCTATTAGCTTAGCATGTTGATCGTTCAGTTTTATTGCTACTTCTTTCTTCATGACTTATACATGTTCCTCTGACTATGAGATTATGCAACTCCCGAATACCGGAGGAACACCTTGTGTGCTATCAAACTTCACAACGTAACTGGGTGATTATAAAGATGCTCTACAGGTGTCTCCGATGGTGTTTGTTGAGTTGGCATAGATCGAGATTAGGATTTGTCACTCAGTGTATTGGAGAGGTATCTCTAGGCCCTCTCGGTAATGCACATCACTATAAGCCTTGCAAGAAATGTGACTAATGAGTTAGTCACGGGATGATGCATTACGGAACGAGTAAAGAGACTTGCCGGTAACGAGATTGAACTAGGTATGATGATACCGACGATCGAATCTCGGGCAAGTAACATACCAATGACAAAGGAACAATGTATGTTGTTATGCGGTTTGACCGATAAAGATCTTCGTAGAATATGTAGGAGCCAATATGAGCATCCGTGTTCCGCTATTGGTTATTGACCGAGATGTGTCTCTACCATGTCTACATAGTTCTCGAACACGTAGGGTCCACATGCTTAACGCTCGATGACGCATTTGTATTATGAGTTATGTGTTTTGATGACCGAAGTTTGTTCGAGTCCCTGATGAGATCACCACGTGGATTTAGAGTCTTGAAATGGTCGAGACATAAAGATTGATATATTGGACCATGTTATTCGGGCACGGGAAGTGTTCCGGATAGTTTCGGGTAAAAACAGAGTGCCGGGGGGGTTACCGGAACCCCCCGGGGGAACTAATGGGCCACCATGGGCCTTATTGGAGAGAGAGGAGGCCAGCCAGGGCAGGTCGCCCCCTCCCTTATCAGTCCGAATTGGACAAGGGAAAGGGGGGCGGCGCCCGCCTTTCCTAGTCCCTCTCCCTCTCCTTCCTTCCCCCTTTCTTCCTTGTGGAGGAATCCAGTAGTCCTAGTAGGACTCCTCCTTGGGCGCGCCCCTCCCTCCTTTATATACGGGGGCAGGGGGGCACCCTAGAACACACACGTTTCTCTTAACCGTGCGGTGCCCTCCACAGCTTACACACCTCGATCATATCACCGTAGTGCTTAGGCGAAGCCTCGCGCCGTAATCATCATCACCGCCACCACGCCGTCGTGCCGACGGGACTCACCTCGTCCTCAATCGATCAAGAGCACGAGGGACGCCATCGAGCTGAACGCAGCTGAACGCGGAGGTGTCGTACATTCGGTACTTGGATCGGTTGGATCGCGAAGAAGTTCGACTACATCAACCGCGTTACTAAACGCTTCTGCTTTCGGTCTACGTGGGTACGTGGACACACTCTCCCCTCTCATTGCTATGCATCTCCTAGATAGTTCTTGCGTGATCGTAGGATTTTTTTTTTGAAATTACTGTATTCCCCAACAGAAGCTTGTCCCGCTGCTCCCGAGAGAGAGCTTGAGGCACATACGGCTCGTGCCTTGGGAAGCCGCCATTGGTGTTGACTTGGGATGCACCAGCGTGATCGCCTTTGGGCTCCGGTAGCCCGGGGCACGCGGTGCTCGGAGTTGTCCGCCATGAGGATCTCGGTGGCCGGATCAACACTATCGGACTCGGACTCCTTTGAGGAATCGCAGAGTGATCCGTCAGAGAGGTCAAGGGAAGGCTCGTCGAACTCGATAGCCGCCACTTGTTCTGTTGCTGCCTGGGTGGCGACAGCGTGCTTGATCCAACACTTCAGCCGTGAGCGCCCGAAGCGCTTACGACGGTGTACAATGGTGCGATGAACAACCACTCGGTATGGAGCCGAGGGCTGTCAGCGGAGGACTCCGTCAGAAGAAGCTTGGAAGTGCGTCGCGCCATGGGTGGGCAATGCCTCCAGGTCCAGCGGGGGTTCATGTAGCCACGCTGAGTCGTCGGCGATGAAGGAGATCGTCCTGAAGCGGATTTCGCTGCCGACAGACATGATGACGATGATGATGAAATCCACCTACATCGTGAAATTTTGCTAGACGCCTAGCACCAGGGTGGGCGCCAACTGTTGGGGTTATGATCCTGACGATGAGTACTAGGGGTACGAATAAGGGGCAGAGACTAGCTACGGCGTAGGTGTAACACACGGTGTTTAACGAGTTCAGGCCCCTCACTTGGTGGAGGTAAACGCCTTACGTCTCGTGCCCTGAGGCTTGCTTTGATTTGATAGATAGGATTACAAGGTTGAACATGCCCGACTATGGAGAGGGGTGCGGCTTATATAGAGTGCGCCGCAGCCCCATGTCTCCCACGCCGCCGGGGCCATTAATGCCATTGAATGAGGCAGTTACCAGTGTAATGAGCCTATACTACAACAGTTACAGGTAACGGTAGCTATAGCTCTATTTAGTGGATGACTTAGGATTTCTCGACCGTTGCAGCTCCCATGACGCCTTCTTGCCCTGTACGTCCGAGTGGTTGATTGTCCGCCGAGTGACGTGTGGTTGTCCGAGTGCTGCAGAGCCGTTCGAGTGATCCTCCTAATGTACGCATCCGAATGCCGGCATGGTCCAGGAACCTACCAATGATGGTGATGGGCCCCATGTGGGTCCCAAATGATGGGTCCCTGACCCTACCTATAATAGATGACCACATCAAAATCGACAAATGTAACGCTGCCATTGGCAGGTATAACAATATGGCCACACCTAGGATTTTCACCTCGGAGTTCAAGGTCGGGTATTCGAGAAGCACTACCCAACGTCAAAGTCATGTGTTGTTTCCTCCACTTTCCACAATCTCTACAAATGCATACGTGCAAGAGTCGCTCGCCACTGTTAGAGATATATTTGGGGTACATGTATTTGGTAGTTTAGGATTTATAATCTGTCTCCTACCTTATCTTCATGAAAGGTTTCTTGCCCTCCAAGTCTTGTACTCAATATATACTCGCCCTCGAGCTCAATAATACATCCATCATATTCCGCCAATCCCATCTCTCTCCCTTCTAACATGGTATCAACCTAACCGATCCAACCCTAGCCACCGCCCACACATTCCGCCCTGCGCGCCGCCCCCGGGGCGGTCGGCCTCCATGATCGCCAGCCGGGGCCGCGCCTCCGCATTTAGGGTTCGTCACGCAGTCATGTTGACCGGCTGCCCTAGAGAGTCTTTTTTCCGAGCCTTTGCTCTGGGTTTTTTCTCTCTCGCCGGTCGTTTTGATCAGCGTTCACCTTTTGGTTTTCCGATCTAAGATCGGTTTATGCGCGCCACGGCCGCCATCGATCCTCAGGCGCCTCTACTTCAACATCGACGCGATCGGGTCGGCTCCTTCACCGACCGGTGGTCTTCACAAGAATAAAGCGGCTCGTCACGCCGCCGTCTGCGTAAGGCTCTGCCCGCTTCACGTCAGATGTCGCCTGCGCCGGCCGCCGCCGCCTCGCCCGATCGACCTCTCCATCACCTTCCACCTTTTGTCGCGTCTGCGTGAGGCTCGCTGGCTGCCTCGAGCTCGAAGCGCCGCCGATCCGTTGGTCTCTTGGGCCCGCCGCCCGGGCACCCGGCTGCTTTTGGCAGCGCCCATGTGACGGTGCTGACGTGCTCGTTCGCACGTCGTCCCACGCCGTCCGTCGTCGCCGGCTTCATCTATAACTCCGCCGCCACCCCGACTCCACCAAGCGGCGTCCCCGACCTCGCGCGCGATCAGTTTGATCACCCGCTCGCCGCCGTGATCTGCCCCATCTACGCCGCACGACCGACCTGGCTAGTCGGTCCCACGCTGATTGGCGCCACAACCGTTGTCGAGTCGCCTTCTCTGCTAGCCCCTTCGCTGTTCTTCGGCCGCCGTCGCTGCCGCCCATCCACCTTCGTCGTCTTCGTCCAGCACCAGCCCGTCGTCAGTATTGTCGTCATCTTCCTCGACCACTTCGTCTACTACGACCACCGTTGGTGACATCGGCCCCACGCCAATTGGCGCCACAACCGTTGTCGAGTCTCCTTCTCTGCTGGCCCTTCCGACTCCTCAACATGGCGTACAACTCGTGTAGGTCCCTCGTCTACGCAGCCTAGTGCTGGCAATACCGAGGTGTGCCTTCGTCCACGACATGTCCCCAGGCCTAGCAAGCCTGGTGTGACGCTTCATTAACTTCGTCTGCTCACGCATGCTCGATGTCGGGCAACACCGGCGCTGCGCCTTCGCTTCACGATGTGACCCGGGCTTGGCAAACCCGGGCGCGATGCATCGCTAACAACATCTTCTTCCCGGTGCACCACTACTTCGACACTATCAAGGCTTATGACTAACTTCGGCGCCTCCTTGCGCCATGCTCCACGGTGACTACCTCGACATCGCTACCCCGACTCGACATCGACCACGGCGTTCTTCGCACGGCTACCTCGACCACGGCTACACCATCCTACGCTCTCGGCTACCTCGACGTCGGCACAAAGGGCTATCATCCGCTTGAGCAATTCGCCGGCTTCCTTACAGTCAACGCGTCCCCGACGCGACACCGTCCATGACGCCCCCGCTACGACTGCGGGGGGATGTCAGCCCGTCGGCTACTACTCTTTCCAGTCTGACCGTCCGCGACGCTGCTGTTGTTCGCAACGCTACCCTATGACTGCGAGGGGATGTTAGAGATATATTTGGGATACATGTATTTGGTAGTCTAGCATTTGTAATCTGTCTCCTACCTTATCTTCAGGAGAGGCTTCTTGCCCTCCAAGTCTTGTACTCAATATATACTCGCCCTCAAGGCTCAATAATACATTCATCATATTATGTCAATCCCATCTCTCTCCCTTCTACCAGCCACATCATGGCAAGTCTTTGACGGTCGGGCGCTCTGGAGGCCCCACACCATCCTCTCACAAGTGGTTGCCGATGACTATTCTGCATTAGATGACATGACCAGGTGCCGGCACTAGCCTAGGGGAAGGACACGATTGACACCATGCACCACGGGAAGTGCATGGATGAACCCGGGTACATATGAACCCACTTTGAAAAACACATTTCTAAATGCTAAAAAATCCAAAAAAGGTGGCATGGGTAAGTCTTCATGTTCTATGTGCGTGCATAAAAGTTTCACGGAAAAATAACTTTTTGTGTAGCCTGTGCAAAAAAGCCAAAAAATTATGTCATAAAACGCTGTTTAGAAGCACTGAAATTTGTCCTTTTTGCGGAGACAAAACAAAAAGACATTTTAAAACATACTCCTACTTAAAATGCATTTTTTTAAGTGGGTGCAGATGCCCATGGGTTCGGATCGTGCCCACTCGCCATGCACCACCCGTAGCGACACAGACGACGAACCATCCGACGCGGGAATAAGAGACATCTCCGCACTCACGACTGACTTCAACACTTGGACGGAGATGTTGTGGACGGGCGAAGCCGCTCTCGCTCTCGTGGCTACGCTACGTTTGCATTTGTTGGTCCGGCAGTCCGGCAAGCATGGGCTCCACTCCGGCATATGGGCAGTTTGACCAAAGAAGATAAGCGGTGTCACTCAAACGGGAGTGTGAGGCTACTAGCCCATGGCCATTGCTTGACTTCTCAACAACACGGCAGTAGGACACACCATATACCATACGTCCCTGTTCTCTGTCCGGGTGCATGCACTGAAATTTCTGTCGAGATCCCACCACGACTATTATCGATTGCATTATTGCATCTGCATATGTCGCCGCGCGTCCACCGGATTGTTGCCGCCAGCCGAGCCTATATCATGCACGGTTCTGAGATATTTATGGAGAGAGATCTTGGCGAGCTTCCCCCTCACCCGGTCACCCCCACACGAGAAGCAGTGCAGCTAGCCTACTACTACCAGGACACCATCTCAACTCAACGGTAGCTCGCCATGGCGACGTCTCCTTCCCCTAAGAAGGTACTACTATACTCTCCCACCAGTCCATAAGGTCAGTTGGTCACCGCCTCTATAGCACAGAATGCTAAGGCGTGGAGGAGATCCACTGCCCGGCGCAGCCTGACTGACCTCTCTGGCTACGTTGCGCGGCAAGCAGGTGCTGCTGCCGATCGTCGCGGGCACGGAGCCGATCGAGGCGTTCGTCCCCATCGACATCCTCCGCCGCGCCGGCGCCAACGTCACCGTCGCTTCCGCAGGCGACGCCCTTCTCGTCGAGATGATTTACGGCGTCAAAATAATGGCCGACGAGCTCCTGGCTGACTGCGCCGCCGCTTCCTACGACCTCATCGTCCTCCCCGTACGCATGCATATGCATATACTACTCCATACTCCCTCCATTTCTATTTAATCTGCATATTAACTTTGCAATGATCCTACCACTTTAGCTAGATTTTAGTCAGCTGAATTTTAATTTTGTGGTCAGTCGATTTTCTAGCATTTGGATTGTGCTTTAAGATTTGTGTAGTTTTTCTTTTTTGTCATGTATTGCTGGTCGTACTGGGCTATTTGGATTTGACTGACCCCTATTTTGGGTCAGTCGATTTCCTTCTTGGGCTGGATTTTGGTGTGTACATGCCTTTTTCCATGTGTTTACTTTTATTTTTTACAAGTGTATGCTTTTACTTTTTATTGTTCAGTTCAGTTTTTTTTCTTTACCTGTATTTGTGGATATTGAGTGTATGTAAATGTATACATGCCAGTAATACATGTACGAATTACATTAGAGTATGAAAACTTCACTCTTATATATTTATTCTACATATTAAAAAAGTGCATTTTTTTCTAATTGCATGATTTTTTTTCATTTTCTTTATTCTTTAAGGGTAATACCAATGCTATTTTTTTGCTAATTAAATACATTTTTCAATATTATGTGTATGTACGCACGAAAGTACTATACAATACGTGTGTAATTATACTAGACTGCTAAAGTTTCATTATTATATGTCTATTCGCTGCAATTATGAAAAGTGCAATTTCATTGTAAAGTTGTGTGCAAGTTTTTCCTTATTTCTTTCTTCTTAAGAGTAGTACCATTGTCACTAATTTATTCGCAAGTTTGATACACCACGTGTGTAAATTATAGTAGAGAGCAAAATTGCACTATATATGCTTTGTTTTTTCATATTACAAAAGTGCAAATTCATGGCATATTTGTGTGCAAGTTATTTTTTTAATTTTCTTTCTTCTTAAGAGGTTTCATTTTCCTCTAGAAAACTTTTTTTTTAGTTTTCGTTTTTATATTTTCTTTCTTATTAAAGGGATTCATTCTTATGTAGAAAACTTCATTATTTTGTTTTTGTTTTAGTTATTGTATTTTTTTCTTAAAGGGTTCCATTCTTATATAGAAAACTTCATTATTCTGTTTTTGTTTTTGTTTTTATTTCTTCTTAAAGGGTTTCATTCTTCCCTAGAAAACTTCATTGTTTTGTTTTTTTTCTTTCTTCTTAAAGGGTTTCAATCTCCCCTATAAAATTTCATTATATAGTTTTTGATTTCGATTTTCTTTCTTCTTAAAGGATTTTATTCTTCCCAATAAAAATTCATTATTTAGTTTTCATTTTAAGTTGTGTTGTATTTCTTTTTCTTTTTAACGGTAATATCAATATCATTCCTCTATTATGTTGTTATTCTTTCGTTTTATAAAGAGCGCAAATGTGTGCAATTTATTATTATTATTATTATTATTATTATTATCAAGTTCTTAAAATGTAACACAAACACCAATAATTCATTCATTCATGTTCCACTATTATATGCTTATTCTTGCATATTATAAAAAGTGCAATTATGTATATTTTAATAATTATGTGTTTTTATTTGTTTCATTTTATTAAAGGGTAATGCCAATGCCACTAATTCATTCTCCCTTGGAAAACTTCATGTTTTTATTTTATTTAGTTTTTATTTTATTTGCTTCTTCTTTAAGGGTAGTAAAAACTCCACTAATTCATTCCTTCTTATGAAACTTTTTTTTGTGAAAATTCCACTATTATAAGCTTATTTGTGCATATCATAAAAAGTGCAATATCTGTGTATGTTGTGTGCAAGTTTGTTCATTATTTGTTTTAGTGTGTTTCATTTTCTTCTTCTTAAATGGTAATACCAATGCGACTAGTTCATTCTCCCATAGAAAACTTTTATATTTGATTTGATTTTAGTTTTTATTTCATTTCTCGCCTCCTCAAAGGGTGATACCTTTGCCACTAGTTCATTCTCCCTTAGAAAATGTCATTATTTTGATTTGGTTTATGTTTTTATTTCATTGTCCTTCTTCTTAAAGAGTAATACCAATGCCACAAGTCATTCCCTCTTAGGAACATTTAGTTTTGCCAAAGTTCCACTATTATACGTTTATTCTTGCATATTATAAAAGATCACAATTCATTTGTAAATTGTGTGCAAATTTTGTCTGTATTTATTTTATCTTCATTTTCTTTCTTCTTAAAGGGTAACACTAACGCCACTAATTCATTATTGCTTAGAAAACTGTAAATTTTGATTCTGTTTGATTTTTTATTTCATTTTCTTCTTCTTCAAGGACAATACCAATGTTCTTAATTCATTGCCTCTTATAAAAAAATTCTTGCAAAACTACACTACTATATGCTTATTATTGCATATTATTAAAAACACAATTTATTGGTAAATTATGTGCAACTTTTGTCATTATTTTATTTTAGTTTTCATTTTATTTTCTTACCATTGCTTCTAATTCATTCCTATTTAGAAAGCCTTTTTTTTTCTTTTAGTTTTATTTTAGTACAATAGTATAGGACAGTCAAAACCTGGTGTCCAAAAGAGTAATCTATCATGAGGTCAAAACTTTCAATAGACTAAAATTCAGTGACGATGTTGCCTTTTTGTACTATCATAGGAAGGGACTGTAGTAAATAGCGCATGAACATGCAGCCTTTGGTGCTGATCGCACTAGCCGGGCAGGTTTGGCTGAATGCTTTGGCAGCTACTTTACGCATGAGTTTGGGGGCTTTAGGTAACATGTTTGGACGTTTGGTGACCCTGAAAGTTAAAAAAATGGTTTTTCTCTGGCCTAAGAAAAATTGACTGACCCAGATTATAATCAGTCGACCGACTGTTACTCGCTCCCTAATCCTTGTCTCAAAAAAAAAAGTCGCTCCCTAATCCTACACCTGCGGATAGCTTACAGAACATTTCAACTAATAACCCGCCCAATTTTGCTGGGTTGGGCCGGTTTGCTTCCTAATATCCAATCCTAGTCACTCACGATTAGTACTCTGTAGGTTTAACATTACTTTTAACTTTGTTTTAAACCAAACTTTGTAAACTTTTTCTAGTTTATAGAAAAATTATTAACATATACGACGCCAAATCAATTTCATTAGAATCATTATCAAAATGTTTTTACATAATATATTTTGCATGTACCATTACTAGGGGTGTAAAATAAGTTATTCTACACTCACGCTTAATTTAGTGTTACTATATATATATATATTATAAATGTTTATTGTTTTTCCATAAATTTAGTCAAGCTTGTAAAGATTGACTTAAGACAAAGCTATCATGCAAACAATTAGGAGGGACCTTGGCATACAGATATTGACCTTTCTGGTCTACCTTCCGACGGGTCTCATGCTCTGGGCTCGTGTTGCCGTGCATGGGTCTCAATTCTCTGCGAATGATGCAGGGTGGTGTTCCTGGCGCTGCGAATCTCGGTGGTTGTGCGACGTTGGAGGGCATAGTGAGGAAGCACGTGGAGAAGGGAGGACTCTACGCTGCCATATGCGCTGCACCGCCGCTGGCGTTGGCGTCCTGGGGCCTACTCAATGGGCACAAGGTAACTCTTAAGGCATATGCATTTTGCTTGACTCTTTACTGCTCAGGGCATTTTCAGTCGTTGGAGCCTCCAAGAACACCACCGAACCAAAAAAGTTGTTGTCTTGGGGGTGCTGGGGGCGTGGCTGGGCCTTTTTTCGGCAAAAAGCGTCGCCGAGCCTAAAACCGAGCCTAAAAAGGTGTCCTGAGGGCCGGGTGAAGATGCTCTAAGGTGGTATTTATACGACTACACTTATTTATACATTGTTATTTGGTATATTGTTGAGTGTTGTTATGCATATTTAGTTTTTTAGGGTGCTAAGACTGGACATGAAGTATATGGTCCGGAGCTCAAATGCACCCTGATGAACAGTAAAATAAAAAAAATAGTATTTTTTTAAAAAAAAATCTAGTTTTTTGTGGTAAACTTTGACAAATGTTTTGTATGCTTGAAAAAATTCAGCATGAAATGACATTCATGGAAGTCGTGGTAAAAAAACAATGCTCCAAAAATGCTAGTTTTGAAAACATTTTGGAGTACAGATTTTGTTATTTTTGCCACAACTTTCATGAATGTCATTTCGCTCTAAAATTTTGCAAGCATACAAAACATTTGTCAAAGTTTACCACAAAAATAATTTAGATTTTTTTTTGAATTTTGCACCTATTTTTCTCGATTTTATTGTTCATCAGGGTGTATTTGAGTTCGGGATCAGAATAGGACATTCAACTAAGACTTTCATACTTTGCCTCATCACAAGTTAGATAAGTTTGAGTAGGTTAGTCTCCTGGCTGGCTCGCGCCATATTTGTGGCACGATTTTATTTTCTTTCAATCTAAGTCATTTGTGTCATTGACTAGTGATCGTTTGACAAGATTATCTCAAGTGTGACAAAGTGTGATGCTAACTTTGCTACCCTAACCTTAGCCGCGTATGACAAAAAAAGTGTGGCATATGTTGGCAAACTTTTTTTATTCGAAACGAAGGCAAAAGTTTTGCCTCATCGATTAATTAAGAAGAAGAGAGTTGCTCGGTTAATTAGGGAAAACCGAGCGAAAACCAGATTGTCCCAGTTAATTATGGAGAACCGGGCTAAAACCCTCACAACCGCTGAGCGGCACACATAGAAAGCCCCACGAACACCACTCCAAAGAGGGCCTCGACGAGACCGCACGCAGGCGTCATCGTCATCACTCCTCCCCTAGAGGCGTCATCGCCATCCCTACACTCTGAGCAAACGACTCCCACTTCGCCGTAGGCGATCGTCGACTCAACCCACATCAGAAGCGGACACGTGAAGTCGCATGAAGATTGATGTCAAAACCTCACCCTCCGCGCGCCGACAACAACTCCAACTCGACGGAGAACTCGGTAGATTAAAACTGTGCATGGTCGGGCGCCACGGGAGATCACCGAACGGGCAACCTGCAACCAGTCATCGTATACCACAGGGCCTCGCCGCCGCAGCTTCGACTCCATAGCAACAACCAAACCGAGTCAATACCATGGACACGCCGAAGAAGAGCCGGCTACCGCAACCATTGCCGCGTCGCCGACATCGCTCCCACCATCATCGCCGTTGCCGCAGCACGGGCGCCACCAACCACCGGTCCCGGCTTGCCGATGCCGAAGCTCCCCAAGAGGGAAAACGACACCAAGGCGCCGTCATCGTCCGATCATAAGATCTAGGGTTTCCCCTGAAGAGGCCGAGATGGCCGGATCCGTGCGAGAGGAGTGCGGCAACAAATCAGCGATGCCTCCAGGAAGGTCACGACGGCCACAGCCGCCACCATCGCTGGTCACGGCACAGGGCCGAGACAGGGTCTTCACCCGAGCTCCCACACCACCTCGGTTGCACATCATCCCGCACCGGCACCGACAAGCCCACCAATCATCCTCGCAGCCGAAGCCGCCGCCCGAGCGCCAAACAGGCAGCCCGAGCCCCTCCACCACGCGCCCCACCAGAGCAGCAGCACCATGACGGGCCTCCACCACGCCGGAGCAGGTGGCCACCCAGCCGCAGATCCGTGCTGCCCGGACCTCCTGCGCACATCCGCCGAGCCTCCCTGCCCGGCCTCGCCTGAGCCGCAGCCCCTCACGCCCGCCTGCCGAGCTTCCCTGCCGCGGCCTCCTTGTCGCCTCGGTGCGACCCACACACGGCAGATCTGCGCCAGCTGGGCCACCCCGTGCCGCCACCGTGCCTCTGCACGGTCCCCTTGCGCTGTTGCCGCGCCTCTGCACGGCCCCTTGCGCGCCGGAGCACCCGCGGCATGGAGCCGCCCCTTCACGTCACCCACTGCAGCGCGACTACTGCACCGCCTATTCGCTCGCACTCCCTTTGCACCGGCACCCTTGCCGCGACGCGCATGCAGCAGATCCGCGCTGCAGGACCCTCTGCACGCACTAGATGCCCGCGCCCCGACGTGCAGATCCGCGCCCAGCCCGCCAAGCCCCCGCGCCATGGCCGTGCACCGGCGGGCGCACGCAGCACCCCGCCAAGGCCGCCACGTCGTGGCCGCCGGCCCTGAACTTGCCGGCGCGCACCGCCCTTGGACCATCAGCGCCACCGGACGCCAAGAGCGGCAGATCCGCCCCCACTGCGCCGCGAAATGGCCCCACCGCCGCCGACGCCACCTGGGCTTTGCCCCGGCGACGCCCTCCGGCGGCGGTGAGGGGAGAGGAGGAGGAGGGCGTGCCTTAGGTGGCCGGATTTGGGGCGCCCCGGTGCGGCCCGTGGAGCCGCACGGGAGCGAGAGGGTAACCTAAGTTAGTATATGAATCAGACAGACCTTCCACTCCTACACTTTTTGTTGTACTTTACGATGTGTTTGCTTCACAATTAATCAAATTACATAATATTTGATCATGTTCGTTTTACTTACGATATAATTGAAGAACATGGAATCGGGTCTTGACCCAATAAAGCTTGATTCCAATGAAGAAGGGGGGTAATCACGCGCACACACAACTATTAAGGGTGTGGATTCTCACTTGTCCTATATAACTATATATGTGATTTTCACTAAATTATTTATCTCAACATTTAAGCATGCAAAAATAATGCACATACGACACTATGTTTTAATAGTTCTACGATCAGCAATCCATCTGTGTGATGCACACTAAATTCAACCAACTGGTGTGTTTATGTGCACTGTTGGACAAAAGTCATATGACAAACGTCGGATGTGTAGCCAGGCTCTTAAGCATGTGACCTCAACATGCATAGGAAGAGCTTCACCCCCTTTTCCATTGTATCATGATATCTATATCCACTAAATATCTTACAACTATAAATTAACTAGTACAATAAATTATATGTAATTTTAGTTCCATATCTCATATAATTTCTTAAGTGCAAAGGTTTTGACTATCATATTATTAATCCAGATATTAATAATCCATACAATCAAATCTTATTGAATTATATTGCAACCAATTCCCACAACAATGCGTGAGTATCGTCTAGTGTGGATAAACATGGTGTCTTTTGTTCTTTTTTTTTCTTTTTAATTATGGAACTATACATCAGTAACCTACAAAATTGTGAAATCATAGTCCATTTCTTATTCCTTATTATCTCATTCATGTTCACACTCACCAAACCCCTTATTAATTATCTGGGAAATATTACACAAAAATGTGAGTTTACACTTAGGTTCACACACAAACAAAATACATGCAACTGTATATGTACTATGTAGAACTGCACACACCAATCAGTTCACCCCAAAACTCAAACTGATGGGAAATGGTGAGCTATGCATTTATACATCAACACCTCCCCTCACGTGTGGCTCCCTCAAACCTAAACGTGAACCAAAATTGGGCTGTAATTTAATTGCGTCATCCGAATCTTGAACTCAAAACCTCTAGGCCCGATACCATATAGAAATGCACACACCAGCCAATTCACCCTAAAGCTCAAGTTGATGGGGAAAGATATTGCCTGTGCATTTATACGTCAATAATATAAGGAAAAAAATTACAATTGAACAAAATAAAGTGCAAATGCATAATTTTATAATAACCGACTAGTGCCATGACTGATAAGCAAAAACGCAGTCAAAATAAAAAAATGTAATTACAAAAAAAAGGCGACCAACTGTTGATATGCTTGATATACACAAACAAACGTAAAAAGGAAAATAAAATATGTGGTAGAAATAAATGCTCTAAACTCCTTAAAATGGATGTCATACTCTTTTTTTTGCAGGGGTGCCAAAGTGTTTTATATAAGCATGCAATGTGCATTATAGTTTGATTAATAGGTTAAATAAAGAAGGTGGACCTTAGTAGGTTTAAGTCCCCACAGGTGCACTTTTCTTTTGTCCATTTTTCTATTGAACATATAACCAACACAAACATTGTCGTAATGCGACAACAGAATATTGACTTGTCCAAAGTAAATTTCTTGACTTATGTATAACTGACCCCAAATTTCGCGATGGCCCCCATGACATTCAACCAAATGACACCACACCACCCCCATAAGATAGTTTCGCAGGTTTCCTAAAAAAAAGATAGTTTCGCAGTGAATCTCCATAAGTGTAGCAAAGCTTAAAAGATTATCTGCCTTCCGTAAAAATAAAAATAAAAAGTAGAGGCAAGCCACTGTATTCTAGGGATGTCATTTTTTTTCTTCTTTTGCGTAGATATATTATGTCCCCACCTCTCTTTTTTTTCTCAACAAATGCTTGTGTACTTAGGCTACGGGTCATCCATGGTTCGTGGAGAAGTTCCCTCCCGAGGTGACCGCCGTGGACGCGAACGTGGTGGTGGACGGCAACGCCGTGACGGGCACTGGGCCGGCAACGTCGCTGGAGTTTGCGCTGGCCTTGGTGGAACAGCTCTACGGTAAGGAGAAGGTCGAGCAGATCGCTAAACCAATGGTGAGTTTTCTTATCTACTCGATTGTCCATCTAATTGCAAGGTGGCATCATTTTGCTCATCAACTGCACTACCATGAGGCCATATGCCTGTTATATCCCAATGACACGTAACGCCCGCGTCGTCCTCCCCCTAGGGCGACTCGGCGTGCTTAAACCCAGCCGCCACCGCCAAGAACTCTCTTCCCTTCTTCGCGGGCCGGAAGACGCCCGGCATAAGTCCGGGCCGACGGCGGTGGCGGGGATCTCTCTCTCTCGCGTCTCCGGGGTGGGGACGGACCCCAAAGGCGTGTGGTGGCGCGAACCGATCCGGGATCTGACAGTGGCGGATGGCGGCGGCGGTACAGAGGCCGGCCGTCCTCAGACAGGGACGGCGACGGCTTGGCGCCATGGAGGCTGTGGGCTGCGAGGCGCGGATGGCCCTTCGGCGCGGCGGCGGTCTCCGGGCGGCGGCCGTTAGCTGCGGTGGCGCGTGCATGTCGCCTTCAGATCGGACGGCACGCGTGGAGGGCCTGGTGGTCTCGTCGGTGGCACCTCCGATCAGATCTGTTCTGACCGGTGCAGCCGGCGGTGGTGGTCATCTCTTCCGTCAGAGGTGGTCGGCCTGAGGCTGGGTGCTTGGATCTCGGGATCCGTCATCTGGCACCAGCTGCGAGTCGGGGAGACGTAGTTGCCGGTGAAAACCGAGCCGACGGCGGACGATGGCGGCGTTCCACTTCGTTACCTTGATGAAGGCATCGTCATGTGACTACCGTCGACCCACTCGTATTGCTCCGGGGGAAACCCTAGGATCTGGTGTTCCAGGCCGGACGATGGCGGCACCGCGGTGTTGTTTCTCTCTTGGGAGCGTCGTTTTGTGGAGCAGCGCTGGAAGTCAGAGGCAGGAGGTGGAGCGATTTCGTCTTGCACGGAGCTTCGGTGGAGATGTCAAGTCATGCCTGACCGACAGGTGCTACGCTTGGTCATGCCTGGTTGGCAGGTGCTACGCCGACAGATCCTCCAAGGGCTTCAGGCTGTTCGGCCGGTGGTGGTGCGTGGCAGCATGGCGCCGAGGTGTATCGATGGCGACCGTGGCGTGTACAAATTGTTTGCACGCAGGAGGAGGTGTCGTTGGGCGCCGTGGTGGCATCGACGATAGCTGGACCGAGCAAGGTTGATGCATCAGTAAGTTCTGAAGATGGAGCGGTGGCAGTTGGCGGCGGCGGCCTCTAAGAGCACGCCGGACCAGTGTGTGCCTCAGACCCGGCAAGTGGCTAGGTTGGGGCCTCAGGTCTTAGATGTTAAGCTTGGCGGCATCTGTTTGGTATTAGGCCCAGACTATCTGCGCCCCTTCATCAACTGGATAGGTGTAGTGACAGTTTGTTGCTTAGACGGCGGCTTTAGTCTTACTGTTGTATGACTTTATAAGGTCTTGTAAGAATAATTAATAAAGTGGCCGTATGCATCACCCAGATACAGAGGCGGGGTCATTCTCCTTTTCTAAAAAAACTGCACTACCATATTCTGTTGTTTCCTTCAATCCATATTAACTGTCGTTGATTTAGTACAAGAATATGGATCAGAGGGAGTATGTTTTCCATATTTTTTTTTTGAAAGTTGCTATGTCTTTTTGTTGTTTAGCTAGTGAGATACGAAGGTGGCTATAGCATGAAAGAACTCAACTCGGTCGAGTGGCACTGCAGCGGCACGCCCAAGGTCAGGTGCATCGCAAAGCGCGCAGTACTGGTGTTCTGAAGTTCCACTCCTGAATCACGAGGTTCTCTAAAACCCATTGCCTCCCATTCTTGGTGCTTCAGGTTCTACTTCCAGTAGCCAACGGCACTGAGGAGATGGAGGCGATAATAGTCGTGGACGCGCTGCGCAGAGCCAACGCGGACGTCGTCGTCGCGTCCGTCGAGGACGGCGTTGAGGTCACCGCGCGATACGGGACGAGGATCGTGGCCGACGTGATGCTGGACGAGGCCACCGATCGGGCGCCGTTCGATCTGATCATCGTGCCGGCAAGTAGCTTGCAAGAACTTCAGATACACGTACGGTGGTAGCCACTGATTGATTGATCGGCCTCCGTTTCTCTGGTTCAAACAGGGCGGCATGCCGGGCGCGAAGACGCTGGCCGGCTGTGAGCAGCTCGTCGCTCTGCTGAAGAAGCAGGCGGAAGCGAACAGGCCGTACGGCGCGATCGGCGCCGCCACCGCCCACGTGCTCGAGCCCCATGGCCTGCTCAAGGTACGTGCTGAGCTACCCGGTACTTTGCTCCAACCCGCTCACCGCGCGCCGACGCTGAAATGCGAAATCGCTTCGGGTGCTGCAGGGCAAGAAGGCGACGACGTGCGGATCCATGGCCGGGCTGCTCGCGGACGGTGGCGAGTGCGAGAACAGGGTGGTGGTTGACGGGAACGTGATCACGAGTAGGAGCCCCGGCACCGCCATGGAGTACGCGGTGGCCGTCGTCGAGAAGATGCTGGGCCGCGACGAGGCGCGGCGACTGGCGGAAGGCCTGCTCTTCTTGGGCTGACCCCCCGTGACCGTGTGGTGGAGCTTCACAAGCTGCTGTTGCGCTGGCTCGCCTGATCATCCGACAATAACAGCCGACAACGGTGGTGGTCATCATCAATTAAGTCCCGTTCATTCGTACTGTTCAATGTCACTTTTACAACAACGGTGGTGGTCATCATCAATTAAGTCCCGTTCATTCGTACTGTTCAATGTCACTTTTACATTTAACATGTCATCAGTACTGTAGTCTCCACTGAGAGCGACTCCGGACATGGAGAACTACGCCACACCCACCGTGCATCAAACTACTTGTAAATGTTCAGATCACGTTGGGTCATTCAACATCGTGCACCGGCCGGACGTACGAAAGCCCACAAACCGGAAGCTAACTCGGGAGGTTTATGACAGTCCGTACCTCCGCCATGTAGACATCCGACACCCCCACCCACCCCATCCCCTCCACCCCTCTCATTCTGCTTAAACCATCATCCCACTTTATTGTATTCATGCTGGTCCAGAGCGGAATTGGTCAGTGTCGTATCCCGGCCGAATGGCACGGCACTCACACAGTGCCGCGGTCGAGAAAAATGCTTCGGCTCGTCGCTGCCGCTACATTAGAGCAACTCCAATGGGGCGACCCAAGTGAACGGCGATTTCGTCGCCGCTTTTGTCCGTTGTATTGGGCCGCCACCGACATCCGCCCTATTTTTGATATGGGTCAACAACGCTTCAACGCTACCGACCCATATATAAAGCGACGTATCGGGTTGGCCGCCCAATTTTACATGATAATTTGCATTTAAACATATTGTTAAATAACATAGTTTAAACCGAATAAAATAGTATAGTTTTACAAGCCGAATACAAATAAAAATGTTTCACATAGTTTTGCAAACGAATAAAAGAAGATACATCTATTGGTTGCCAACATGAGCACACATATGCTCAACCAAATCATTTTGCAGTTGCGCGGGAGTTTCCCAATCACGCATGTCTTCATGAAATTGGGTGAACTGTTCAAACGTTGCCGCTACTCCATGCTCAGGCACAACATTCTCACCCTGATACTGAAAGCCTTGATCGTACAGACGTTTCGGGCGCTCGTCTTCTACGATCATATTGTGCATGATCACACAAGCAGTCATCACCTCTCACAGTTTCTACGTGCTCCAGGTATTAGCAGGATACCGAACGATGCCCTATCAAGATTGCAAAACACCAAAGGCACGCTCGGCATCCTTCCTAGCACTCTCTTGCTCTTGGGCAAATCTTTTCCCCTTCTCTCCGACAGTGCATGCAGTCTATGATGCCAAGCATCCCTGAAAAGCCCCTTCTGGCATTCATCGCCAACAAACGGGTTGTATCTTCAGCTGTCAGCTCTCTCAAGTACTCAGGGCCAAACACAACAATAACAGCCTTGCAGAACTTATACAGGGACTCTAGGCATGTAGACTCGCTCATACGGACGTACTCGTCAATGAGATCACCGGGTATGCAAGCATTCTGATGGCGTGATTGCATTTTACGATAAGAGGAGAAACCAATCTTGCCAACGGCATCCTCTTTGCACTCGAAATAGTCATCATAGCCGACCACCCCCTCTCTAATACGGTTGAAAAGATGCCTACTCATACGGAAACGGCGGCGGAATTTTTGATGTTTGAACAACGGGTTTGTTGTATCAAAGTAGTCCTTGCAGAGAAGGAAATGCCCGCTCTCTCGGTTGCGATTCAATGCCGGAAGGTGGCCCGGAATGGAGCCACGGAACAACGGCAGCTGGCTGTTGAGGTGGTCATGGACCAACACGGCAGCCAATATCTCCTCCTCATCGTCGGACGACGAATCGTCGGAGTCGCAAAGGAAATTGTGGAAAACAAAATCGTCGGCGGAGTCCATTTCGTACCTTGGCAAACTGTTGAACAGCTTGCGGGCGTCGAAGAAGGAGACAGCCGGCGAGGGGAGTCGCGGCGCCAAGACGGACCATGGCTGCCCCGCCGGGCGTCTGGACAAAGTGGGCCGGGCGTCCGACGAACGTGCTGGTCGGATCCGCCGGGCGGCGAGGCGGCTTCTTGGTCGCGGGCGGTCAGGCGATGAGGGGAGCGGCGGTGGAAGCGCTTGCTCCCGGTAGCAAGACGGCGATTGCAAAGCACAGAAGTGGGCGGCGTTGCTAGTCAGATGTGAAGGCGGCGGCAGTTGACAGAGTCGCCGGTAAAAATGGGTGGCGGCGTCGGTGACGAAGGAGGCGGGCGAGGGTTGCTATTGGCTGGGGGTGAGGGGGGAGGCCGATGTGCCACCGACCAGTGGGCCCGGGGAGAGAAGAAGGCGAGCGCGCGCGTCCGTCGCGTGTCCCCGCCGACGCAAATGCAGCTCAAAAATGGGCCAGGAATGGGTCGCTTCATGATCGGTAAAGTTTAACGCTGCTGTCTGCTTGGGTCATGCATTGGGCCGCCTTTTGTGTCCCCGCCGACCCAAACGAACACCGGCGGACGAAATGGGTCGCCCCATTGGAGTTGCTCTAATGTCGGTTCTGTTAGAGTATATAGGCATATATTTGTATATGGTAGACTATGATTTGTAATCATCTCCTGCCTTATTTCTAGGAGAGGCTTCTTGCCCTTCAAGCCTTGTACTCTATATAAACCGTCCGAGAGGCTCAATACAACAACCATCATATTCCGCCAATCCCTCTCTATTCCCTTCTAACATTGTATCGGCCGCATGTTTCTAGACCTAGCCGGCGCACGCTTCCGCAACGGCCCGGGAGGTCGATCTCCATGATCTCCGTCAGGGGCCGCGCGAGTCGTAGCAGGGTTCGTCCGTCGATCTGTGATCGGCTGCCCTGGTGAGTTTTTCCTATCTCTTGATCGGTTTTTTCTCCGTCGGTCGTTTGGCCCGTATTTTTTTGGTTCACCGATCATAGATCGGATTACGTCGCCCACAGCTGCCATCGACCCCCGCTCGCCTCTACTCCGAGATCGGCACGACCCCCCGGCTTCCAGTCCAACACAGCTACCTCGCTCGACACGTCGGCCTGTCACAGCCGTCGTCGGCGTTCTGCTGCCCGTCGGTCTACGCCGATCGTCGCCGCCTCTACTCCGACATAGGCGCAACCACCCGGCCTCTTCTTCGACCTTAACGGCCTCACGCAGCAACGTCGGCCTTCACACGGCTATTGGCCGCTGCTTGCCATCGGGTTGCTTTTATGCTGCCGTCGCCGCCCTGCTCCAAACAAACTCCTGCATCACCTACCGTCTTGGCCGCCGTCGCATGGCCATCTCAAACACGACATTGTGTTCGCTGCTTGGGCCTTGCCGCTCGAGCGTTGGTGCCGCGTTGGTCGCTTGGGCTTAACCGCTCGGGCCCCGTGCACTAGCCGCTCGTCCGCATGCCATTCCCCACCAGCTATCGTCGCCTAGGTCTGCTCGACCACCTCGCTTCACCGTCCACACCACCGTCATCATCACCGAGCAGCATCCCCAACCTCGTGTGTGGTCAGACTGATCACCCGCCTGCCTGCGATCCGCTCCATCCATGCCGCGCCACGGACCTGATCGGTCGGTTGCACCCGCCTCTGCAGGTCCCGTGAAGGTTGTCCCCGAGTACCGCATGCCCCTCCACCGATCGAGTAACAGCTTGCCGATGTGTTACCCCGACGGGCCGCACCGCCGCCGTCTCGTGGTTCTCCCCGCAGTTGCACCGACTAGCGTGTTGCCACTGCGTTGCCCCTTCGATTCGTAGTGCCGCGACATGCGGTCCCCGCTGCCATTCGAGGGGCTACATCGATCCGCGCTGCACCGCCCCTTCGGGCTGTAGCGCCGTGCCCCGCGGTCTACGTTGCCGCCCGAGGTCTTCCCGTCGTCGCCTCGACCAGCCTGCTGCTGCTGCGTCACCCCAATGTCGCCCCTTCGGGGCGTAGCGCTGCGGCCTGCGGTCCACTCCGCCACCCCCACGCATCGACTTCACGTGGTATGCCCCACGTCGCCTCCCTCGGCACGGGAACGCCATCGTCAGCGCAAGTCTTCGTCATGTTGTCGGGTTCTTCCCCGCCTACTGATATGTCTCCAACGTATCTATAATTTAGGAAGTATTCATGCTGGATATTTTACAATCATTTTATAGCAACTTTATATCATTTTTTGGGACTAACCTATTGACCCAGTGTCGGTTGTTGTTTTTTGCTTGTTTTTTACATTGTAGGAAATCAATATCAAACGGAGTCCAAACACCACGAAACTTTTTTTGATTTTTTTATGGACGAGAAGACATCCAGTGGGCCAGAGAAGCACCTGCGGGGTGCCCCGAGGGGGGCACAACCCACCAGGGCGCGCCTGGGGGCCCAAGCGCGTCTGGGGGCCCAGGCGCGCCCAGGTGGGTTGTGCCCACCTTGGTGGCCTCCCGCAACCCCCTCTTTGCCCTATAAATCACAAAATATTCCAAAAACCCTCAGGGTAACCCTAGATCAGAAGTTCTGCCGCCGCAAGGCTCTGCAGCCATGAGAAACCAATCTAGACCCCGTTCCAGCACTCCGCCGGAGGGGGAAATCATCACCAGTGGCCATCTTCATCATCTCAGCGGCCACCATGATGAGGAGGGAGTAGTCCACCCTCTGGGCTGAGGGTTTGTACCAGTAGCTATGTGTTTACTCTGTCTCTCGTGTTCTTGAGATGTCACGATCTTGATGTATCGCGGGCTTTGTTAATATAGTTGGATCATATGGTGTTTTCCCCTCTCTATCTTGTTGTGAATTGAGTTCTCCCTTTGAGATTTCGTTTTATCGGATTGAATACTTTTATGGATTTGAGAACACTTGATGTATGTCTTTCTATGAATACCCGTGGCGATAATGGGGTATCGTATTGATTCACTTGATATATGTTTTGGCACTCAACTCGCGGATTGCCGAGGTGACATTGGGGTAATCTATGCATAGGGGTTGATGCACGTTCTTGTCTTTGTTTCTCCGGTAGAAATCTTGGGGCACTCTTTGAGGTTCCTTGTGTTGTATTGAGTATTAGGAATCTGAAATTATTTGGTGTTATTTTAGTACGAACTCTTGGATAGATCGATTGGAAAGAATACCTTCGAGGTGGTTTCGTACCATACAAACTCTTTCTTCTTATGTTCTGTTGGGGAACGTAGTATTTCAAAAACAATTCCTACGATCATGCAAGATCTATCTAGGAGAAGCATACCAATGGGCAAGGAGAGTGTGTCCACGTACCCTCATAGACCGAAAGCGGAAGCGTTTAGTAACGCGGTTGATGTAGTCGAACGTCTTCGCGATTCAACCGATCCAAGTACCGAACGCACGGCACCTCCGCGATCTGCACACGTTCAGCTCGGTGACGTCCTCGAACTCTAGATCCAGCTGAGTCCAAGGGAGAGTTCCATCAGCACGACGGCGTGGTGACGGTGATAATGAAGTTATCGGCGCAGGGCTTTGCCTAAGCACTACGACAATATGACCGAGGTGTAAAACTGTGGAGGGGGCACCGCACACGGCTAAAGATCAACTTGTGTGTCTATGGGGTGCCCCCTCCCCCGTCTATGAAGGAGGGGAGGAGGATGTTGGCCGGCCACAAGGGGAGCTCCCCAAGGGGGGCAATCCTACTCCGAGTAGGAATAGGTTCCCCCTTTTCCTAGTCCAACTAGGAGAAGAAGGAAGGAGAGGGAGAGGGAGAGGGAAAGAGGGGCCGCGCCCCCCTCCCCTAGTCCTATTCGGACTCCCCTTGGGGGGGCGCCACCTCTTGGCTGCGGCCCTCTCTCTCCCCTAAGGCCACTAAGGCCCATAACTTCCCAGGGGGTTCCGGTAACCCTCCGACACTCCGGTTTTATCCGAAACTCTCCGGAACACTTCTGGTGTCCGAACAACATGGTCCAATATATCAATCTTTATGTCTTGACCATTTCGAGACTCCTCGTCATGTCCGTGATCTCATCCAGGACTCCGAACAACCTTCGGTACATCAAATCACATAAACTCATAATATACATCGTCATCGAACGTTAAGCGTGCGGACCCTGCGGGTTCGAGAACTATGTAGACTGATAACCCACAAGTATAGGGGATCACAACAATTTTCGAGGGTAGAGTATTCAACCCAAATTTATAGATTCGACACAAGGGGAGCCAAATAATATTTGAAGGTATTAGCAGCTGAGTTGTCAATTCAACCACACATGGAACTTAATTATCTGCAGCAAGTAATCAGTAACAAAGTAGTATGATAGTTTTGATAGTAGTGACAACAGCTGTTGGGGAACGTAGCAGAAATTCAAAATTTTCTACGCATCACCAAGATCAATCTATGGAGATTCTAGAAACGAGAGAGAGAGAGAGGGAGTGCATCTTCATACCCTTGAAGATCGCTAAGCGGAAGCGTTACAAGAATGCGGTTGATGGAGTCGTACTCGCGGCGATTCAAATCGCGGAAGATCCGATCTAGCGCCGAACGGACGGCGCCTCCGCGTTGAACACACATACAGCCCACTAAGGCCCATAACATCCTGAGGGGGGGGGGTTCCGATAACCCTCCGGCACTCCGGTTTTATCCGAAACTATCCGAAACACTTCCGGTGTCCGAATAACATGGTCCAATATATCAATCTTTATGTCTCGACCATTTCAACACTCCTCGTCATGTCCGTGATCACATCCGGGACTCCGAACAACCTTCGGTACATCAAATCACATAAACTCATAATACGAATCGTCATCGAACGTTAAGCGTCATGGACCCTACGGTTCGAGAACTATGTAGACATGACTGAGACACATCTCCGGTCAATAACCAATAACGGAACCTGGATGCTCATATTGGCCCCCTACGTATTCTATGAAGATCTTTATCAGTCAAACCGCATAACAACATAAGTTGTTTCCTTTATCATCGGTATGTTACATACGTTGTTTCCTTTGTCATTGGTACGTTACTTGCCCGAGATTCGATCGTCGGTATCACCATACCTAGTTCAATCACATCACCGACAAGTCTCTTTACTGCTCCGTAATGCATCATCCCGCAACTAACTCATTAGTCACTTTGCTTGCAAGGCTTATTATGATGTGCATTACCGAGAAGGCCCAGAGATACCTCTCTGATACACGGAGTGACAAATCCTAATCTTGATCTATGCCAACCCAACAAAATCCTTCAGAGACACCTGCAGAGCATCTTTATAACCACCCATTCATGTTGTGACATTTGATAGCACACAAGGTATTCCTCCAGTTGGGGAACACATTTGAAAAAAGTTCCTACGCACACGCAAGATCCATCTAGGTGATGCATAGCAACGAGAGGGGAGAGTGTTGTCCACGCACTGTGAGATCGAAAGCGGAAGGCGTTATGACAACGCGGTTGATGTAGTCGCACGCCTTTCACGATCCGACCGATCCTAGTACCGAACGTACGGCACCTCCACGATCTGCACACGTTCGACTCGGTGACGTCCCACGGACTCTCGATCCAGCTGAGTGTCGAGGGAGAGCTTCGTCTGCAAGAAGGCGTGATGACGGTGATGTTGAAGTTACCGACGCAGGGCTTCGCCTAAGCACTACAACGATATGACCGAGGTGGAATCTGTGGAGGGGGGCACCGCACACGGCTAAGACAACTGTCAACTTGTGTGTCTATGGGGTGCCCCCCTCCCTCGTATATAAAGGAGTGGAGGAGGGGGTGGGCCGACCCTTTATGGCGCGCCCAAGGGGAGTCCTACTCCCACCGGGAGTAGGATCCCCCCTTCCCTAGTTGGATTAGGATAGGAAGGAAGGGGAGAGAGGGGGAAGGAAAGGCGGGCCGGCCCCCCACCCAATTTGAATTGGGCTTGGGGGGCGCCCCCTCCTAGGCTCCCTTCTCCTCCCTCTCACTATGGCCCAATAAGGCCCATATACTTCGCGGGGGGTTCCGGTAACCTCCCGGTACTCCGGTAAATGCCCGAACTCACGCGGAACCATTCCGATGTCCAAACATAGTCATCTAATATATCGATCTTTATGTCTCGACCATTTCAAGACTCCTCGTCATGTCCGTGATCATATCCGGGACTTCGAACTACCTTCGGTACATCTATACACATAAACTCATAATACTGATCGTCACCAAACGTTAAGCGCGCGGACCCTATGGGTTTGGGAACTATGTAGACATGACCGAGACTCATCTTGTTGGGGAACGTAGTAATTTCAAAAAAATTCCTACGCACACGCAAGATCATGGTGATGCATAGCAACGAGAGGGGAGAGAGTCGTCCACATACCCTTGTAGACCGTTAAGCGGAAGCGTTATGACAACGCTGTTGATGTAGTCGCACGCCTTCACGATCGACCGATCCTCGCATCGAACGTCACGACACCTCCGCTGCTCAGCACACGCTCAGCTCGGTGACGCCCGAGAACTCACGATCCAAGAGAGCTCGAGGGAGAGTTCCGTCAAGACGACGGCGTGGTGACGATGTTGATGAAGCTACCATCGCAGGGCTTCACCTAAGCACTGGTACGATATGACCGAGGTGGATTATGGTGGAGGGGGGCACCGCACACGGCGGGGAGAGATCAATGATCAACTTGTGGTGTTCTAGGGTGCCCCTGCCCTCAGGGATATAAAGGAGCAAGGGGGAGGCTGGCCGCCCAGAGGGCATGCCAGAGGAGGAGTCCTCCTCCTTGTAGGAGTAGGACTCCTCTTCCTACTCCTACTAGGAGGGGGAAGGAAGGGGGAGAAGGAGAAGGAAAGGGGGGCGCCCCCCCTTCCTACTCCAATTCGGACCAGAGGGGGACGGGGCGCGTGGCCTGCCCTATCCGGCCGCTCTCTCTCTCCACTAGGGCCCGACTAGGCTCAAGAATCCCCGGGGTTCAGAATCCTCCCAAGACTAAGAAAATCCTGATTTCACCCGGAACTCTTCCGACGTCCAAATATAGGCTTCCAATATATCAATCTTTATGTCTCGACCATTTCGAGACTCCTCGTCATGTCCGTGATCATATCCGGGACTCTGAACTACCTTCGGTACATCAAAACATATAAACTCATAATACCGATCGTCATAGAACTTTAAGCGTGCGGACCCTACGGGTTCGAGAACTATGTAGACATGACCGAGACATGTCTCCGGTCAATAACCAATAGCGGAACCTGGATACTCATATTGGTTCCAACATATTCTACGAAAATCTTTATCGGTCAAACCGCATAACAACATACGTTCTTCCCTTTGTCATCGGTATGTTACTTGCCCGAGATTCGATCGTCGGTATCTCAATACCTAGCTCAATCTTCGCAAGCAAAGTCTCTTTACTCGTTCGTAATGCATCATCCCGCAACTAACTCATTATTCACATTGCTTGCAAGGCTTATAGTGATGTGCATTACCGAGAGGGCCCAGAGATACCTCTCCGACAATCGGAGTGACAAATTCTAATCTCGATCTATGCCAACTCAACAAGTACCGTCGGAGACACCTTTAGAGCACCTTTATAATCACCCAGTTACGTTGTGACGTTTGGTAGCACACAAAGTGTTCCTCCGGTAATCGAGAGTTGCATAATCTCATAGTCATAGGAACATGTATAAGTCATGAAGAAAGCAATAGCAGTAAACTAAACAATCAAGTGCTAACCTAATGAATGGGTCAAGTCAATCACATCATTCTCCTAATGATGTGATCCCGTTAATCAAATGACAACTCATGTCTATGGCTAGGAAACTCAACCATCTTTGATCAACGAGCTAGTCAAGTAGAGGCATACTAGTGACACTATGTTTGTCTATGTATTCACACATGTACTAAGTTTCCGGTCAATACAATTCTAGCATGAATAATAAAAATTTATCATGAGATGAGGAAATAAATAATAAATTTATTATTGCCTCTAGGGCATATTTCCTTCAGTCTCCCACTTGCACTAGAGTCAATAATGTAGTTCACATCGCCATGTGATTTAACACCAACAGTTCACATCACCATGTGATTAACACCCATAGTTCACATCGTCATATGACCAATACTCAAAGGATTTACTAGAGTCAGCAATCTAGTTCACATCGCCATGTGATTAACACCCGAAGAGTACAAAGGTGTGATCATTTTTTGCTTGTGAGAGAAGTTTAGTCAACGGGTCTGCCAAATTCAGATTCGTATGTATTTTGCAAATTTCTATGTCAACAATGCTCTGCACGGAGCTACTCTAGCTAATTGCTCCCACTTTCAATATGTATTGAGATTGAGATTTAGAGTCATCCGGATCAGTGCAAAACTTGCATCGATGTAACCCTTTACGATGAACTTTGTCACCTCCATAACCGAGAAACATATCCTTATTCCACTAAGGATAATTTTGACCAATGTCCAGTAATTTACTCCTAGATCACTATTGTACTCCCTTGCCAAACTCAGGGCAGGGTATACAATAGGTCTGGTACACAGCATGGCATACTTTATAGAATCTATGGCTGAGGCATAGGTAACGACTTTCATTCTCTCTCTATCTTCTACCGTGGTCGGGTTTTGAGTCTTACTCAACTTCACACCTTGCAACACAGGCAAGAACTCTTTCTTTGACTGTTCCATTTTGTACTACTTCAAAAACTTGTCAAGGTATGTACTCATTGAAAAAACTTATCAACCGTTCTTGATCTATCTCTATAGATCTTGAAGCTCAATGTGTAAGCAGCTTAACCGAGGTTTTTCGTTGAAAAACTCCTTTCAAACACTCCTTTATGCTTTCCAGAAAATTCTACATCATTTCTGATAAACCATATGTCATTCACATATACTTATCAGAAAGGCTGTAGTGCTCCCACTCACTTTCTTGTAAATACAGGCTTCACCGTAAGTCTGTATAAAACTATATGCTTTGATCAACTCATCAAAGCGTATATTCCAACTCTGAGATGCTTCCACCAGTCCATAGATGGATCACTGGAGCTTGCACATTTTGTTAGCACCTTTAGGATCGACAAAACCTTCTGGTTGCATCATATACAACTCTTCTTTAAGAAATCCATTAAGGAATGTAGTTTTGACATCCATTTGCCAGATTTATAAAGTGTGGCAATTTGCTAACATGATTCAGACAGACTTAAGCATCGCTATGAGTGAGAAAATCTCATCGTAGTCAACACCTTGAACTTTGTCAAAAACCTTTTTCAACAAGTCTAGCTTTGTAGATAGTAGCATTACTATCAGTGTCCGTCTTCCTCTTGAAGATCCATTTATTTTCTATGGCTTGCCGATCATCGGGCAAGTCAACCAAAGTCCACACTTTATTCTCATACATGGATCCCATCTTAGATTTCATGGCCTCAAGCCATTTTTGCGGAATCTGGGCTCATCATCGTTTCCTCATAGTTCGTAGGTTCGTCATGGTCAAGTAATATGACCTCCAGAACAGGATTACCATACCACTCTGGTGCGGATCTCACTCTGGTTTACCTATGAGGTTCGGTAGTAACATGATCTGAAGTTTACATGATTATCATCATTAGCTTCCTCACTAATTGGTGTAGGAGTCACAGGAACAGATTTCTGTGATGAACTACTTTCTAATAAGGGAGCAGGTACAGTTACCTCATCAAGTTCTACTATCCTCCCACTCACTTCTTTCGAGAGAAACTCCTTCTCAAGAAAGGATCCATTCTTAGCAACGAATGTCTTGCCTTTGGATTTGTGATAGAAGGTGTACCCAACTGTCTCCTTTGGGTATCCTATGAAGACACATTTCTCCGATTTGGGTTTGAGCTTATCAGGATGAAACTTTTTCACATAAGCATTGCAACCCCAAACTTTAAGAAACGACAACTTTGGTTTCTTGCCAAACCACAGTTCATATGGTGTCGTCTCAACGGATTTAGATGGTGCCCTATTTAACGTGAATGTAGTTGTCTCTAATGCACAACCCCAAAATGATAGTGGTAAATCGGTAAGAGACATCATAGATCACGCCATATCTAATAAAGTACGGTTACGACGTTCGGACACACCATTACACTCTGGTATTCCAGGTGTCGTGAGTACTGAAACTATTTCACATTGTTTTAACTGAAGGCCAAACTCGTAACTCAAATATTTTACCTCCACGATCGGATCGTAGAAACTTTATTTTCTTGTTACGATGATTTTCCACTTCACTCTGAAATTCTTTGAACTTTTCAAATGTTTCAGACTTATGTTTCATCAAGTAGATATACCCATATCTGCTCAAATCATCTGTGAAGGTCGAAAATAACGATACTGCGAAGGGCCTCAACACTCATCGGACCGCATACATCAGTATGTATTATTTCCAATAAGTCAGTTGCTCGCTCCATTGTTCCGGAGAACGGAGTCTTAGTCATCTTGCCCATGAGGCATGGTTCGTAAGCATCAAGTGATTCATAATCAAGTGATTCCAAAAGTCCATCAGCATGGAGTTTCTTCATGCGCTTTACACCAATATGACCTAAACGGCAGTGCCACAAATAAGTTGCACTATCATTATTTACTTTGAATCTTTTGGGTTCAATATTATGAATATGTGTATCACTACGATCGAGATTCAATAAACCATTTATATTGAGTGTATGACCGTAGAATGTTTTATTCATATAAATAGAACAACAATTATTCTTTGACTTAAATGAATAACCGTATTGCAATAAACATGATCCAATCATATTCATACTCAACACAAACACCAAATAACATTTATTTTAGGTTCAACACTAATCCCGAAGGTAAAGGGAGTGTGCGATGGTGATCTTATCAACCTTGGAATTACTTCCAACACACATCATCACCTCGCCCTTAACTAGTCTCTGTTTATTTGGCAACTCCCATTTCGAGTTACTACTCTTAGTAACTGAACCAGTATCAAATGCCGAGGGGTTGCTATAAACACTAGTAAAGTACACACCAATAACATGTATATCCAATATACCTTTGTTCACTTTGCCATCCTTCTTGTCCGCCAAGTATCTAGGGCAGTTCCGCTTCCAGTGACCATTTCGCTTTGCGTGAGAAGCACTCGGTTTAGGGCTTGGGTCTAGCTTTGGGCTTCTTCATGGGAGCAGCAACTTGCTTGCCGTTCTTTTGAAGTTCCCCTTCTTCCCTTTGCCCTTTTCTTGAAACTAGTGGTCTTATCAACCATCAACACTTGATGCTTTTCTTGATTTCTACCTTCTTCAATTTCAGCATCACGAAGAGCTTGGGAATTGTTTCCGTTATCCCTTGCATATTATTGTTCATCACGAAGTTCTAGTAACTTGGTGATAGGGACTAGAGAACTCTGTCAATTACTATCTTATCTGGAAGATTAACTCCCACTTGATTCAAGCAATTGTAGTACCCAGACAATCTGAGCACATGCTCACTGGTTGAGCTATTCTCCTCCATCTTGTAGGCAAAGTACTGTCAGAGGTCTCATACCTCTTGACACGGGCATGAGTATGAAATACCAATTTCAAATCTTGGAACATCTTATATGGTCCGTGGCGTTCAAAACATTTTCGAAGTCCCGGTTCTAAGCCGTAAAGCATGGTGCTCTAAACTATCAAGTAGTCATCATACCGAGCTTTTGTCAAAACGTTCATAACGTCTGCATCTCCTCCTGCAATAGGTCTATCACCTAGCGGTCCATCAAGGACATAATTCTTCAGTGCAGCAATGAGTATAATCCTTAAATCACGGATCAAATCCACATCATTGCTACTAACATCTTTCAACTTAGTTTTCTCTAGGAACATATAAAAATTAAAACAGGGGAGCTAAATGCGAGCTATTGATCTATAACATAGATATGCTAATATTACCAGGACTAAGTTCATGATAAATTAAAGTTCAATTAATCATATTACTTAAGAACTCCCACTTAGATAGGCATCCCTCTAATCATCTAAGTGATCACGTGATCCATATCAACTAAACCATGTCCGATCATCACGTGAGATGGAGTAGTTTTCAATGGTGAACATCACTATGTTGATCATATCTACTATATGATTCACGCCGACCTTTCGGTCTCCAAAGGTTCCGAGGCCATATCTGCATATGCTAGGCTCGTCAAGTTTAACCCGAGTATTATGCGTGTGCAAAACTGGCTTGCACCCATTGTATGTGAACGTAGAGCTTATCACACCCGATCATCACGTGGTGTCTCCGCACGAAGAACTGTCGCATCGGTGCATACTCAGGGAGAACACTTATACTTTGAAATTTTAGTAAGGGATCATCTTATAAAGCTACCGCCGAACTAAGCAAAATAAGATGTATAAAAGATAAACATCACATGCAATCAAAATATGTGACATGATATGGCCATCATCATCTTGTGATTTTGATCTCCATCTCCAAAATACTGTCATGATCTCCATAGTTACCGGCATGACACCATGATCTCCATCAGCTTGATCTTTTATCAATGTGTCGTCACATGGTCGTCTCACCAGCTATTGCTTTTGCAACTATAGCTATCACATAGCGATAAAGTAAAGCATTTACATGGCACTTGCATCTTGTGCAATAAAGAGACAACCATAAGGCTCCTGCCAGTTGCCGATAACTCTGTTACAAAACATGATCATCTCATACAGTAAATTTTAGCATCATGTCTTGAACATATCACATCACAACATGCCCTGCAAAAACAAGTTAGACGCCCTCTACTTTGTTGTTGCAAGTTTTATGTGGCTGCTACGGGCTGAGCAAGAACCCTTCTTACCTACGCATCAAAACCACAACGACATTTCGTCAAGTATGTGATGTTTTAACCTTCAACAAGGACCGGGCGTAGCCACACTCGATTCAACTAAAGTTGGAGAAACTGACACCCGCCAGCCACCTGTGTGCGAAGCACGTCGGTAGAACCAGTCTCGCGTAAGCGTACCCGTAATGTCGGTCCGGGCCGCTTCATCCAACAATACCGCCAAATCCAAGTATGACATGCTGGTAAGCAGTATGACTTGTATCGCCCACAACTCACTTGTGCTCTACTCGTGCATATAACATCTACGCATAAACCTGGCTCGGATGCCCTTTGTTGGGGAACGTAGTAATTTCAAAAAATTCCTACGCATTAACGCAAGATCATGGTGATGCATAGCAACGAGAGGGGAGAGTGTCGTCCACATACCCTTGTAGAACGTTAAGCGTAAGCGTCATGACAACGCGATTGATGTAGTCGTACGTCTTCACGATCGACCGATCCTCAGTACCAAACGTACGGCACCTCCGCGTTCAGCAAACGTTCAGCTTGGTGACGTCCCGCGAACTCACGATCCAGTAGAGCTCGAGGGAGAGTTTCACAAGACGACGGCATGGTGACGATGTTGATGAAGCTACCGACGCAGGGCTTCGCCTAAGCACCACTACGATATGACCGAGGTGGATTATGGTGGAGGGGGGCACCACACACGGCTGGGAGAGATCAATGATCAACTTGTGTGTTCTAGGGTGCCCCCGTATATAAAGGAGCAAGGGGGAAGGCCGATCGGCCCTGTAGGGCGCGCCAGGAGGAGGAGTCCTCCTCCTAGTAGGAGTAGGACTCCCCTCTTTCCTACTCCTACTAGGAGGGGGAAAGGAAGGGGAGAAGGAGAAGGAAAGGGGCGCCTTCCTAGTCCAATTTGGACCAGAGGGGAGGGCGCGCCTCTGCCCCGCCGGCCCCTCTCTCTCCCCACTACGGCCCAACACGGCCCATTAACCCCCGGGGGTTCCAAGAATCCTCCCAAGACTCCGGTAAAATCCCGATTTCACCCGGAACTCTTCCGACGTCCAAATATAGGCTTCCAATATATCAATATTTATGTCTCGACCATTTCGAGACTCCTCGTCATGTCCGTGATCATATCCGGGACTCCGAACTACCTTCGGTACATCAAAACCTATAAACTCATAATACCGATCGTCACAGAACTTTAAGCGTGCGGACCCTACGGGTTCGAGAACTATGTAGACATGACCGAGACATGTCTCCGGTCAATAACCAATAGCGGAACCTGGATGCTCATATTGGTTCCTACATATTCTACGAAGTTCTTTATCGGTCAAACCGCATAATAACATACGTTGTTCCCTTTGTCATCGGTATGTTACTTGCCCGAGATTCGATCGTCGATATCTCAATACCTAGCTCAATCTCGTTACCGGCAAGTCTCTTTACTTGTTCCGTAATGCATCATCCCGCAACTAACTCATTAGTCACATTTCTTGCAAGGCTTATAGTGATGTGCATTACTGAGAGGGCCCAGAGATACCTCTCTGACAAGCGGAGTGACAAATTCTATTCTCGATCTATGCCAACTCAACGAGTACCATCGGAGACACCACATTTGGTAGCACACAAAGTGTTCCTCCGGTAATCGGGAGTTGCATAATCTCATAGTCATAGGAACATGTATAAGTCATGAAGAAAGCAATAGCAGTAAACTAAACGATCAAGTGCTAAGCTAACGGAATGGGTCAAGTCAATCACATCATTCTCCTAATGATGTGATCCCATTAATCAAATGACAACTCATGTCTATGGCTAGGAAACTCAACCATCTTTGATCAACGAGCTAGTCAAGTAGAGGCATACTAGTGACACTATGTTTGTCTATGTATTCACTCATGTACTAAGTTTCCGGTTAATACAATTCTAGCATGAATAGTAAACATTTATCACGATATGAGGAAATAAATAATAACTTTATTAATTCCTCTAGGGCATATTTCCTTCACATCTCCGGTCAATAACCAATAGCGGAACCTGGATGCTCATATTGGTTCCTTCATATTCTATGAAGATCTTTATCGGTCAAACCGTATAACAACATATGTTGTTCCCTTTGTCATCGGTATGTTACTTGCCCGAGATTCGATCGTCGGTATCTCAATACCTAGTTCAATCTCGTTACCGACAAGTCTCTTTACTCGTTCCGTAATGCATCATCCTGCAACTAACTCATTAGTCACATTGCTTGCAAGGCTTATAGTGATGTGCATTACCGAGAGGGTCCAGAGATACCTCTCCGACAATCGGAGTGACAAATCCTAATCTTGATCTATGCCAACTCAACAAACACCATTGGAGACACCTGTAGAGCATCTTTATAATCACCCAGTTACGTTGTGACGTTTGATAGCACACTAAGTGTTCCTCCGGTATTCGGGAGTTGGATAATCTCATAGTCATACGAACATGTATAAGTCTTGAAGAAAGCAATAGCAACAAACTAAACGATCAAGTGCTAAGCTAACGGAATGGGTCAAGTCAATCACATCATGCCCTAATGATGTGATCCCGTTAATGAAATGACAACTCGTGTCTATGGCTAGGAAACTTAACCATCTTTGATTCAACGAGCTAGTCAAGTAGAGGCATACTAGTGACACTCTGTTTGTCTATGTATTCACACATGTACTAAGTTTCCGGTTAATACAATTCTAGCATGAATAATAAA